>CM070077.1:13870762-15070762 GCA_036250285.1 Pyrocoelia pectoralis
TCCTCTTTTCCCACCAACAATTATTATTCTCTTCATTTCCAACCACGCCACAATCCTATCTTCCCTCCCCTCCCCTCAGATACCTCGGCATTCCCCTGGACACTAATTCCTTACACTTTTCATTGTATCCCTTCACTGATTCTCATTCTTCTATCTTACATTTGCACATCCTTGTCCATCATTATTTCATTCTCTATCCTCCACCCCCCTCTCTACCTCTTCTCTCGCATACCCCCCCCCCCCCCTCTTTAAAAATATAGTCTTCTTTCCTCTTGTCCATCTTATCCTCTTTTTCATTACCTCACCCGGCAACTTTTCAAGATTCCGTTATCCTCCCTTCTTTCTATCCTTTCTTTGAATGATATCGCCCTCTTCTCTGCCACAATTCTGATCTTCTCCAACTTATACTCCTCCTTTATAACTACTCCGATGTTTCCCTTTCCAAGGCTAAAATTCACTTCCAATACTTTTAATTGTATCCTTTTTTCCTGCTCCCTTTCCGGCAACCCCCATCCTTCCGCGCCATATAACATCACACTGTTTAATAGTTACCCCCCCCCCCCCTCCACCTTTCTCCTAAACTCCATACCTCTCCCTTTTTTCGATTGGAATTTCACTAATTTTGTCTTTTTCGAATTCACCTTACCACTGTTATCATCTCTTATCTCTTTTTCCTCTTTCGCTACCAACACAAAGCGTAGGTCAAGACCCACATCTTTTTCCTTCCCATTACTATGCCCAAACACAGGTTTCTCTTCAATTCTCCTATATACATCGACAATGGACTAGGGCTTAAAGGACATATTTAAGTATACATAAATGCAATAAAGTATTACTTACATTTCTGACTTACATTTCGTAAATCTTCAAGAAATTCAAGCTTTACATAGCAACACCTTGGTTTCCCAGATTTAAAAAAATTCAAAGGAGTAAGGTTGGAAGATCCTTATTTCTCGAGAACGAATCAATAAAAATGAAAAACAAAAACAGGTTCATGTGGCGAGAATGAAATTACCTTTCAATGAATAAGGTATCACTCGACCTCTCTTCCTATTGAAAAAAACTCTGGAGGGTAGGGGGATGAAGTGACAGAAATGCAATGTATGTTATAACATGTCCTATATGTAATATCAAATTTGATGGGTCTCGCCGTTTTTTATTGGACAATTTATGTTTTCCCTGGGCCACCCTGTATTGAAAATTGAAATAGAGCTGAATTTTTAGTCCCGTTGCCCCTGTACAACCTTTAAAATCGACACAGATCTTAAAGAGTAAATATCACTAGTGAAAGTGTCATTAATTAACATTCCATCTTCCAGTAGAGGTGGAATAAATTTGTAAATACTTCGTGATAATTGAAAGAAACCTGAAGATTTCAGCTGCCTTATTTGGATCCATTCAAATTAACGGTATAATGTAGGCATAAGAGTGTAGTGTGTAGAAAGATTTTACCACACCTTTTCTTGTAGACCTCGACAAATTCCAGATATATGTTTGATGCCTGAACTGGCAGTGTGGTATCTGGTAATCATTTCTTTAAGATTATACAGATTGTTTCAAATTAACTCGTCATTATTGCTACATATCTTATTTGGTATTACTGATTTTACAAAGTGAAAGTAGGTTAAATTAGCAAAGTAATAGTGTTTTTAGCGCTGATTAATATGCAATTAATAAAAAAACAATTGAATACGGATTTTCGAGAAAATTACAAATTTAGAATTTTTGTTAATGGAACACCCCGTATATTTTTATTGTACCTAAACCTCAGACCAATAACAATATTGGTCCGAGACCTAAACGAAAGAGAAATGAATTCTCGACCAAACTTCTTATACACTCTTTCCAATACCTATATCAATGATTTAACGGTTCAAAATTACATTAAATGTTCAAAAATACCACAATTTTCTTGAATGCACATTAAAGCTCTCCTATGAACGCTCCTTGTACCATTCGATATACTTATTCTACCGTCAATTGAATTAATACATGACTAACATGACACACAATGTATGGTATTTTCTAATTCAGCTACATTGGCGTATTTTCTTTCATAAACCTTATTTTTAACGTACCCCAAAAAGAAAAAATCCAAAGGCGACAAGTCGGGTGAACAATTAAGGTGGCCACTTAATTGGACCTTTTGTGGCCATCCAGTGGTCTTCAAAAAGTCTTTGCAGCGTTGCTCCAACTACACGGAAATTATGAGCTGGCGGGGCTCCATCTTGGTGGAAAAAATGATTTGGCGATCTTCTAAATTAACATCATCTAGATATTCTGCCAAAACTTCTTCCATAAGGTTAATATATCTTGCTCCTGTAACCGAAGCGATCCAGAATAAAACACCACTACCAATCAAACCATACCATACATTTAAATTGAACTTTGTTTGATGTGGATGTGATAAATAAGTTAACATCGATATTTTCTCGGGACTAGTAATACATGTTTTTACGATTAAACATTCCAGAATTGGAAAAATTTGATTAAATAATACAGTTCTCAATATCTACATTATCTTAAGTATTTTGATGTAAGAGTGTAGGTATAAGAACTTTTGTCGAGCGTGCATTTCTCTATCGTTTACAATAAAAATATATGGGGTAGTTCCATTAACAAAAATACAAAATTTGTAATTTTCTCGAAAATGCGTTATTCAATTATTTTTTTATTAATTGCATATTAATCAGCGCTAAAAACACTATTGCTTTGCTCATTTAAACCTACTTTGTAAAATCAGTAATAACAAAGATAGCAATAGTGGCGAGTTAATTTGAAACAGTGTGTATATTATGGTGGTTGCAACGTAGCAAGGCTTTCCCTTGTTTGATTATCAAAAGTTTGGCCGCGCCAAAAATCTGTCGCCTTTTATCTGAAAATTTGGTCTTCTAGGCATAATTAAGGTTTTAAGGTGCATATGAACTTATTGTAAGTGTGTTAGTGCAATAATAAGCTTTTATGCGCTTTTACATGTTAAGTATGTAGGAATGCAACTTATAATTATTGGATACTATTGCGTACTAAATCTACATCTGGAAAGATTAAAAGACAGATACTGGAACAATGTAAAGCAAAAACCTGGCAGTACACATATCTGACCTCTGTAGACCTATGAAAGTAATATCCCTAGACCCAAAATACTTATGTACACATGATACAGCATGAAAGTAAAAATCCAGAAAAATCCTATTCAGTATCTATTTTTGACATAATGTATTAGAGGAATGAACACACCAAGAATACATGAATAATTATTATAAAATTAATAATTATAGATTAGGTACCTACACTGTTTCCTTTTTGAGACTTGATGCTCTGCTAAGAAAAATGTAACGAATTAATGAACATTAGAAAAAATGTTAAATATGGGGATATTGCCCAAAAACAGAATATTTATGTACAAGAGATAAAAAAAATGAAATGTATAATAATGACGATGTGGAAATAAAACACACACGAACTGGAAGCAATAAATGGAACTATATAATTAAAGGCATTATAGAGAACAGAATATAAGGGCGCTTGCAAAACATCTACCAGAGCATTACACGGAATGATATAGGAAAAGAATTTAAAAAACGACACAAAGAACGGAATCTTCAGTTTTATGGTGGGAAGTATAACACTTTATGGGGGAGAAGCATGGCCATTAACGGAGCAACAGAAATATAATTATGATACTTAGTGGGATTTTATGAGACGAAGTCTAGAAATTAAGAGCGACACCGTAGATAAATATGGCACGAAATTGGAATTAGGCCCATCAGTAAGAAGACATCTAGATAATCGAACACTTACGGTAGTAAATAGAATGCTATACCACTGATTACTAAACAATTCTGGAATGGACATCATGGAAAACAAGGAATAATCGAGAATTATGATGGAGGCTAGAAATTATCAATGTAAAACAGACTGATTTGTTGAACTTAAACTCAGTGTTAGTTGTCTGTGACTCAGTCCTAGAGACAATGAAAGATTGAAAGATTTGTATGGATAATAATCAAATATGTAATATGTCTCAATGTTATCATTTATAAGAATTATTGTATGCAAAAAAAAATGTCGACACTCAGTTCGTTGAAATTTTAGATTGAATAAAGAAGTAGCAAAGGAGTAAGTGGACGTATACGTAATTCCCGCTTATTTTCAAATGTTTAAGAAACAAATGCTGCATCCGACATGCGCCCTTCGGTTTGTGTACTCTTTCCGCTAAACATTTTGTTGGTGTGTCTGTATCATGGATAATTAATTATTATTTTTCAGTGAGTAACAACCTTTTAAGATGCTTTTAAATGAACACAAAATGTTTTAAATTTATCTTTTCATCTAATTAATGGTATACGTTGAATGTCCTTCACTTCCATGTATCGTTATTTACCTCCGAAAGTTACCGGTAAGTGGAAGGCGTGCATTATATGTCGTCAATAATATTTTGAAGAAACACTTTAAAAAGCAACCTTGACCAACCGCCGTTTCTTTTGAAATAATGTTTAAATACGCAATAAATGTAATATTTCTGAATAATTTGACTTTATAATGACAATTTAGTGTTGTTTTTTTTGATAGACGTTTGTTTTTTTACTTAGTTGACATGGCGGCTGGTCTTATGATTGAATTTTCTTATAATTTAATTTAATCTAAATATTTTCTTACAGATTTAAAATGAATCAACATATATAATATTTTTAAGTTTTAATGCCCTAAATAAGTAACTCGAAAATGGGTATTCAGGATTTGCAAACATTTTTAGAAAGTCCTACGTTAGAGGGTGGTTATGTGTCTGTAGATTTATTAAAAATTGCGAGAAATGTTACACAACGGCAGCAACCTCAGTATGCGAATCGTAAAATTAGACCGATTGGAAATAAATTAAAACTCATTATGGACGCTGAGTGCTGTTTAGATAGGCTGTACGGTGGATACTTCTCAGGTATGCTTCTAATGATTTAATTTTGTTTTTTTTTAAGTTTTTTTTTTACAGATTGGGCATGTGGCGGACAGTGGAATAGAATGGTACAATTTTTATCGTTATTAATGCAAGCTATAGAACGTGGAAATATCGAACTTGCTTTAGTATTTAATGGAACCGCCGTTCCTGAACGTATGTCAGAGTGGATTGCAGAACAAGCTTACGTTAGACAAAAAGTTGGATTAGTAAGTTTCTCTTTGTTATTATTTAGAAGAGTGTGTAGTCGAATAAATTTTGTAGGTATTAAAACATATAAATACAAAGGGTACACCTCCACCTAAAGTTTGGTGGACAGCTCCGACATGTATTAGGACTTCTTTACGAATGGCATTAAGGCATTTAAATACAACTGTGGTATACTTGACTGTTGTTTTATATAGGTACATCGTGTTTATTAATTATGTTATAGATGTGTACAATGGATGATCATCATCAGGAAGTTATAGCGTATTGTAGAGAATACGGTTTTCATGGTTTGTTAGGAGATGACGCAGAATATGCTGTTTTTGATCCTCCTCGTTATTTTTCCTCTGAACATATTAAACTTACGTATAAGGTAAGAATTTTTATTATAAACAAATATATTCTATAAAGTGTATTAAAAATCAAAATTAATTTCCAAAAAATTAAAGAAAAGACCATTATTGTACCTCTAACTTAAGTTTACATAGTTCTGCAGCAGAAATTAAAAGTTGTTACATTTAACAAATTTCTTAAACAATTCTTTTGTATAGCCACATGATTCTACTGTTACCATTGAGATCTGCAACGACACACCAAAGATAAAGACCTGTCTATTCTTAACGTAATTTAAATTTATAACATTAAGTAATAATAATAATAATAATAATGTTTATTCGTGTTTTGTAGCATAAAAGTACTTACACTCGTCACTTAATGTATCTAAGACAATTGAAGAAAAAGATAATGATAATACATACTTAATAATAAAAATAAAGTATAGATGTAGTGAATTAATGAAAAGAGCAATTCCAGAAACTCATGATAGGAGTAAAATGAATTCACCATTAAGAATTGCTTTACTCCATTTAAACGCATTATATGGTAAAGATCTAATAGACAGGGGAACGTGATTGAAAAATTTTATTGACAATTCAACTCAAAAAATTTCAACCAATTAGTTTGCACAATTTTGAATCATTCGACCAATTAGGAACGAATTATACTGACAATTTAACTCATGTATAAAAAATCGCATTAGCCGCAGTGCAATTGTCACTTTTACAGCGACAAATGCACCAGTGGTTTTTCCACTTTCATATTCTAATCAACTATCGCAGTATCCGTGCCCGCCGTATACATATAAATAGTTTGACATTTACCAATAATTGATTGTATGATGATTGTGTTATTTTAAGAATGAGTCAATTTGGTAAAGTTACGAACGGATTTCTAAATTTCTTGTTCGTTAAATTGTCCTGCCGAATTACACTCGAGGTTTGTATTTATACCGAGTAAATTTGTGTTGTTTAAATTCTAATCTGTTTCCTTTAGCAATTTGACTCGAAAAACTGGCATTTTTATTGGTTGACAGTTTTTCTCGTCTAATTGCTAAGCAACAGATTCTTATTAAATAACCCAAATTTACTCTGTAAAATACAAACCTCTTGTGCAATAATAAGTGATAAAATCTCAGTGCTTGTTTGTGATTTGCTCAGACTTCTTGAAAAAATAATCACAAAACCTTAGTCAACTTATATGGATCCCGGCAATAAATTTGCTCAGGCGACAATATGGCATGCAAATATTATTTTTGTAGCGAGTATCGTACGCATGAGTTTCCGATTGCCAAGTGAACAACAGAATGTCCCCAAACTTCGACTGCATATAATAGGTAACTGTGACAAAGAGCGTGATAAGCGGCCTTGAGTAAATATACATTAAGGGGATAGTTTTTGTAAATACCGATATAGCTATTTTACAGAAATAATCAAATAATATTAATGTTGGAAAAGTGCTTGCGTTTGTATTTGATTCCTGATCTCAATTAATAATATGATCACTTTATCTCAAGTAACTAGATCAATATAACAATTTTAATGAGAACTCATAATTAAAAGTCGTTATTTTAATTATGAGTTCTCATTCAAATTGTTATATTGATCTAATTACTTGAGATAAAGTGATAATATTATTAAATGTCCCAGAGAACAGTGTGATTTATAGTTATTCAAGAATGGATTCAAAATTCTTATTAGTTTTCTGGAAAATGTGTAAAAACCTATTTTCCTTATTCATAGATATAATTAAAAATTAAATATTTTTTTTGGCACGTTAATAATCAGGAATCATATACAATCACAAGCGCTTTTCCAACATTAATATTATTTGATTATTTCTGTAAAATAGCTATATCAGTATTTACGAAGACTATCCCCTTAACATTATTGGCTAATCTATTTAGTACATATAGGGATAGTAGTAAATATTTCAGGTTTACTGCATTCTTTTGTTTTTCCTACAATAATTAAATGGTGTTGGCGGCAATGCTTGCTTTCATCTCTAGAGAGGAAAATGTATTTGCAGTGTATAAACAAGGGTAATTGTTAGTTGTGCATCAATCACAATCATGAAGCTCCACAAGAATACATAAGTTTGTAAAATATATGAACTATACCTGCCCCCTCGGAATATATTAGAATAAACTGGTAAATGCAACAAAACAGAACTGTCTAAAGAAATTCAGTGAGAATAAGTTGCTGATGTTCAAAGTTGATTAAGAATTATTAAGTATATCAATCACATCTTGACATGGTTTATAAAGCTTTAGCAGTCCATTAGCCAAGAACTGCACAGGCCCGAATCCGAATGGACGGACAGTTTGTTTATGGTCTATATCAAAAAATAAAAATAATATCCAGAAAGTAAAAAATGTCTAGCTTTACATTATTCGGAATTATGAAGATGTGATGGGTAAATTACTGGACATAAATCAACTGAATATGCAAGTGCCTCCATATCTTCTAAGTAAAATATCATTTCACATGGATGTTCATAATATTGTTGTATGTTTGAAAAACACACTTCGTGTCCAATACTTTCCAGTTTTTCACTGAAATATAACCAACCTGGAACGCGCACGGTGCATTTAACCTATAGGAAATATACCGAGCGAGAGATAGCCATAACAACGGGTTAGTTTGTCCTTGTTGCACTCATATTACCTATATGATACAATAACATAATGAGTAAGACAGAAACCGAATAACCCGACAAATGAGCAAGACAGAGACCGAATAACCCGACAAATGAGCAAGACAGAGACCGAATAACCCGATAGTAATTCCCTTTCTGTTGGCTCGGCTTTAAGTTAAGCGTAAGCGTTCCAGGTTGCTTATATTTCAGTGCAGTTTTTAAACATGCTCTGCACAAAATGCTGTTCGGACAAACATGGGCTTTAAGCTGCTCAAACATTTGTGCAACACTTGTTCTAACAAATACTATTAATTGAATTTATTATGTAAGTTATTTTCTCCTAGGTTAGAAATTAAATTTACGATTTAAGTGTATATTTCAATTTCGCCTTGTGATTCTTTCATCTCTCTTTTTACATGCAAAACAAATCTCTGATTTATACAACGAATAAATGTTATTATTATTATTAAAGTGGCATTTTGACGTACAACTTAAAAGTTGTTACTTTACACGTTTTTTTAAATGTCCCAAATTTTTTGTATTTCGTAACAAGTAATGATAACCTACTTGCATTATTGATTAGCTATTTCATATTTTAAAGGTTATCTTTTTAAGTGGCAGCAGCACAAACCACACTAAATATTAATTTAGCAAGTCATCAACCCAATAAATGGTAGTGTATAAGAATCAATGTATAATATAATAATATATGTCAAATGTCAATCACAATCAACATTACACCTCTCAAACTACCAGTGTTAAATTCTTAAAAAATGCGCCAAACATTTTTTTATGAGCATACCTGAGCTCAATATCAGAGTCATGTAAAATGTAAATGTAACGACATAGACTAAATACTCCTTAGACCTCTCACTAATGGTTACAAAATTTGGTTAGTATAGTGCCACTAAGCAAACAAAAGCTGCATTTGAATGTACTTCGTAAACATGTAGCTCCCTTGACCACGCCTCCTCAGGGCTTGTGTTTACTTGGTGGCACTATAGTGGATCTCCCCGCAGCAGAGTTCTACCATCGTTTTGATCCCGAACGTAACTCTGCTACTATTTACGAAGTATGTTACCACAGCTTGATGAGTATTTGAGCGAAATAGGTATAGCTAAGTCAGGTGCCATCTACTGCAGTTAACTGTCACTATTAAAACCAAACCTTCATCTACATTAGAAGTCTAAGGAGTATTTAGTGTATGGTAACGAATATCTGTTCAACCAACAGAAATAGTTAAGCTCCTCCCCATAAATTACCAAAATTTAGTGGGAGGAGCTTAACTATTTCTGTTGGATAAATAGTAACAGAGTAACAAGTGAGAAAAACAGATAACCTGTTTAGCTGCTTGATTTCAAAGCTGTTTTTGTCAAGCAGTATTATTACACTTATAATTGATCCATGATGATGAGTAGAAATGTCTTGTAATTGATGAAAATCGTATTTGGGTTGGTGATTAAAAACTCTTGAATTTTTGTGTGACAGTGATACTTTTACAAGTGCAACTTAAACAATATATGGGAAAACCTGTGTGCACTTGATTTATTATTGCTGAAAACTACTTTTAGTATAGTACATAGCAGTGAATTTACCATAAGTTTGATGCTGTTTCCATTTTCAAATAGATTTGTTTTCATTTTATAGTGCATCAATTATAAAATTGCTAATGACCTGTGTTTGTTGTAGGGATCACTGGAGACCAAAGAGTATATGCTGAGCGAATTAACGAAAACTTTACAACTGAGCAATGAGCAGGTGTGTGTTGTCGCTGCACTAATGGGAAATTTTATTTTATCAGAAAGTGAACTTCAAGATATCTACCGAAAAATTACTATGGTAACTAGTGGGAAAGATACTAAGGTAATTATATCATATTACTTAGATATAAACATTTGAATTTTTGAACAGTTGGTAGGTGATTCAGCAGTAAAAGCTATATCAGAATACGTACGTTCCATTCCTCCTCCTTCAAACATGGATGGATTAGTCGCAAAAATATTTAATGGTGATGATAAAAGAGCAGATCTCTTCAGGCAGTCTGTGCAGTATTATTTGAACGGAACTGCCAATGGCTTTTTAAAATACTGCAGCGGATCTTCAGGTGAGATATTACATGGTGATTGGTGAAATTTTAATTCTTCCATAAAGTACCAGCATGATTTCATATAATCATTTTGGTGTGGTAGGAAGTAGATCAAAATGTACGTTTTAGCAAGAGTGGTGTATTCTGTATTAACTACTCTAAAAGGAGTGTAGCAAACAAAAGGAACAATTTATGTTTGTGATATTTTTGTCTTTAACGATCACAACATTGTTTTATTTGTCATATATCTACAATTAACATGAATTTTGATAGTAGGTAAAAAAGACTACAAAAAGAAAACTATACAAAACAATAATAATATAAATTGTGCAACAAATGCAAGGGTGGACGACCACGAATTGGACACATCCGGCTTTGCATCAGAAACTACAGAGCAGGAGGTTTGTATTATTAGCATACTTTTTGTTTGTTTTTAATAAATTCTTGTTACATTTATTTTTTTAGCAAGAAAGCCTGCAAAATTATAAATTGGCAACCGCAAATGCTGTGATCTCTTCTGACATTGTTATAGGTTTAAATCATATAGATAATTCTACCAAAGGTATGTATTCTGTGATTGAGTTTTAGAATTACAAATGGAGTTCTGTAGACTAAACATAAAACAGAAAATAAATAGTTATCTATATATTTTTTTTTGTTCAAAAAAATTGTAAAACCTCTTCCTATGTTCACATCTTGTGTCATTCTTATTTCATAATTTAATATTTCATTAGCATTGCATAATGAATTTAAATTGATTTATATGTGAAAATATTGTTTTCAGATGAC
Source organism: Pyrocoelia pectoralis (assembly GCA_036250285.1). NCBI lineage: Eukaryota > Metazoa > Arthropoda > Insecta > Coleoptera > Lampyridae > Pyrocoelia > Pyrocoelia pectoralis. Next base: position 13,881,769 of record CM070077.1, read on the forward strand.
TCTTCTCCATCATCAGATGTTTCAACACGATTGAATGGGCACTCTGATTATGGTAGTGGTATGACAGCAAATCATGTACCCAGTTCTAGTACTAGCTCCACTGCAACTAGAGTTAATTTATTTGTAAGCTCAAGTAGTTCAAATGCAAGCAGCGTTCCAGAATCTCCCAAGCATTCAAGCTCAACAAATCTGCAATCACATCCAAGTTAGTAAGCCTTTTAAAAGTAAACTAATTTTTAATAGTAATCATCAATGTTTCAATATGTCATATTAAAATGTATTAAAATACCTCCAAAATTTATATACTGATAAGTATCTGTCAAATTGATACATCAATATTAATATTAATGTGTATTTTTTTGGTTTGCCTATTATTATTTGAGAAATTATTTTAAATATTTTTGTGTAACTTAGAATAGAAAAATGTAACTTGTTACAGGGATTCAAACCCTGTCTTCTACCAAGCTGGGTTCGAGTCCCTGTCACAAGCAAAATTTTTCTATTGTATGTAACCATATTATTTGATATACATAAATACATAATTATGAGTACATAAAAAAAATTCCCCTAAGCGTAAACACTAATTTAACATTGTTGCTTCAATAGGTGTTAAGTAACATGTTTCTTCACTGTTTACATTTTGCTTTTCATATTAGACCGTGTGTTTAATCTTCAAAAAAATCTAATATAATATATTTCTGTAGATTTAACAAATGTGGTGAGACCTACAGTTTCATCTGATGTACTAAGGACCGCTTCTCTTCGACACCAAAAAGGACTTATGGCTCCAATGATTTTACATCTCTTAAGTACACAAGAAGTTCGTTTACCTTGTGTAATGGAAGACGAGCATTGTCGTGAGTTTCCTCCAATTCACGAAATTTTCCGATTGATTCGACAACGAGTGTATGCGGTTCTTTTCAATTTACATCATATTCGTTTCGTTCATTCAAAGAAAATAGGTACGTGCCAAACAAATTGATGATGGTCAATTTTCAATTTTTTAATTCATCTTAGAGAAAGGAGAAGTTCCAGAAAATGATCCGCCTCCAGATATAGTACTGAAAGAGTGGGTGTACAGTCGTGCAAATCCATACCAAACTCCGGAATTTGTAAAGGCAGATCCTTTACCGTGGGCGGTACCTACACTACATAGGTTGTGGTTTGGGCCAGGGCTTGATGATAAAAGACGTCGAATGAGAGCCCTTTTATCATGTCTCAATTCTGATACACCTCTCATCTTAAATACATCTTATGTTCCTCAGCACATGTTGGTTATGGCCTGTGTTTTGAGATTTATTATGTCACAATCGAAAGCAATTCTTCGAAGGCAGGAATTGGATGCATTTTTATGTCAAGCTTATAGCCCTGATCTTATGAATGCGCAGTATTTACAAGAATTGACATTAAGTATGGTAACTAGTAGAGGTGTACAATTAGCAGCTATGTTCATGGAAGGAGTAGAAATGGCTTTACTGGCTAATGATGCATGTGGAGCTCCGTTACCTTGGTTGATGTGTTGTCCTTGGTTATATTTTGATGGAAAATTATTCCATCATACATTATCGAGATCTACTCATGTCAAAAATTTGCTTGAATTATGTGAAAATCACATAGATCGTGTAGTAAAAGTTGAACGTATGCGAAAAGCAATTCTGGAAGGTTTAGATATACAGTTTGCTAAACCACCCTTGCCACCACTTACAGGTTAGTTTTTTTTTTTATACTGATATGTAAGTAACCTATTCAATATAATAAAGGTTTACTTCGTCAAGGATTGCCACCACCTTGCAATTTGCCTACCATGCCATTACCATCCACTAGGGGTGCCGCTGGACTTCGTCAAAATCCTCTTCCATCTCGTGGCGGTCAGTTACAAATTGCGGGTGTCGTTGTAGGTTCCTGGGGAGCCAATTATGGTTACATGAGGCAGCCACAGTTAATCGGTGGTCGCGGACGTGGATATACACCCCCTAATCAAAGAGGTCAACAGCGTAAACCGGGCCCTCCCACATATCCAGTTAATAAAAAGGGAGTAAGTATAATTTTTTATTGCTATTTGTGTTCCTTTTTGTTGAAATAGTACCTGTATAACAATTGTAAAATGTTCCAAAATCCACACTATTATTTTAGCATTTATGTAGTAATAATGTAGGTCCATAGGTGAATATAATACAGTGCAAGAAGAAAAGTGAAGCTGGGTAAAAATAAAAATGATATCAACAGTTACAGACCAATAAGTCTTTTAACTACCTTTTGTCGATGGTCCTCGAAAGAATCATCTACACCCGATTTCTTAAAGAAATTAAAACACTGCATACTCTAGCACCCTCGCAATTCTGCTTTAGAAGAGGTCATTCTACGAGTTACCAACTCACTACGTGTCAACGAAAAATCATCTCAACCAGCTTTGAAAACAAGAGCTACACTATAATGATTCTGCTGGATATAGCACAAGCCTTTGACAAGCTACCTGCAAGCAATCATCTTCTCTTTGCTAGAGCAGTCAGAGTAAACACACATATATCAAACTAAAACAATTCACGCAGGCGTTCCTCAAGGAAATATTCTGGGGTCACTTCTCTTCAACATCTATATTTACCGCTGTTTATTGTGAGACGATTCCCTTCAAAGCAATGCAACTATCCTTGGATAATCACTTTTAACTAGCTGAAGTAATTCGTCCTAACGGTTCCCTGTATAAACTACCACTGTATTGTCTGCAAAACTTATTATTGCACCTTTTGATGAGGAATCGTATAGCTCATTAGTCATTAGTATATAATATGAACTGTAGTGGCCCTAGTATCAAACCCTGATGTACTCCACATTTAATTGGAAGGGGGGTGCTGATAACAGAGTCAAGTTTGACTTTTTGCGTTTTGATAGCCTCGCAACAAATTCAATGCCACACCCCTAATACAGTACAAGTGTAGTTTACTCAATAAAGTGTTATGGTTGAGGTTGTCAAAAACTTCTGTTAGGTTGATAAAAATAGCTAGAGCTGGTTTACTATTGTCTAGTGCTAGTGCTACATATAGTTCCTTCACTAATGATGCCATCGCATGGTCGGTAGAGATCCCTTTTCTGAATCCAAATTATTTGTTCAAGATGTTGTATTTGATGATAAAATCCATTAATCTGTGGTGGGTGGAGGCATTTCTCAAATATTTTAGAGAGGACTGTTAAGACTGATATGGGTCTGTAGTTAAGTGGAGGGTTTCGCCGCCAGATTTGTAGATGGGGACTACAAGCGCCTCTTTAAATGATGCAGGTTAAAAGTGTACAATTAATGATGTATGGAATCGGAGTTACGATATAGTCTCTACAGTTGTGGGGTATTAGAGCGGAAATTTCACCAGACCAGTCCCTTTCCTTGTGTCGAGCATTCTTATGAATATGATGTTATATAGTCTGATTTATGAGAAGATGCGTGCACGTCATAGGCATTTTTCTTAGTTACCATTGTTATTATATTGTTGACAACAATTGTAACTATACAAAATGCCTATGACTGCACGCATCTTCACGTCATAGGCATTTTTCTTAGTTACCATTGTTATTATATTGTTGACAACAATTGTAACTATACAAAATGCCTATGACTGCACGCATCTTCTCATAAATCAGACTATAGATCTCAGAACTAGGTACAAGTGTCAGGAAAATTGTATCCGATGTTACAATGTCATCTATCAGACTCTGGGGAACTCATTTTCATACATTTTAATTATATTAATTAAAACTAGAAACATCTTCACATTTACTATTTTAACGTTTGTCATCTTTCAGACTCGGGGAAACTGTAACACATTTTCATACATTTTAATTATATTAATTAAAACTAGAAACATTTTCATATTTACTATTTAACGTTTACCTTTTTCAGCCAAACAAGAAAAAGAACTTTCCTGTGAAACAAAAACAGCAACCTGTTAATCGTGGTAGAGGTTTAATTTTGAAAACCGATAACGGGTATGTACTCGATTCTAAATTTATATTATATTAATACACACGGTTTTAGTGATGTGTTGGCTAGTGAGGTGTTGAAAGATCAAATGGTACCTCCCGAAGAGGTATTATATGAAGATTGTAAAGAACCGGAACATATTGGTCAAGGTGATGGCTTATCACATGTGGATCCTTCACATTAAGCCACCTTAACCAAATCTTCGTGTGAGTGTTTGTGAGAGTGATTAAAACAGTGTTTAATTAATTTACATTATATGTTACTTTTTAATTTACTTTTTTTTGTTGGAGGAAGATACTTTTTCGATGTTATTTGAAATAATTGTGTGTGAGATTATTTTCTCGGTAATTTTACGATGTTCTCGGTAATTTTACGAAGACTTAACAAGAAGGAATTGACTGAAAAGTATTTTATTGTCGTTTAATGTCGATAAACAGACGAGATTTTATTACTTCAGTAAGTTTGTCAACGATTTTTATATTAGCAGTGTGTTGGTCGCATATTCATATGGAAAGAAAAAACTTAGATGTAAGTTATGTCGGGTTGCTGGATGGAACATTGAAATTACTGCTGGCACTGCCTTGCTGTGTTCCAGATAAACCTGTACATTGTCGACTGATTGTTTGAGAACAAATGTATATTTTTCTATATTTGTTACAACTGTTATATAAAATATATTGACTGAGGAGAGCATGCGCCTGTATTGGCTGTGATCGTAATTATGGTATTTATACAGTAGATCTGTTGGTCAGCTTGGTTGAATAGAAAATTTACATTTACAAATCTTTACGAATGTTTTATTTGGTCATGTATATTATTTATGAATAGTTTGTAGTTTTTTTATCTTAAAGAAGTAAATCGTAACTTTTGTATTCTATCCAAGAGTGTTGGAATTTTGATGTTGGTTTGCTCTATTTATGATAAAAACAGTTCATAATTCAACAAGAATTGTTATACAACGTAATTTATACAAAGTTAAAAGTTCATTGTGTCACGCAATTTGAAAATGCAATCAATGCCCAAATCAATCTTATCAAAACTGCATTTTGCTAAACAAATTAAAACGATTTTTGATATATGAGTACGTACATGCCCTGCTTTATGGATTATCATCATTCCTACAATTCAAAGAAATCAATTTTTAAAGTACGCAGGGTGTTGGTAAGAATTAATTATTTATTAAATTCTTGCCAATACTAGTTGTGTTTCTATTTCTTGCTCAATTGCTCATTGGAGATCAATATAGCAAAAAAAATTTGAACTATACATAATAAGAAGTCTTACGAATGTTTGATGTAAATCTGAAATTTACATTTCATTCACAATAAAATCATCTTTTTGCACCTTGAATTGCTTATTTGCCAAAACAAGGTAATTTTTTCTAGTAGTGGTTTACAAATATATACATGTATTTGATTCTAGTAGCCTTGAATGATTTCTAGTCCACTCGGACTATAATAAAAAAACTCTTTGAACTAAATACATTCGAAGAAATATTTTTTTTTGTCAATCGTAGATTATTGTGCGCTAGCGAAATCAATTTTTTACATTATTTTTTTTTATTAGTTTATATTTTTCAATTTAGGTTTTTTAAAATTATAGAAGATGCTTTTTGCAATAATAATTGTAATAGAATTTACAATGTCAGTTGTATGTGAAATAATATTGCAGTCTAAAAATAGTTTTATTCCCTAAAGTCTATGTAATTTTTATTTTTAGGCTGTTTTAGAAATTACTTTTGAATTTATAATCTAGATTTTTGATTTATTGTGCTTATTAAGTTAACAGTTTCATGTTGTATGTAACCTTACCTTTGCATTTTTGGAATAATTCTGTGAGCACCTTTAGATAGACTATGTACGATTGGTAAACACAATTTTTGTTTAATAATAATTAAATGGTATCCAAATTTTAAATCTGTAATAAAACAGAACCCTTTTATATAAATGTTGGCGTTCACAGAAATTTGTCATTGCTTATTACAGTTTCTCTGGAGATAATCTTCAGTGCCGATGTTTATCCACTTATAAAGTTAAAATATATCTGTTATTAACATAGTAACTTCAAATATATATTATGTGTATATTGGCTCTTGTGGGTGAAAGGGCATCCATGAGTACATAAAAATATAAAAATATGTATTTTTAGAGTAGTAAAGTGATTTTTTTTTTGTTAACGCCAGGCAATATTCTCTTTTAATTTTATTTAGCAATTGAAATAATTTTTTTAATTGGTAAATTTTGAATATTGCCTATGTGGTTTCTGTAAAATCACTACATTAAGTCCGTTTTTGCTTCTCATGTTAAGAAATATTAAAAACAGAACAGTTCAACAGTTTATATAGGGGCGTTTCAATTGAATTTGTATTGTCAAAATTAAGTAATGGAGGAAGGCACACTGTGCATGGAAAGAGTGATAGATATGTTTGGTATAAATTTTTGAACCAAAATGTTTTTTTATTTATTACCTTTTAATACCCACTTTTCATCTACATAACCTAACAATGTCCAGTTTTGTCTGTTTCATTGAAAAAAGTAATATAATACCATTTTTTTTTTACTCAAATCAACATCAATTACTGATTTACGATATATCTTTCTAATGGGTACATTGTAATATCTTGAAACTGTCAAAAAATTACTTCTCTTACTATGTATGACGGCAACAATTATACATGTACCTAACCAATATATTACACTGCCAATTTAAATTTTACACCTTTTGTATACCCTCGGTTTTCTTTAAAAACCCTGTAAGTGCAATTACCAAAATTCATCAGGAGATACATAAAACCGTTTCCAGTTCTTATATTTTACTTTAACTTCTAGGAGTAAAATATATAAATTGTGTAATAATTTTTTATACAGTATTTCCTTAAAACAATGTGCCTATTGCAAATAAGACAGATTTAAATAATTTATTTTATAAGATACACGGTTTTTATTTCAAAAATGTTTCCCATGTTTTCACATACAAGGTTTTAATTACAAAAGTTTTTGTAACAAATTAATCTTTTTTATTTTACTAATAATATTTTATGATGATTATGGAATAATTTGAAAGGGGGTGTAATTCAGACACAATATTTATTTCATTTTCCATTAATAAAATTACAAAATATGCAGCTAGCTTAAAAATATGACTCCTTTTAATATTTTAAGATTTGGTTGGTTTTCTTAATTATATGTCGTTCTAGGAATTTCTTTATAACTCTCAGCTTTTCGTTTTTTCGTTGTGGCAATATTTTCCAGTTGTCACTAGTTTAATTTATAATCGATATCTACGGTTGGGTTGCACAGAATTAACCTAATGTCATGTGTAGAAGAATCTCCAGTTTTGCTTCCTGACCGTATCGATTTATAAAACTTGCACGTATCGCTGTAGTTTTTAATATGGGTTTGGTGAATGTCTAGCATATTTACAGACATCAATGTACCCAAATGGAGTGTAGACGTCCTGATTTCTAGTCCTCTTTCTACAGCCGAGTGCATAGAATCACACTCCATCTGTGTGTGATCCTGTTCCAAAATTTTCTGAGTAATGGTTATTTTTTTCTGAATTGCTAGGTTTAATCAAAGACCAATATGCTCTTTGGTTTAATGCATTTGATAAAGTACTATTGCGATTCTGATAACCACATCCGTCGCTTTTCGTCTCCATCCTCAAACGGCGCTTCAGTCGATATAAAGTGACATATTATCGTCACAAATTCATTTGAATTTAGAGAACCTGATTCATCCCAGAGGTAGCAATATCCTTCATGATCTTTTAAATGATATAGAGTAAAATTATTTACTGTTAGTTTGGTTTTGTAATATATTGCTGATGCTTTTAATACAGGACAAAGCGGAACCGATTGTAAGTCCATGGTGTACACAAATTTTGCGTTCACTTTATCGTTATCTTTGGATTGCCGAGCATCGACCTTTTTTTTTGGTATGTCATATTCCTCTTCAGGAGAAAAGTGACTCATTGAAAAGGTCGCCATTTTGTTATACCTTAATCGATTGTTTTCAAATTTGGGATTTGAATTCCCATTGTTCAGAGCTTTCCAACGATGTGCCACATGACCCCCTTTTTCATTTAATTTTTTTTACAAAATGGCGCGTGGGCACCATCTTGACTTTTTGGTAAAAAAAATTTATGCTAAAATGTGCCCAACAAAAAACAAAAATCGACGTATGTACCTATTTCAGGATTTTTATCTTTATTCCTTTTCTCCCGCTCTTCTAAAATCCTTCTTTCCTCTATCTCTTCGATCCATTTTACTCCTTCCTCTTCAACCTTTAAAATCCCCTCTTCCCTTAACTCCACACGTTTCCTTAGCATGTGTTCCATATTCTCCCATTCCTTTCCTTGCCATATAGTCTGCATATCCTGATCTCGTAAGTACTCTATTGTAGGACTGATCTCAGTTGGTTCCTGCACTGCGACCTTTTGGTCTATTGTGCTCCCCGCTATTGTTTACCCTTCTTCCGATCGAGAATACCTACCTGTATCTTTAACAAAGTCCAGGATTTCCTTATATTAAATTTTCCTCTTATAAAAGTAACCTGGTACTCATCTGTCATTGTTTCCCTATTAACTGACTTCATAAAAGATAGTTTAAAGTACAAAAAATGTACCAAGTCAACCTTGTACGATAATGGAGGAAATGGTTCTGCAAAGAGACCCTCTATTTTGATCTTTAAAGGGCGATATCTCCGAAACGGTGCGACACAGTTGGTTCGTTAGGAGTCTGTGCGGTGCGACTTTGAATGGAACTTTTTGTATTTATTTAAGTCTAATGATCTGTATTCTATAAGAAAAAAATTTGATTGGACGAGTTTCGAGAGTAGGATTTTTATCGAGAAAATTTTGCTTTTTTGCAACAAAATAAAGAAAATGTGTGTTAGAAAAAAGTTTAGAACATATTAACTTACCTACTTCATAAAAGATAATTTAATAAAGTACAAAAAGTGTACATAGTCCACCTTGTACGATAATGGAGGAAAGGGGTAAGGGACAAGGGGTCTGCAAAGAGACCCTCTATTTTGATCTTTAAAGAGCGATATCTCCGAAATGGTGCGCCTTTGAATGGAACTATTTGTAATTTATTATTTAATTATCGTCTATAAGAAAAAATATTTGTTTGGACGAATTTCGAGAGTTGGATTTTTATCGAGAAAATATTTTGCAAAAAAGTGAAGAAATTTTTTATTTGAAAAGGGTTCAGAATATTACTTCATAAAAGATAATTTAAAGTACAAAAAGTGTACCAAGTCCACCTGTAAGTGTCTCATTTGTATGGTAATGGAGGAAAGGGGTCTGCGAAGAGACCCTATATTTTGATCGATATCTGAGAAACGGTGCGACTTTGAGTGGACGAGGGCTAATTATTTAATTGACGTCTAATGATTAATAATAATAAGAAAACATCTTTGTCTGGTTGAATTTCGAGAGTTGGATTTTTATTACCTAGGACAGCGCCCAGCAAACACATTTATATATAAAATACATATAATTTATATAAAACTGGAAGAAAAATAAGATAAGTATATTTAATGTCAGGATGTCAGCAATTTTCAAAATAATATATATCTCTATTAGATGTAAATTCTTCTACAAGAATTTATATACGTTTTATGTATATTTTATGTAATATTTACACAAAAAATATTAGCTGTAAAAGCGTTCCGATGACCAAAATGGCAGCTACTCGAGCATAATGTAATTATTATCAATGTAAAAAATTATTTAAGCAGTTCCATACAAATAATGGAAAAACTACATTTTACGTGCAACTGTACTTTTAATTATATTTAACTTAATTCTTGCACGAACCCGTTTTTACCTGAACTGAAAACCGACAGTTTATTATGATATACTTGTTTGAAAAGTGTCCCTTAACCGGATTCGAACCGTTGCAAATTCCGAAATCCGACATGTGTTTTCATTGTCTCCAACATTGTACCACTGCGCTAATCTGTAACATCCCTTTTTTTTATTTCGTACTTCGTAACTTTGCGCTGTTTCGCGTTATTAGTTTAAATTTTGTTTGATTTTACCGTTGAGTGAAGTCTTATTCAATAATTATACCTATCTTTAACTTTATGTTAAAATTGACCAGGATTTAATTTATTTTATATAAACGGGGGTACACGCGATTCTCGCGTTTTGCGTGCTTTGGGGGGAGGGGGTATCTGTGATTGTAGGTTGTAATAGCTTTTGTTTTAAAATATCACACCTTGTTGAGCTGGCTTAGTTGCTTGAAAAAAGAAAAAAAATTTACGTTTTTGTACCTTTTCAGATTTTTGACCCTGTAGGTATCTGTAATTTAGCAAGTTATTAAAGTAACTAAAATAAAGGATTACATTTACTTACATTTGACGTAAAAATCACAAAAATGGGTTGATATTTGGTAAAGATATACGAATTCGTTCCTACCTACTTAAAGTAAATTTTTACCAATTATTATTAAAAAAAATGTAAAATGCAAACTTTTTGGAATAGATTTGAGACCAAAAATACATAATGGCCCTTTCACAATGTTAATTACGTCTTTGCACATAGTCTTTGCCCAAAAATTAACGAAAATATAACAAATTCCGTGTGAACTTCATAAGGATAGTTTAGAATGAATTTTGAATGTAAAAGAACTCAATTTGGACACTGGCAACTTTTTGGGAATACGAATGGCCTTAGGGAGAACGTTTTAACATTCATCTTTAACTATAGTAAAACTAAAAATACCATAAAACATAAAATGTACAAATAGAAGCTGGTCTAACGTTGCATAACATCTGTTTTATAGAAAGACCTTCTCTACCTTAAACAGTTTCAAATTTTTGTTTATTTCACTAACTAAAGGCCACCATTTACACGTATATGTACAGCAGTAAATATGGATTTTACTTCCTCTTAATTACAATATAAGTTGTATATTTAGAAGTATAGTCCAAGTATAGGTATTCTCTTTGGTATAGTGTAACGTAACAATACACTTGCCACCTACTTTCATCAATAGATATTAAGTTAAATATGTAGACAAAAACATTTTTCTCGGTGAAAACATTCGACTATATATGTTACCTACGACATCGTCCATCGTTCAAAATCTCTAAATTCGAAATAAGCACACAAACATGTACATTTCGAAAGTTACCGAAAGAAGGTATCGGGACACATAAATTAGTCTACGATGAATGCTGTTACTACTTTATACATCATTTTAACCATGAAAATGTTAACGCGAGGTATAATAGAATCATTTTTCATCATTTGAATAACTTTTCAACTTGAAATAATTAAATTTCCATGTTACCGAGAAAAAGTTTCCGATACTTGTCATTTTGAAAATTTTCGCGAAAATACTTTCTGCCTTTGTTTTAATGTTCGAAATGGGTTAAGGACCTCGGACAGACAAACTTTGCATGTTTACACAAAATTTTCACCCAAAAATAAGCACAAATAGCGAATTCTATTTTACACGTAATCTCCATAAGGAAACTTTGAACGTATTTTCTAAGTAAAGAAAATATATTTAGACACAAATACCGCTTGAATAAGATGACGGACTTTTATACTAAAATGTTTAAAACTTACTTTGAAAAAAATTAGTGCAGATATTTACGTAGTTTGCGGGGTATCTATAAGTAATTGTAGCTTGTAGCATTAATTTGTAGGTTATAAATTTATAATAGCTTTGGTTTTAAAATATCACATCCGCATTCGTCGGGATTCGGCGACGGTCGGAAAAGTGCACAGCAACACAAACATATACACACGTCTCGGTTATTATATAGTGATCATTCGTATCTTTGAACATAAGAGAGATATAGAGAAAATTTGATGGCAGTACAAAGACAACTAATGTCGGTTTCGAAACGTACCATTTCCACAACGGATACTTATACAGGGTGTTAAAAAAAAGGCTTCAAATTTGACGAACAAAAAAAGAAAAAAAACACTTCCCGGAGAAATTTTCTCGTTGTTTTTTCTTTAAAATCAAATTCAATTACTTTTTTCCGTAGATTATCAATGTCATCGTTACTTTAAAAAAATGATATTTAGGCCTTCGATAGGGGAGAAAAAGCAAAAAAATGTACATTTTTGTACCTTTTCAGATTTTTGACTCGGTAGATATCTGTAATTTAGTAAGTTATTAACGTAACTAAGATAAAGGATTTTTATTTTCATTTGACGTAAAAATTACAAAAATCGGTTCATATTTGATGAAGATATACGAATTCGCTCGACTCTATACCTACCTACCTATCTATGTACCTATAGTAAATTTTCACAAATTATTAAAAAAATGTAACATGAAAACTTTTTGGAATAGATTTGATACCAAAAATACATAATGGGCCTTTCACAATATTAATTACGTCCTTTTTGCCCAAATATTAACGAAAATATGACAAAATTCATGTGAACTTCATAAGGATAGTTTAGAATGAATTTTGAATGTAAAAGAACTCAATTTGGACACTGGCAGCTTCTTGGGAATGCGAATGGCCTTAGGGAGAACGTTTTAACATTCATCTTTAACTATAGTAAAACTAAAAATACCATAAAACATAAAATGTACAAATAGAAGTTGGTCTAACGTTGCATAACATCTGTTTTATTGAGAGACCTTCTCTACCTTAAACAGTTTCAAATTTTGTTTTTTTCACTAACTAAAGGCATCATTTACACGCATATGTGCAGCATTAAATATGGATTTTACTTCCTCTTAATTACAATATAAGTTGTATATTTAGAAGTGTAGTGTAACGTAACCATACACTTGCCACCTACTTTCATCAATATTAATTAAGTTAAATATGTAGACAAAAACATTTTTCTCGGTGAAAACATTCGACTATATATGTTACTGACGACATCGTCCATCGTTCAAAATCTCTAAATTCGAAATAAGCACACAAACATGTACATTTCGAAAGTTACCGAAAGAAGGTATCGGGACACATAAATTAGTCTACGATGAATGCTGTTGCTGCTTTTTACATCATTTTAACGATGAAAATGTAAACGCGAGGCATAATAGAATCATTTTTCATCATTTGGATAACTTTTCAACTTGAAATAATTAAATTTCTATGTTACCGAGAAAAAGTTTCCGATACTTGTCATTTTGAAAATTTTCACGAAAATACTTTCTGGCATTGTTTTAATGTTCGAAATGGGTTAAGGACCTCGGACAGACAAACTTTGCATGTTTACACAAAATTTTTACCGAAAAATAAGGACAAATAGCGAATTCTATTTTACACGTAATCTCCATAAGGAAACTTTGAACGTATTTTCTAAGCAAAGAAAATATATTTAGACACAAATACCGCTTGAATAAGATGACGGACTTTTTAATAGAATCATTTTTCATCATTTGGATAACTTTTCAACTTGAAATAATTAAATTTTCATGTTACCGAGAAAAAGTTTCCGATACTTGTCATTTTGAAAATTTTCACGAAAATACTTTCTGGCATTGTTTTAATGTTCGAAATGGGTTAAGGACCTCGGATAGACAAACTTTGCATGTTTACACAAAATTTTTACCGAAAAATAAGCACAAATAGCGAATTCTATTTTACACGTAATCTCCATAAGGAAACTTTGAACGTATTTTCTAAGTAAAGAAAATATATTTAGACACAAATACCGCTTGAATAAGATGACAGACTTTTATACTAAATGTTTAAAACTTACTTCGAAAAAAATATTTAGGTAAAGGTTTGGGGGGCATCTGTAATTCTTAGGTTAAGTAATTGTAGCATTAATTTGTAGGTTATAAATTTATAATAGCTTTGGTTTTAAAATATCACATCCGCATTCGTCAGGATTCGGCGACTGTCGGAAAAGTGTACAGCAACACAAACATATACACACGTCTCGGTTATTATATGTGATTATTTATTTTCTATATAAATTAGCCGCATTTTAGTCGATACAGATCTAATATTAAAGGTACGTGAACTACAATTTTTGGCGTTGTAGAAAACACGCGCGTTCGATAGAAATAGAAACGGACTTTATTTTCGACCATACAATATAATTATGTAATCATAATTTCTAATTATATTTACAGAAGGCATACATAAAAATAAGTAATATTACATAAAATATTTTACATATAACATACGTAAATCTAATCATGTAAATATGACAGCACATGAATTTCATGAGTGATATGTAATTATCTATATGTATATATTATATGAATTTCTGTATACGGAATATCCGTAAGTTTCTATACTATTATGTAAAATATACGTAATTGTGTGACATACGGTTTATATAACTTATTAAAGAATACTTACGTACTTGATATATAAGAAAGCATATGTAGGGGTATTTACTTCAATTTTACATATGTGGTATGTATATTTTATATGTGTGTTTGCTGGGCGGTTCCCAACGTTCTAGCAACTGCGTACCACCTGAAGGTTTTTGAAGATTTTGGCGTACCACCACCACCGGGGGTCGGGGTGTAGATTGAAAGAAAACCCCTCTGATCCTAATTTTATTTAGAAACATTTTCTATCAGAAACATGTTCATCTGTTTGGTACGGCAGAAGCGCGTTTCTTTTTGGTGGTTGAGGTTGCCATAATTATTGTTAATAGATTAACAATTATGGACTATGGCAAGCTAAGCAACCCCTTAACAAAAATGTCTATTATTTATTTTATTTTTTATTACATAAGTATAGGTAGGTAATAAAACTTTAGATTTAATTATTCATTCACTTTTCGATTAGTTTTCAATAACATTAAGGCAATAACAGAAAAATAATCGCGTACCACCTGAAATCTTCCCGCGTACCACCGGTTTGGAACCCCTGACCTAGGACCTAGGTGAATAGTTTGATTTTGCAGCGCCGTCGTTGTAAAATTACAGAATAAAAACTATTTCTACCGAGAAAAACTGAAAAAAATACATTTTGATGAAACATATTGAATGAACCTCTTTTTCGTTCAGAATTTGAAGAAGCAACCGGCAGATATAAAATACCTACATACCGGGTGTCCCATTTTAATCTCCCACCTGCGATAATTCTACAACACTGCGACGGATCAAAAAATGTTTCGAATAAAAAGTTAACGGTTTTGAGGGGGACATCTGATGCTGTCAACCTTGCCCCCGCCGGACCCCCAGGGAGAGAGGAACGGAGGGCAACTTAAAAATTTTAAATAGAAACCCCTATTTCTTATTGCATATTCGGATACAACATTGAAAAGTAAGTGAATTTTATTCGGAGACAAAAGAACCCAGTAGTAAAAAAGCAACGGAAGCAAAACACAATGTGTAATTTTTTGAATTCTAGTTGGATAAAATTAGTAGCTAACCTACTTTACTTCGTTGTTATCGGTAGATAAAAACCATTTACCTGTAGGTAATAACTAATAATTGCAAAAGGAAGAACAAACTTGGACTGGAAGAACTGGAACTTTTGTAGCCATTGAATTACCTACACAACACGGGTGAAAGACGTAGGCGTTCCTAACTTCCTCGTTTTAGTATTTTTCTCCGCTTAATTGAGCTTATTATACCTACTTACGACAGCGTTTAAATTAAGACGTTCGTAAACTTTGCATTTAAAAAAGTAGGTAGGTAATATTTCTGATTCATCGCGGATTTATCTTTTTTTGCAATAAACACGTCAAAGGGCGTAATAGCAGTTAATTAATTGATTAGGTTTTGAAGGGCTTCTCGAGAAGTTCAGGGATCATTTGAGGGGTTTCAGCACATTGCCTTTATTGAATTAATGTCCATACAGCAATGCGCATTAGTTTACTTATCTTTACCTATATGTTGAATACTTTCTTCTTGTTGGTGTGTTTTAAAATAAATTATTGATCATTTCTCATTTCAGAAAAGTTAATCTGTCTCTTATGTAAATAGACATAATTTTACCCGGAATAAAATGTTATAGTACTGAACTGGAATAAAGGAAACAGAGTTGCATTTCAATTGAAATAATTTAAACTTATTATTAGAAGTTTGTATGTCAAATGCCAAAAGTAATAAAGGAATGTTTTGATAGCTATAGGCTATCTACAAGCCACTAATATGGCCACGAAGACCCCACAGGAATTATTTCAGCCGTCTACTTTCCTCCTAGATTCTCCAACAAGAACAATGCGAAGACTTTTACAACACATTAGGACAACGATTTCTTACTGGAGAGGACTAAGCATAATGCTAAGCACACTATGTGTGGATACAAACTTATAACATCCAAAGGGCGAGAATGAAAAATAACTTACATCATCTATCCACCGGTGAACCCACTTACTGGCCGAGCGACCGGAAGAAATTATCTGACTTAGTGAACTTTTGCATTACGAACGGTATTCCATAGGACTTTGCTGTTGCCACCTCCTGTTTTGATTTGTTCTCAGATCATTCCCCAGTTATCGTTAAAGTATCAACAGAAGCAGTAAAATCCCCTTAAAACTGTAGAAGATATTGAACAGTAAGTCTTCAATGACATAGGCGGGTTGGAATGCAACACCTGAACAAACGCAAACCTCCAAATCTTATAGTTGTCCTATGTCAATTAAAGACGCAAAAAATTTTGGAAAATCGAAATCTTCATAGACAATGGCACACGTTAAGGACGCCAAAAAGCAGCTACGAATGAACTAACATAGCTCTTAAACACCAATAAAAATGAATGCATTCAAGGGTTTCTCTGAGATCTGACGTCTTCTGAAATTACCGAATATTCTTTTTGGAGAACAACTAAAAATGTAAAACGGGTCACAAAAGCTTCTCCACCCATTAGAACGAGTCAAAGTACTTGGGCAAGAAGTACACAAGAAAAAGCTTGCGCTTTTGTTGAACATCTAGCCCGAAGATGACGACGAATAAATTCAATTTCTAGAAACCCCGTTTCAACTCGAGCCATCAGTTCAACGTCTTAAAGCTACTGAGGTTGTAGATGTCATTGCTACCCCACGTACGAATAAAGCACCAGGATATTACTTAGCCACTACTATCGGAGTAAAAATGCAAGGCCTCTGACTTTAGAAGCTTGTATCTCAGTAATTAGCAATCATAATTTAATGAAATAAAGGGCACTTAAAAGACCATTTATTTCTACAAAAAGGTATACAGTTTTAGATTTTTACAATACATCGTTAATTTTCTGTATCAGTGTATGTGCGAAAAAGCGGTAATTATGGCTCAAATCGCACAAGCGCTCCACTTTAAATAGTACATTGTGTATCGAGTAGGAAAAGCGTAACATTCCCGGACGATGTGAATATTGTTGGGCGAGGCGCCAGCCGAGCCCAGCAACACAGAGTCGGGGAATGTTGCGCTTTTCCTACGAGGTACACATACTATTTTTCCGCCGATTGTTAAAAAACAGACTGAAAACATGGAAATTCTAAAAATTATTTTATGAAGAAAATAATAAGCGATGCCTTGAAAATAACGAACGTCGGTATCCATGGAGAAGTACCAACATTGTAGCTATCAGACGACGCGATTTGCAATTCCAAAACTAATTTTAATACCAATAATAATCGATAATTAACACTTGTAATAATTGTAATATAACAATAACTATTAATAGAACGAAATAATTAAATATGACTTGTTAAATGGGTTTTCATTAGTACCTTATTGAATGTTCTAATTACTGTAAGGAAATGAACATTTCTTTACAGTACAGAAATGAATATTTCCTTACAGTAATCGTTGGCTGCCTAGCAACGACTACATGCACCGGAATCTTGTCCTTTTCCTTTCAAAATTCTGTCAGAAATGTCATAATTTTTTAACGATCGGCGGAAAAATTAATTACGGCTATATTATTGAAACTGAGTGGTAGATACTTATAATATATATATCAAAAATGTATACTTATTTGTCGATGTGAGATGCTTTTCAGGCCAATTGGTTTATTAGTCTTAAAGCTATATAATGAAAAAACGACATCTTGTGTAACTCAGTACCTGAACGTTCGATATTAATAATATTGACAGTAACATAACAAGGGTAAAGCAATTATATTGTGGTCTAACACTATTCACAAAAATAATGTCATATTATACATCGTTTTTTTTTAAAGAAATTTTGAAAAAAGGATGGTTGCTTTGGTTGGAGAGGTGAAGCGCAGCGCGCGGGGCAGCTGTTGTCGTACACTATTGCTATAAAGCGCATGGTTTTGTACAATGCAAAAGAATAATCACATTGTTGTGGGTTGCCGCTCGCTGCTTACGATGTGGTAGATTACCTCTCGCGGGAATATGTGCGTCTTTCTTTCGCGATAAACATAACATTTACTTTGAATTACAAGAAAACAAATTTTATTTTCAATAAGGGAATAATGCAGTTGGATTTGAGTAATACAAATTTAGCATTTAAAACAAGAATTTTTTCTTCAGTTACCGTATATTGCAAAATAGCACATTTTCGGTTAGGGCTTATAAAACCAGTTAATTATATGAATAATCAATATTTATTGGCTGTCGACTTTTCAGAAGTATGTGTGCTACATTTGTAAATTTGGTAACAATTTATGAAACAATAACAATTTTATGATAAGTTAAAACCTGTTAAAACTGACCGTCAGCCAGGAAAATACTAAATACAGCGTTTTTATTGCTGTTCATTAAAATAAAAGTTAAACAACTGATTCTACCATTTTCATTTTTACACATGTTAAACATATACAGGGTGATTCACGACTATTCCCTCGGTCTCTTGTGCCTAAACGGTACAAGATATCTGCTTCATTTTTTGGTGACATATGTAAATTGATAACGACTATTTTTTAAAATTATTTTCAATTATACAGGATGCTTCACAAAATTGTAAAATATCAAAGTTAGGTTTTTTTAAATGCAACCCCCTGTATTTTATTACATTTTTAGATTATACGTTAAAAACTAAGGTAACTTTATTAAACGTTCCCTATACCTATCGCTTACCAATTTTGAGAAAATTGTGATTTTAAGGAAAATATTCAATTTAAACAACCCCTAATAACACGGAAACCACTTACTTTCAGTAACACAAATTTATATCGATTTATCTTGACCTTTAAGGCTTTCATTTGCACTACGTAGGATTTCGATTTTTGTACAGGGTGTTTAGAAAAAGGATTCATATTTTATATTTTTCAAACATCAAAACTCACTTAACTTAAATGGAACACCCTGTATGTTTTTATTCTATGTTGAATAACTCTTCATTTTCTATCAAAAACTATGAGTGATAGATATGTCTAAAATCAACGATTAAAAGGTTATTAAGATTTTTCTCTAAAATTTGTATGAAAATGGTTTTTGTTTGCATTCTAGTAGGCCATGATTTTTTTTATTGTAGTTGATAATTAGATATGTGATCAAAACTTAATTAAAAATGAAATTCATAACAAGAAGTAATCATTTATGGAAAAAATGGTATAGTAAATGCTCAATATGATGACCATTTTTTTCTATGCACAACCGCACTCGATTTTCAAAAGATCTAACGTTTTTCAGGATATCTGGTGTTATAGTAGCAAACGCATTCTTTGTTGTATTCTTTATGTCATCAGCAGTGGTAGGTGGAGTGTTGTGGACCCCTCCTTCCAATCCATTTATTGAGGAATTGTCTATTTAAATATTTTTGAAAAAAACATAAACACCATTCTTATCACATTCAACTTCACCAGAATTTATATGGACGAGGTTTTCAACGAAGGTTGAATTTTTGTTTATGGAGTCTCGAAAAAGTTGAAGAAGAAGATGAATTCTTTAAATATGTTTTATTTACCGACGAATCCACTTTCCACAACATAACGGCTTGGTAAACTGACATAACTTTCATTACTAAATCGTTACCTGTATCGCACTGTTGACCGCCAAAACCGGTGGAGCCTCAATGTATTTGGGAGAATTTTGATTTTTTGATGGAAACTTGAACGGAGTAAAATTTTTACGAATTTTAGAACAACACTTTTTCGACTCTTCTTGATGAAGTTTGTTTAGATATTATTATTATTATCATTAAAATTTAGTTTACAACACTCCACCTACCACTGCTGATGACATGAAGATTGGAATAAAGGATGCGTTTGCTACTATAACACCATAACGTTAGAAGATCTCTTGAAAACGAGTGCGGTTATGCATAGGAAAAAATGGCATTTACCTACTACAGTATTTTTTCCACTGCTTCAATTTCATTTTTAATTAAGTTTTGATCACATATCTAATTATCAACTACAATAAAAAAAATCATGGCCTACTAGAATGCAAACAAAAACCATTTTCATACAAATTTTAGGGAAAAATCTTAATAACTTTTTAATCGTTGATTTTAGACATATCTATTACTCATAGTTTTTGATAGAAAATGAAAAGTTATTCAACATAGAATAAAAACATACAGGGTGTTCCATTTAAGTTAAGTGAGTTTTTGATGTTTGAAAAATATAAAATACAAATCCTTTTTCTAAACACCCTGTACAAAAAATCGAAATCCTACGTAGTGCAAATGAAAGCCTTAAAGGTCAAGATAAATCGATATAAATTTGTGTTACTGAAAGTAAGTGGTTTCCGAGTTATTAGGGGTTGTTTAAATTGAATATTTTCCTTAAAATCACAATTTTCTCAAAATCGGTAAGCGATAGGTATAGAGAACGTTTAATAAAGTTACCTTAGTTTTTAACGTATAATCTAAAAATGTAATAAAATACAGGGGGTTGCATTTAAAAAAACCTAACTTTGATATATTACAATTTTGTGAAGCATCCTGTATAATTGAAAATAATTTTAAAAAACAGTCGTTATCAATTTACATATGTCACCAAAAAATGAAGCTGATATCTTGTACCGTTTAGGCACAAGAGACCGAGGGAATAGTCGTGAATCACCCTGTATAAATGACCAATGTACTGCCCAAAAATGAAGAAATTTCACCCTTCAGTTTTTTCGTTATGACCACTTAAAGTCATACGCCTTGCATTTTTATTCCGATAGTAGGAAGATTGTCAAGGAACTGCCGCACATTGGACAACTTTTTAACGCTATTCTGAACCTTGGGTACTTCGTCGCCCAGTGGAAGATATTGTTATCCTAAAATCAGGTAAATCCCCAAACGACCTGTGTTCCTATCGATCAACAAGTCTGCTGCGTATACTTAGTGTCAAAGTTGTTACTAATGAGACTTCTGTCAATTATCGACAGTAACGAATCAATTCATGGTCCCCAATTTGGCTTCAGATAGATGCATCCCTCTACTCAGACCTGCCAACCTAAGATTGATAAAATGCGGGAGACGTTTGGAACACGTATGGGGGGGGGGGTCATATTTTTGGGATAAAAATGGGACATTTTGCTTTTTGCTCTACTGAACAAATACATCATGTCGTCCAACAGATTAATGATACCTACGAAAATAAGCAACCTTTTCCCCCTTACACTACTTTATCATTCTTAAATCCTACCTTCATAACCGGTACTGCCTTGTCAAGATGATAACGAATATTCTGAACTGTACCCCATAAAAGCTGGCGCACCTCAGGGCACTGTCCTAGGACCAATATTATATCTGTTGTGCACAGAAGACCTTCCAATTACCTACACCAATCGTTGTAACGGCACTTCGCAGACGGCACTGCTATTCTAGCCTCCGATAGTGATTCAGAAATTCCTACACAACGGTTACAATCTAACTTAACAGATATCCAAGCCTGGCAAAGGAAATGGAGAATGAAAATAAACCTGTCCACCACAGCAGAAAGAAGTCAAATGTCTGGGACACGATCTGGACAAGAGACTAACCTGGCAAAAACATATATTTACTAAACGTAAACAACTAGGGTTGCTTCTCTCCAAAATGTACGGGATGCTGGGATGTAATTCCAAACTCACTATTGAAAATTAACTCCTGCTATACACTGTGTCCCAATTTCGATGCTCACCATTGGTATCTCGGTTATTAGAAGACGTAGGGCAACGGTTAAATGGGGAAAGTTTTGCAGAATTTAATACTCCACGACAAATATCATTTCAAATTTGACCTAACTTTTTTAATTTTTAAAATAGTTAGAAAAAACCAAAATTTGCCGATTTTCATTTTCCTCAATAACTCTTTAACGCTTAATCTGACCTCTTTTAAAGTTTTACATTGTTCAGACACTTTTTTAAGACAAATTATTTGATATAATCAGAATCCCCCGATTGTCATTTGTTTTTAAGCTATTAGTGCTATCTTTTGTTTTTCATATGACGGCCATGTTGGGTTTTTGGTTGGTTAGATAGTCTTTAAAAAGAGCTTTTCAACGATGTATAACATTCCTGAAAAATATTTAGTTATAGTTTACCCCACGAGAGCTCGGGTGTGACTCATTAGTTATTGCTGTGTGAATTAACGCAAATTATATTTGCTTTATAATGTCGCTTACCCATAAATCGTTAAAAAATTAATCGCAGATAATTTGCGTTAATTCACACAGCAATAACTAATGAGTCACACCCGAGCTTTCGTGGGGCAAATTATAACTAAATATTTTTCAGGCATGTTATACATCGTTGAAAAGCTCTTTTTAAAGACTATCTAACCAACTAAAAATCTAATATGGCCGCCATATGAAAAACAAAAGATAGCACTAATAACTTAAAAACAAATGACAATCGGGGGCGTCTGATTATATCAAATAATTTGTCTTAAAAAAGTGTCCTAATAATGTAAAACTTTAAAAGAGGTCAGATTAAGCGTTAAAGAGTTATTGAGGAAAATGAAAATCGGCAAATTTTGGTTTTTTTCTAAATATTTTAAAAATTAAAAAAGTTAGGTCAAATTTGAAATCATATTTGTCGTGAGTATTAAATTCTGCAAAACTTTCCCCATTTAACCTGTTACGGTACACCCTATATGTGTAGGTATGCAAAGGTTACGGTCAAATATTAGATATTAGATTGGGTATCGCATAAGCGCAATACAAGTTGAAATCAAATTCATTTGCTCGTTGGCAATTGGCAATGATTATACAAAGTTGTTCGCTAAAGTTTGTTGCATGTCTTAGCAAGTGAAGCTTTGAGCTGTCTTACCACCGCCCAGACAAGTATAACCCATTGGGAAAGTCACGTGTGGACATTATTCGACCGAGCCACCAACTACCCCCAAACGATCATATTAAGGATCGCCAGCTTGGGTGAATGATTGGTAAATAAGGCTCAGGGGCGCCCCACCACCGGCTGTTTCGGTGCTGGTCCAGGAATCTCATCTGGGTTTGATTCGTAAAATACTTAATACAACCGTAGCTCACCACGTACCCTTATAAATTTATAATATATAATTGTGCACAACTTGTAGATTAAGAACGTCATTCTTAGATGTATATGTAATAATTTGCGCATGTTATTTAATTAAATTTCAAATTGATCGATTAATCAATTTTTATTGGAATTTTCGATCCGCGGTTTTACCGCTTTATATGCGAGGCCTCTGGTACTCGCTACAAATGAACCACGCTCTGCTACCATTTGTAGCGAGTACCAGAGGCCTCGCATATAAAGCGGTAAAACCGCGGATCGAAAATTCCAATAAAAATTGATTAATCGATCAATTTGAAATTTAATTAAATAACATGCGCAAATTATTACATATACATCTAAGAATGACGTTCTTAATCTACAAGTTGTGCACAATTATATATTATAAATTTATAAGGGTACGTGGTGAGCTACGGTTGTATTAAGTATTTTACGAATCAAACCCAGATGAGATTCCTGGACCAGCACCGAAACAGCCGGTGGTGGGGCGCCCCTGAGCCTTATTTACCAATCATTCACCCAAGCTGGCGATCCTTAATATGATCGTTTGGGGGTAGTTGGTGGCTCGGTCGAATAATGTCCACACGTGACTTTCCCAATGGGTTATACTTGTCTGGGCGGTGGTAAGACAGCTCAAAGCTTCACTTGCTAAGACATGCAACAAACTTTAGCGAACAACTTTGTATAATCATTGCCAATTGCCAACGAGCAAATGAATTTGATTTCAACTTGTATTGCGCTTATGCGATACCCAATCTAATATCTAATATTTGACCGTAACCTTTGCATACCTACACATATAAGGTGTACCGTAACAAACCGTTGCCCTACGTCTTCTAATAACCGAGATACCAATGGTGAGCATCGAAATTGGGACACAGTGTATAAAGTGATAACCTATTTGGTCCTATGGCATCCAACTCTGGGGCATCTACATCAAACATCGAAATCCTAGAGCGTTTTCAAGCAAGAGTGCTGCGCATGATAGTGAATACACGGTCATGGTTCGTGCCCAACTAAGTTATTCGTAAAGACCTTCAAATCTCAACAGTCAAAGATGAAATTAGACACTTCAGTGCAAAATATAGTGCCCACCCTAACGTCCTAGCAACGGAACTTCTGAACCAGCCCATAATGAATAGGGCTCCATTAAAGTCAAAATATACACCCTTGTCAAAACGGAGAAATGGCTATTGTTAAAGCAGTTTGCTACTGGGCACTCTCCTACAGGTCACTCAAATACATAACATTTACTGAATGTACGATGTATGTATAGATTGCGAATAAAGTGGAGTTAAAAAAAGTGTCTCACAATAATAGAAGAAAGGGGAAGGCGCGATGAAATCCTCTATTTTGATCGATAAACAGAAATATCTCCGAAACGGTGCGACTTTGAAGATAGGCGAGTGATAAAATATTTACAATTGTCGTTCACTAATCTATGCGAAAACATATCTGGTCGAATTTTGAGAATTTATTTTTTATCGACAAAATTTTCCATTTTGGTAAAAAATTGAAAGAAATGAATGAGATCTTTCGTTTACTTTGTTTGGGTTTATAACTAATTAAAAATTGTGTAGGTAAGCGCCCTTTTCGGTTAAAATGCCATTGGTTATATAAATTTTCATATCATTTCCTCCCCAAAGACATTTTGTAACGGGAACTACTATGAACACATTTTTGATTTTATAAAAATTTAATAATTTTATAATTTCTAGATTACGGAAATACGGATCCTTACAAATATTGGTTTTGCTGAATAGAAATGAAAAAGATTAAGGCAACTAATAATAATAGGTTTGCATGGAATAAAATTATGCGGTGTTAAATATCACAAAGACACGTGCTGGTAAGCTACGGCACACGTCTATGGTCAAATTAGAGAAGAGCACTCTGAATAAACAGACTTGTTTAAACAAGTGGCAACTGTAATTTAACCGCTCGTAATACACTACTGATGGTTAATCTCATCCCCATTCTTAATATTAAGTAAAAGCACCTGTGTTTATTTAAAAGATTGTTTTACTCACCTCAATGAAAATATAAAATGAAATTTTTCACGTAAGCCTTTTGTTCAGGTAGGTATACCTACTATCCTACTAAATCAAATTTGTAATCAATAATTTATTGTTGGGAAGTAAATTCATAATGGCGCACTTTAACTGATTGCTCTTTGGATTAGATAAATTGAAATGTAGGCGATGAGAGGATAAAATCATGGTGGCCACGTGTACATGTGGTTAGTCTTTGAAACATCAACGATATCAGCTTTAACTTATAATTTTCAGAAATGGGAATTGATTAATATTTGAATGCGGATTTGCCAAGCAAATGAAACAAGATTATGCATTAAATAGGTGGAGACTGGAGGTGTATAATGTGTTTAGTTACCTTATTTTTGGTTTTCTAATAGGTAGTATATTTTGATTTTTATGTTTTCTAATAATAGGGTAACCATAGTTGGCAGTTGGTACCTACCGAGTTATTAGTACTTAGATTCTCTTTAGATAAAATTTAGTTTCCTTTCCTGTTTTTAAAAAAACTATTGAGAATCCACGCTAAGCGGGAAATTTACACTGACGCCATTTAATTTAATTCAGTGTGGCGTTGATAGGAAGTGTACGTTTCGGACCAAGGGAAGAATTTAACGAATCCCGTTAGAAATTGGCAAATTTTGATTGTTGTTTTGAACGTTAAGGCGTTACTTTTTAAGGCTTTTGACTGTTGGGTGTAATGGGTTCGAAATTCAATATTGGGAGAAATTCAAAAAGTGATGCCAAAATGCAAGCACCCATAAAGTATAATGTGAATTGTTGCAATTTCGACTGGCTCAAAATTTTTCTGTAATTGAGCATGGACCGAAAACACTTGTCAAAAGGAGAATAGATTAGTATCATGGATAATGGAGGGCCACAGAAAAGGTTTTCTCCCGGGACGCGCCATTCAAAGAGAATATTTCTGGAGACGACTGGTACAAATGATTTTTGCAAAGACATCCAATACTGACAAGCATGGTTGCAGATGCAGTTATGCTAGCAGTAATGTTTTAGAAACTGATATAAAGAACATGTTTAGACAGATTGAAGAGTATTCGAAAAATAAAGGCTTATTTCGCATCTTGGAGAGTCCATTGTACATGTTTAATGGTGATGAAACTTATTGTGCAATATGCCCCAAGCCATTCAAAAACGTATACCAAATCCAAGACGTAACTTTGAATTTTGCCCAACCCAAGTACTAGTTTGGGGGATTATCTACTACTAAGTCCCAAGATAACAGAGAGGAAAGGGAAAAAGCTAGGCGAGAAAGTGCAGCCTTTTGTGTTAACATTAAGTGGGTGGAAAAAAAGTATTCTGACAAAGAAAAATTAACTGACGAAGAAAAGAGCAAGGGTACATGATAATACTATCGCTTTCACACTATCGATCTCAGAATCTGAAATCCAAATGGGGATGAAAACCGAAACAATGCAGAGGAAAGCCCCAAAACGGCAACGAGAAGAAGAAGGCAACATTTCTCGAAAGGAACGAATTCCTCCACTAATAATCCCCCCACAGCAGAATTATCGAAGATTTATTTGCTATCGGCATTACTCTAATCCGACTCGCGCCATCAAAGCGGTATATGTATACCTTGACTCAGCTGACCACTTCGAGATCAAGCAAAATCTAGTTGATCTGAGCTACTCTGTAATAAGAATAACGGCGAGAATGCATGCGAGCAAATAAAGATCAGAACCATAGTGTTCGCTTCTTGGAATGTGAACGGAAGGAAGGGATCTTCGATTTGCGATACTTGGGACATCTACTGATGATGTTGATTCCCATACAAGAAAAAAGGGGTACGGCATTACTACGGTCACGCCTCCAGCATCTACCTTACGATACCCAAATGTGACCAATGTGTATAATCATAAGATAACTCATCACACCATAACGTGTTCCATTATGAGCGAACAAAGCAAGCATCTAAAAAGCTCTCAAACCTCCTTCTTCCATCGACCACCATCGAAACACGAGTCTCGGCTACTCACAGGTAACTTTCAATTAACCAACGGCCTCAAACTGCGCCTACACTAGAATAATTAAAATCATGCGATATGAAAGGACACGCATTATTAACAATAACAACTGTTGGTAGACGACCATAAATACCCAACTCCCTTTTGGTTTAAACGGGAACAGTAGCAGATAACTTTCAAAGTACATTGGCAGAACATCCAAACCCAACTGTTAGAGGCGCAATGCGCATGAAGACACAGGATGCGTCCTACGTGAAGCATAACCTCCTCCTCGTGCGAGATGAAAATATAGTGGGTCAAAACGCCCAGAATATGACAAGGTTATTATGAGTACCGTTTACCGATCCAATGGTTGCATGTTTTAAAATGTATTAGTTCAATAAATTCAATAGTGCACTGTATATTTTGATCGATAGGTGAGCATATTGAAACGAAACAAATCAAAACAACGCAATAGTAATTCAAATGTCTTCTCGAGCTCATTTTTCGGTATTGCCTCCAAGGTGCGCGTCGGCGCTCTTTCATCAAAAACGCTTCCTTTAAACTTCATTTTCATTTTTGGGAACAGTGTGAAGCCACATGGTGCTAAATCTGTTGAATACGCTGAATGATTCAAAACACAGACTTGATTTTGTGCCAAAAGTTGACCAACAATTAACGTTGTAAAACTTCCAAATAGAAAGCATCTGGAACGAACCGTGGAAGAAAACAATGAAGATTGTCTTGATTTTTGATGGAACTTTTCATGTTTTTTTTTGGCTTGTGTGCGGAACAAATTTAGCACAGTAGCACAAATCCTCCTTCAGAATTTGACGAATTGGTTCTTTGTTAATGTTTAATGCCTCTTTCATCATTCTCAGTGTCGCATTGCGATCGTTTGATACTAATTCTTCTCACTCGTTCGTGGACCGTCCGCCTATCAAAAATCGTTTATGCCCCTCAAAAGTTTTGACCGTGATAAACACTCACTCCCATAAACGTTTTGAATCATTTTGATCGTTTCTATGCCAAGTTTTGCGTGAAATTTAATAACAGCGTTGTTCCATGATTGCATTCCGACGCGTACCTAATAAATTTGAACGAAATGTCATAAAACTGATACTATATTATGTCAACCGATTTCAACAATACGTTCACAAGAGCCCAAGCTTCAAAATGACATATAATTTCAATACATGTCGCTTCTGGTTGCCCAGATATAGTTTCAGTCTCCGAATTTAATAGCCGCATTGTGTATAATCGACATTCTCATGTGATAGACTAATTACAAAATAAGAAGATCCTATCACGTGACATTTGCTGTAAGACAAATTACAGCTGTACGACTATAAGACATGACTATAATTTTTAATAAACAAAAATTTGATAGTTCTCAATGCAACTGAGAAGAAGTGCGCCACTTAGTGGATACAAAAGCTCATCATTTTAATTTTCATTGCTTGCTCAGATCACGTGACAGGGGTTCTTATTTTGTAATTACTCTACACGTTATCTCGTGCATCGTTTTGAAAACCAATTAGGTACCTACCGTTACTATATCATTATTATTATCTATCTATAAATTCATATTTCGCGAAACGGGCTGTAAAATTGTGTTACATATTTAAAGTCTATAAGCTTGTCCTTTACGAAACCTTTCAAAGGATATGAAAATGATACATTTAAATCGACTGCTTTCCATTTAAAAGGTAGGTACCGCTTTTAACGGGCGATCTTCCTCTGTATTATAGTAAGTATGTGGAATAGATAACTGAAACACTCTTTTTCGCTGTAGGTATTACACCTACACATTACACAACCGGCCAGTTTATGCGTGAATGATCAAGTAAGATCAAACTATAAAAGATCTCACAGGAATTGTTTATATTTGAGTAAATTTTATAATATAAAAAGATTGTGATAGGGGACTTGCAGTTCATTGCTCATTACTAGTATTAAGTTATTTAGTCAGGTGGTTAGCGAGTAGATATGTAAGGGAGAGGGTGTTTTACCATAAGTATCGATGGCGATCAACCACGGGAAGTTAAGAAATTTGATATAGCATTGAACCAGCGTAGAGTGTTGGATACTAACATTAAAAAACATCTCATGCTTAAATCCTGAAATAGTTCCCATCAATAAGGCACAGCTGAGAGATGAAAATTTCTCTTATTTTTATTTTTTATAATTTTTCACCCCCCTAAATGATTAGAAATTTTATTGATCAGTGCGTGGGAAAGACTTTATCGAATATAATTAACAAACAATTTGGACTAATTAAAAAATATAGATTCTCGAGCTTGTTCACACTGAAAAGTGATATCCCGTTAGCAACGACCCAACCGAATGTAATCCAATACAAGTGGAGGTATTTCACCAAAAACCTTTCTTTTTCACAGAATTGGATTTGCGCGGTGTACGCGAATATGGAAATGTTAATGAGATTTTATAAATATATACACGTACACGTAAGACTTTTGACTTTTAACTCGACAAGACGAACCACTCGCAATTCAAAACTATTTTCCACGTTTTCATTGGTTGCTAGGGATATTTGCACCCCTTAAACGTAGGGTGAAATTGTGACGCCTACATAATTTCCGCCATAAGCGCTCATTTTGATTCATTTATTCTTAATTTTCCTCTCTTCATTTTTGGTAGTCTTAAAGTTCTAATTTAATTAAGTCCAGATCTTTTATACCTATAGTTGAACTTGACAGCGTCTTTCTTTTCTTTCTGACTTGATAAGTTCCATTAACAGGATTAAGAATAAAATAACGAAAAAGGAGCTAAATGAACTTGATTAGCTGATCTTGAACTTGCCTAAAGACAAAAGGCTAAAGTTAACTTGCTATTTCTGTTCACGCGCGCAAATTTTAGGTAGCATAAGTACTGTTAGGAGTAAAGGCACTTTACAGGATTTAATTTAAAACAAAACAAAAAAAAGATTAAAATGAACATCCGGGTAAAAGGTAAGGGTATTTTTGAAAGTTAGTTGTCATGAAATCGAACATAGATATTCGTTCGGCCCAAATTTCTTTAAGATCGTCAACGGAGTAAAAAGAAATACTAATACGAGTTCGGTAGATTATTTTCTTGGTACAAGATAGTTGGGATTGACATGAAAATAACAATGTAACTATAATTTCAAGTTGTTTATCTATGATGACAAAAGAAATAAAGGAGGTTGAACTGGAATTTTACTTTAATATAAAAGCCTAATTTCACTGAGCTGCGACATGTAAATTTCTTGTTTATTGTATGAGATATACCTACCTACTTCAAAGGAGAGACAGTCCGCGAAGGGCGGAAAAGTAACTTAATGCATGGTGGAAACAATATTATTTTACTTCATTTGTTGCCCATTACAGTTACTTTGGGATTCTATCCTAATTAAAGAAAATAGTGAATTAGAATTGTATCTAAAAAAAAATTGTTGCAATGATTGAATCTAACTTTAGAGAGAAATGATAGAAATTGAATTAAAATAAAAAAATCTCGCCCAACCTTCCCCATCCCCATGCTCAACTGTTCACATTTATACAAACTGTAAATTTGATTAATCTCAAAGTTTTAACTGAATAGTAGGTATAACATTTTTCTTCCCCATAAATATGTTATATTCTATAATCTATATGATTTCAACATATCAACCTCAAATGTATAATTAAGTCTGTCCATTGTCCAATTTGTACCTGCAATGGAGTTTGTCATACCTTAACCAAATTTTAATTTAATCAATTATTAATTTATCGTCTGATGATGGCTTTATAGTCGAAACATGTAACGATAGATACTTCATCTTATTGCTATTATTAAACTTCAAGAATAAAATATTTATGGAAAAGGTTGGGTGAGAATGATTTATTTTAATTCAATTTCTATCATCAACGTAACACCTCATTTTGAGTCAACTCGCATTCAACACAACCTTTAGACAAAAAATTGAATATTTAGAAGATGCGAAAAGTAGGAATCACAGGAATCAAGGGAACCAATTTCTCCTGCCAGCATTACTAAATTTAACTAATTTCATTAATCACGCAGTTATTTCCTGTATCTCATGCTCTTCACCTATTGGGCTATATCACAGGGCCATTAATTTTACCTTAAAAACTGGCAGTTTATTTGGACGTGGGTAAAAAATAGTTTGTCTTTTACATAGAAAAGGCGATACTGTTAATAATAACATTACCTAAATAACACCGGATTTAAAATTATTACTGAGCTGTTTATATGCGTTTTATGTTACCCTTATTTTAAACGAGGGTGTACTGGAAAAGTCTGAGAAATTCGCTTGAACATCTCAGGAAAAGTGAGGCATAAGTGAAACATATAGTATTTACATGTCGTTCTCTTAAATTTGGTAAAACCTTTGTAAGAACCAAACAAGGGAAAGAAAGAATCGGTACTGGTACTGTCAGAGGTCAGAAGAAGATGCACGCAATTATATTTCGATGGTTACAAAGTTTATATGACTCAACAGGTCGAATTCTTCTGACAGTGGGAAACCTCAATAAGATGATCTCATTATTGATACGCTATGGATTTAAGACGATAGTTGATGGTTCTTCTGTGAAAAGAGCACGTCTCGTTGGCAGTTACTATGAACAACCTACATTGGATTTTGAAGAGGAAAATGCACTAGTAGCAACTCTTTCAAGGCATCTACGTAGTTTCTATCATGTAAAAGATTGACCGGCGTACGTATCATAATGGTGGCATTTATCACGTACACTCAGAAGTAGTTAAGGCCAAATTTAAGGGACTTTATGATTAATTTGTATCTGGCGTGTTTTTGGGATTCGTGAGGAAAATTTCATCAGAAAGGTTGTCCTCAAAATGAAATTTTAACAGACTAGGAAATACCTCATATGAAATACCGCTTGGTGCCAGACCAGAAATATATCTATGCTTAGCATTGCACCTTCGGGCTTTGAGAATTTCTTCAGTCGAAACAAATTTTGTCGCGATCGTTCATCTTATCTAATAAAAGAGAACCTGTAATATTTCTCAGCTTTTCAGTTCAAACTATGTTTTCTCGTATACGACCTTCCGACGGCAACTTATTGAACTAGAATATTCTCTTTTTCCCATAAATTCTCCATTTTGAACATCAGACCTTGATTTTTTTGTGTTTTGCTTGAATTAAACGTTCCTATAGTTTTAAATTCTTGTTGACGCGATTATGGGAAATAATCTTTAGCTAAACTAATTGCAAAATCAGAAAGCGTCGTTACGTTATCTTTAATAGCCTGACAGAAAACTGTGCAACTCCAGTATAGGTACTTTACTAATTTAATTTCAATTCATGTTCAGATCACGTGACAAAGCCTTCTTATTTGTGATTATTCTAGGTGCAATTTCGTGTCGCATCCGCTATAATAAAAAAGAATTTTCATTAATGACCTAGGTACCTCATTTTTTACATAAGAGTAGAAAAATTTGAAATTTTTTTAAATAGGTATTTAGACAGATATTCCTATAATCACATATTCGGCGCTTCATTTGTGCAAGGAAGCACCCAAAATGTTTCAGTGCTCATTTGGAGAGGTGGATATTAGATAAACGAAATCAAATAAATTTTTGGATTAGCTAATCTTATGCTATTATTATAACCCATAACAATGTTAATTTGTGAAGTGAACTACAACGGCTGTGACAAGTTTAAGTTCGTATGATCCGATTTGTTCAGACGATCTCTACATACATATAAACATATGGGGAAGAACCAGGGCCGTAGATATGGGAGGGGTTTAGGGGGTTTAAACCCCCCCTTTGACAAAATCTACATTTAAGCGTAGCAATAACACAACTCTTTTGTTAATCATAAAATAAAATGTGTCAGCTCAGTTTCATATTTTTTACCTCGAAACCCCCCCTATCGCCAACGCTTAGCTACGGCCCTGGGAAGAACGTTGAGCATTGAAATTTGTTTGTTCTTGAACTATGAATATGGGATGATGGTATCACTCATCAGCTTTACTATACAGTTAACAAAGATACCGAAAATGCACCCATATACGTCTATTATTCATTTGTTTTTGCGTCGGACTATCGACGAGGGTGTCAATCAGTATAAATGAAACAACCGATGCATATAATACATGATTGTCGTGAATACAAATAACACATGGAGATCACTTTCCATTGCGAATTAGTGTAAGTATCTGAGAATGTAAGTTTGGGCAAGAAGTAGGTCTTTCGAGACCTCTCAACATTTTGAAACGGGATAAGGCTAACTTATGGGACCCAAAATGCATACCTACTGTTTGATTGGTTGACCGATTTGAATCAAAATTGGCAAAGATGTAAATGGAAACCCAAGAACGGACGTAAGGTAGGTACTTTCCCGGGACCGATGCAGAGTACTTACCGTTGTAACAGAAGTCTACGCGGACGAAGTTGTTGGTAACAACTAGCACAGATGTAAATATACTATATTTCCATCTCTGCAACTAGTAATTGATAAAGAACAAAAATTTAACGTGGCCAATTTATTGGTGCCAAAAATTGGTCAAAAATTCAAAATCGATTTTCACAAAATCTGTACCAAGCATTTTTTTAAATTTTTTAAAATGTTATATACATATATCGTTGATGAAAAACTATTGCCACTAAATTGATTTCTTTATTTCCCATAGAGGAAGGGAGGTGAATGTTTGAAGTTGATTTACTTTAGTTATGGCGGTTTATTATTCACATTATTGAGATGCAGAAATTCGATAAATTTGGTTTAGTAGCAGTGTTTTTTAATACTTAAAGCATAATTGTAACTTGTTTTATGTTTATTCTAAAATCGTCGTGATTTTGATTGTTTAAGGAATTTATCTATGTTTAAGATGATCGGTAGCCCTAACCAGTGCGATACCTTGCCAAGGTATTGATTTTAGTTGGCGCAGTTAAGGGAAAATTGTTAATAAACTTATTATAATTGGATGTGATAAATTGAATCCCCAAACCTATTAACATTAACGAACATAGAAACTGGTCAAATATTTACTTACAGAAGAAGAAATTCCTAATACGAATTGAGTACCTATTTATATTTTTATTATTCCAAATTAATTAGATGCTCAATCAGTTTATTAGTGATGAACGTTTGTAAACTATAAACTATCAAAAGTATTCTGCGTGTAATTCGGTATGAAGTTAAAAAAAAGAGTAAAGTGTACACTGATCTTATAATGCATGACAATAATTAGCCATGACAAGTTCGATCGGAAGAGCAAGAGGGGTACTCATGACAGGGTTGGGGGTGATCGGTCATTCATCATACTAGTGTTTTAACAGTTTGTTTGAATAACCACCCGTACACACCCACAAGTTAATTTAGCTTTTGATTTATGTCGGGTGAATTATTAAGTGCTTATTGGTTTGCTCGTGGGTTTTATTAAGTTATTGTGATTGTAATTTGTGCTTATTATTTCCTTCTGTTCTGCTTTACGTACAAGAGGATTTTAGGTGTTTTGTAAGTAATTGAATATTTTTATTCGTTTAGAATATTGCAATTTTACCGTTTATATAGATAATTACATTATAGTAGTAGGTACCTATTTCTTAGCACTTCTTATTCTTAGTTACCTCACTTCATGTACCTACGTAGCTACTCGCAGTTTTGGTGTTATTTAAATTAATTAATTAAATATGGTGAAAGGAAGCAATCCGCCGCTGATTTTGGTACAAAACTAGCCCCAGTGACTTATTTTTAAATTAAATGCGGTCACTTTTGATACGGAGAAATGACAAATATGACGCTTTTCAATAGTAATATGTAATATGTATTCTTAATAATTAATATCTATACTAATAGTTAGTCTCTCTAAAAAAAGGTAAGCATTCCAAATGTTTATGTAGGTAAATTTCTTATCAAATTGTACAAATGTCGATGTTTTTTAATGAAGTCTGTTATGTGTAGGAAAGATTAAGTATAATTAAGTAAATTGAACTTTAGAGCTTTAGGTAAAAAATGTATTGAATAATAACAATTAATTATGGAGAAAAAGTACTTACCTACAATTTAAATCCTATTTCATTACGTAAAGGTTCAGAAATTTCATTCACGGCACTTTCTGTGTCAACCCTGAACTAAGAAATTGTTTTAAACTCACAGTTGGTGTTGGTTACGCTTTTCTTTATTTTTTGATTTCGAATTACATATATCTAATTGAACTAAATTCCTTGAGCGACCTTTACTTGAAACATTAATTTCTTTATATTCGCATAAATGGTCGTATCATATAATCAAAATTTGATATTTGAAGCATTATGCCTACTTTCAACAAATTAAAGTCATATTTTTGTGTATGAAATGTCGAATGAATTCAATCATGCACCTTCTCTCGAAAGCTTTTGTGTTTCTCAATTCTTAGACGTTTAGATCGCGAAGCTGGCTCATTTCGACATGGTGGCGGTCTTAGCAGTCGAAAGGTTCACCATTTTGCGCCCATTAAAAACATGAAATTTTTACTTTTTATTATTTGTATTTTTAGATATATATATTGTGCACTGTGCACTATGTCCCAAATTCCGATGCTCACAATTTGTATCTTTGAAACGGTTAGCGAAACGAAGTCAATTAAATGGAACAATATAGAGGCCTTTATCTCATATCTTACGGTTTTTGTCATTTAATTAACAGACGTGCAATATTTTGTTTCGTACCCAACTTTCTCACTACGTATGACTCTTTAAAGTATGAGTATGTGACAGTATTATTTTTTTTTCTTCTAAATTAAAACAGATCTCAAACCTTATATCGTTGAAAAGGGGAAAAACGAGCAGTTTAATCATGTTAAAATCAAAACGGTTTCTATATCTGCCGTAGATGGAAAATTATACTGGATGGAAAACAAGATTTTTAATTTTCCATTATATCTCGTAAGCAATGCATTTTAACGGAAACCCAAAAGAAGTTCTGAGTCCATGAGATAAAGATCTCCATATTTTCCCGCTTAACGGACTTACCGGTTCCAAAATATCGTAATGGTGACCATCCAATTTGATGATTTAGACAATGAATGTTGGAATTTCACCCCAAATTATTTTAGAGATGTAAATGTATGATATAGGACTCCGAATTTTTAAACTGTTGTAACCTTTTTTTGTCACAAATACATACCCTGCAATTGTAAGTCGATGAGGTTTCCAAATCTGTGTTCAAATTTCGACATAGGCTCCTGCATTTTGCACACACTTCTGTAACCTCTTAGGTACGTTGACAACTCGTGCCTGGAATATGCGGGGCGGTATGTTACCAATTACGTCTGCAATTATTTGTTCAAGTGCGTTAATATTTCGGGGTTTTGTTTCATAAACATCCTCTTTTACCCACCCCCATAAAAAGAAATCACAAGGAGTGAGCTCTGGGCTGCGGGCAGGCCAATCATACGATCCACACTCGAACGACACCTTTCCTATTCATTTACCAGCGAAATGCTCATGAAGCCAATTTCTAACGTCGTTAGCATAATGTAGAAGAGCTATATCTTGCATCCATTGAGATATCACTGGGCATACTTGGTTCTTCAACATGTCCAGATATTGTTCAGCGTTCATTGTGCTTCTTAGGATAAAGGGTCCAACAATTCTAGTGGATGTTAAACCGCACCACATTGTCATCTTATCGAGACCGTGAGTCTTTTCAACATGTGGATTATACAACGCCTAGTAATGGCAATTATGTCTCTTCACAACCCCCCCCCCCCCCCCCACATGAGAGACAGCCGCATCACTCCAAATGATATTTTTAAACAGTTCGGGCCAACCTTCCTGTCAAGACTCAGCAAATTCCATTCGTCCATTACAGTCTCCTTGTGTCATTTCTTGAACATAATGAGGTTTAAAAGGCAGATCTTTTTTCAAAATTGTTTGAAATGGATAATGTGTTACACCACTTTCTCTAACAGCGCCACGCACAGATTTTGATGGACTTTTGGTGAACATTTCATTGACCACTGCTATGTTTTCTGCCTTTCACACCTCAAACATGGAGGCATTCTTTAACTAAAACAAAGGAAAAATATGTCAAACGCAAGCTCAAGGAGTGCTGTTTCTAACAAAAGTTGTTCTAAAAAATTGGTTCATAATATTGAAGAAGTTATAACAATTTAAACATGGGGGGTTATATATCATACACCCTGTAGTTTTCAATTTTCCTCTTTTAAATTCGGAAAACCCCCATTTTTATGGGGAATATTATATAAAAGAAACTTCTGTCACTATCAACATTAAATTTTTACTTATTATAGTAAATTCGTGTGGAGTTTGTAATAATAAATACAGGTAATTTTTTTATTTTAAATGTAACTACAGCTCTTATTAATTATAACTTGATTTCACTAAAGACTAGAAGAATTATAATGAGTACTAAATTCTTCTTCAATTTAATACGAAACAAAATTAATTGTCCACAATTATTAGAAAAAATAAACATCAATGTACCCCAAAGATATTCCCGAAAATCTTTATTCACAATGTTCTCAAGAACAAACATATTAAAAAAGAGTCCTTTAAATATTATTTGTAATAATTTTAATATACTGCTGATTGTGATATTACAACTGGTAAATGGTCACGAATTTTCGAAACAATTAAAAATAAATGTGAAATTATTTAAATTACATTTGAAATAATTTTAATGTACCTATATTATGTATTTCATTGTATGTACATGTTTTTCTAGTTTGGGCGTGTCCCGTTTGAAATAAATAAATAAATAAATAAATATCAAGGGTAAAATAATGAAATCAAATTTTTACATTTTTGCAATATAAAATCCAAATTAGATGTTTTAGAAAACTTTGAAATTTATAAATATTATTTCCCCATTACTTCACATTCCTAATCATAACAAAAATTCTTAACCTTTAAGGTCCTTTGATATGGTATACCTAGATTTTCCCTAGACCATATAAAGTAAATACTTCACCACGTGCATTATCCATTATAATGCATTAAAAGAGGGTTGCCTGGCACTGGATGTTGTTCTTTTTTACATTTTTGATGAGAATAAAAATTCAATAGATTTCCTTAATGTTGTGTCTTGGCAAATCACGTTTAATTTTAATCTATCACAATCTGTTACCCTTGATAATGATATCTACATACTGTCGAAACGCGTAGGGTAACATTTTAAATTAAAAAAATTAGTAGAATTACTTGTATTTATTATTAAAATTAATTAATTTTTGCAATTATTACATACTGTAATAGTTTTGCTATGTGAAGCACGTAGATTTTTCATAAATTGATAAAATAGTATTTTAACTTTTTTATTCTCTTTTCTTGAACAAGCACATGTTCTCAGCTAGGTTGAGTTGAGATCCACCAGGTAGTGGTTCATTCGAATTTACTTTTCTTGCAATACTTCACTCGAAAATTGCCCAAAACGATGAACTGTGGCTAATTAGTCCTCTTACGACATGTTAAAAAATTGGATACCGCATTAAACGAAAATTACTAACACGTTACCATTTGCGCTTCTCTCTTTGATCGACATCGTCTAGCTCGCCAACATTATTGATATTTTTACTCGAGTATTGGCGAGGAAAAGTTATGTCATAATGTGAAAATCAATAAGAAAATAAATGGTTGAGCTTTAACGAAAAAAACCATACTCCGTTGCGAAACCACAAAAGGTGCAACTATGCATCTGTTTGGTTAAGGAAGTTGTCATCCCCTACAAGGAATATAACGAGCATTGCTGACATTTTTGTTAACAATCGTAAATGGTCCGGGAGCCGGCCACCTTTTTTGCAATCAATTAATATACTTTTTATACTTCGTGAGCGGCTTTATTTTAACGAGACGCCAAACTTTTTCCTCTGCGAAAATTTTCGCAAATGGGTCCTACGGGGTGCGCAGGGGTAAAACACGTTGATGTGATAATTACAAAAAATTGATTAATATCACTTAATTTTTTAGATAACTGTGAAGTTTTTTTGTAAGTAATTCAAAATAACATTTGTCCTACAATAAAAATGAGTCCATCAAGAGTGTCCCCATCTGAAGACATGTAGGTATTACTACATTAACAAAAATAATGAATATCAAGCTGATTTTTTTTCTGTAGCTTAGTAAATATTTGCATAATTAAATGCCCACTTTGTCCCACAAATTAATTGGGCCGTTTTCCCATGATATTCATCCATTTTTTGTCATTTCCAAATCAACGTGTTTTTCTCTGCACACTCCCGTAGGACCCATTTGCGAACATTTTCGCAGAGGAAAAAGTTTACCATCTCGTTACAATAAAGCCGCTCACGAAGTATAAAAAGTATATTAATTGATTGCAAAAAAGGTGGCCGGCTCTCGGACTAAAATGTTTACTGTATGAAAATACCGGATCTCATATTTGTCACATTACAGAAGCGGCTATCCAAGAGCTCGGTTGAAAGGTTATTCCACACTCGTCTTATTTTCTTGATATATCGCCTCATTAAGGCGCAAGAGTAGAAGATGCAATATTCTCTCTTCGCTCTCCACTAAAAACAAATTTGAGGGCAGTGTAGGACGAAACGTTCAGTGTTATAATTATATTATCTGGACTGATACTTGATGTAAAAGACTTTATACCTTGCATTGGGAAGTTTTTACACACCTACGATTGTAGGCGATGATAATCTTGTATTATAATGTCCATAATTTGTATCATAATGAGCGTAATGAAATGACGGTAAGACAGCAAGCAACGATCCAATAAAAAAAGAAAAATTAAATCTAATCTTTTGCACTGGCAAAACATTTAATTAGGAGAATTTATAAATCACATTGAAGTGAAGAAATATATAGTGCAATTAAATGAGAGTACAAATTACGAAATAATTTTGATATAAATATAATTTGATCGTGTTCTAGTTCTAGTTGTAAGTTAAACATGCCGCTTGAACAATCAAAGGTGTTACCGTATTACACACAATCTTATCATTAATTGTGTTATAAACTATACTGTCATATAGAGCACCGGGACTCCGATTATTTTATATTAATAATAATAATGCAACAGATACCAGAAAATAAAAATGACAAAAGAGAAAATAAGAATTCAAATAAAGCAGGAAAATTAGTAACACATGGAAAACAAAAAAGCATAAAAGACATATTGACGGTGAACTAAATGCAATAAACTAGAACCTTGAAAGAAAAGCAAGCAGATGATGAGTAATGCGGCAAAAGAATGTAATAAGTACGTAAAGAAAAAAGAATGGTTAAATGACGAGAGCAAACAAGAAATCGAAGACAGAAGCAAATTACGGACAGAAGTGAACACAGAAGAAACAGTAGAAGCCAAAATTAAATATGAACAAGGAAGGAAACGAATTTAAAAAAGTTTTGAGAATGGGAAGGGAAATATTTTTTATGTTTTTTCAACCGTATTGTTGGTTCGTAGTAAATCTTCTATTTATATATATATACGTATCTGGAAATGAGCGGTTCACAATGGTGGTAGGTCGCAGTCCACGTTTTAACAATTTTAAGTGGTGGAATATACGTTCGCTGTGTTTTATTTGGAAAAAGGGTAAATGCGGTTAGAATAAAGTTATACTGTACTGCCATCCGCAAATAATATAAAGTTAACCAAATAATGCCAGAGCTGAGCGTATCAATGGTCACAAATAATAAGATGTCTTCTTCATGTTTACACCAACCAAGTCATTGTGGGGAGGGACTCCCCCGAACAACATTTCTGGATACTTACTATCATTTATATAATTTAATACATTCATTCGTTCACATCATTAATTTTTGACATACAATAAATAGATAAATAGATAAATAGATATTTATTCCTGCTCAAATACAATGTGTACTTACAATCGTCAATAACTACTTATTACAACTTCTATTATAAATGCTTATTTTTTAAAAAATCTTCCCACTTATAGTACCTAGGCATTATTTCTTAGATGTTCCTTAACTAACATTTTAAATTGATTTATATTTTTTTCTCTCCACGACTGAGGAACATGATTAAAAAGTTTATAACATATATAATTACATCCGAATTGCGTTTTTTTAATACGTTTGTATGGAAGATGCAAGTTGCATTTCTGCCTAGTTTCATATTTATGTATATCTGCAATTTCGGGAAGGTTACGATTTTTATAAACATATACCACTGCTTCTAAAATAAATACACAAGGCAGCGTCAAGATTTTTAGCTTTATAAATGAGTTCTTACAATTTTCTCTGTAACCCAGATTGTCAATTATTCTGACAGCTCTTCTTTGGATGGCAAATAACCTTGAGGCAGCAGGAGCATAACCCCAGAGGATAATCGAATACGATGCAATACTCAAGAAATTACCATAATATATAGTCATTATTGTTTTCGTGTTTACCAGATCCTTCAGTCTTTTTAGTAAGAATACTACCCTGCTCAACTTTCCGGCAATATTATTTACGTGAGCATTCCAATTTAGTAAAGAATCTAGGTGCACCCCTAACAATTTAACTTCCGGATTCCCATTTGTACTTCGCAAGTCACGAAGGCTATGCCACAATTTTTTTGTTTTTTCATAATTAATTGTCAGTTTATTAGCATGGAACCAATCCGTAATGGTTTTTTCGGTGATTTTAAAATTTTCCTTTACTTCCTCTATTGAGTTTCCAACATTGATTGTAGTTGAGTCATCCGCGAACAATACAATCGTTATCAATTTATCTTAGACATACATGACCTAATTATTTGTGAGTCTCAAATTTTATTGGACCTGGCTTATGGACATCTTATTTACGTTGCGTCCTTTTATCTCACCGTCTTATAGTTTCGACTAAAAATTACGCGTCCTTATGTCGTAAATTTATTTATTTGCACGTGAATTGGTCATCAATGAGGAATTTCAATGTGATAATCACTTCTGACGAGCTTTCCTTACGTCGCTTGATAGTATTATTCACCACACTAAATGTGGTCTGGTTACCAGTTCTGAATTTTTTCAAAATAAACCACAGATGCCATTTTATACACGTACTGAAGCTACTGTTTTTGCTTTCAAAATTTTATTTATGGGATGTGGGATGGAATTTCTACATCCTAAATATGTGTGAGATTGTAACGGCTTGACATGATGCAATGGTAGATACAGATAAATATTTTTTCATAAAGACGACCTTCGGGTAACTAATTGAATTAATGGAAATGCAAATCGAGCCCCCTTTTTTACGTCAGTGCCATGCCCACAATCGTCAGTTCCCTTGACGTATTTTGTTATTTAGCATTTATCTTAATTATCTATTTACAAAGCGATGAAAGACTAAAGATAAAATGAATTTGTAACAGCTACTGCTGGGAGCCGTATTTTCACACCAATTTTTGATAAGATTTCCTCGAAATTATTTATTTGCAAAACACACCTCCGTCGTTTCTCGCTTAAATGTTATTACGTAGGTACCTACAATGTTTGATAAGTTCATGTCATAAATTTTACGGAAGTTGAGTCCGTAGCAACCAATTAACTACAAAGGCCCTTGTAAGGATTCCGAAACCTTCAAAGTTTATTTTGGTAGGCATCGAAGTTGATGTGGGATCACAATGTTTTTCTTATTTTAATAGGTTAATTTTTACTTACGCTTTTTTCAATTCGAATGAAAATAATGAGGAATTTTAACTACGTTCGGTAGTAGATTTTTCAGCAAATTCTCAGCTTACTTTATTTAAACGGCTTTGTCCATATAGA
The DNA here is from genome assembly GCA_036250285.1 of Pyrocoelia pectoralis. NCBI lineage: Eukaryota > Metazoa > Arthropoda > Insecta > Coleoptera > Lampyridae > Pyrocoelia > Pyrocoelia pectoralis. The sequence continues at coordinate 13,924,685 of CM070077.1, forward strand.
TAAATCCACAAACAACAGATTGTTAACCTACAGTTAACGATGCTAAGTGAATGTAATAATTGTCGATCTCCATTTATCTCCATTTCTCTGAAAATGTTGCTCACGCTGTACCATATAGATATTATGCACCGAAATCTACGGGGATGGTACGGCTGATGGTGGATCTTGGTCAATCGATCATAAGCCTATTGATCTTTCGTTGTGTATTGTAACAATCGATAAATATGTAAAGCTGTATTTTGAATAAAAAGTATTGAGCGCATCTCTTTAATAATGGGTAAAAGCCTTTATAAACAAGGGTAAAAGTAATGGCGTCAAAGATTTATCTATGACCAAGGACGACATATTAGCGTAACTGCCGTATTTCAGGTCAATGCTTGGCGCATAATCAGCGGCTCTGTAAATATGGAATTATTACAATTTCTAACTTTATCTATAGGGAAAGCCAAACTAAGTTGCGTGCACGTCATCAATGACGTATTTCCATGTCTTTTGTGGCAAAGTTTCCATCGCTAAGTGTATCATAAAATTTATAAAAAAACAACTCTAAAGGCAATACAATTAATATAAGACTTTTAGATAAAATAATGTATGTGCACAAGCTTGTTTTCGTTGGGTTTAGACGCCTTGCAATGTAAAATGTTGTGATAAAATTTTAATCAACAGGCTAGTAAGTAACGGCGTAAACCTAGCCACTGTCAGAGAATGGTGCTGTGTTGTCATCTTTTATTCATTGATATTTTGAGGTTACGGATGACAGTAGTATTCTGGCAGGCATATTTAATTGATTTTTGTCGTCAACAATTTGTAATCGTAATTAATATTTATTTGTGGTTTAATAAGAAATAGTTGCTGGGAAATTAAATATTTCCTGATCAATTTGACAATACTGTAAATGTAAACGTCACCAAACGCTGATGACGTGCCGCAACTTAGTTTGGCTTTCCCTATATACTACTGTACATTATGAAATTCTGCTACTTGTCTGGATATTCATCTAAATAATAATCCGATACAACGGAATATCGAAGGGTTCTCGGTATGTATTTCCATTACTAATTTCGATGAATTTTGACATACTTTAGTCAAAACCATGCAGTAGTCTAAAACGCTTGACTTCGATTATTGGGCATCGACGCCATAACGTTGTTTTCACGAACATGGTAAATAAATGGCAATTTTGGGATAAATTTTGTTCCCTAACTTATGACGTGGGCCATGAATGGGAATACTGAATAGTTGAAAATATAAGGAGAATTTATGAAAGTACAAAAAGGGAACGGCGAAGAAATCATCTATTTTCATCGATAAAGAGCGATATCTCCGAAACGGTGCGACTTTGAATAAAGTAAAGCGAATGGCACTTTTTAATTGTCCTACAATCTATACAAAGACATCTTTGTTCGGTCAAATTTCGAAAAAAATTGCAATTTAAGTGCAAAAAATTTACAAAATTCACCTGAAAATGTCTCATTTCTACGATAATTAATGGAAACGAACAAGTAACAGATTTTTTTTCGATACTGAGCGATATAGGGAAAGCCAAACAAACTTGCGTGCACGTCATCAATGACGTATTTTCATGTCTTTTGTGGCAAAGTTTCCATCGCTAAGTGTATCATAAAATTTGTAAAAAAAACAACTCTAAAAGCAATGCAATTAATATAAGACTTTTGAAATGAAAATGTATGTGCACAAGCTTGTTTTTGTTGGGTTTAGACGCCTCTCAATGTAAAATGTTGGGATAAAATTTTAATCAACAGACCAGTAAGTAACGACGTAAACTTAGCCACTATCAGGGAATGGTGCTGTGTTGCCATCTTTTATTCATCGATATTTTGAGATTACGGATGACAGTAGTATTCTGACAGGCATATTTAATTGATTTTTGTCGTCAACAATTTGTAATAGCAATTAATATTTATTTGTGGTTGAATAAGAAATATTTGCTGGGACATTAAATATTTCCTGATCACTTTGACAATACTGTAAATGTAAACGTCATCAAACGCTGATGACGTGCACGCAACTTAGTTTGGCTTTCCCTATATCTACGAAACGCCGGTCCGACTTTGAATAAATAGAGTGGTAGGTACCTATTTAATTGTCGCTCGCCAATCTATACGAAAACACCTTCGTTCGGTAGAATTTCGAGAATTTTCTCTTCCTCGAAAAAATTTGCACAATTACCCCCTCATCTTCACTTATTTCCCGTCCCCCATTAACCGTTCATTTTAGCACATTTTAATTTATTTATATCACTTACTTTATGTTTACCATTTAATCATATACCTGAGGATGACTGTATAAAGTCAAAATTTTAATAAAGAGATGTATCGTTCCGGCTGGAGAGCTATCCACGTGGTCGTGCCACCGATGAGAGAGAAATATAAATTGCTGTGATAAACTATTTCAGTAAAATGTTGGAGAGAATCATCGCTGAGACTGAAGGAGTTTATAAACCTCCCCTCATGAAGGCGCTACATGACTCTCGTATTTAATATTTAATCCTATGTATGTCACATGTACGATTTAGACAGATTGTAAAACATGAAATAAAGGGGGAAAAAAATGAAGGGCAGAAGCACAAAAGAAGCTCTGGGCGACATTATGGGAATAGCCGAAACAGCAACGTGGTAAGGCAGGGAAGTGGTCTTTGGATGTCGAGTATTCGTTTAACACACTACAGTTATTATGGACACCATTCGCGGAAAAGAATCCTTGATTACATCGCGGAAACTGATTTATATCTGTCTTATAATTAATACTACCTTCCAGGTACTTGTATGAAATGTAAGTTAATGGAGACGCCCCATGTGGACCGGTGCTTAGACAACTCCTGCGGAACGTAGTGTATGAAGCCGGGCAGGACAGTCACGATTCCCCACATTTGTTGATGATTTAATTGTAATTTCGACGCATGGAGCAATGAAAGTACGAACTTCACAATGAAAGTTATAAACGAGTAGATGAGGAGCAACCAACTATGACTAGCAGTGGCAAAGTCAAAGGGGGCTCTTATACCTTGCAGAATTGAACAGAGAGTGATGGATAATGGATACATCGCTGGAGTTTGTACCAATTCAGCATGTTAACAGAGCTATTGATCAATCACTGTGTAGTGGTTTGAAGATCATTATGAAAGGCGACAAAATCGAAGAAAACCTACCAATTTCTTCTCTGGAAGTGCCTATAATCGAGTTATAGTTGGCTAAGTGCAACGGAGATGGTAAACCGAATTTGGAATGGATCGTCAAACCACTTGAATACTTATAAAAAAAGACATTAGGAAATGTTGAGCCCTGGAATATTAGCAATTAATAGCGATTTGCTCGCCACTAGAAAATTTGATAAAGTATAGGGGCCCATAAAAATGATAGCGGAAGATTAGTCCCCTAAGATGAAGAAGCATGATAGCACAGCAAGTAAAATCATTGTCTGTATTTATGGGATTAGGGAGGTTGGTAGTGGTTAGAACGCGAGACCACGACGCCGATGTCCCGGGTTCGATCGCACCAGAAATACTTTGGTACCTTTTTCGCTTGAAGTCAACTCAATCTCTATAAAATGAGTACCTATTTTCCCTAGCGTAACAATGGGCGGCCGATAAGCGTAATGCGAACCTGGACATATTGCAGATATGGTGGGAATAATTACAAAATACCTAATGTTACAACTTTATTAGGAGATTTGATCTCCAATATTGCGACACTAAATGAATCATTTAATTGTATTCATATGAACATAATTTTAAGAGTGCCAGAACGCCTCTTCGCTAAAATGGCAGTTTTTGAAACGGAATTGCAAGAATCTAAAATCTATAAACGTAGTCTCGTTCGAATAGATTGCATACCAGAATGCTATACTCGACGCTCCCACGGGCATTTAAATTTTAAATTCAAATTCATGAGTTTCATGATCTGGATAAGCGTAATATTGTACACTACCATTGAGTAATACACTACGCACAAAATTTTGGTGTAAATTGTAAATAAACAAACTTGATTTTTTCAAATGATAGAAGCTGCTTATACTGTCATAAGAGAAAGAAGTAAAGGTACAATTGAACGTAGAATCGAAAAAACTCAGTATATTCCACATAAATCAAAGACTGCCTTCAGTGTCATCATTTTGGAAATGTTTGACGTTGAAGTTAGGTATTTATTCTCGTTTAGCTACCCTATAAATGTGAATCAGTGCGACTATTATTTTATGCAATACGTGAATGATACAACTTTACTTTCTAAGATAACAAGTGAATATTATACCTACAAATCATAGCCATCAAGCCGTCATTCGCAATTACTTTAAAGACGTAAGTAGATAATTCAGGCACCGATTTGCACATTATCTATAGAGTATTTTTTCATCAAATCTGAAAGATTACAATCATGAAGGGAAATTAAATAACCTTATCTTTGTAAGTACGTAGATATTATACTGGCAGTTTTTTGAAAATCATTTTCAGGAAGGGTATGAAGGATTTACGTATAGCCATAAGTAGTGTGTATATAATGTTATACGGGGAAAGTGTGGGGTTTGGGTTTAAGAGTGTTTGGGAAGGATATGGAGAAGAGAAGATGGTTGTTTGACAAGTTGGTGAAGAGTGTGATGGGGTATGGAGCGGAGATATGGGGGTGGAAGGAATGGGAAGAAATAGAAAGAATTCAGGAGAAGTACTGGAGGTGGACATTAGGGTTGGACAAGCAGACACCAGGGTATATCGTAGGGGAAGAGGTAAAAGTAGAGAAAATAAGGATAAGGGCAGGAGAGAGGGCGGTGAAATATGAGGAGATGATCAGAAAGCGGGAAGATATTATTGGAGTAAAGGAGTGCATGAGAGAGGTGGCAAAAAAACGGATAAGGCATGCGCAGGAAGAGAGAAGACGGTTCTATGAGAGAGTGGGTTATGCGAGGGAAGAGATAGAAGGGATGAGTTGGTAAGAAGGGATAAAGATGTGGAAGCACAGGAAAGGAGAGCGAGAATATGTAATGGAAGAAATTATGGAAGAAGGGAAGGCCGAGTATCTGATGGGAGAATTGGAGTTGGTGGCGAGGTTTAGATGTGGCAATGAAGAAAACGAAAATAGATACTGGTGGGAGGATGAGAGAAGGCTGTGTAGAATGTGCGGTAAGGGGCGATAGAGTGTGTGGCATTTAATGAGGGAATGTGAAGAGCTGAGAGAAGAGGGGAGAGGAATAAAGGTGATCTTAGGTGGGAACGGGCTGGGAGTGGGGTGGATGAAGGGGGTGATGGAGCGAAGGGATAAATCATAAATAATAAACTTACTGATATGATTTAAAGTAGAGAAACTAATTATTTATACTAAATAAAACAAGACATCTAAAGTACAATCCTAACCGTAATATTAAACTAAATGTTAAAAATAACTCTGTTTATGGTAGTGTCTTGTTTTATTTAGTATAAATAATTAGTTTCTCTACTTTAAATCATATCAGTATTTATTATTTATGATTTTTTGTTCAATTCAACTCTTGCTTTAACATAATAGATTAATAATTATCGTTTACAATAAATATTACAAAATAACTCTATGTTTTTATAAACTTTGGGTATAGGGAATGCTTAACAAAAATTAAAGCCACATAATCAAAGATTCTATTCATGCAATTAAACACAGGGTGTTCCATTTAAAAGAAGAAAGAAAATGAAAGGTCTGAGTTTCGATCCACCCTGTACACAAAAGAAAAAACAATTGAAATGTAATCGAATGAGGAGATATTACATCATATTACCAAACTCGATTACCCAAGAAATTGTCTTTTTCTGTAACGTACAGTAAGCTAGAGGGCGTTGATTTAGCTACGATTTTAACATAAACGTGTCCATAACTTTTAAAGGACTCTGTATAACGTAGCAAAACCTTATATCAAAAGTCTTGTGTATGAAGCGCTCCATTCTTTAGTTTGAGCTATAAATGAATAAACTAATGTAATCAAACTATTCGTTTTATTAATTACTTATGGCGATCGATTTCGGTTATACATAGAACTATGACTGTGACGTACGGCCTGATGATGGTTCTATGTATAACCGAAATCGATCGCCATATGTAATTAATAAAACGAATAGTTTGATTTCATTAGTTTATTCATTTATATCAAAAGATTCGAAAAAATGTGGGCAATCCGAATTTGGCATAATATGCAAGGGCTCTCATTTAAAAAATCATGTTTGGTTTGTAACGGAGTTATGCAACACCCGGTATAGTTCAACATAATTTAGAAATATGGTCCTTAAAGACATCTATTATTTTTCTTAACAACATTTTTTGATATTTCTTGAAATAAGCCATATACCGAACTTTGTCGTAAGATTGGTACACCCTGTATATGCAAATTTTCGTTTTCTCAAACATGAATTGATGTTTACTTTCCTTCAAATAATCTCATATACCTACGTTTAAAAACGTTAACGTAGATCACGATAGAAGAATGCTGATCACCGAAGGTGGCCATTAACAAACCTTCACATCTTTAATTAAAGCTTTATCACCAGGACTACATATTTTCGACAGTTACATCATGGAACCGTAACTGAAGACTAAATTTTTGATAAACTGGAAACTACTCATTTTCCTGTACATTTGAAACCTTTAATTCTTCATTTCTAATTTGTAATTAATGGCTACCAAGTTAATGACCGAATGAATATGAAAATAATAATGGGTAATGACACTTAAAATTTAACGCGTAACAAAATTAACGAGACAATGTCACGATCAGAGGATCAACGATCTTGAACTAAGCTATTATCATAGAGCATGTAATAATATTACATTCTCTATGCTATTATTTAAACTTTCACTTTGACTCACTCTTCAATTGGCGTAGAAATAATTTATACAAAATTACCACCGGAAAACCACTTTCAAATACTTTACGAATTCACAACGTGGGGAAAGTAACCTAAGACTGGCCTAGGATCATGGACCTATATTTCTACTGACTGGGCCAGGTGTTTAACGAGCAACTCAAAATCTAACGTAAAAAGATAAAAACTGAAGTGAGACAGTCTGAAATACAAACGGCAGCATGATAATTGCAAGAATGAAATAACCAAGAAGACGAAGGGGTCGCTAAAGGCGAAAAGGATACGGATGTATATTGCACGTAAAGAATGTTTTTAAAGAATCCTTTCAGATGACAACGTAGTTTTAATAAGGAGCTTCACACCTCTCTTGGGAGGATTAGTGTTCAACTTGGTGCGTGCAAATATCTACTTATAACAAAATAAGTATTCTGGGCTACTGGCAGTCTTTTTCTTTCGCCGTTCTTTACTCCCCAGAAGACAATACAGCATCTAGTTCAGCGTTCACAAAAATTCTATATAAGATTCACAGTATAAAAACTACGTGAAAAGAAAATTTCAAACATAAATTTTTTTGTCAAGAAAACTAGTTTTTGGCTTATACCGCGTCGTTATATTTGTTCCACAGCCTGCGTTGAAAGGCTTGCCTTGTCTTTTACCTAAGAGCCAAAACAAGGATTTTTGGGATGATTATCCATCCTCTTAGCTCCTGATGGTAGTGGTATGGGTTTGCCAGAACCGACTGCTGAATATGAAACCAAAAGGTTTGACGTTTCGCAAGACATTGCAGCTTACATCTTCAGAGTGTTCATTTTAATTGTTACTTTATTTCTTTATCCTATATTATTTCATTTGTTAGAATTTGCTTAATTTGTGGGTTGAGAATACCCTCCCTAAAATAATAAACTATACAACTCAATACTGAAGCAATTTAAACTTTTTTTTTCTGAATTATTGAATTCAAAATAACATGAAAAATGTTATGAAAATAATATGACGCAATACAAATTTTGCACATGTAAACTTGACGATATTTATCCGCGAAACCTTAGAAGAAAAATCTTCACAAAGGAAACGTTTGTATAATTCACAGTCAATTAAAAGTTTTCATTTGGAGGTAGTAAATCACAAATTGGCTCGTACCGTCTAAATATTAATTACATTTCGTCATTTTGCATAATTAGCTATTAATTAATTTCACTTTACACTTGCTAAAATGTAATTCGTGAAAATTATATCAAAACCTAATCTCACAGGTGCGCAGGATTGCACCACCTTCAAAATCGCGAAAATATGGATGCCAGCTATATTCCGAACAACCCCCAGTTTGGGTTGCAACTCGAATGTAACTGGACCGCTGGAGTACAACCTTGTCCAAATTCATGTCAAAGTTCATGTCCAGATGAACTATCCTCTTGTTGGCCGGAAGATATGGGTTCATTTACTTTACCACTTGATTTAGAACCGTTACCGACTTTATTTCCATTTTCACCTTGTTCGAGTGCGAATGGTTTGTTTAAGTGAGTTTAAAGGGAGATTGAAGTAATATTTAAAATAATAATTCATTTTTAGAACAGAAGACGCCATACAAAATTCGTTGCCTATAACGAGAGATATTAAAGCACCGTCGGCCGATATGGCCGATGTTTTACTTTCATTAAAGCACGCCGTCGTTCATCCCGGTCAAAACGATAAATACGATCCACAACAACAAATGTACCATCCACAAGTGTTACTTTCACCAGGTGGATACGGTGGAAGCTTCTGTGATCAAGCCTTTCCTCAGCAGCCTCCAATGTTTCCGAGCATGTCCGTGAATGTTTCAATGAATATGACGATGCACGGATATCATCCTAACGGCAATTATCCTTCAGCTGAAATCACGTGTCCGCAGGTAGGAGGTGAATGGTTAATAGTAATTTAGTTTATAATTAGAGATTTATTTGAAGGTTCAGTGGAATTCAGCACCGCAAGTTTCTGTACCTGGAGGTTACAGTTCACAGGGATTGTTAAGTCCAAGTTACGCGGGTACCACGTATTCGTTTACGGCGGATTTCAGGCCACCTCAAGATGGTCCTGTAATTTCAGCCTCTTACAAACCCGTTTCTGTATCTTTTGGTTCACCTAGACGAAAACATTTCCAAAATACCCTTGAGGATGATTGTCAAAAACCGAATGTTTGTCGGATTTGTGGTAAGTTTCATTGTTTTCATCAAAAATGGTATTTGTTGGCTGTAGAAGAGTAAAGCACGATGCTTTCAAATACAAAAATCGTACTAGCGTTTTTATGTTTTAAATGAACCAAAATTGCTCCTATAATATAATAATGAAATGTTGAGCTTGAAACTGTACCAAATTAATAATGCAGCAGTACAAATGCCGAATTTAATTTTAGATTTTTTAAGCCTTATTCACTGTTTCTACTTTTTTTTTATAAAGTTTTTAATTAATGAATACTATGATTAATTCAATCATTATTATTATTCTACATTCAATTGACTTGAACAACGGCTCATAGGGATTTCAATGCAATGGTTCCCAAAATTATTTCAGAGTAAAAAAATGTATTAAAGTTTCTTATAGAGAAAAATTTTCTGCGGCCATCAACGGTACCTACTAGCTTTTTATTTACTTCATTCTAAAGACAAAAAATTGGAAATTGTCATTTTATGGATATTTACGAAAATAAAAACCACACCCTTCTGTTACTGTTGACATTACATTAATTACTTATAGCAAATTCACGTTAAATTTGCTCACATTATTTAAAAAAACATAGGCGACATCTGTAAAAGTAGTTTTTCAATTTTCCAACTTTATAATGAAGAAAATCAAAAACTAATACCGTTGATGGGCGCAGATGATTTTTCCCTACAAACGAAAGATGTTTATTCTGAAATAATTTGGAGAGCCAATAATCGCATATTAATAAGACTTTTGCATTGAAGCTTCTTAGTAACCCGACGTTACATCGAGGCCGAAGTCTCCTCATTCTGCCCGAAACATTTGATATATCCCTTACCCTCCACCTGCAAAGTGAAATTTTGAACTCTGCCACGAAGTGGCATCTGGCATATCTTTTTTTTTTAAAGAATGGTTTTCCAATACTCTCCTTACTGGAGAAGTAACCGACTTTGAAGATACAATTTTGAAGGAGATTTTCTATTTATTAATAATGTTGACCGATATCCAAAAAGAATAATTTCTGTAAATCCTGATCATTTTGTTCACTTAAAATGTGAGTCTACATCAATGCCTGTATTTTCAGTCGCATGGCTACTATCAGAACTCGCCTTTTCACGTAGAAATTTCCGGCTGAAAGGGTTACCAGTGCTGCTTAGACAAGTCAATCACGGCAGTGAGAAGTGGTCAAATTATGAAACGTTTGGTCTACCAGCAAAACAGATCCAATCACAGTAATGCACGGCAAACAGAAGCTTTTGAAGATGTACCCCACGGTCTGCCGACATTGTCAAAAACCATTATATTCAGAAAGTATACCTATATAAAAATAATTACGCAATCCATGTTTATTAATATTAGACGGTTTTGAAGGTCTGAATAAAATTACCTCTAACTATACCTGAAAGTGGTTCATTTCAGTCAGCATTGCGATTATGCAAACAGTCTATATCCAAAAGTACAAGGTATCGTCACACCATTTAATTAACACGAATGCTGCTTCTTCTGTACTGCAGCTATGTGACGTTAAAGTTGCATCGACCGCATAAAATAAACTGTACAGCCATTCATGGAAATTACGAATGAAGCTGTATTGGTTCCGGAAGTATTATATCGTTACGGATGCAAAAGAGATTTTGGTAATATGATTCAGCCTCCCCTCTTTCAAAGTTTAAATGCATCATGTTTTGAAGATGCAGTTTGGGGATAAGTATTGCATCTTAAATTTTATACATTCATCTTATTAACGTCTACTTTTGGCGAGTTCCTTTCTGGAACAGTCTGCGAACATCTTGATTGGATGTATTTCGTTTCCGAGTTTCTTCAACCAACTTCAAAAAGTTGGTTAGGTACTAAATTCGTCCGGATGCCTGTGTGTCTGTGCGATGGTCGATGTTACAGGGTTTAGAAAGCTGGAAGTGGTGTCATCTTATAGGAAATTCTTTACTGATTCCAAATCTCTGGTAAATTTTTTGATCGGATCACCCGTTTCTGTGCAAAAAATTAAGGATACCATCAACGCAGATCGTCACCATATGGTCAGAGATGTGGTCGAAATCACTACAATTATCCTTGAAACCTACGCCCCTTTTTCACACAATAGTTGAGGACGTTAGCTTTATTCGAAAATCCTCCCAAGAGCTTGTCAGCAGAACAAAAGGAAACTTGATTGTGTATTTGTGGAGATTGATTGGAGATGGCGAACGTCTTTCAAAACCTGATTATGAGGGACGAAACTTGGATTTAAGAGTACGATCCTGAGACAAAGCAACAACACATGGAATGTAAATAGGGGTTAGCCGTGAACGAAAGAAAAGTTGTTAAAATCGATTTCCTTTGGTTTCTTCGTGTTTCCTAAGTTAACCCATTAACGGCGAAATTTTTTTTTGTCAAGTGCAATTGCATATGGGAATTGTATGTGTTCAATGTTTATTATTCAGGCAAAAAAAATTCAAATTTCATAGTAATATAATTTTTATTTACAAAAAACCAGCGTTACCATATGGTAACGCTAGCCAGATGAAGAGTCAAAGATATGAGATTCTCAAAAATCAATCTTTTATTTGGTATGGAATATGAGATTACATTCTATGCATAACCCAACGCCACATTTTATACACATGCTTGGGACACTTGATGAACAACCCTCCCCAGCACATCTGCGTCTCTTTTTACCTTCAGTATGGACCAGAAGGTGGTCATAGTGCACATCGTCAGACACTCTGTTGACACTAACGCTGCTCCTACTCCTACATGTGGATGGCCTCCCAGCACCGCATAGTGGTTTTCCGAACATGGCCAGATAACTTTGGACGATTTCTTATATGCCTAAATTTATCCCTCCTCATTGAACTTATGACCATGATATTTCCTAAATCATTTTTCGAATCCCAGTAGAAATCTCTGCCTGGCAGTGTATTGTAACCACTGAGAATCAGAATGGCTATAGCACATCGCATTTCATCAGGAGTAATTTTTGGGTCGGGCTGATTGCAAAATAATGCATATAATTTCGATTCTTCAACGAGGAATGAAATTATATCGTCATCAATGAACTTTTCGAACAACTCACGAGGGGTTAGGTTTTTGAATTCATCATAGTTCCTAACCGGAAATACGTTTGCTCTAGGCATCACATCTCCGTCAACCTACGTAATGTCTTCTTTCCCTGGTCGACCTGCAGCTGCATTTTCACCATCCTCACCATCAACGAAACGAACTTCAGCCAGTGCTGTAAGCTGCCTTCTGCTCAGGTTGTCTAGCAAACCACCTTCATCTTCATCCCCAGAGTCTTCGTCCGTCAAAACATTTTCCGCAGCAGGTGGCTCTATGAAGATTTCATCTGGGTCCAAATCAGTGCTTATTCTAGTGTATGTCCTCGCCTGTACAGGAAATTGCCATTTTTGATATCACATTACGCTAGCGTTACCGTACGGTAACAGTAAAAAATAAGGGCGATTTACCGGGAAACTATAAGAGTAACAACTAATTTGAAAACAAATACATGAAGATTAGAGTATATTCTACGGAATTTAGAAGTAGCCCACGGAGAAAATTACTCATACAAAAAATAATATGCTTACACAAATCTTATGTCCATGATTTTCTAGAGGTAGAAATTTGTCCTAAAACAACATACTGATAATAGATTTCTATGGTTTCTGATTACTTTGCAACAATATCACTTCACACTATGGACCACTTGCACGCAATAAACTGCAAGAATGCAGTTCTTATTCGGAGTAAACAAAGTGTAGGAAGTGAAAATACGTGCGCCTGTCGGTGTTACCATATGGGTACGCTAGCCGTTAAAGGGTTAAAGAAAAATCGAAAGCACGCAAGCATTTGGGGAACATTAAAATGCAAGGCACTGTGAGGGGTAACAGAGGAGCAATTCCGCAAGCAATTAAGGGTCAAGGGGAGTACTTTGAAGGATGTAATGTGTAATTAAGTATATACTTTTTTTAAATAAATATTTTTGGAGTATCTTTTTTCACACTTTATTATAATACCTCGTCTGTCTCTCTCGCATAGAAAGAAACATCACAAAACATTAAAACTAAGCCATCCTTGTTTTTATCTGAAATACCTATAGATTTCAAAATGCAATCAAATTAGTTTTCAAGAAGCCCCAACAGTTTAACCTTCCGACCTTATTAGAATTTTAATTTCTATCTTTTTGGTATTCTAAACCTAACAGTATCATATTTTACCTGGTGATGCTTTTGAAATATGAATTGCAAGGTATTTAGAATGTATGAATTAGGGTGAGGGTGACATCCATGCTCATCTTCTTTTTACTGACATGGTCGTTACTTATTTTAACAACGTATCATTTTCAGCACGAAAGCCTGTGTTGTCAAAAAAAAGGTTTTTCAAACAAGAATTGTTCTATTTTCGCTGGAATTGTACAGAATAGTTTTTCTTCCTATAAAAACACTTTTACTACAAGAAGTGAGATTGTATATTACTCTACGTTTTGCGTGATTCAATAGTGTACCTATCTTATATCTTACTTTGTCTATTAATGTACGTTATGTAAGGACACCCTAGATGTTTCACTGTAAAGCGACTTAGTATTATGAGCTTAGATTTTTCTCTTTTCCTCTTTCTTCTTTCTTTTTTCTGTAGGTATCACTTTAACTAATAACGGGTGTCCCAATAAAAATGCACAATTTAAATTGTGCGCCATTTTCGTTCCCTTTGGCTAGCAGCGCTTGCGACGGCTCAGTTGTCATCTAGAGACATTGCGGTTAGTGAAAATGTGCCACCTGTCATACCGCGCGGGAAACCATTGAATTGTTGCAGGAGAAATTTCCGGGCCGTGTCATCTCACGCCATGGAGATCAGAATTGGCCACCAAGATCATGCGATATGACGCCGTGTGACTTTTTTCTCTGGGGTTATGTGAAGTCACGTGTTTACGTGAAGAAACCGAGAACAATTCCTGAGTTAAAGGACGAAATTAAACGCGTCATCGCGGATATCGAGACACAAATGTGTGAAAATGTCATAACAAATTTTGCAAAAAGAGTAAGGGTGTGTCAGCAAAGTCTTGACGGACATTTGTCCGATATTGTATTCCACACATAATGGCATTGTGTATTCATTAGTTTAAAATAAAAATGTTTGAATTTTTCAAGTAAATACTGTGTTTTATTAAAAAATTAAATTGTGCATTCTTAATGGGACACCCGTTATATCTGACAAAATTCACATTTAACTAAGTATACTTTTGCTTTCTTACCTAAATATATGTAGGTACATTTTTCGCCTCTGTATTTGTGGTCAAGGTCGTAGCCAGAAAAAATATTCGGGGGGGGGGGGGGGGGGGGGGGACCAAACTTTAACAATTACACGCCACCCGATGTAACTACAAACTACGTAATGTAATTTACATTTTGTTTAAGAAATTGTTATTTTCCACTGAGTTTCCGGGGGGGGGGGGTCTGACCCCCTTGATCCCCCCCCCCTGGCTACGGCCTTGTTTGTGGTAGCCATATCGGATATACCCAGCAAACTTTTTAAAATTATGTCGATTTTGCGGCTTAATTACTGACTAACTTGGCAAAGCTTTGTGAGACCTCTGAGCAACATCACTAACTGCATTTTAGTAATACATAATATTGATTATTTCTCAATATTAAACACAAATATGACGATTAGTTTGCAAATTTTCCGAGGTAAGGAATCACATTATTAACTCATTGCCCAACGATTAAGTTAAGCTCCCTTATATTCGAACTAATACCTAACTTAATGATACTTTAATTAATATCCTCATGAAAAGTTAACATGATACCTATTAAACATCTTGGAATAATAGATGTCCACGGATTGTTAACCAACTGGAACAATTCTCATTGCCTGGGAACCCATATAGATATAATGCAGAAATTAACTCTTAAACCTATGCGAAAATGATTCTACGAATTCTTTTTCAAACAACGGCATTTGGAATGTTCTCGTACGATAGTACTATCCCAAAAAATTGTGCACCAGAGATCCTCCATCAACACATACCGTGGATTCTGTAGTGGTTGTCCCATTCGTTCCTTGGATATAGTAGGGATGAAGGTCCATAACTTCGTGATAATCTATGTATGCAAGAATCGACGTTTGCAACTCTACAGAACATGGAATATGGAATAATTTAGTGAAGCATAGAAATTCGCTTTAATAGTTTTTCTTCACTCAGTGTTGTCCATTCACTATGCTCTACACATTTTGTCACTTGTTGGAGAAGTATCTACATTTAAAATGAATTAGATGTTGTAGAAGTGTCTGACCATTTTTCAAAAAAAAAACATTGTCTTTGATTTACTGGAAGTATTCCATGTTAAAGACTCGTCTTGAAATGGGAAAAAAATTGAAAAGAGCCGAAAAGATTTGCGAGAATCATGTTAGGACTAGTGATGGTAGCTGGAAACAATATTACAAATTAAAGCAAATAATAAAATACTAGAATTAAACGACATGTGTGTTGGAAAAATAAAACAACGACGAGTACAATGAGTAGGTCACGTGTGATGAAAAATAGCCAGACCCCAACCAAAATTGTTGAGGGAAGTTAAAGAGATTTACGAGAAAAATAGATGATAGAAAGGAGAGAAGAAACGCTCTTGCCAAACGGATCTAAGAAGCTTTTGAAGAAAATGCACAACTGTACATATATAGAGTGTTACGTGACTATGTCAAATTTTCGCGTTCCGCGTATTTGTTTCCCTTTGGATGGGTTCTCAAACGACGTTTCGGCCAGGTCACTAGTCATTATCAAGTATTATTCTGCTTCTCGTAACTCTAAGAAAAACGTACTGTCATACTATCATACAAGATAAAGCAAATAATTTGTATTTTGTGCTAGTAGGTAACTGTTTTGATTCAGACGAACATAGGTATACTATTTTTCTTTTGCTTCCGTGACGATAGTTTTATAAAAAGCACTGTTTAGAAATTCAGACTAACAACATTTTAATTGTTTCAGGAAAAAGTTACGCTCGACCAAGTACATTGAAAACACACCTAAGAACACACTCGGGAGAAAAACCATACCGATGCGTTGACTGCAATAAATCATTTTCCCAGGCAGCCAATCTGACCGCTCATATCAGAACACATAGTGGCGAAAAACCATTTAGATGTCCCGTTTGCGATCGACGCTTCTCACAATCATCTTCAGTTACCACGCACATGAGAACTCATTCAGGTGAACGACCATACAGATGTCGGCTTTGTAAAAAGGCATTTTCGGATAGTAGCACCTTAACGAAACATTTACGAATACACAGCGGAGAAAAACCGTACGAATGCAAATTGTGTTTATTGAGATTTTCGCAAAGTGGAAACCTCAACAGGCACATGAGGGTTCACGGAAATGGAGGAATGTTGACCACGTGATTTTTGTTCAACTAACATTTTTGTTAAACCTCTTTTTCTTATTCAAGGAATGGGAATGGGTAGGGCAGAAAATATGCCATTGTGATATATTTTTCAATTTTGAGTTATAACTTAAACACGCGATATTTGTTTTAGCTCATTTGTTTAACGTACCTTATATCTACATAATATACAAACGTCATTCTTACATAATGAAAGTCAAGAAGATATTTTAAATCAGCGTAGATTACTTAAACAAAAAAATGCAACGATTTGATAACGAATTACAAAAATGTTAAAATACCTACCAAAGATGTAATTGAATTGTTAAGTATTTAAAATCTAGTCATTTTACATGAATCATGTCGATCTCAATGTTAAAATAATTTTTTATTAAATATATTGTATATATACAATCTTCTTCTATTTCATGAATTTGAATGTAGCTTCATCCATTTCAGTTTTTGATGACTTCTGTTGCTGAAATAATTTCATAATAACATAACGAATGCCAATCTGTATTGTGCTAAATTCGTTAAGTAGGTACGTAGATAATGTGAGAAATGTAGAAATCGTTACTATCTTATCATCGATTGCAACAACTTTGAAGTGTATGGTCTGCGTTACAGCGAATTATTAAAGTTGATATATTGATATGGCAAAGTCTTCTGTGTATCCACAAAACGGTATAAGCTTAAAATCATTGGTATTCAGACTCTGGCACACCTTTGTGAACTTGAGATTGCTTTCAAAAATGGGGAGTGGTGAAAATTTAATCGATTTTCTGGAAATAAGCATACTGGTTGGTGCAGTTACCTTTTGTTGAGGTAAAACCCTTCAATAAAGGAAGAAAAATTATAATGAGGATTTGGGTACAAAATTCACGTCTATGATTAAACATTTAGACTTAGATAACCAAAACTGATACTTCTGAAGCAGCCCTACAATGTTCTCAATTTAACTTTAAATTATAGATTATAACAAACTGTTTAGATTGAGACGTATCTGTTACACAAGGTAACGATGTCAATTAGCAAGTTACAAAACGTAGGTATTGTAACTGAAACATACCTATAATGAGTTGTTGCTTCATTTACAAACCTATTTAGCATTCTACTCAATTTGTTTATACAAACAATATACATATCTAAACATAAAATCAATGCTAACCTTATTATAAGATGCACACGTTGTAGAAAAGTGAATTACAGGTTAATACGTCATGACAAGAACGTGATATGAGTATCGATTGAACAATAACGCACTTCACTCAACGATTTAAGGAATTTGTACCTATCAAATCGAAGAGATATCACGCCTATTTAACTGAAACAATTGGTAAATCGTACTTCAGTGTACTAAAGTAAGTGAGCGCAAAATGAGTGATATGGAGAGAATGGAAAAGATGGACTCGGTCATCGAGCCAATGTTACTAGAAGATGAAAAGGTGGAAGAGGCTCAAAAAAAGAACCAATATATCGGAACCGTCTGTGGTAGGTTACACTTTAGTTTATTCTCATGGAGATTATAACACACGTCTTTTAGTATCTTTGGGTGCGGTTTGTGCTGGGACAGGTTTAGCTTGGACGTCCCCAGTTTTACCACAAATTCAAATGGCAGCCACAAACGTTTCGAATATTACAAATTTAAATTTGAACGAGACTATTTTAACAAATTTAACGCAAGTACTTGAAAATGTAACACAAACTTTAAATTCGTCTGATAGTGGCGTTTTTAAATTAACGGAGTCGGAAGGATCGCTTGTGGGATCGATGTTGGCAATAGGAGCGTTATTTTCTGCCATACCTGGAGGATACATAGCCGACAGAATTGGACGGCGGAATGTTAATATTCTAATAGCAATACCGTACATTTTAAATTGGCTGCTAATTGTCTTCGCTACCGGTCCAATGATGTTGTACATTGCAAGATTTTTCGCCGGATTAGCAACTGGTGCTGTGTGCGTCACTGCCCCGATGTACATTGGAGAAATAGCAGAAGTGTCTGTGAGGGGAACGCTTGGATCGTTTTTCCAAATGTTTCTATGTTTTGGAATCTTTCTAACGTACTTAGTGGGGGCTCTACTCTCATGGGTGGGATTATCCTGGGTTCTATTGATAATTCCCATACTGTTTGCGATTGCGATGTATTTCATGCCAGATACGCCAATTTACTTAATTAAATGTGGTCGTAGATCAGAAGCTGAAAAAAGTCTTCGCTATTTCAGAGGACCCGATCACAATTTGTGCACAGAATTGAAAGTCATTGAAGCTAATATAGCGAAAGGCGAAGAAAAGAAAGCGGGACTCAAGGATTTAGTAGCGTCAAGGGGAAATCGTAAAGCAATGATCTCGGCTCTAGGACTTATGCTCTTTCAACAAATGAGTGGCATCAACGCCGTTATTTTCTACACGGTACCAATCTTTCACTCTGCTGGAACGAGCATGTCGGCCGATGTTGCTGCAGTAACCGTCTCAATAGTACAATTCATTATTGCATATGTTGCAGCAATGATTATTGACAAGCACGACAGACGATTTTATTTAATGCTTTCTTCAATTGGAATGATGGTTTGTTTGGCGGCATTGGGACTTTATTTCCACCTGAAAGTAAATAACATAACATTTGCTGGACTTGGAATGCTTCCTTTGGGAAGCTTGGTTCTGTTTATTGTGTCATTCTCGCTTGGATTTGGACCAATACCGTGGATGATACTGAGCGAATTGCTTGCTCCAGAAATTAAGGGAGTTGGAAGTGGAATTGCAGTAATGACCAACTGGTTACTTGTATTTGTCGTCACATTCAGTTTCCCTCTTATGAATTCAGGACTCGGAGGACATATCACTTTTTATATATTTGCCGTTATTTTACTTATCGGTACCGCATTTGTATATTATTACGTTCCAGAGACGAAAGGTAAAACTTTGAACGAAATTCAACTTCTCTTAAATAAATAATTGTACTAACAGTGTTTTTTATTTACTTATTGTATTGTTTAACAGATAATAAAACAATATCTAAGTAAATGACTTGTTGCCTGTTGTAAATGTATATACACAAGGATTTAAATAAAGGAATGGTTATCATCTGGGTCTATAGTTTGAATGACCTTCCAAATTCACACGCGCTTAAGCGAGAAGGGAACACTCATGTCATGGTTAACTACAAAAAAAATGGCAAATTTTGATCTGAGACTCGGCTGACGGTCTTTGACAATATATGTATACTATGTTAAAACTACCCAAGAATGACACAAAGTTGTAACATGATCGACTCATGAATTGTCAATTTTCCCTAACTTCTTAGGATGGTACCTGAATCGTTTACAATGGCATGGAGTTGCACATTGAGCCTATGAAGTATTAAGGAGAGATGTCGCCGAACAGTGTCCCACAAACTTTTAACCCCTCCACCGTTGCCAGCTGCAAATCAATCGCTAAAAGAACTCGGAACGACCAGAAAGAGTTTTGGCACTTACTAAGGAGAACTTTGTCGAGACAATCAGTTGCCTAATTTCCTTTACTTTCAATAAATGTTATACCGTTACATCGTGGTACTCTAAATGAGCTCAAAGACGAGGTTTATTGCGACTTCAAACGAAGACGATGGAGTCAAAAGTCTCGCACATATATTCGTAAAATCCATTTTTCGTAATATGTCCAGAAAATTAACTCGGCCATCACTTAGTATGACACGGGTTTCTCCAAGTGCAGTTTCTTGTTTCACTATCAAATGAAAAAACTGAATCCCAATAAACTAGTGTAAACATGGATTTGGAACGCATAACATCAACGTAAGCCAGTCTGTCCAGACCATCTTCTTTTCCACCTTAGTCTACCACACCACCTCAGTATAGATGGTGATGAGATTAATGACTGTGGTATACAGGGTATACCACGGAACCCGTTCATTAGAAGTTTCTGGAGTCCCTTACTACTTATGAATTTGAAACTTTCAGGTTAAGGATAACCCATAGCCTTCTTTTGTTCTAAAATATTGTCGATGTTGTGCAACTTCCGGAAAGACCGGAAATCGCCATTCATCTTCTTATTTTAAATGGAACACCCTGTATATTATTGCATTTTTGGATTATACAATCGATTCTGCGTTAATCTGTATTAGATTATCCTATACCTATCTTCAACTGTTTTTGAGATATTATGATTTTTTTGAAAAATTTGCGCTTTGCGGAGGGATGTTTAATAGCCCACCTTTTGCTCTTCTTTGAACGCAAAACATTCATACTTTACAAACACGAAGTAAAACCATAAGGGTTCACAAAATGTATTTGCAAACCTATCATAGATTATACAGTAGGGTGCATCGAAAAAACACTTTTTTCGATTTCACTATTCCAATAGTGATTTTTTTTGTGGTTTGGTGTCAAAGTAACGTAAAAAAAAATTGAGGTTGATAGGTCAAGTCCTTCAGGTGCCGACTTGACCCTAAAGTTTTAAAAAATGACGTTTTTTGAAGATTTTTAAAAAATGATCTCCGAGCTGATTCACACTTGCCAATAGGGGTTTTCTGTTTCCAAATGACACTGACATAGCGACAAAAAAAATTGACGGTGATCGGATGTGCCCTTCAGGTGACGACTTCACACTAAGTTTTTCGTCAAAATTGCGAAAATTGAGATTTTTTCGTATTTTTGCAATAAATTGCTAAACACCACCCCTGGGTTGTTTTGACAGTGCAGGCCTTTTAAAATAACTCAAACCTAAGTCTAAAACACTCTGATGTAGTTATTTCGTCTGTATTACTCCTGGTTACATGTCATGAGCCTTCAAACGCAACATTGTTTTGTTAGGCAGTTTCCCAATGTTCTTTACGCATTTCTGAGTCCGAGACTCAGAAATGCGTAAAGAACATTGGGAAACTGCCTAACAAAACAATGTTGAGTCACCTATAAATCCGTTCTCTACAGTCTAAAAAAAGTTGCACTTCGGTTCCTTATATGAATGCTTTGCTTGTGTTTGAAGGCTCTTGACATGTAACCAGGAGTAATACAGACGAAATAACTACATCAGAGTGTTTTAGACTTAGGTTTGAGTTATTTTAAAAGGCCTGCACTGTCAAAACAATCCAGGGGTGGTGTTTAGCAATTTATTGCAAAAATACGAAAAAATCTCAATTTTCGCAATTTTGACGAAAAAATTAGTGTGAAGTCGGCACCTGAAGGGCACATCCGATCACCGTCAATTTTTTTTGTCGCTATGTCAGTGTCATTTGGAAACAGAAAACCCCTATTGGCAAGTCTGAATCAGCTCGGAGATCATTTTTTAAAAATCTTCAAAAAACGTCATTTTTTAAAACTTTAGGGTCAAGTCGGCACCTGAAGGACTTGACCTATCAACCTCAATTTTTTTTTACGTTACTTTGACACCAAACCACAAAAAAAAATCACTATTGGAATAGTGAAATCGAAAAAAGTGTTTTTTCGATGCACCCTATTATACAGGGCGTTCAAATTTAGTAGCAAAGTTAAAAAACTTCAAACACCAAAAAGTCATTTTTTTCAAATCGAACACCCTGTATATTTTTACATATTTGGAAGACGATTTAATTTAGGCATTGATAAGCTATAGGTATCCCTATACCTATCTTTAGCGGTTTTGTAGTTATTAACACTTTTTATCTAATATTGATTAAACCTGCACTTAAAACTTATGCACATTTGAAAGTAGGCTGTGAGTATGACAACAGGAAAAACAATTACTTTTACAAAACGAATTTAATGATCTTATTTATACAACAAACAAATAAAAAGGACTATAAAATGGATATAGAACAAATTCAAAATATCAGTATTGGAATATGCGTTAACTGCTTCCATTTTATAAAATTGTTTACTGTTTACCACCTGTTTGCTTTAATGAGCATGACATCCAGATAAACATTCGTTTGTCTAATCATACTAATAATAATAATAATAATAATAATAATAATAATAATAATACTTACTTGATTCCGATCCGTGCAGTTAGTTAACCAGACTTGGCCTAAGTATCGATAAAAACCGAAGTATCCAATTTGCCTATTGTTATACATAACAGATTGCAAATAAACGTTATTAAAAAAAAAAAAAAAAAAAAAAATAATATTAATACCTTTTATTGGGAGCAAACTATTAAATTACATAAGATTGTTCAAAATACGTTAAAACTGCACACTTGTTCTCAAAAAGAGTGAGTTCAGGTGTCTATAAAAAAAGTAGAGACCTGTTCTTCCACTCAACCCTCATTACCATATTTTATTTTCGCATACTCATAGCCTACTTTCAAATGCGCATAAGTTTTAAGTGCAGTTTTAATCAATATTAGATAAAAAGTGTTAATAACTACAAAACCGCTAAAAATAGGTATAGGGATACCTATAGTTTATCGATGCGTAAATTAAATCGCCTTCCAAATATGTAAAAATATACGGGGTGTTCGATTTGAAAAAAATGACTTTTTGGTGTTTGAAGTTTTTTAAATTTGCTACTAAATTTGAACGCCCTGTATAATCTATGATAGGTTTGCAAATACATTTTGTGAACCCTTATGGTTTTACTTCGTGTTTGTAAAGTATGAATGTTTTGCGTTCAAAGAAGAGCAAAAGGTGGGCTATTAAACATCCCTCCGCAAAGCGCAAATTTTTCAAAAAAATCATAATATCTCAAAAACAGTTGAAGATAGGTATAGGATAATCTAATACAGATTAACGCAGAATCGATTGTATAATCCAAAAATGCAATAATATACAAAGTGTTCCATTTAAAATAAGAAGATGAATGGCGATTTCCGGTCTTTCCGGAAGTTGTACAACATCGACAATATTTTAGAACAAAAGAAGGCTATGGGTTATCCTTAACCTGAAAGTTTCAAATTCATAAGTAGTAAGGGACCCCAGAAACTTCTAATGAACGGGTTCCGTGGTATACCCTGTATAACTAATGGACAACTTGTGGTTTCAAGGTCAGGCAACCTGTTATAACTTGACAAAGCGCTGGGGACTTCTTAACGTTATCTGACATATTATATGAACATAGTATAATGCACACAATGTGTTAATAAACATAAAAGACGATTATTTTGAAAATAAATTTGGTAGCAAGAGATTAACCCTTAAGTGCGAGAGACCCATAACAAATTTTATTAGAATTTAATTCATTTTTCGTTCTAGTAAGATACCAATTAACTGATAAGTGATAACAAACCGAGCACTTCTGCGTTGACAAGATTATCTTCTATCATTTTTTGATAAGCGATTACCTACTAACACTAAACACGCAATTTATTGTTTAATGGTCATATAAAGACAGTTTGCAGCTTAGCTATTACTAGCGTTACATCTAAAACATGCAGAATACACAGACCATGTTGCATCTCCAAAAACTACTCTGTAGTTCATATTGGTAAAATGCCCATTTTGGCAAACATCTAACAAAAATTAAAAAAGCGATGCATAGGTCAAATTCTATGTAGCATAGTTATCAATTAATGTAAACCTTCTGATTTCAAATTTAATATTTAAGTTACAACCTTGGTCGAAAGGTACTACATTTACGCAACTTTCGACCAAGATTGTAACTTAAATATTTAATTTGAAACCCGAAGGTTTACATTAATTGATAACAATGCTACATAGAATTTGACCTATACATCGCTTTTTTTAATTTTTGTTAGATGATTACGTCCAAAATGGTCATTTTATGGTCATTTTAGCTATAAAAATGGCGGAGCTCTCCTTAGCCGCCTAAGTACTTACTACGACATTAGATATTACATAACATATAACTTATCTTAAAAACAATCGTTTTGTTATTCACCTTCAATTAAATATCTCATCACTCAGATATGATTGTTGAATTGATATATGTTGCGCAATGTATACGTGTATAAACGTTTTTAATACATCCCGAAAGCACAGTTTACAAAAAAAAACTTAGGTACCTTTAATTGCATTTCCTTGAAGTCGTGGATAGGTTCATACTCACAAAGGGGGTAATAATTTCAGGAAATGAAACAACTCGAAAAAAAATAACCACCATCATCATCATCGTTAGGTACATCGTCGTCATTAAAAAATTGTTAAGGGGAGGTTTCGAGTTGTTTCATTTCCTGAGGTTACATTTCCTTATTAGACTATTTGGTAAAGAAATTTTGGAACAGAATTACAATAAAAAAATATTTCGAAACTGTAACACATATTACACATAGCATGTCCACTTCCAAACAACAACAACTTGGTTATGCTATAATTTTGCTTTAACAAAAGGATTTGCACGAGCAGCAAAAGATCATTAACAATGTCGATTGCGTATTCAGGCGAATAGTAAAGACCGATCTATCGAGAAAATATCCCAGCTCTTTATTGGAAGGTAATTTAATGTGGTTACTGTAGGTATTTAGTACCTATTTATTTCAGATGTGGATTGGACGAGGAACGAAGAAATTGGTTAGCTCAGCCTCAGCCTCAGCCTCAGCCTCATTATCTTCGTTTCATCCTTTTCAAATTGTTGGTTAAGTTAAACAGGAATTAGAATATAACTAACTAAAAACCACCTGTATTAAGTAAATCTGAATGTAAATCTTACCCACACTAACGTCAGTAGGTCATCAGTACCCAGTTTACGTTTTTGTGATCTACCTATATGTATAAGAAAAGTAGGTCATGTGTTCAATATCACAGCGTTCATCGACCTCAAGTACAATGAACTTTTTATTGAAATCAATGGTCTGTCAGTGCGAGTTCATCGAGGACCAAATGGCCTAACAAGT
Source organism: Pyrocoelia pectoralis (assembly GCA_036250285.1). NCBI lineage: Eukaryota > Metazoa > Arthropoda > Insecta > Coleoptera > Lampyridae > Pyrocoelia > Pyrocoelia pectoralis. Next base: position 13,949,840 of record CM070077.1, read on the forward strand.
TACACAGGGATCGGTACTCGATCCACTATTATTTTTAACGTTAATAAATCTGTGTCAGGGTATACATAATAAATTAATATAATTATGGTCTTCTACCAGAATTGAATAAAATAAAGTACAATGGTTTTTTAAATCTTTGCATAGTTCTAATATCTTTATTGTTGTACATTACGGTTTTAAATAAATTGATGTGGTTTTAGCGAATTTCTCCAATTGGAGGAGTTTATAACGATTTAGCTCAAACCTAGACGATCAGTAGGGACCTGAACATTTAAATGATGCACCAAATAGAAGCATTACGTCGATTGTGACCAAACTGCCAATATAAATCCAAACGCGGAGATAGTGAAGCCAAAAACGCCGACAACCAACTAAATGATGTCAACTGAGGCTATATTATAATGTTTAATGGTTCGACTAACTTCTTTTAATAGTAATACAATTAATCCCAGCTAACCGAAGGGCGAAGATCAATATTATAATCCAGCTAACCTCAGAAGGGAAGATGGTTCTTGTAAGGACAACCACTCGGAGACAGCTAAGTTGGTAAGAGACACTCACAAGGATTGGAAGGCATAATACCAGTTCTTCTGAGTGGGGACTGGATCTGGTTGTTGTTAACCTAGTGAGAATTTAAACGGGCTGTACCACTTTCAAATACATACCAGAACAATGGAAGGAGATAAAAATTTTGTTTATCCCAAAACCTGGCAAAGGTGCGATTACTCTACACCTAAACCACTTCGTCTAATCACTCTTTCCTCTATAAGATACTTGAAAGATTGTGCGACAGACACATAAGGGATACGACTATTCCCGCTGCACCCTAACCTACTCCTCAGGAGGGTCCACAGAATCAGCCCGACATTCTGCCATAGGGCAGATTCAGACATTTCTGGAGTATAGTAGTAGTAGTATAGTAGTATAGTAATAGGAGTAGTAGTAGTCCTCCTTTGGAGCATTCATAGACATGAAAGGGGCGTTTGATAAAAGAACCTTCGAAACAATAAAAACTGCTTTACCTCACCATGACGTAACGGAAATCGAACGAAACTGGATTGTGCAGCTGCGAAAAAAACAACATTGAGGCGGAGTACTGTCACCAATTCTATGGAACATAACCGTAAACAGACTGCTCTGCCGTCTGAACCACAGCAGCTATTGTACAGCGGGGTGTGTAGGTGACGTATCCATAGGTTACTCTATGCCGTCTCATGCAATCTGCTCCCAAATCAACCGAATAATTGTATAAGGAAGCACAGGCTTGGTGGAATTGTTAACTGTTGCCCATGCGAAAGAGACCTTCAGGTAACCAAGAAGATAGCAGAAGTGTAACGAGGGTAGGGGGACCTATGTCGAAAAGTCTTAAAATTATTTGTTATAAAATGTTACCGTGAGATAAAATTGAACCCTCTTCGTATTTATAGTAATAAAGTAAACCCCTGTAGCCGGATGAAGTTAAAAAAACCGGAGTCGTGATGCCTATGGATGAAACGATGAGTGTCAAAACCAATATTTTATTTTGTGTTTTGTGCTCGTTTTGTTTACGTTTGTCTTTCATTATTATTATAAATTATTGCTAATCCGAGAATGTTTCTACCATTTTTGGGTTTTAACTATAAACGCACAGGAATTCATTCATACGAAGAGCATAAAAAATCATTTATTAATTATTGCATGATACTAAAACAAACTTATCTATCACAAAATTTGAACAATGGTGAGAATAAAGCACAAAACGTCCGTCGATTGTTGCTGCAACCCTATTTTTGAACTTTACACATATCTATTGGATTTCACCACAAAATTTGAGAGGAAATGGCAACAACGAGAAGGAAAGTGTCCATTAACGTTGCGAATTTAAGGAGCTCCTAGCTCGAAAAAGGGAACGACAGGAACCTTTCACTCGGTAATTAACATTGGTTTGCCCCCTCCCAAGGCTGTAGTCTGCGTATGCCACTGCGGTAGTAACATCTCCTGAGGAACATGAAAGGTGGAAATATTTGTGTCACGTTTAACTTCAAGAGATGTGAAATTACTATTTATCTAATATAATTACCTAAATGATTTCGTAAGACCTTATATCGGTCACATTCTTACCTCATGATCTTTTTAAAATTTCTATACAAATGATAAGATCTCTGATTTGATTAAAAATGTGTTCTATTTCATATAACAATCAGTGTCAGTTAGTTAAAGTCGTTACTTTAGTAATACAATTGCAGATTTTTTATCCTAATCATTTATAGGTCACGGTCATCAGTAGGTATAGTACGATACCTGATGACTATTTAAAGATGTCGCATTGGCTTATTATTTCTTCTACTGTATTTAATTACCTTGATTGATTTGAATATTAAACAGACTTAGTGTTCATTACAATTTGCATAAACAATAATTGGTTCCCCAGAAGAATCTATTTAAAAATTCTCGACCAATTCCTCAAGGTTTCTTAAATCTGAACTATTATTCAAATTTTATTCAAAATACATCTTGAGAAACTATAGTTTATTTTTATAGAATTATATATTTAAATGGCGGAATGGAGTTTCAGAATGTAACTACGTGTATGTCAAATTAATCGATCGTGATTTTCCAATATGCGGTTAATTTTCGTAGGTAACCGTTTTTTTCCAAAACTTCAAAAAATGAAACCGAACACGCGAAAGACGCAGAATTTATTTATTAAACCCGTGCATAACTTTTTTTATTAATGGAGTAAATATGTTGTAGGATTAAGATTATGAGAACATTTCGCAAGACGTAGGAGAGAAACATCTACACATAGAATAAATCAAAACTTTTATTTGCTGCTCTAATATTAGGTATACTTTTGTAAAAGTTCCAAGATAAGAGGTCTTATTTGAATAGTGGTTATATTTACATGTGATAATTACGTTTTATTATTCGTACATTAATAAGACATTTTCATTTAAACCTTCAAGAAAGCGAGACCTTATTTTTAATAAAGCGTGGTACGCAATACTAATTAATTCGAAAAGTTATTAAAAATGGATGATCGCCGAGACGATGTTAAGTATGAACCGGTTCCAGGACACGATCATATGTCAATACAATCTCCGGCAGAAAACATGGCAAAATTAGGTGAAAATGTGAAAATTAATCTAGATGATTGTGGCGAACGGGGTGGAAGAATTTTTTTATATGTTGCCGTATGCGTAGGTAAGTGTAGGATAATAATAATAATAATAAGTTAACCAGGCTTGGCCTGAGTATCGATAACAATCGAAGTACATAATAATAATAATAAACATTTACACAATAAACATAATACATATGTTTTTTTTACAGCTTTATTTTATATAGGTATATGTATCTATTATACTAGAACTAATCGTTACTTGATTCCGATCCGTGCGATTAGTTGACCAGACTTGGCCTGAGTATTGATAAGAACCGAAGTATAATAATAATAATAAATGATAATAATAATAATTGAGTATCGATAAGAACCGAAGTACAATAATAATAATAATGCACTCAAAGAATCGGTTTCATAAAATTGTACCTATCCCTAAAACTCCTAAAACGCTTTATTTACACAATATAAAGTAAGTAACTTGTATAATTTATACAGATTTATTTAAATGATGCAAATTATTTCATTCGCATAGTTGACAGTACCTACTTACTCAATAAGCGATGAAAATGGCGTATCTCTCGACGTCACGTCGCTTTTTCCACTATCATGTAATTTTACCTTTGCATTTTTAAAATTTCGGGAACCGGATGCAGGCAATTTTTCCATTACATCGCTGTTTTTTACTATACACTAACCTACATCACTGTTAAATTGCAATCTGTGACATAAATTGGTAATAGTGCACTTTTTTGTTTCAGCACATCTGACATCATTTGCTTGTGGTGTTGCATTAGGATGGACCTCGCCGGTAATTCCAAAGTTAAATGGGGAGATCGAGCCAGAAAATAATCCTCTGTCGCAACCCATTACGATGCATCAACAATCCTGGCTTGGATCACTTTTACCACTTGGTGCCGTCCTGGGACCTTTTGCGGCGGGATTATTTGTGGATAGAATCGGGCGAAAAAAATCGATTCTAATTTCGACATCACCTTTTATAGTAGCTTTCATTATGGCGATATTTACGCATGATATTAATCTATTCTTCTTAATGCGCTTTTTATGCGGATTAGCGCTGGGTGCCATCTTTACCATTTTACCCATGTACGTCGGCGAAGTGGCCGAAGATGCTAACAGAGGCTCTCTCGGTTCACTTTTCGCTCTTTTCATCTGCATAGGAATTTTATTTTCGTACTGTGTCGGACCTTATGTTTCATTAACTACGTTTAATATACTATGCGTAATACCACCCGCTCTCTTTTTCCCAATTTTTATGCTATTCATACCCGACAGCCCCCATTATCTAATCGCGTGCAACGATCAGGAGGGCGCGGAAAATGCGTTAATGAAATTTCGTCAAAAATCTAAACAGGGTATACAACAAGAATTACTAGAAATCAAAAAAAGCGTTGAAGCATCTATGGCAAATAAGGGTAAATTTACAGATCTGTTTAAATCGAGAGGGTTAATACGTGCGTTAATGATATCACTCGGTTTGGTCAGTTTTCAACAATTATCTGGTATCAACGTTGTCCTTTTCTACACACAAACCATATTTTTGCTAACGGGTACTTCAATTCCATCAGCAATATCAACAATAATTGTCGGTATAGTTCAAGTACTGGCCGGATCGTTAACGCCACTTCTCGTTGAAAGGACGGGAAAACGATTCATTCTTATTTTTTCCGCTGTCGGTATGGGATTGGCAATGGGTCTTCTCGGATTTTACTTTTACGTCCAAAATAACCCGACCGTTATAACGTACTTTTTCTGGTTACCTATTGCAAGTCTTATTTGTTTTAACATCACATATTCTGTAGGATTTGGTCCTCTGCCTTGGGCCGTATTAGGTGAACTGTTTCCGGCTAATATAAAATCAGCCGCATCGACTATTACAGCATCATTCTGCTGGCTTTTGGCGTTTATTATTACTAATGTTTTTGGTAGTGTTACCGAGGCCATAGGAATTTATGGATCGTTTTGGTTGTTCGCTATTTTTTGTGTCCTCGCGTTCTTTTTTGTTTACATTTTGTTGCCAGAAACATCAGGAAAAACATTACAGGAAATACAAGACATATTGAACGGAAAATATTGTGTACTGTAATTTGTTTTTTGGAAAATGCTATAGCTGTGTTAAGTAGATATTTACAAATGTATGAAAATGTAGTAGGTACTAAATAAACTTCGTGTAAGAAAAATTTGTATTTAATTTTTTCACGAATGTTACACAATCAGTGCTTTTTGATATGGGATTTGCATACATACAAAGTCATTTGATGTTACCAAAAAGTAGGTTACTTTTGTGAGCAGCTGCTACACCTGATCTTCGAAGTTAAAGTAAAGGGAGTCTAGGCCCGGAAACCAAATAGAAAAATGATTAACAGTTTAGTATCAGAGTCCATCCCAATTTCGGGTAAAAATGATAGTGTGGTGCACGGTACCTGTACGTGAGCCACATCCGAATCCCACTTGCGCGCAAACCCCCACTCGCGCGCAGACCCCACTCACACGCAAATCCCCACGCACACGGACCAATGGGAAGCGCCCGCTTCCCTTTATAAGCGCGGTCCGTAGCTGGGAAGAATCAGAACTCTACTGCTCGCATAGTGTAGAAGTTCTACTCCTCGCGCCGAAAGACTGCTGCTGACGATAGTGCAGTCCACCGAAAGTCCGCTGCTGACGATAGTGCGGCAAACCTCGCGCCGGTCCACCGAAAGGCTGCTGCTGACGATAGTGCGGTCCACCGAAAGTCCGCTGCTGACGATAGTGCGGCACACCTCGCGCCGGTACGCCGAAAGACCGCTGCTGACGATAGTGCGGTACACCTCGCGCCGATAGACAGCCCGCTGCTGACGATAGCGCGGGACCACCACGTGCCGGTAACCCGCGACACCAACGCCGAGAGATCCGCCACCCGTATCAACCGACGCTCGAAAAGGACACTCGACACTCGAAGAGGGCACAGCGAAACGTCATCAACGAACGAAAAAGATGACAGACACCGACCCACCACGTCCTGACGTACGCCGAGTACACAGGAAGCCACACCGATACCAAACATAGAAGCTGAAACGATCGCCAAAGAATTCGTCAACACATGGATCTCTCGTTTCGGAGTTCCACTACGAGTGACGACCGACCAGGGACGGCAGTTCGAAGCTACGCTATTCCGGAACCTAAGCGAACTAGTAGGGTTCCAAAGAATACGCACGACTGCTTACCACCCACAAGCGAACGGAATGGTGGAACGTTTCCACCGACAACTAAAAGCATCACTCCGCTGCCACAACGCAGAACAATGGACAGAAGCTCTTCCTATAGTACTCCTCGGAATACGGAGCGCATGGAAAGAGGACATCAAAGCAACAACAGCCGAGATGGTATACGGTCAAGGGTTGCGCTTACCAGGCGAGTTCCTGACGAACGAACAACAGGAGCAACAGCTGGAAGCCGAAACCTACGTCACGCGATTACGGAAGCACATCCAAGACATGCGACCGACGCCAGCAAGCAACCACGATAACAAGAAACACGCGTTCAACCTCAAAAACATGGACACAGCTACGCATGTGTATGTAAGAGTCGACGCAGCCAAGCGACCGCTCCAGGCACCATACGAGGGCCCCTACCGAGTGGTCAAACGAAACGAAAAACTCATAACGATCGACAGACAGGGAGCAGAGATAACGATATCATGCGACCGAGTAAAGCCTGCTTTCCAAGGGACAAACGAAACAATATCCCAAAACCAGCCGGACGCACCGGAGCAAACAACGAACAAACCCACAGCGAACAACAGAATGGGGAACGACACACGCAAAGAGGTCACGCAAGCGAGAAACAACCTCGAGAAGATTCCAACGCAAACACGTAGCGGAAGGATCTCCAAACCGAAAGTACGATTTCAAATCGAGTAAATGCGACTCCATCGCCAGCAAGGGGGTATATGTGGTGCACGGTACCTGTACGTGAGCCACATCCGAATCCCACTTGCGCGCAAACCCCCACTCGCGCCCAGACCCCACTCACACGCAAATCCCCACGCACACGGACCAATGGGAAGCGCCCGCTTCCCTTTATAAGCGCGGTCCGTAGCTGGGAAGAATCATAACTCTACTGCTCGCATAGTGTAGAAGTTCTACTCCTCGCGCCGAAAGACTGCTGCTGACGATAGTGCAGTCCACCGAAAGTCCGCTGCTGACGATAGTGCGGCAAACCTCGCGCCGGTCCACCGAAAGGCTGCTGCTGACGATAGTGCGGTCCACCGAAAGTCCGCTGCTGACGATAGTGCGGCACACCTCGCGCCGGTACGCCGAAAGACCGCTGCTGACGATAGTGCGGTACACCTCGCGCCGATAGACAGCCCGCTGCTGACGATAGCGCGGGACCACCACGTGCCGGTAACCCGCGACACCACCGCCGTCGACACCAACGCCAAGAGCCGCAACACGAAGCAACCAGAGGCAGAAGACGCCAACGACAACGCCCGCATCCGCCAGGGTATCGAAACACGTCACGAATTATGTACATATTGTAAATACTCACTCTGTAAATATATCGTATTATACCCTCTTCGACTTATTATTGAACACGCACTCGCCCAACCGGCGAGCCTCCCCAAAGAGGCACCCGCTCACCCAAAATAGGAATGATAGGGAAGGGGCCCCTTATAGGAAAAGTGGAAAAACATTTGTGCCGGAAAACGACTTTTTGTAAAGCACTTAATTGTAGAGTTACAATCTACTGTTCAATAGGTGGCATTATAGGTATGAATTTGTAATTAAAAAATACATATGTAAAAAACAGTAAAGTATTACTCAACACGACGTAATCGATAAGTCAAGAAATTGTAGAATAATAAGAGTAGATGTCTATTTACTATAACACCTTTATTACTATTGCCTGTGCCTGAATTGAAAGAACGTATAAATAACTTGGGCATTGCAAGTCACATACCTAGCCAGTAATTAATTTAAAATACTAAAGGAGGTAGATAAATACGAGCTCCGGAATCCTCTTCTCAACCTATGACAGATCAATGTGTAGAATTTATTATCGTTAGCTTAATATTAACATAAGTTTTTCACCTAATAGCAATATTGCATGAAACTAGAAATACGAGGCTCAAGTGAAATACGGGTCCAGCCTGTATATCATCTAAATATCTTAGAGCATTACAAAATACACAGAGTTAGGTGTTAAAGTACTAAACTGTACTAGTACTGTCATCATTGTTTACAATGGCGTTGCTAAAGAATGGCACCGCCAAAGAATAGTGCTCAGTTACAAGATGATGTTTACCCTCTGAAGGTAAAGATCCCTGAGATAAACGTGTACATACCTACTTATAGAGGAAGCTGTATGTGTTGTACTCTTAAATGGGTTAATAAGTTTAAAAATGATTCAAAATGTGACAGTACATCAAATATAATGTGAATCAGTTGAAGTGCCAAGATTGACACGTAGACGAAGTATAACGGAAAGTTGGAGAAATTGTAGCTTTGCCTGCAAGTAAAATTGCAATCATCAGAGCAACGCCGATTTGAGAAATTCGTATCGAAAAATCTATTCCTGAATTCTGGATTAGGATGGACGGATGGTGGGGTAGTCGGAAGCCCACGTGCACATAGGTCACCTATTCGGGAACATTATGCTACTTCCCTGATTAGTGTCGTCAAACACCGCAACGTGACTCAAGCCATCCCACACGTGAGATAAATCTGAGGATGATGGAAGGGTACTCTAATCGCAGTCTTGTCCGGCCAGGATTCCCCTAACATGGATCGTCTCAATTCGACAAATACCGGATATTCACAAAGTATGTGGTGTGTAGCATCCTCTACCTACAGGATGGTGATTCAACCAAACCCATGCAGTGCATGTGCTTGTTTAATTTACAGTGCCCTCAAGGTATACCCCCCTAGTACTCGCAGGTTCTTCCTTGATAGACCTGTGCAGAAACGCGAGATGGTCCCCTGAGGGCGTCTCTCGCATGACGACAATCTAACATCAAGTCCCACCGGCGCCTAGCCTTGTGCTTGGTGTCTTGAGCTGTTAAGTTGTTTACAGTTGATACTGTAAGTGAAAGAGCCGGCTCTGGACCATAAAACGGTTGTTTTGAGGGCAGTCGGGCTAACTTATCGGCTTTTTCTTTTCCTATTGTTCCAGCATGCCCTTTAACCTAAACAAGGTCAAGGGTATTGCTGTTTGCCACTTGCTCTAGTACTTGGTGACACTCGGAAACCAGCCTAGAGGTGATTTTGTATTGACCTAGTGTCTGCAGAGCGGCTCTGTTGTCACTGGAATTTCTGATAATTTTGTTCTTTATACTGTGTATAAGAATTGCTTTTGCACTAAGTTACTAGTTCTGCCTGGAATTTTGTCTAGTGGTTAGCTAATATGGAAGTTCAGTTGCAATCAGTTCTTTAGAGTAAATACCGGTGCCTGTTCCTTCTATTGTTTTAGATCCATATGTCTGGTTGGGGTGTCACTTCCCCATCAAAGAAGATGTGGTAGTTTTTGCCTATTTTCTGAAAAATCTATGAACAACACACAAATGTTTTAAAAGAATGGTTATAAGAATTCACCCGCCATGCCCCATGCATACTAATGAGCTGTCACGGGAGACAAAATGACAAATTTCGACGAAGCTAAATTAATCGGAGACGCAGTCGTAAAAAAAATAACAAAAACATCTTTGGATAAGTGAATTGAATTAAGAACGGGTGTCACCAAACAACCTTCCCTATAGACTTTAGATTACAGAACAAAGTTAAAGATTTCGACAAAATGCTATTCTCATCATCAGGTGAAAACGGTGTGAATTAATTAAATTACCTACATAAATAGTTGATAAAGTAAAGTTGAAATAGAGATGAGTATGAGTAAAGTATCGCTAAATTCACATGGTGCCAGCGTAATACACAAAGGGAGTAAGGAAATTTAAAAATTGACCATCTTAAGGAAAAAACGAAGCCATGGGGAAAAAAGCAATTATAAAATTGTAGAAGGTAAAAAGGGCCGCATTGTAGAAGACAGAAAAGCGCCCTTCATTTCGATGCATCAAATTAGTTAACTACTGTTGTAGCTACGGGTACTGACGTTCTGATAATACTGCTTGTCCGAGCAAAGGACGAACATTCAATCAAAATATGATGTTCTGTTTCCAGCTACATGTGTGGTGGAGATGAAGTCGATCAAGGAAATCTAAGGGAGCCAAGCATGGGCGCCGCTACTAAAGGGCAAGGGGGGCCCGGGCCCCTCCCTGGAATTTCATAAATCGTGTAAATCCATTTTAGAAAATGTTACAAGGTCACAATATAATCACGTTTGGAGTATAATGTTCTATTCCATTGGTGACTCTGCATAGCCTATTGATTTATACTAATTTAACAATAGGTAAAAATTTTCAAGTATTCTAACTTCTACTTGAAAAAATGTAAGCCCCCCCTCCCTTACAAATTTTCTTCCGGCGCCCCTGGAGCCAAGATTTTCCCTGAAGAAATGTCCTTCATTGCGACGGTGTTATAGGAAACGACACTGCATCAGTACAGGCAAAATAAAAGGAAGTTTGTGAAGCTTACTCAAAACCGAAAAAACTGTGTTTCAATCCAAATTCATCCCAGGATCATAGCCGCAGGAGAAAGATTCATTGTTGGCTTATACGGTGGCAAAGAAATCATCGTGGCAGGCCGTAGTCACGTTACTGTTGAATGAGGCTTTAGGCTTAGCAACCCGTCAACATCTGATGTTTGCAAACGGGCATATGACACTACGCCGAATGCCCACAACGCCGACACGCTTTTTTGATGGTCCATATCGCCGACGAGGGACACTACGCCGACGGACACTACGCCGACAGTGCCCACATCGTCGACAGTGTATAAGGGACACTTCGCAAAATTTTTCTCTGTGGACACAACGCCGGCAATTTTAATTGCAGAGTCGATTTCAAGTAGCAGATAAAGAAGTATTACTGTCAAATTAAGAATTAGGACACTAATGTTTGTTGTTTTGATAAGTTTAGAAATTCGAAAATCTCTTTACAATAAAATTATGTATTTATAGGTTTTTTTCAAATTTTGAATTAAAAAGGTTGGATATGGTTTGAACGTTAAAACATTATCTAACGTAATATCATTATTTTTAAACTTATTTGTGTAATTAAATGTTGCACGTGACTATGAAAAAGTATCAATTGAAAAAAAATATACTAAACCTGCAAATAACCTAGGCGCTTTGGTGGCAATCTTCGTTTAAGTTTTGCATTTTGCATTCTGCAATTAAAATAAAAATTCGGCGAAGTGTCCCTTGTATACTTGTCGACGATGTGGGTACTGTCGGCGTAGTGTCCGTCGGCGATGTGGGCATGGTCGGCGTTGTGTCCCTTGTACACTTGTCGACGATATGGACACAGTCGGCGTAGTGTCCGTCGGTGTAGTGTCCCTAGTCGGCGATATGGGCTATCAAAAAATCGTGTCGGCGTTGTGGCCATTCGGCGTAGTGTCCCGGCCCCTTGCAAACAACACTACCTTCGCTTCGAGCTTATTTGCAGATTCGCATTATTATTATCTATTGAATGGTTATCGAGTTAAAGTAAAATATGTCTATCAATTTCTGTCCTTTTGGCAGCTTCAACAATGGCTCGATGTTACCTTGAGACCAGAGTTGATTTAGTAACTCAATGTACCACTGACAATTATCTCTAATCATTTTTTTTTATCACTCGGCACTAAACGCGCCATACTAATCATCGCATCGTTGAATTTTACTTACTCTCTATTAAAACTTTCTTAAAATAACAATAAATTCAAATTGTAGTAATTTTTTCTTTGTAATCGGGCGAGGAATTTGGTCACGATAACATAAGAGTTCCGCCAGTTCCGTGTTTCATTTTTAACTAGCTCCTCTACCCCCACAATTTCAAGAACCTCCTTTGTAACATAATTACTGGCTTTCCCTCGTAAATTTATAACTTACAGTTTATCTGATCACCACTGAAAAATGTTGAATTCTTATTTTAATTCACATTTCTTTATTTGTTTAGGTAAACTGTTATTCAATCTGCAGAATCCAGAATCTTAATAAGCAGTAGAAACGTTAGTGATATGATAACTGATAAGTTATCGATACTAAAACCACAAAAACATCGATTAATGTTATTAATTTAAAGATTTTCGTTATCTAACGCACTTAAAATATGTAATACATAACGTAATATGTATCATGTTTATTGCAAATGATTGCCATAGCAAGACGGTCGTTCATTACGTTAATTACACATTGTTGATTATGGATAATCATCAAGATGATGTCAAACATGTGCCTGTTCCAGAACATTACCGCCTCTCCAGACAGTCTCAAGCAGAAACAATGGATCACATCGATAATGATTTATACCAAACTAGTGAGAAAGGAAGTAGAAGATTTTTATATATTGCAGCTACTATCGGTAAGTTCTGTTAAATAAAATTAGATTCTTCTTTTAAAGCCGCAAATTACACAAAATTAATAATGCGTAAACGTTAACAACGCAATTAACGTAATGAGACTTTGTGCAACCGGAAATATTTTAATTTGTTACTTACGTTATATAAATTTGCCTTTATTTTTGTTGTAGCGAATCTGACAGCATTTTCCTGTGGTGTTTCGGTAGGATGGACCTCACCTGTAATTCCAAAACTTAATGGGGAAATTGAGCCGGAAAATAATCCGCTGACGGAACCATTAACTGCAAGCCAACAATCATGGTTAGGATCACTATTGCCGCTTGGTGCCGTATTTGGACCGGTTATCGCTGGATTAATTGTTGATCGAATTGGACGAAAAAAGTCTCTTTTAATTTCGGCGTTGCCGTTTATAGTGGCGTTCATTATTGCTATTTTTAGTCAAACTGTGAGCGTATTTTATGTAATGAGAATACTCTGTGGTTTGGCTTTAGGTGTTGTATTTACTGTCTTACCAATGTACATTGGTGAAATTTCTGAGGATTCAATTAGAGGCGCATTAGGTTCCTTTCTAGCACTATTCATGTGTATGGGAATTCTATTTTCTTACTGCGTTGGACCATACGTATCTCTAACAGCCTTTAACATAATCTGTGCAATTCCCGCGGCTCTCTTTTTCCCAATTTTTTTAATATACATTCCCGAAAGCCCCCACTATCTTATCGCTCGAAAAGATGAAGTGGGGGCCGAAACGGCGTTGATGAAATTTCGTCAAAAGTCTAGTGAAGATGTACGGAAGGAATTATTAGAAATCAAAGAAAGCGTCGAAGAGTCCATGGCGAGTAAAGGTGGAATTAAAGATTTGTTCAAATCAAAGGGTTTAATTCGTGCCCTGATGATATCGCTCGGCTTAGTCTCTTTTCAACAACTTTCTGGGATTAACATAATTTTTTTCTACGCACAACCCATTTTTGCTATGGCAAGTACTTCGATTCCCGCCGAAATCTCAACAATAATTGTGGGATGTGTTCAAGTATTAGCTGGGTTGTTAACTCCAATGGTCGTTGAAAAAACAGGAAAACGGTTCATATTAATTTTCTCCGCCATTGGAATGGGAGTATCAATGGCCGTTCTTGGAGTTTACTTTTACTTACAAACCAATCCAACAGTATCTAAACTTTTCTGGTTACCCATTTTAAGTCTTATTTGCTTTAACATCGCGTATTCCGTCGGTTTTGGTCCTTTACCGTGGGCTGTCTTAGGTGAAATATTCCCACCCAACATGAAATCGGTTGCTTCGACTATTACGGCATCATTCTGTTGGTTCTTGGCGTTTATACTTACTAACATTTTTAGTACCATCACTGAATCGGTTGGAATTTACGGTGCATTCTGGTTATTTTCCGGTTTTTGTATTATTGCATTCCTATTTGTTTACATACTTGTTCCTGAAACATCAAGAAAAACCTTACAAGAAATACGAGAAATACTAAATGGGAAATATTGCGTTTAAACAAGATAATGTTACATTTAATTATTGATTTACTTTTGATTTAGACTTAGGTATTAAATGTGTGACATAATTAATAATTTGTTTGACCTAATTAAGTTGTTTTGTAAAAACCGTTAAAATAAAAGCTATGCTTTACGTATGACTTATTTTTTTACTTTTCTCAAACAAACAAAAGTTACTTATCTCGCACCCCATTTACCACCCAGCAAACACACATATAAAATATACATACAACATATATAAATTGAAGTAAATACCCCTACATATGCTTTTTTATATATCAAGTATCTAAGTATTCTTTAATAAAGTTATATAAACCGTATGTCACACAATTACGTATATTTTACATAATAGTATAGAAACTTACGGAAATTCTGTATACAGAAATTCATATAATATATACATATAGATAATTACATATCACTCATGAAATTCATGTGCTGTCATATTTACATGATTAGATTTATGTACGTTATATGTAAAATATTATGAGTAATATTACTTATTTTTTATGTATGCCTTCTGTAATAGTAGTTTTTTTAAAATCGGCCAGAAAGTAGTACTTTCCGGTTTATTTTTAGGCGAGAAAATGTCATTTTGTCGGACCGAGCCAGAAAGTTATTGTGATAGTCCGGTAAAAGGTTTTACCGGACTCATTTTTACTTTACCGGACTCATTTTTACTTTACCGGACTCATTTTTACTTTCCGGCCTAGAACGGTCAATTGTTCTGCCCGTTTCTGGCCGATTAAAAAAAAAATATTGTACGTAATACGTCCCAAAAGTGCTTTTACTGGACTCGCAGGCTTGCAGGACTCGCCTGCGGCTCGTCTTGTAATTTGCCTACTTGTCCAGAAATTACGTCCCGAAAGTGATCTTTTACTGGACAAGTAGGAAAATTACAGGGCAAGCCTGCGAGTCCAGTAAAAGCACTTTTGGGACGTATTACGTACAATATTTTTTTTTAAACGGGCAGAACAATTGACCGTTCTAGGCCGGAAAGTAAAAATGAGTCCGGTAAAACCTTTTACCGGACTATCACAATAACTTTCTGGCTCGGTCCGACAAAATGAGATTTTCCGACCTAAAAATAAACCGGAAAGTACTACTTTCTGGCCGATTTTAAAAAAATATAATTAGAAATTATCATTACATTACAATATTTTATGGTCGAAAATAAAGTCCGTTTCTATTTGCGCCACATAAGTAATCGCACGCGCGTGTTTTCAATAACGGCAAAAATTGTAGTTCACGTACCTTTCATATTAGATCCGTATCGACTAAAATGCATCTAATTTATATAGAAAATAAATAATATAAAATAAATTAAATCCTGGTCATTTTTAACATAAAGTTAAAGATAGGTATAATTATTGAATAAGACTTCACTCAACGGTATAATCAAACAAAATTTAAACTAATAACGCGAAACAGCGCAAAGTTACGAAGTACGAAATAAAAAGAAGGGATGTTACAGATTAGAGCAGTGGCACAATGTCGGATTTCAGAATTTGCAACGCCCACCCGCAAACGTTCGAATCCGGTTAAGGGACACTTTTCAAGCAAGTATATCATAATAAAAAACTGTCGGCTTTCAGTTCAGGTGAAAACGGGTTCGTGCAAGAATTAAGTTAAATATAATTTAAAGTACAGTTGCACGTAAAATGTAGCTTTCCATTTCTTGTATGGAACTGCTTAAATAATTTTTTACATTGATAATAATTACATTATGCTCGAGTAGCTGCCATTTTGGTCATCGCAACGCTTTTACAACGAATATTTTTTATGTAAATATTACACAAAATATACATAAAACGTATATAAATTCATGTAGAAGAATTTACATCTAATAGACATATATATAATTTTGAAAATTGCTGACATCCTGACATTAAATATCTCTTATTTTTCTTCCAGTTTTATATAAATCTAAAAAGCCCTTACATAATTTATATGTATTAATCACATAAATTATAGTGTAATCTTATTTTGGGAAAGCTGAAAATAATTTTATATTCAAAGCTATAGAAGTGTTGTTTGATGTATTTTTGAGACAATCAGCTGTCCTCCAGTATGATAACATCGACGTTTTCCCCAAAATTCTACCTGCTTTGGGAAGATGCCGAATTATCAGCAATTAAAAGCAAATCCTTTCTTTCCTGAAATTGGTGGTATGCTTGGTAGAAAGGAGGATATCGACGAACTGGTAACCCTCGACGTCTGTATGGCGTCAGGGGATTGTTTCCAAACAACGAGGTTTGTTTGTACAGTTCAGGTTTCCATGGAAAAAGTTTACAGAAGAGTTTCTTCTTTTGACGTTAGATCGTATCGCCCCTCCATTTCCTTGGTTACAAAAGTGACAGGATCGAGACCAAGAATAGAATTACATCCTGTTTGACTTTGCTAGTGGATAAACCACTAACGGTTTCGCATCAAGTAAGAGTACCAAGTTCAGCGTTTTGGCTTGTGCCAATGGGTGCTTCTTGTACGAAAAGTGCCAAAAATTATTGTTGCACCGAATAATAGGTACATCGCTGCAGCGTGAACCTTCGTAGTGTTGTGCCTTCCACAGTCTCGATATCCTTCGAAGAACTCTCTGTTGACGTTTCCCTGTTTTGATTTAGATATTTCTTAGAATTGGCACCATCACCGTCTTTACAGAAGCGCAAATACGGATATGGATTTTCACGAATTCTACAACTGACCTTAACCTCCCTAAAGCGTTGAAGATCAACCACTCCAACGGCAATTAGAAGCTCGCCTGTCACCCTGAAAAGTTTCCGCGTTCCGCCGACCTTTCCTCTAACATATATCGATGACCTCCACAATCCTTGCCAGTTTCTCGGTCTCTTAAGCAACTCAACGATTGCAGTGTGCTTTCCTTTTCCTTAAACGTGAAAGTAAAGATAAACACACGACTATATAAGTACTGCCATTACGCCTTACCAATGTACTGGTTCTATGCATGTCCGTTGTGGTCGACAACTGGGTTCAGTGTTCCTCTCTCCACGATTTCCGATGCACCACGGTATACCACCTCATTTTTCCGTGATTTGCGTAATTTCTTGAGTAATGTGTATGGTGGTGTTCCTTGTTTGGCTATTGCATCTACAAATTAGCTATGGAGACGACAACTGTCCCTTTCCCCGAACACTTCAAAGATCAAGGAACACCGTACAACAATCGATGTATATCCCTGCAAACCAAGAACATTAATATTGTTGATGTACCTTCACATAATCCCGTAATTAAAACGCATTAAAATCTTCTCAAAGGTTCTATTGAAAAATGTCACGCTGAACGCGTACTATTCTGCAAGTAAAAGATAAGGGCCAATTTAAGTAGTTGTTTTAGTTATAGATCGTTGTGCCAAAATATCAACAATCGAGTTTATTTCATCTTGCCAATGTAAGTGCCATTTATGCATCATAATATTACAACGTATAATTTGTAATTAACTATTTATAAAAAGAGCCATGGAAAAAACCATGTAAATGGTGATTAATGCATTTGTATATCACCAGCAGTTGCATAATAAATGCGTAATGATACGTAATATCTATTGCGTTGTATAACACAGTCCTGCACTTATTGTGAAAGTTGCAACATTTCATATCAATCCCGTAGCATATCTAAAGAGAGGAAATTCCAGATAATTCGGCCTTAGCTCATTCCATCAAGAACAAGAAAAAATTATGATTACATACTACTATTTTATTGAGTATTAGGGCAGTTGAAAGTAAAATGCGTTTTGAGCCAATAAACTGTCCTTGGTGCTTTTTTGCATGAAAAGTGGCAAATACTTATCTCATCGAGAAAAGGTTCGGAAGTGGCCACAATTGACAATGGTGAAGAACCACTCGTTGGCGTGGTTGGTTTTGTAATTGCATTAACGCCAAGGTAAGAGGGAGTGGGAGGAAGCGCATCGATTCTCAATGAATTCTCATCTAGGTGTAGAGAAGAATGTTTAAAATCTAGGGGAGGGAAATACGATGCAAGGTATTGATAAACTAACTATTTTGTTCCAAGTGCTCTATGAAATGGATTCTTCTCGAAATTTGATCAAATAGTTTTTTGGATAAAAATGGAACAGAAGGATAATCACTGGTCTATTGATAAATTAGTCTTACCGAGACGACCAAAAATGCCCAAAAGAATAGACGATACACTGAAAACGAGCATTCATTTGATCCTTCTAAATCTAAAGAATTGCTTTGAGACACTTCATGTGTAATGATGTGAAATTATATAATATTATTTGTTTGAGAACTTCTGGAGAAATTCCACAAATAATGGTAATTTTCGCCAGAAGGGGTCGCTACCAAGAAATATCACGCATGAATTCCCACTCTAACTCTCCCACTATTACTCCCACCTACAAAGAAAACCAATATAAGGAAGAGCACCATTATTATTAGGGACTCTGACTCTGACTCAAAATCCGAATTCGAATCCGAATCCTTGCTTACATTTTGAATTAACACTCACCTGTTTCTGTGCGGTAGTATAACCGAGCAGAGAATTCCGTTTATCCCGATATAACCGCTTCTGTATGGTAGTATAACCGAGCAGAAAACCCTGATTATTCCTGATTTAATTCACTTGATTCTGTACGGTCGTATAACCGAGCAGAGGAACCCTGTATTTTTATGTATGGTAGTTGAACACCGAGCATATTAATAAATCTCCGTATTACCGGATGCATTCACGTACGGTAGTTAAACACCGAGCGTAGTGTAGCCGATCCAAATATTCTGTGTTACGGTAGTATAACCGAGACTTGGAATATCCGTTTACCTGAAACTGACGTTTGGTTGTAAACCGAGCTCATTGGTCATTGATACCTTACTGTTATAACTTTTTCATAAGTTCCGATAGAAAACCAGAAACCAGATACCTGTCTTTTTACACTTAACCTGAAAACCTGACTAATTATTCAATTGAACTTGTAATTGTTACATACCTGTCCTGAGTAATAATTACAACCACCAGAATTAACCGATTCCGTTAAATAACAGCAGAAATTGTAAATAATCATTGTACATAAATTAATATTTATTACAGAAAAGCAAACTGTCAAAATAGATGCCATTTGACAAGGTCGAATGAGATTGGGCCGCATTCAAGAATTCTTTATTTATTTTTAATTACCATTGTATTTTAGTTATTTGTTATAATTTTCATTATAAACATTTATAAACACCGATTTATTTAATCGTCGACCAGAATTTACCGTCTCCAACTGAGATTTACCTTGGGAAAATAAACAATAGTAACCGTAGGCAACCAACATTACATAGCTTAAAAATTGTAACAGGATTTGCTTACGAACTAAAAATTCGAGTTGTCCACCGACTGATATAATTATATCAGCAGTATTAATTACTGAAAAGACAATTCTTTACATGGCGCCCGTGCAGGCTTTAAACCGAGGAGCAACAGCAGTATAAGTAAGAAAACAATTAAATCTAATTAATACTAAACTTCCAGAAGGATTTCTTTGTTTCGTTTTGCATTATTAATTTTATTTTCCAGCTTAATTTTATTTTTTCCAGGATAATTATTATTTAAAGTTTTATTCCAGAACCTGAAAAGTTTATTTTAGTAATTTAACATAAGAAGATACTTACCGATATAAAATGGCTACGGCTGAACCGACAGTATCAAAGTTAACTTCCGAAACAAAAACTACGTGGATATACACCCTGAAAAAAGAAGCGTTAATGACAGAATTGGATAAAAGAGGGTTAGATTCCAATGGTACAATGGAAGAATTAAGAGCCAGATTGGCATTGTATATTCGAGAATCCTCAAGCAAAGGAACTGAAAGGGAACCAGAAATCCAAGTAGAGAAGGAATCTTTGCATACAGGGGGAGCGATACCAAAAGTAAGGTATGATCGTCCTATTGTAGAGGTTTCGAGGCAACAATCAATACATGATCCCAGACCAAATACTCCGAATAAGGCTTCAGCAGCTGATTTAAGTGACAAGGTGCGAAAGTGGGGTGTTAAATTCGATGGTACAGGTGATGCGATGTCGTTTTTGGAAAGAATCGAGGAGTTAAGAGTATGTTATGGTTTTGAAGAAGATGATTTGCTGAGAACCTTGCCAGAGATGTTAAAAGGCAAAGCACTACTTTGGTACCGAAATCACAGAGATTGGTGGAGAAATTGGGCCGACGTAGTACAAAGTATGGGATTATATTACCTACCATACCGATACCATTACAAATTAGAGGAAGAAATTCGTAACAGGTTACAACGTAATGGAGAACCTGCGTCAGAATACATAACGGAAATCCTGACACTAATGCGTCGTCATGGAGGGTTATCCAGAGGTAGTCAATTGGACCGTATATATGAAAATCTGAAAACAGAATATAAATATTACATTCGTCCAAGAGATTACAACAGCTTACCTGAATTGTTGGAACTAACAAGTGAGTTCGAACGATTGCCCAAGAAAACAATCCCGAATAATCAAAATTGGAACAATCAGAGAGGCCGATTTGAAACCAGATCACCACCAATAACACAGGAAAGAAGTCCAGATAGGCAACCGGAAGCAACAGCTACAAACAGACCGGAAGCACCTAGAATAAAACAAACCAGAAATGAAGAAGAAAGAAGAAATACGTACCAGAGAGCCGAAGTGTGTTGGAGGTGCGGTGAACCAGGACACCGAAGAAGAAATTGTAGGGGTCAGTCCAAAATATTCTGTTCCAGATGCGGACGCAATAATATCCTTTCTCGAGACTGCAATTGTAAACAGTCGGGAAACGGGCAGAGCCAGTAAGAGATATCCAGGAGTCCTTACATGATATGGCCGAATCTCCGGAAGATGATGGGTTACAATCCAGTACCGTACCAGAAAATTGTAATCGTCACAACAACCAGTTACCAGAACCAGTGCACACCATAGAGGATTGTCGTTTGTTCCTGCCGATGGAAATATTTAACAGAAATGTTTCTGCCCTGATTGATACGGGAGCTGCACGAACCTATATGGGAAATAAAGTGTGTAAGTTACTTAAAAATAATAAAATTTTGCCAGAAACCAGCCAAGCCGCTAAGGTACAATTAGCGGATGGTACAGAAATAGAGACAATGGGAAGTTGCCGATTCCCCAGCCAAATAGGGAAACAACAAAGGGAAATGGAATGTCGGTATCTTCCAGGGCTAACGTCAGAATTAATAATCGGAATGGACTTCTTAATAAGACATGGAGCCCAAATTGATATTAAAAACCGAACCTTGAAAATTTCAGACGAACTAATACCATTAAAAACGGAGTCTTCATCGAGGCTAGATGGAATACAGGGGTTGGAAGAGAATGAATTGCAAAGACTCAACATCTTCTTGGAAAAAGAGTTGGAACAATTTAAAAATTCACCAGGAATTACCCAAGATGTTACACACAACATAACGATCAAAAAGGATGCTGAACCGTGTAAACAGAGGTACTATCCGAGAAATCCAGCTATGCAAGCGATCATAAATGAAGAGGTAAACCAAATGATTGCCGACAAGGTAATAGAACCATCGAAAAGCCCGTGGAGTTCACCAATAGTGATGGTCAAGAAAGCATCAGGTAAATATAGATTTTGTATCGATTATAGACAGGTTAACCAAAGGACAGTAAAGGATGCATATCCATTACCCTTTATACAAGGAATCCTCGACAGGCTCAGAGAAGCCAGATACATCAGTACTCTAGATTTAAAAGCAGGGTACTGGGTACTGGCAGGTGCCTCTGACGGAAAAGAGTAAACCCGTAACTGCGTTTACCGTCCCAGGAAGAGGACTCTTTCAATTCAGGGTACTGCCATTCGGATTGCATTCAGCCCCGGCAACCTTTCAAAGATTACTTGATCATATTTTAGGGCCAGAATTGGAAGAAAAGGCTTTTGCATATCTAGACGATATCATTATTATTGGTAAGAGTTTTGATGAACATTTAGAAAATTTACAGACAGTGTTAAGAAGGTTAAGAAAGAGTGGTCTACAGCTACAGATTGAAAAATGTATGTTCTGCAGAACCGAATTAAAATACTTAGGACACGTAGTTAGCAAAGAGGGAATCCAGCCAGATCCACAAAAAGTAGAGGCGATTGTGGGAATAAAAACACCAGGAAATGTTAAAGCAGTTAGACAATTTTTAGGAATAGCTTCCTGGTACCGAAAATTCATTCCGTATTTCTCACAAATAGCTCAACCGTTAACCAAGTTACTAAGCAAGAACGTCAACTTTCATTGGAAAGAAGAGCAGCAGCAGGCCTTTGAAAGGTTGAAAGAAGCACTAACTACGGCACCTGTACTCACATGTCCTGATTTCGAAAAGACGTTCGTAATACAAACGGATGCGAGTAATACAGGCCTGGGAGCGGTACTCACACAACAACAAGACAGCGAGGAAAAGGTGATTGCATATATTAGTAGGGCTCTAAACTCGGCAGAACGCAACTATTCTACAATAGAGCAAGAATGCCTTGCAGTAGTATGGGCCATCGAGAAGCTGAAGGGATATCTAGAAGGATATCATTTTAAGGTGGTTACGGATCACCGCAGTTTAAAATGGCTCACCACAATGGAGAAACCAACACCAAGATTAGCTCGCTGGATATTAAAACTACAACCATACGACTTTGAAGTCATATATAGAAAGGGAAAATGGAACCAGGTAGCTGATGCATTATCCCGCCAGTATGAAGACACACCGAAAGTCGAGACGATGGCAACTGTAGAAGAAGACACTGAACCTGACAACAACAAATGTAAGTGGTATGATAAACTTTTTCAGAAGGTAGAAGAGCATCCGAATGAATTCCCCACATATAAAATACAGCAGGGGTATTTATACCGTTCATTCCCGAGATGTACACCTGAGGTAGCCGAAGGTCTAGAGAGTACATGGAAGTTATGCGTCCCTAAGCCACAAAGAACAAGAATAATGAGAGAATGTCATGATGAGCCGACAGCAGGACACTTAGGGGTATCTAAAACTATTTCAAAAATCTTCCAACATTATTATTGGCCAGGAAGTACAAGGGATATTATTAGATACGTAAAGAAATGTGAGGAATGTATAAAATATAAACACTCCAACCAGAAAACCCAAGGAGAAATGTATTTCACCAGAGTGGATGAACCATGGGAAACCGTAAGTATGGATTTAATTGGTCCATTTCCCAGGTCCAGTAAAGGAAACTGCTACGCGATTGTCTTTCAGGATAAATTTTCGAAATGGGTAGAAATTAAACCAATTAGAAGGGCTACAAGTGCAGTGTTGATTAGACACTTCCAGGAGGTAATTGTGTATAAATTTGGAAGTCCACGCACAGTTATTTCAGACAATGGATCCCAATTTGTAAGTCAGGCTTTCAAAAATATCCTGAACGAATGGGGTATACAGCAACGTTTAACGCCACCGTATACACCCCAGGCAAACCCGGTAGAGAGGGCAAACAAAGTAGTGGAAACCATGATAGCGCAAACGACCAAAGGAGGACACCAGAAATGGGACAGCAAAATACCTGAAATAGCATTCGCTATAAATACAGTAAAGCATCAGTCTACAAAATTTAGTCCAGCATTTCTAAATTTTGGCAGAGAACTTCTTCCAACTGGCACATTAATAAGGGAAGTGCAACCCCAGAAGGAAGGAGAAATCTTACAGCCAGAGGAACAAGTAGAAAGACTGGGAAAATTACAGGAAATTAGGCAATTAGCCCGAGAAGCCCTCAGTAAGGCGTTTGAGGACCAGAGAAAGGGGTATAATTTAAGAAGAAGGCCGTACAAACCCAAAGTGGGTGAGTTAGTTTATTATAAACAACATATACTTTCAGATAAAGGGAAAGGAATTTCAAATAAGTTAACACCAAAATATGAAGGGCCTTACAAAATTAAAGAAATACTATCTCCAGTGATAGTCGAACTGAGGGATATGAAAAATAAAAGGAAATACCTGAGAGTTCATATCAAAGACTTGAAGGTGATAGAACAAGATATACCTGAAGACCTACGACCTGAAGATAGCCAAGCAGATATGATAACAGAGAGTAGGGGACCGAATGAAGTATATAAGGAAATACCAGTCGCTTCAAGAATTAGTGCAATAACGATGGCTCCGGTAACAAAGTCAAAGAGGGATAAGAAGAGTAGGGGAGGTAGTAGAAGAGAAAGCAGCCACCGAAGACAACCCCAGAATAAAGATGATGTAAAGGAATTAGAGGGAAGAATGAAGAGACTGTTTGGGAGCCCATACAGTCCGTATAGAAAGGCAGAAGAGAAGATGGAAACAACGCCATCCCCGATGAAAGAATGGCCGAGAATACCCACACCAGACCCGGAGTTGGTGAAAATTTGTAATAATCCAGGGGAATGGGGTGAAACAATGCCAGAGATGGGTACCGAGGACATCAAGCCATTAAAAGAGCAGCCAGCGGGAAAATTTTTAAAGAGAAGGGTAAGCCGCCAGGGGAAAATATTAATACGATTACAGAGGAAGAGATGCCGGGGATGACCAGGAAAATGAAAAGAAAAATGAGAAGAAATAAAAGACGGATAGGGATCCAAATTGCTCCAGGGAAAAGATTGTATTTGAAACGGGGGGATGCAATGGAGTTAGGGATGACGAACTTGCCGGCCTAACAGAAGGAGGAAAGGGTGGTATGTAATGATGTGAAATTATATAATATTATTTGTTTGAGAACTTCTGGAGAAATTCCACAAATAATGGTAATTTTCGCCAGAAGGGGTCGCTACCAAGAAATATCACGCATGAATTCCCACTCTAACTCTCCCACTATTACTCCCACCTACAAAGAAAACCAATATAAGGAAGAGCACCGTTATTATTAGGGACTCTGACCAGTGTTGCCAGTGTCAGTACTTTGGTAATGATTTCAGTACTTTTTGTTCAAAATTAGTACTTCAGTACCCCTTTTTTTCAATCATTACTTTTTGATAATCAGAAATTTTTGATTCGATTTTGTATTAATTCTGAAAAAACCACCAGCACAGAAAACAGCTACCAACGGAGCGGATGCATGGTCTATTCTATGGTCATCTTTAAAATTTACGCTTGCGTTAACTTAGTCACAACTTAACCTAAAAATTGGTTGCTTTGTTTGGATGATTTATACTTAATACATTAGAATGGCGAAACAATTAATGATTTCAAGGTATTGTTTTCATAATACAAATGCAATCTGTAATAATATAAACTCCCTTTTCTAGTTTTCTTAAGAGCACGTCAGAAAATATAGATTTGTCGTCACCGGAAGCTTCGACTTCCTTTAATGTTATTAATGAGGAGGAGGAAGACGAAGTAGAAGTAAGCATTTCAGCTTCAGAGCCAGAGCTGATAGATTCAGAAGTAAACGAAGTAAGTATTTCCATTTATTTTGTCAATCAAAATGTATTTGTTAAATTTTAATGTGTAGAAGTCTAAAAAAAGAATACGAAGAAAGAAGTATGTTCAAAAATGTTGTAGTTCTTGGACAACCCGTTTTGATTGGTTGATATCAAAGGATGAACGAAGTTATTGTAAGTATTGCCATATTGTTGTAACTGGAGGTATTTCACATATGTCAAGGCATGAGAGTCGAAGAAAGCATATACGATTAGTAAAATCAACTAAAAATACAGTAGACATCAAACAATATCAATTAAAAAATGACGAAAAGAAAGTGTTATCACGTAAAATAAAAGAATGCGAATTGAAGTTATGCATGCTTTTGATCGAACATAATTTACCTATGGTATTAATGGATCACCTTCCAAAGCTTTTAAAGTCTGCAGTACCAGATTCTGATATAATCAAAGGTATCAACTGTTCAAGAACAAAAACCACATGCTTACTAAAAAACTTCCAGGAGGAAAGTGAAAGAACATTATCTGAAATATTACAGAGGAGAAAATTTTCACTAATTGTAGATGAAACTACTGATATCTCCATCCAGAAATGC
This sequence comes from Pyrocoelia pectoralis, assembly GCA_036250285.1. Classification (NCBI taxonomy): domain Eukaryota; kingdom Metazoa; phylum Arthropoda; class Insecta; order Coleoptera; family Lampyridae; genus Pyrocoelia; species Pyrocoelia pectoralis. Next base: position 13,975,871 of record CM070077.1, read on the forward strand.
TTAGCGGTTGTCACAAGGTATACAGATATACCTAATGAAAGTGTTAGAGATAGACTGCTTGCATTGGTTAGAGTTCAGGACTTATCTGCAGATGGTATTGTAAATAAAATATTAGAAATTCTGGAGAAAATGTCCATTCCTATTCAAAACTTTATTGGATTTGCAGCTGATAATGCGGCCGTTATGATGGGAAAGTATAATGGAGTGCAAGCACGTTTAAAACAATTAAATGAAAATGCCTTTGTAATTGGATGTGTATGTCACTCATTACATTTATGTGCAAGTGCTGCTGCAAAGAAGTTGCCAAATGAAATTGAGGATTTTGTACGTAACATTTACAACTACTTGAATTGCAGTAGTAAACGTCTGCAAGAATACAAGGAATTTCAAGATTTTGTACGTATCAAACCACATAAATTATTGAAACCCAGCCAAACTAGGTGGTTGTCATTAGAAGTGAGTTGCTTTTATTTTATTATAAAACTATTCTAATCATTCTTTTACAGGCGGTTGTACGACGCACTTTGGAACAATGGCCAGCTCTACAGCTATTCTTCAACGCTGCTGTTGTCGAAGATGATTTAGCAACTGCTGGCTTGATTTTCAATTGCCTCAATGATAATACATATAAATTGTATCTATCATTTTTATGTTACATCTTGCCTATGATCAACAAACTAAATTTGGAGTTTCAAGCAGAAAAACCTCAACTTTGCAATGTGTACATAAGAATAGAAACAATTTGCAAAACTATCTTAAAAAATTTTATGAATAATAAGTATGTTGACAGTACTACATCATTTTTACAAGTGAATGAATTAAATGTTAGAGAATACAAACCTTTGGAAAATTTATACATGGGTACAAATGTATGTATAATGGTTAGGGACTGCGTGAACCTAAAATTAAAGGACGCTGATGTCCATACATTTAAGTTAAATTGTTTATCATATTATATTGAATTATTTGGGCAATTGAAAAGAAGGTTTCACAACATAGATTCTTATAAAGCTTTCAGTCACTTAAGCCCTAATATTGTTTTGTCAGGTGATATGACAGATATTACAGATTTAATACAAAGGTTTCCAAATTTTGCAAAAAACATTGAAGAAATTAATAACGAATATCGCGAATTAAGCAACTTACCGAATGAGTTAAAGAGAAAATTAACATCTCTTCATTTTGAAGAATTTTGGTTTTCCGTATTCAAGTATAAAAACGCTTTACAAGATAACTGCTTTGAAAACATATGTAATTTTGTGTTTGACATAATGGCCCTTCCGCATAGCAGTGCATGTGCAGAGCGCATATTTTCAACTTTAAATAATATTAAAACAAAGAATCGCAACAAACTGTTACCTGCGACATGTAATTCTTTGTTGTTAGGTAAGGAATTATGTCATACAAGTTGTTACGATTGGTCACCTTCGTTAAATTTAATAAATAAGAAAGTAAGTTATGACTAACATTATACGATTATACCGTATTTGTATTGTTTATACATATAAAATATTTAAAACAAAGTTTAGTACTTTTTTTACTATTTCAGTACCTTTTTTAAATTTTTATTAATACCTTTTTTCCAATAAAGCTGGCAACACTGACTCTGACTCTGACTCAAAATCCGAATTCGAATCCGAATCCTTGCTTACATTTTGAATTAACACTCACCTGTTTCTGTGCGGTAGTATAACCGAGCAGAGAATTCCGTTTATCCCGATATAACCGCTTCTGTATGGTAGTATAACCGAGCAGAAAACCCTGATTATTCCTGATTTAATTCACTTGATTCTGTACGGTCGTATAACCGAGCAGAGGAACCCTGTATTTTTATGTATGGTAGTTGAACACCGAGCATATTAATAAATCTCCGTATTACCGGATGCATTCACGTACGGTAGTTAAACACCGAGCGTAGTGTAGCCGATCCAAATATTCTGTGTTACGGTAGTATAACCGAGACTTGGAATATCCGTTTACCTGAAACTGACGTTTGGTTGTAAACCGAGCTCATTGGTCATTGATACCTTACTGTTATAACTTTTTCATAAGTTCCGATAGAAAACCAGAAACCAGATACCTGTCTTTTTACACTTAACCTGAAAACCTGACTAATTATTCAATTGAACTTGTAATTGTTACATACCTGTCCTGAGTAATAATTACAACCACCAGAATTAACCGATTCCGTTAAATAACAGCAGAAATTGTAAATAATCATTGTACATAAATTAATATTTATTACAGAAAAGCAAACTGTCAAAATAGATGCCATTTGACAAGGTCGAATGAGATTGGGCCGCATTCAAGAATTCTTTATTTATTTTTAATTACCATTGTATTTTAGTTATTTGTTATAATTTTCATTATAAACATTTATAAACACCGATTTATTTAATCGTCGACCAGAATTTACCGTCTCCAACTGAGATTTACCTTGGGAAAATAAACAATAGTAACCGTAGGCAACCAACATTACATAGCTTAAAAATTGTAACAGGATTTGCTTACGAACTAAAAATTCGAGTTGTCCACCGACTGATATAATTATATCAGCAGTATTAATTACTGAAAAGACAATTCTTTACACATGTAACTATCAACAGCACATTTTCAAGATTTAGTGAAGAATGCTAGAACAATTCCGTCCAAACTAAAACCCCAAACATCTCTGGAGGCGCATTGCACTTCATCGAAACACCATAACACAGCATCAAAATCGTATCCATTCATTTCAACAAACGAAATCCTAACCGAACACAAATCTCGGCATTACATTCCTTTGATAATTATAGCTTCTTCGATCCTTTCCAGGATTTAAAACCGACGCCAACTGCAGGAACACTCACAAGAGAGGTGCAACGCCCCTACAAGTGTATCAAATGTGTCAACTTATTTCGTCGATATTAAGGAATAAGAGACTCATTCCCCAAATGTAAAAACAGCAACGGTCCTCGACGAATTTCCTGGGCCACCCCAGAAACCACAACAACCAAACCCATCCACGAATACTACGCGCGCACATAGTCCTAATTCTATGGAAGACGCAAGTATCGTTCCCAAAAACCGACCCCGATGAAGAAGCTGGAACATCACTTGCGCCTCTACTAATGCTATACCACTATAAAGCTCTCTTAAAAGTCCCGCTCCGATCTCTGGCACTCCCAAAAACAAGATGAACTCCAGACAAGATAACGGGGAAAATTTATGTGATATGGTATTGGGATGAAACTGTGTGACAATAGTTCTGCAATGGAAATGTGAAATTTCTATGACACAACTTAGGTACTTGGAGTTTGCGAAACAAGTATTAAAACATTTGGAAATTAATTGATTGTACACCTTTTTACGAGTTAAAAAAAATTATAACAAAGTAAGTACATTGCTTTCGATAATTAATCCAAAAAAAAAACCTTACAATCGATATTTTGTCCGATACGAAGTACAAATTACCGTAAGCGATAATATTTCTTAAAAATAATCGTGATAATAAATTGCATTAGCGTAGTGAAATAATGTTGAGATAACCTAATCTATCGCCGGTTTTTTTCAGATTTTTGAAAAAATACATTACTACGTAGGTATACCTACTCAATAATTATGTACAAGAAATTGGCTGATTAGATATGATCCAGTTGTATATTAAAAATGATGGTCGGCACTTTGAGTACCTAAAAGTATTATTTATTAAATCGGTCCTTTTTGGTATCACAGAAATTTTGTAAAAAAATAAAGTTTTCATAGCCTACCTACTTATTTATTTTAAGCGTACGATTTGTTTATACCTCAAATTGCCTGTTATGTCACGGTAATCCTAAAAGCGTTGCACGTGACATATGACGTAAAAACAGTACCAATGTAATACTAATTTTTCGGATTGTCATTAAAGGTAATATTCTAGGGTAAAATAATTCTACAACTTGGCAGCATCATAAATAAAATTGCAATGTTGCAACCAAGGACATCTGTCATTTATTGTCTTCCATTTCGTATTTTATTCTATTTCGTTTTAATCCATATGACAACACTGTTGACATGTATGTAATACTCGTGACGTGCAACGCTTTTTGCTTTGCCCTAACTTTACCACATTTTTGACTAGGTATATAATAATAATAATAATAATAATAATAATAGCAGCTTTATTTTCAACACAGCAGAATACATCTTATGCTTATAGTACCTACTTAGTTACCAGGCAACCAATCCAATTCTACAGTGTTGAAAAATCTCAAGGCGGAGTTCAGTTGTTCAGGGTAACCTGAACTCTGCTCTTCCACTCAAGCCTTGACTTATTCAACCCTTTTATATACACAAAAAACAAAAAACAAAAAATAAAAAGAACAATAAGTATATTATAGGGGATAGGTATTTTTATTAGTAGAGAAAGAAGAGAACAGGAATATCACTTTGTACGGGAATTATAAAGAATTTTGATCAAGCAACAGCTTGTGGTACATTTGACGCCGAAAACGTTGCAGATTGAGTGACTTAAAGTGTAATGGTATAGCGTTGTACACTTTTGAGATGTTATAACTATAAGACCGTTCAAACAATGATGTCTTGTGAACGGGCGGTGTAATGACGTAATCTAAATACCGTAGTGATCGTTCGTGTACTTGTTTCCTAAATGAAATTTTGTTAAAGAGATATGACGGTGTATGTTCGGTTCTATAGCAGCTATTGACATTATTTTTTTTTAATACTCCCTTATTAATTGTTCTTCCAATTCCAATAGGAGTGAAAAAAACATTTCGTATCATTTGAATAAGTCTCCCGGATTGTTTCTTCAATAATATTGGTGGACAAAGAAGATAAGAAAAGTGTTTGAATTTGAAATCAGTGAAATGCCCTCTTGCAGCAATGATTGTCTCTTGGCCACATTTATTATTTATTGTATTTATGTATTAAATATTATTATTATAACATTTTTATTTCACTGCTCAACCTCAAATCACGGAAATGGATGGAATAGAATAACGTTAATTATGTACCGAGAGGAGATAAAGCCTCACATGCCAATAGAAGAATTTTCGTAATTATTCTGTGAAAAGATTTATGGCAACGGATAGGATGACTAAAATGAACAACAGCGGAAACAAGTGAACACCAAATTTTATGCCATTGAAATCCATGGTCCGCTATCAGTTTTACAGAATAGTTTTCATGTTGCCATAAGATGTAAAATGAGACACTAATATTAAGATTTTAATAAAACTTTGCTTTGCTTTGATTAAGCTTGTCACATTTTTTCTCAAAACTTATGTCGTACCTATACGTTAATAACAAAATTGCATACTGGGCTAAATTTAGACCTTTGAAGTGGACCGGTAGTAGTTGAAATGGACTGTGCTAAATAAGGTACCAGATAGCTGGCATGGCCGTTCGTTGAAAGTGTTGGAGCTGAAACTGACATTCAACACACCTTATGGCATATGCTATTATGATTTGGATCTTTGGATTTACCAAGTTATACGCGCTATCTACTTGGTCCTGATATTGAATGCAATCAATTAGAAGAAAGTTACGCAAGTAGCCACTTACGATTATCATTAAAGATCTCGATAATCCTGCTTCATTTGATTCTCGGAGGGAGTTTTGCTAAAAAAAGTATAAGAATCAACGCGAGATTTCGCCATCTTGAACGAATTCAGAGTCTATTAACTGGCAAGTACGTTCACAGGACTTAAGCCAATTTGATTTCTTTTTATAGATTTTTTCGTTTCAAAAATTCAACTTTCAGTTACAGCACATTTTTGGAAATGGCTAGAAAAAGTCACTGATGAAATTGAATTCTAGGGCAAAAAGTATGTGAATAATGTAAAAATTTTCTTGAAACTCTAGAAATTAAAGGCATTGGCAACCTAAAATATGACTTTATTTAATTCCCCTCGTTTTTGTTTAAAATAAACAATGTGAAAGTTGCACTGTCTGCCAACGTGTCGTTCGCCCTGTACGGCGTTGTAAAGTTGATGCGATGACGTCACAACCGCCTTTCTCTCAACCACGTGCCTCGTGTCTTACTGCATTATAGTGCGCTTCAGTGTGAACAATTCGTTTGTACCTTTAGTTTTCGTATAAATATGTCTGGTATTTCGCCCTATATGTACGAACCTATTAAAACAAAATCAACCGAGGATAATTTTAATCGTGGAAATAATTTAATCGGTAGAGTCCAAGGCAATGTGTTAGATTGGTGTGAATGTACCGCGTGTGATAAAATGCCTAAAGATGAGGAGTGCTACTGCTGTTTCGAGTCGCAAGCAATAGAAAAACTAAGAATTAATGATCAGTGTATTACTTACCATGAAATGTTTAACCATCTTATTTTAAATATTCATTCCCTGAAAACCGCAAAATACCACATGAAAATGAAAGCGGACGCAACTAAACGGAAGATATTAGACGCTGAAAGTAATAGAGTATGGAGACATATTGCTTACACACAATTTACATACTGAGTAAATTCTTGGGTACCACTTGGGAAAAATGAAAGGAGAGTGGTTCCGGCCTGCGTAATTAAAAAAATTAGAGCAAAATACCCAGATTTAAATGATGAATATCGAGGATTTATAGCAGCGGACGGGAGAGATGCAGAATATTTTGATTAGGATAAGAAAATGGGTTGTTAACTGTATTAAGTAAATTAAAAGTAGGTACATATGTAAGAAATAATAATTATTGATATCCTTCATAATAATACAAAATCAGATTAATCAACGTTTTGTCTTTCTAATCGAGAGAAGTGCCGTTTCCTTGTCGTCTCAAGACACGGCCGTGGTACAAGGGCTATGTTGTCGGGTATATTTTCACAGGGACCTTCAATTGGAGGTAGATCTAATTGTCCTTCTGCCATTAAACGTATTTTGTTTACCAAATTACAACGCCAAATATTTGGTTTTCGATAAGCACATACGGATACATAAACCCATTGTTTTAAGGACTTGGAAAATCGTTGTCCATCTTTTCTAAGTTCCTTGTTTTTTAATCTTACACTATTATTGTGGTCCATAACAGCTAGCATGCTTCTAATTTTCATTCCTTCGTACGTGAAATGAATCCGTTTAGGTGTGTATTTCAGTCGTACGTTGTGGTAGGATTCTAGAGCTCCAGTGTGGCAATACTGATTGGTTTGTTTTAAGTCGTTAATAAATGTTTTATTGTTTAAAATTTCAGATAATCGATAGTAATCTGGAGAATTTTTGCTGATCCACAATGTATCTTCCAATTTTTCTGGTGGTAGTGGATCGTGAGAACATTTTAGGACTTCACTAAATTCTTCGCTCGAATCCCATTCGTGAATGTTGCAAATATGATTCATAATGGATTTAAATTTTTCTTCTAAAACTGTCTTATCCGTTCCACAGGTTTGCGATGACCACCATAGGTGATTAAGTATACTTGATTTCCAAGCGCCAATATTGTTTGCTTTACCTTCTGCACCTTTTAACTTTTTCGCAAGATTTTTCGCCATATGCCACACATCAAATTGGTGATCAATGTGAGAAAATTTAGTGCGTAACAATAACCGAATTCCCCGATGCCTATCTGACAAAAATAAGCTAATTTTCAAGTGCTCAATATCAAGACGAGTCAAGAGCTTTTCACATGCCGCTTTTTCTAATTCACCTTGCACTTGTCCCTTTTGTACCAGTTCAAAATCAATTATTTCCTCTGTGCGTAAATTCATTATAGAATATGTTGCATATTTAGCTGAGTATCCGGGAGAATCAAATTGAGCATCTCCACAAATCCAACTATTCACATTTTCACTTGATTTTAGTTGGGTAAACATATTTTTTTTTCTTGCTCGTATGTATCTGTAACAGCGGGTGCGACGTATTTATTTATTATTCTATAATAAGTAGTATGTGACATGAACGTCAGGTCAAGAGTGTTGGCGAATGTCTCAAAAGTTGTAAAATTTAATCCAGTACAATACATTGCAGCTGCAACATCGACGTTACCTGTAATGAAAATAATTTTGTATTACAAATGGAATATAAGTATAAGCAAAGAACTCTTTGGTATAAGATAAAACCAATTCCTACCTATTGCCTGTCTATTTATTACAGGTTGCGATTTCCACGTATTTTTATGTTCATTTGCACATTCCATTTTGACTATTAGGGTAACGCCTTTATGAGCCGGTTTAACAATTATATTATTTCCACCACACGTTTGACACCGTTCAAGCAGTGGGAAAAGCAACTCATATTTGATGATATAATGAGTAGAGTTATTAAACATAACCGGGTTAATGTCTTTATCTTCATCACTAGAAGAATCATCTGAATCGAGGGGCGAACTGGCTTCATATTCATCATCATTATCTTCATTGTCGTCATAAAGAGAGGAACGTTCAAGTTTAATTTCTTGGTTTCGAAATACTTCTATGCCTGTATATAAACGATTGTCACACAAAATAAAATAATTGTACCTAATTTAAAAAAATACCTAGTTCACATTGTACGCCAGCATCAATTTTACTTCCGTTTTCAGTGTCTTTTCTTTTGTGTTCAACGATATGATTTTTCACGTTGGTCTCCTTACCTAATTCGCACTGTACTCCACAATCAACATAATTTAGGACAGATCTACCCAAATTTTCATTGCCATTTTCAATTCCCTCCATTTGATGAATTATTTCATTTACAATCTGCCTTCTCTCACTTGTTTCCTTCATCTTCTGGTAATTAGATTGTCTTCGACTTTGTTCTTGGGTTTGCAAATCAGTTTCACCTCGCATACCAACAGATGGAACAGCATCTTTTTTTAACACTAGTTTATTACGGTAATTGGGCATTAATTTTTTTCGTAAAATCGATGTTTTCTCATAATCTGTTTCTAAAAAGTGGGCCGAACAAACCACAGACCGATTTGACGGTTTAAAGCGATCCCGATTAATTTTTAACAACCAACGTTTATATACTTTCCCTCGCGTTTTCTTATTTGGAAATGAATGAAAGGAGAGATCCTTATTCTTGTTTGGGTTATTTGTACACCTATATACACAACAATTTGTCATCGCGGAAACACAATTTGTTGCAATCACGAATTATAACGCCAAAATTCAAGTGAGCAAATTAAGTAGATACAATAAAAACTGCAACGACACGACGTATGCAGCACTGTGGTAATCAGTCTAGTCGTTGAGTGTCACTCAACGGTCTAGTAGTCGGTCCGGTGGATGTGACGTCACACCTCCACATTTCTCGGTCGCTTTTCTCCGTTACTAATTGTCGTATCGAATTCGTACAAAAAATGGTTTTCTTAGAATTATTCACTGAATTTAATATAACGGTTTATTTATTATGCGTTATAGGTTGCCAATGCCTTTAAAGTCAAATTAAAGGAATTGGCAATTTTTCACCCTCTTCCTCTTTACAGTCGTTGAGGGGAGAGTAGGTGATGTCGCAAAAGAACTCTTTGCCATTTCTAGCTAAGCTAGGGCTAGACAATTGAATATTGGTCCAAGCACCAAAGTGGTATGAAATGTTAACTGCCTAATTTTTAAAAAGTAACAATTGGACATAGAAATTGGGACAATTTGTTTAGGAATATCTTGTTATTCATTTTAAGCCTAAATTGTAAAATTCTTTATATTTATTTGTAGATGCCCTTTATTTTGTTATATTATAAAAAACGATACAAAAGATTCTTATTTCACTAAAACAAATAATCTATTTCTGGCTCCTTGGCATCAGCTTGTCCCTTCGCTCCATCACCCCCTTCATCCACCCCACTCCCAGCCCGTTCCCACCTAAGATCACCTTTATTCCTCTCCCCTCTTCTCTCAGCTCTTCACATTCCCTCATTAAATGAAACACACTCTCTCGCCCCTTACCGCACATTCTTCTCCCATCCTCCCACCAGTATCTATTTTCGTTCTCTTCATTTCCACATCTAAACCTCGCCACCATTCTCTTCTCCTTCAACTCCATTTCTCCCATTAGATACTCGGCCTTCCCTTCTTCCATAATTTCCTGATATCCGCCATTATATCTTCCATTACATATTCTCGCTCTCCTTTCCTGTGCTTCCACATCTTTATCCCTTCTTACCAACTCATCCACCATATCTCTTCCCCTCTCTCTTCACCCTTCTATCTCTTCCCTCGCATAACCCACTCTCTCATAGAACCGTCTTCTCTCTTCCTGCCCATACCTTATCCGCTTTTTTACCACCTCTCTCATGCACTCCTTTACTCCAACAATATCTTCCCGCTTTCTGATCATCTCCTCATATTTTACCGCCCTCGCTCCTGCCCATATCCTTATTTTCTCTAATTTTACCTCTTCCCCTACGATATACCCTGGTGTCTCCCTGTCCAACCCTAATGTCCACCTCCAGTACTTCTCCTGAATTCTTTCTATTTCTTCCCATTCCTTACACCCCCATATCTCCGCTCCATACCCCATCACACTCTTCACCAACTTGTCAAACAACTATCTTCTCTTCTCCATATCCTTCCCAAACACTCTTTCCCCCAAACCCCACACTTTCCCCACTATTCCATTACCCTTCTTCGCCAATTCCCTCACGTGTGCTCCATCTTTATTGTCATACCGCACTACATACCCTAGGTATTTCCACTCCTGTACACTCTCTATTTCCTCCTCACCCCACCACCACTTTTGCTTTATACCCCTCCCCCGTTTCTTCTGAAAAACCATAATTTTAGTCTTTTTCACATTTGCTTCTAAATTCTTCCCCTCCAAATATCTCTTCATTACCCCAATTAACCCCCTCATCTCTTCCTCTCTGTCTGCCATCACTACTACATCGTCCACATATGCTAGCACCCACACCTTTATCCTTCCTATCACCACTCCACTCCTTTGATGTCCCCGCAACACCTCCTCCAAATCTCCAATATATAGAGAAAATAGGCTCGGGCTCAACGGACATCCCTGTCTCAACCCTTTCTCCGTCCAAAATCTTTCTCCTTTCCCCTCCCTCACTCCCGTCACGCACCTTGTCTCCTCATACACCTCTTCTACCACCCTCACCAAATCTTCTTCTACCCCACATTTCCTCATGATCTCCCACATTTTCTTCCTATTAACATTATCGAAGGCTGCCTTTATGTCCAAAAACAACGCATACACTTTCCCCCCTTTCCTTTCCATTACCTTGTTCACCACTTGCTTCAACACATAAATGTTATCCACCGTACGCCTTCCCTCCCTGAACCCCGCCTGCCAGTCCTTCACTAAACACCTTTCCTCCATTTCCTTCTTTAACCTCCCTCGCAACACCTCAGCATACACCTTGTATCCCGCATTCGTAATACTAACTAACTAACTCCTCTATAGTTTTTCACATCGTTTCTTTCCCCTCCCTTGTATATCGGGACTATCCTTGCTTCCTTCCACTCCTCCGGAAATCCCTCTCCTTTCCATACTTTACTCAATATCCCTCTTATCCTTTCCCTGGTTTTCACCCCTGTGTATTTCCACTGTTCACCTTGTATTCCGTCCGGCCCTTGCGCCTTCCTTAACTTCACTTTTTTCAACGCTTGCTCTACCTCTTCACGCTTTATCTCACCTCTTCTCTCCCCACTTTCTTTTTCCTTTTCCGCCTTCTCCATCCCTCCTCCCATCACCTCCATACACTGCTTTCTCCATTCCTCCTCACTCAACTCAACCTCCCTTCTTTCATATTTACCTCTTCTTTTGTTTACAAATCTCCATATCTCTTTTTCATTCTTTAACCCCCTTATTTCCTCCTCCACCTCATATTTAAACTCTTCCTTCCTCCTTTTGCACTCTTCCTTATAATTTCCCTCCAACCTCTTATATTCCCCAATGTCTATTTCCCCTCTCTTCCACTTTCTCCTTCCCTTTCTCACTTCCTTCCTTGCCCATTTGCACTTCTCATTCCACCACTCCGCTTTCCCCCCCCCCTTTCTCGTCTCTTCTTATATCTCCTTCTTTCCGCACCCACTTCCATTTTTTTCCCCTAACTCTTTCAATTCCACTCCCACTTCCTTGTCCTCCCATTCTACTCCCTCCAACTCCTCCCTATACTTTTCAATAATTTCCGTAGTCCATACCTTACTCTCCCCCCCATTCATCTTCCCTCTTCTTTGTTTCTCCCTCCTCATCTAGTTCCTCCGTCAAAAATACCTCTAGCGGGTTATGGTCAGATTCCTCCTCATCCCCTACTCTCATCTTTTCTATACCGCCTACACTCTCCTCATTCACTATCACATAATCTATAACCGATTCCCCCCTCTCACTTACATATGTGTACTCTCCTCTCCCTCCCTCTTCAATATTTCCATTCAGAATTGCCCACCCCCTCTCCTCACATAAGTCCAACAACTTCCTCCCCTGCCCATTTATCTTCTTGTCCATCGATACCCTCCTTCGCACTTCTCCGTTTACCAACATCCCCCCTTCCTCCCCTATTCTTGCGTTAAAATCCCCACCCATTATCATTTTTTCCTCGCCCATCCCACCGATCACTTTTTCTACCCCCACTGTTGTCACCTCCATCTTCTTCCCGTACACTGTTACTATCACACACCTCTCTCCCCGTTTTGACTTCATCCATCTTTTCACTACTCCCAGCACCTGCCCTTCCTCTCCTTCCTCTTCACAACTCCATTCATTTTTCACCCCCGTGATTATTCCTCCTTTTGCCCTGCCTTTTTTCTCCTCTCTCACCGCAAACTGCACTTTGCACTCATACCCTTTTGGCAACACTTCCTTCCACTTTTCCCAGTCTTTTTCCTCCAACCATGTCTCTACTAACCCTACCATCACAAACCCTCCAATATAGCTCCAAAAGTCTAAATTTGTAACAACTAACAGCTCTACTGGAAGTTTTTTAGAGAGCTTCTTCCAAAATGTCAATTTTGGTATGATCTATTTTCAAAATGTGCCACTTACCAGAAATCAATGACGGATTTTTATATTTCTTTGTTAAACCTGAAAGAACAAAAAACAAATGCTCTTAAGCTAGGTACTTTACTTATACATACACTTTTTTGATGATTGGCTTTTCACTTTCAAACTATTTCGTTTCAATGATTATCTCAAATTAACTTCTCTAGATTAAAAAATTACTTAATGATCTGATAAACCAATAGCATGAAAAAATAATTATTTTAATTAAAAAAGATTTTCTGTGATAGATTATAGAAACTATTTTAATACATTTTTACCTGTGTCAGAAATTTGGAGATAAATACGTACATAATTAAATCAATTGATATGTTAAGGATTAGTTAATTGAAACTGTAATAACCTTGTGCTCGTATAATTATATTGTTTAGGTTTGAATTAATTTTTAATAATTTAACTGTTTAACCCTGTACAGTTGTACACAATTGGATTTATCAAATCAAGTAGTTTAGGATAAATATGCCTTTGGTATAATTGAACTAACTGATCACATCTTTGGAAGATGATATATAAACCGTTTATGTATGGGAAATGGGAAGAGATGCCTTGTAATTTCTAAACCAAATTTTCCATCACATCTACACCAAATGTAACCGATACAAAGTCAATCGAGGTCCTTTAGAATTGCAATAGACCGTATTAAATGGTTTGTTTATAACACTCTCTATTATGACATATTGTTGTTTTGTAGACACTGCAATTTAAAAACGATTCTCATCATGTGCTTTGTGTTTGAAATTAGGAAACTTAAAGCTATAATGTAAATTATTTCTTATCCACAACTAGGTACGACATGTAAATTAAAATAGTTACCATTTTGTTATATGCCTATGCTTAGAATTGCTTTTATTTGTTTAGAGACATTTTAGAGACATTTTTCTTTTAAATTGCACCTATACTCGGTGTGTCTGGTAACCCCCCTTAAGCCTTACTAAGCATGCACTTGCCATTCTTTAAGTCTATGGGGAACAAGCGCAGAAGTATTCCTCTTTACCCTGTCACAAAAAGTGAAAATATTAAAAAAGTCGGTGCCTATTTTAAGTTTATTTCACTCAATGTCAAAAATGCGATCAACCACAATTTTTGGTCCAAGGGCCTCACATCTACATAGGTGTATGAAATTCGAATTCTTTTTCAAAGAAGCCGCTAAATTCCGCACAATATAAAAAGTAAGTTATTGAAAGTATGCTTCACTGCGACTTATAGGTACATTTTTCTGATGTTTCGGGTAATTTGTGGATACCACGCCAGTAACAATTTTCCCCTTTTGCCGCCAACCACTTTTCATCCCCAGTAACTATACAATGCAAAATGTATCGTTTGAGCAAAATTTCGCCTCTCATTGAACTCATGTGGTCCCATCAACTGACCTTCTGAATCTTTCCCACCTCTCGTAGGCGATTGGAAACAGCTTGTTGGTTAACATTCAATTCATCTGCAAGTTGTTGTGGTGTTTGTGAATCGTCATCATCCAATAATGAAATGAATAAAACTAAGGATACGGTTACGGATCCAGATCCACAAACACTGTTTTAGTGTTTTGGTTAATTAATACATATCAGTCAATTTCAGTCAGATCAATGTGATTTGTCCTTGTAGAGAAGTTATGGGGCCAAACATCGTAATCTGCAGAGCGATGGCTTTCACGGCGAGAGTCGGTAAGATAAAGACGATTTCCGAGATAGGACCGTGTCAATGTTGAAAAAGTAAACGTTTCGCCTACTTTCGTAATAGAGTTTATCAGGACAAAAAACAAAACAACAATGAAACAACTAAAAACTCTTATCAAAGGAACCAACGGAAAACATCACATACTACTGCACTAAACTGCACACGTTGGAGCTGGAACACTGACAAGAGAAAGCCACACCTACCTATTTAAACCTATTCCGTCAGGAGAAAGTGACACATCAGCCAAAGGAATAACAGACTTCCAAACCTTCGTCACGGTTGAAATGGTTGGGGTGTTTGAAGATCTCAATGCCCTCGCGGATTTTTTTTGGTAGAAGGGGGAATGGGATAAAGTCTTGGCTTCTTGAAACAGAATATTGTGGCCGTTTTGGAAAGAATGATCAGCATCAGCGGACTTGAAGCTATGATAACCTCGTGCTCGGAAATTTGAGCGCTAACCGATCTATTAGTTTCGCCGATGCAGACTAAAGCACAAGAACAAGGAATGCGATACATATACCTTTGCAAGTTAGGGGTTCGAATTTATCTTTGGGGTTGGGTAAGATCTCTACAGTTGTGAATAATCACTTAGTTTTGCTTAAAATTGCTTCATAGCATATATACTTTACGTATATGCTTCATAGCCACGCTCCTCTGGCTTATAATATATGAATTTAGCATATCGCATCTTAGCATAAGACGAACCTTAGCCTTAGCCACTGAATTATTCAGTGGCCTTAGCTGAAAAAAATAATAAAATGTTTTTCTGTACATAAATACAGAGGACGAAAACCTACTTTCATAACAAATTAATTAAATTGTTTAAGTTTCGGTCTCGGTGTCATAGACAAAACGTGACATCAAAATAAATCGGCCAAGGTCAATTACGAAAATTGCGGGGTTTAAATTAACGGGACACGGGATTATCAACTTTTGTCGATTTTATCCTATTCTTGGATTAGTGTTCATTTGTGATTTGTGATTCCAGAACTCCCAAATGTTTCAGTCAGTATGTTCAAAAGTTCTTTCACGGCCACTACGCCTTTAAATTGTATTAATTTAGTTCAAATATTAGCGAACCAATGACTTGAGCTTTTTGTAAAGTGACACCTAAAGAATGCTTTTATTGAATCACAATATAGTTTAAGACATTATCTCCTCTGCAACAATTTGGACAAGGAGATAATTCCAAAGTAATAAGTGGCTATTAATTTAATTGTACAAAGTAAAAAATTTCAGTAGTTTAAGTTTAATTATCATCGTTGTTAGGTGAATGGGACTTGTCTTACTGTAAACCCCACGTTTGCACACTTTTGTGAATGAAACATTTGAGCTAAGATTAGGATACTTACGTTCAATTTACAATTATTAGTGGTTTAACTTTTATTTTCATTACTGTAAAATACGGATATTCTTCTAAAGTCACTCTACAAGTTTTCTAAACAAACATTTAGGGCCACAAACTGGAAACTGGCATCTTCAGATCGTTGGGACGACCTAATTCGTCGAGCTGATAATTATCATGTCGTGAACTACCTACATTGATATTTTCGATGGTCACTAAAATCGATCTTCCACGTCTTTTATTTATTATCTTCGGCTGAAAATACCTTTTCATTTTACATGTTACTGTTTAGCGACGTCCAATTATCCAAATTCGACGAATACCTATCGTACAAACGGAAAGGATACTCCAAAGAAAGTAATGGTTACTCTGTATTTCCTAATTTGAACTACATACTTAGTTTCGTGTCTGAAAATATGCAAGCAATTACTAATAAAATTCTACTATACGCGCTGTTTGCGATTACATATTATAATTTTATGCAATTAAAATGAAAATTTATCAGATAAATTATCCATCAGGGGCGTACGCAGGATTTTCGTTCGGGGGGGGTTAAAAACAACATAAAAAGAAACATTTTTTTAAAATAATAATAATCGAAATAACAAAGTTAAGACGTCTAGATGAACGCGCAAGACGATTGATTATTTCTTCGGGATGACAGCTGTAATATCAAAATTAACATTATTATTCTTATTTTTTGTGTTTAGAAACAGTGATTGAGCCTTTGAATGAACATTTCGGGGGGGGTTTTAACCCAAGAACCCCCCCCTTCGGTACGCGCCTGTTATCCATAACTATTAGTTCGTTTAAAAAAACACGTTTTTGCATTAGAAAAATTGTAATTACTATCACATTTGAAATTATCGCAATGCCACAGAAAAACCACAATTATTATCTACTTTTTGTGTGTTCCGATTGCGTATCGTCGCTCAATGGCTCAATAACAAATCCTAATTAGAGAATGTGAGGTATGTATGACTGTACTATGAAATTGGGGATAAATCACTTATAAATATAATCTGTCAATGCATGTATAATAGCACGAGGAACGTATAAAGAGTAGAAACGTTGGGCAGTGCTCGAATAGTAAATAAACTTAGTCCAAGAACTTGACATTAAAGCACTTACAGTCAAACGAAAAGCATTATACTTGGTTACGCGTATCCCTAAAAGGCAGATACTGTTTTTAAAAATTGCATAATCTAATGCGCTTAGAAAAAATGTGGTAATGAATAACTTTTAATTTCGAAGGTAGTTTTTTCGAAATTTGTTACAAGTACTAAGTGTCTTTTAAGTGATATTAATAATGCGCGAATCTGGAGATCGAAATTTTTTATATGTAGCCGTTTGTACCGGTAAGTCTTATATTAAATTTATATTTTAAAAATAAAAATTTCGTGCAAAATAAATTAGCAATGATAAAATTAAGTAATAATGAAAAGTGTGTAGGATGCCTTAGGTATTTCAGAAATATCTATAATATCTTTTGAAGTGAAGGATGCGGAATTGGGGGTCCTTGTTCCCTCGGGCAATGAAAAATTTCCACTCGCATCTTGCGTTCTTACAAACGTACCTATCTAAGTAATTATTGCTTTATTAATGAATTAATTACCTACCAAAATTTATATTCTGGCGTGGTGGATCACAAGAACAACCAAATGTAGACCTAATTAAAAAAACTTGCAGAATTTCAATTGTGGGTTAGCAAAATTGCATCTAAAAGAGAAAGAGAGGGTATTGACCATCTGGATGAGATTATAGAGAATGGAAAATTACTAGATCTACGTTAAAGGCTACTATTACACTGTGTTATTTTTATCGGCTATTTTTGGTTTGGTATTTTTAATTTTTTTTTAATGAACCCTATATTAAGATTACAACCCTGTAAATGGCGTTTGTGCAGTTATGAAAATCATAATTGGCAAATTTATATGATAGTTAACTATAACGTTTATAATTTCCTTGTGATTTAGCCGAATTAGGCATTGTAATAACTTAGTAATTAAAAATCATTCTACATTCCGACCTTGACATTGCATCTACGCAAAACAAAATATTTATTCTTTACGTGATTTACGGTCAGGGCCGGCGGAAACGGGCCTGCAAGGGATGCGGCGCAGGCGAGCGCCGCTACAAAAGGGGCGCCGCCACAAGGGCTTTGTTCATAATTTCATTAAAAAAAAACATTTCAAAAATGAAAATTAAAAAACTAATGTATTCGTTAACACGGTTATAGAAGGTGTTTTTTGGGAGCTTTAGTTAGACATTTCTGGGAAAGTTTTATAGGTAGATTTATGAAAATTTGAACGTAGATGTTTTCCCTGAAAGCCGAATCGATGTAAAATATTTTCGAAACGGCAGCACATCACTATCCATCCTGTATAAGCTGGTCAAAACCCGCTTCCCATAACTACAACGGTTTTCAAGCATCTATAGAACTCCCAAAGTACCGTCTGCATCCGCCATAATTTTTTGAAAGTGAAAATAACTGAAAAACCATAAATTGTAGATATTGACATGTGGGTGCTGCCATTTGATAATATTTTACATCGATTCGGCGTTCAGAGTAACTCCTAAGTAACAATTTTGAAACTTTTAACAATGTCTATTACATACCAATATTCTTATAATTATAATTGCATTTTCAAATTTTTTCCTTATCTAAAGTTTTTATTTTACTAAAAGAGAATTTGAATTTGTAGGTGATTATTTTGGTAATACCAAATTTGGATCAGTGAGAATTTGCTGAAATTGTTGATATTTTCTCGATGATTTCATGTGCGCATAGTTGGGGGGGGGGGGGGGGGCTTTAGTGGAAATGGAAGGCAGGCGCCAAAGACCATGATTTGGTAAAACGTGCAATCTCACCACCCCAGGCCCTACGCTAACTTCACACTACATTTACAAAATTCAAACCAGAGAAGGAATATTTAAAAATGGCTGCTAAAACTAAACTTTCCCTCCAAAATTTCAAATCAAACCCACCCTTAATTTGAACAAATGCGGTAAAAATAAAACTACCCGGCAACACCACAACCTTGCCACGTGATCGCAATCGTCTAGTAGATCCAGGTCCCCCTATTGTTTAAAAGAGGCATGAATACACTGGCAATGAACTAGAATAGGAAGGGAGAATCCAACACCAAACAATATACATAAAAAATCCATTTATTTAACTTTCCCTAAATTTACACACTTTTACACATTAAAACTCGTACAGCATTCAAAACAGAAGAAAATGTGTTAGCAGTTAGCTAATCCCATCCCATTCTTCACCTGGATGAGTGGCCAACTATACAATTAATAATAATGCAAAGACTGGTGGTGGTGGATCAAAAACTATTTTCTTTGCAGGTAAAGTACCTTTTCTGTGTATCATAGAGCAAAATTAGCTTCACCGACTCGCGGGAAGCTATTGCAACGATGAAAAAATTTCCAAAATTAAAAAAAAATTTCACATTTCTCGACGTTTCAGAGCATTTACATCCATTTTCCGTAAAAAAAATTTTGGTGTCAGTGTGTATGTGTGGATGTGTGGATGTGTGGTTGTCGCCACGATAACGAGAACGGATTAAGATATCGACTGCAAATTTTCGGGATAGATTTCTTGTCAAAATATGAAGGTTAAGTTCCTTAGTCAGCCATATTGCATGAAAAGGGCCAAAGGGCCAAACTGTACTTTTGTTAATATTTATTGTAGAAGGTCGGGAAAAAAATCATAACTATCAATCGTATAAAAAGTTATCAACAACTTTTTTTCATATTGCAGCCCTTAAGGGTGTAAATTGTAAATGTCGGTAAATTTGGAAAAAATTTCATAAAACCGTTACGTTTATTCTCCGACGAGCGGCCGCTTAGATGCGTTGCAAGTCTCTACAAAATTCGCTTTTCCGGTGAAAGTATGAGCTAGAGACTTCAAAAAACAACTGAAATAATTAGAAAGGCTAGTTGTATAGTCTTGAGACATTTTGGGTCATTTTGAAGAAAAAAATAGAAAAAATTAGTAGAAAACCAAGCAATTTTTTCGTCGTCTTGATTAAGCTATTTATAATTCAATCAATCACAGTTATCTGCATAAATAAAAGTAGAAAGGGTTGCAGCTCAGGGGTGACAAATTCAATATGGCGGTTGCAGACACCGGTGCATCACAAGTATAGAATTGTACGTTAAATTCAGATCTGGCATCTCCATCAATTAACACACATTTATGCATCTCAAAACATACACAGAATTAAAACTGAAGTAAGATTAATTAACCTGTCCCCTCAGGTAGGTACACTGTTCACGCCTCTGGATGCGAGGGATTCGTGGGCTAAAGTTGGATTGCGACAAGCGATACGGACACTTTAATTAGTTTATTAGCTTCACCGTATCGAGAGTCGCGGAAGAAAATGTTAGTACACAACTATTCCACGTTAAAGTCACACTTTGTTCATTGTTGGAAATGCCATCTTCAATTACATATTAAAAGGTAATGCTGCCGGAGTCAACGACAGACCCATGTGAATGCAAAGCAGTAAATTAAAATCAATACTCCCTTGAAATAAAACACAAATTGTATCACAAAACAAATGAAAAATGCGAATCGACGCTTTCACTTCGATGACCTCACCGTAAGTAAATCTACCCTGTTGCATTTCTGCTTTTACACATTGGCGCCAAAACCTAAAAACCGACGTTGCCCGGCGTTGCTGAATTTTATACTTGTCGCCAACATCTCGTAAATTTATGTAGCCTCTCAGATAGGGTTATCTCAATGTTCAAGACCGATTTCATAGTTAAAAAAGAAATTGAAAAATCATAAAAATGTATCGCCACTAAATTTGGATGCCATCTGGAATTTTTCTATTATTTAATTTATCGTATTTGTTTAATTGTAAATTGTTTCTCGTAGATTAAAGTGGACTGTATGCTTTTTTGTCTATTTATTTATACATTCTCTTACATTATCTTACATTCTGTTGTCAGGAGTTGAAATATTTCCTATTTATACACAAATTGTACCGTTGCAAATTGTACCGTTACACCTAACGGGTGTAAAGTATCTTACCCTTAGTTGCCACGTCTGCCTACTTAAAGTTGACCCTTTCTTAGGGTGATTCTTGTCCGTAACAGTATTGTATGCAACTACGATTAGGGCTTTGATCCTATACTTGCATCCATTCCTCTTACTTTTTATTATCATTCTTGTATTGTACAGGTGTGCATGCACAGGTAATGGGAAAATGGGGACTTTTAAGTACGCACTTGTTGATTTGTACTGTTTACTTTTTGTTGAGGACTATTGATAAATAGTGTTGCCTTGATTGCTCTTATAATAATTATCTGTAGGACACTAATCCAATGTACGAGGTCTCAAAATCGGGTGAGCAAAATTGTTTTGATCTGGTAGACGTCGCTCCACACTAAGTGTTGTTTGAATTATTATAGTATTCAATGCATAAAAATCTATGTAGACAACTCAGGCCTGCCGCGCACTAGGCAGCCTGGCTGTAGCAGCCAGGCTGCGGCAGCCACCTGGCTGCCGTGTAATCATATGCATTCAACGGCTGCTGCAGCCAAGAATTCTTGGCCGCTTCGTGTACGGGCTCCACTAGCAATCATATGTTGGGTTGGCTGCCGCAGCCTGGCTGCTACAGCCAGGCTGCCTAGTGTGCGGCAGGCCTAAATTTCCTTTGCCTGATGTTTCACTTTCACATCCCCTTACCTTTTCTGAATGTCGATGAATTAGTGATCTGCCATAACAGTTGGTTTTTGTCCTTTCTGATATTTTTTTCTGGTTAGGTACATACTTTCTTGCGAGATCAATTTTTGGAGTGTACATTTACCAGCGTATTAGAGAGATTTTCAAAATAATTTTTCCCTGCCAGTCATTGTAACTGAAATATTTGTAAAAGCGGTATTTGATCTCTTCACTAGGTAGTAGGTAATATTTTTCTAAAAGTTTATGACAATATCACAACATCAAACTTATGTTATTACTATGACACTAAAATCATCTCTTCTATTCCAGGTAACCTCATCGCACTAACAACTGGGATCGGGTTGGGATGGACATCGCCAGTAATTCCAAAACTCAAAAATCCGTTATATCTCGATGAAAATCCTTTTAAACGTCTAATAACGCTCGAAGAAGAATCATGGATTGGATCATTATTAGCTTTGGGCGCGATTTTCGGACCATTTGTCGCCGGATATTCGGCTGATAGATTTGGTAGAAAAAAAACGTTATTGCTAACTGGTGGTGTTCCATTTTTAATATCGTTTTTGATGTTGGCTTTTGGACAAACCATAATATTATATTACATTGCACGATTTTTATCTGGATTTGCGGTAGGAGCCGTATTTACGGTTCTTCCCAATTTTAACAGTGAGGTGGCCGAAGATTCTATACGCGGAGCAATTTCGTCTTCGATGAATGTGTTTGTGGTACTCGGTCCTCTATTTGCATACATTGTTGGTCCGTTAACGTCTATAATGGTTTTCAGTATAATCTGCGCAATTATACCTGCTTGCTTTATTGTACTATTTTACCTTTTTGTACCGGAAAGTCCATACTATTTACTATCCATCAACGATTCTGTAGGTGCGATGAAGTCTTTGAAAAAATTCAGACGTTCGAACGATTCTGCAGTGAATAAAGAGATGCAAAACATGAAAATTTCTGTAGAAACGGCACTAAGTCGTCAGGGAACATTTATGGATATCTTCAAATCGAAAGGGTTGGTGAAGGCATTAATTATTTCTTTGTCCCTTGTGGGCTTCCAACAATTTTCAGGAATAAATATCGTTCTTTTCTATTCGCAAACTGTATTTGAAGCAACTGGTAGCACCATTCCATCTGATATACCACCGATGATTGTGGGAGCAGTTCAGGTAGGAGCAAGTTGTATTACTCCGCTAATAGTAGACAGAGCAGGAAGAAAATTACTCCACATAGTTTCGGCTACAGGAATGCTTCTTTCTCAAATTCCTTTAGGTCTCTATTTCTATTTAAAAGAGAATGGGAACGATGTAAGCGATATTTTCTGGTTACCAATACTGTGCTTAAATGTTTACATATCGTTTTACAATTTTGGCTTTGGACCTTTACCGTGGACCGTAATGTCTGAAATATTCCCCTCAAATGTAAAATCGTCGGCATCTTCTGCTACCGCATCGTTTTGTTGGATTTTAGGATTTGTCGTTACTAAATTCTTTTCGTCACTTACCGGTGTTATAGGAATGGGGGGATCGTTTTGGTTATTTTCAGTATTTTGTTTTCTGGCAATAATATTTGTTTTTACTTTTGTCATTGAAACAAAAGGTAAAAGTTTTCAAGAAATTCAAGACATTTTAGCCCATTAATGAGGTTTATATTTTTACAATGGTACAACATTAATTGTGATTTTATTCAAATAGACTGATGTGCGTTTTATACTAGCTTTATAATGATTTAATAACTTTTTATATTTGTTATTTTATTATGAATTAGGTATATGTATATGACATAATTTATATTTGCAGTAAAATGTAAAAGAATAAAGTACGATTAGGTTTTTTTTATATAATCTACCTAGGTATCTAGTTAAATGTACCTCGCTAAGCCACTCTATACGCGTTACCCCATATACAACAACAAATAGCTACGTACTCATCGTTGTTTTAAATATATCCTGCAGGAGTCAGTGAAAAGCAACCACCACATGTAATTCCCTAGCTACCACGTAAGTAAGTTCCAAGTATGATCTTAGATCTTTTGCTCATTTTTACTCCTTACCACTTGACGGTATGGGCTTTCAGCCCTTAATTGCCTTATTGCATGTATCCGAATCCGAAACAAACAGAATAAATGTTTGCATTGAGCATGAGAAAATAGGAAGAGGGCCTATATCTATGGTCCAGAAGTAACCCTTCGGATGATAATGTAATCCTTTACATATACTAAGGATGTTATTATCACGAATAATACCTACTGAGAAGATATTTTCTTAGATGGCAGATAGTGTGTTTATATTTTCATTTCATATACAGGGTGTTTTTTGGGAGCTTGGCCATTTTGAAAATATTTTACGTCGATTCGGCTTTAGGAATAACCCCGAAGTACAAATTTGCAAAAATCTACCTATAAAACCTTCCCAGAAACGTTTAACCAAAGTTCCCAAAAAAACACCCTGTATTATAGACAGAGAAATTTTTAAACTTAAAACTCCTCATATTACTGAATTTTTAAATGCCCATATAAAATTGGTTCGAAAATATACACAGGTCCTATCTTACTATCGACTGGATTCAAATTTGGACTCTAAAAAGACTGTGAAAGTGAACGAAAGAAATTAGACAAAGTAACTAGTGATGCCTAATGTGATTTATCTTTTTCAAATGGGACTAAAAGCATATTTAAAACTGATGTGGTAAAAGAAGTGTATTTAAATAAAAGTAACAATTCAAACATTAACAAAAACTTAACAGCATTTGCATATAAAACACAATCTGAACGTGCACACTAATCGTTTAGAACTGACATAAGATCAGTAGTTACTAACTTGAGTGGTAGGTGGCGGTCTTGTAGTTTAGTATACAGTTTAGTTTCAATTTCTTTAACACTACCCCCTAAACTAAACTTTCATAAATAAATTTCATTTATACACAAAGACCGATCTTGGCACACATTAGTAATGTGTAGTAAACATGTCGCCAAGCTGATCTTCCGAATGAATGCATTCAATTTCTAATACACCATTTTGGTAAAGTTCACGAACAAAATAATACCGCACTTCAATGTGCTTTGAACGTTTGTGAAATTCGGGGTTTTTAGGTTAACTAACTTAATAGCACTCGTGTTGTCGACAAACAACACGGGCACATTTCTTTTCTCACTAATCTCGGATAACAATCGTTTTAACCACACTACTTCTTTTGCACCTTCGCTAGCAGCGACGAATTCTGCTTCGGTGGTGGATAATGCGATTGACTTTTGTAACTGAGAGGTCCATGATACAGCTGTACCACCAATTAATGACACAAATCCATTTGTTGAACGTCGAGTTTTCGCATCTCCAGCGAAATCTGCGTCTGAATACACGCACAGTTCACCTCCTAATGAACTATAGTACAAACCAAATTCTGACGTACCACGAAGATACCTGAAGATACGCTTGACAGCAGTCCAATCGTAAGATGTGGGTGCGGCCATTGATCGAGCGACTTTCGAAACTGCGTAGGCGATGTCTGGGCGAGTAGCACAAGCCAAATACGTCAGTGATCCCACTGCGGAGCGAAACGGAATGGAACTGTCGAGAGTACTGTTAGACGTATTGTCTGGTTGTCCATTTTCAGCAGGAGTCTTTGTTGATTTGGAGTCGGCCATGCTATAACGTTGCAATATTTTCTTAACGTATGTTCGCTGAGAAACAAACAGGCCGGATTCTCGTTGCTCAATTTGCATGCCTAAAAATGAGTCTAAAGAACCTATTCTTATCTTGAATTCTCCCTTGAGTAATTTCAAAAACGTGTCAACTGCGTTTTGTGTTGAACCCGCGATGAGACCATATCATCGACGTAAATTGCGACCAACAACTTTTCTGTTTGGTTCTGTCGAATGTAAATGCATGGGTCTGCTGTCGAACGAACGAAACCATTCCTTTCCATAAACGAGTGAAACTTGTTGTTCCAACATCGAGGAGATTGCTTCAATCCGTATAGAGACTTCTTTAACCGGCAAACACGACCTGATCCATCATCGAAACCTTCCGGTTGTGTCATGTAAATCTCAGTATATATGTTCCCATACAAGAACGCTGTTTTTACGTCGAATTGGCTAAGTACTAATTTTTCTTCGGCTGCGACTGCGATTAATGTACGAATCGCGTCGTATCGAGCAACCGGACTAAAAGTCTCATCATAATCGAGTCCTGCACGTTGAAATACACCACGAATGACTAAGCGAGCACGATAGCGATCTATCGAGCCATCAGGCTTGTATTTTACACGAAGCACCGAACGGTTATCGATAACTCGTTTACCTGTCGGCAATGCTACTAAATCCCAAGTTTCGTTTTCTTCGAATGCTTCCATTTCTTCGTTCATCGCACACAACCATTTGTCTGAATCGTGACTTTCCATAGCTTCACTGAAATTCGTTGGAGCAAGTTCTTCGTGAACAGCTTCTGCTAAACATGCCATTGCACTATTTGCTTGGGAACGTCGAGTTTGATAGCCTACTTCATAGTCTTCCAATTTAGTTGGTGGATGAATTTCACGAATTGGGCGTTTGTTCTGGACTTCACTTGAAACACTTTGAGGTTCTGAAATACGTTCATCGATAGCTGTTAACTCATTTTCTTTTTCTATCTCTTCATGTATGTGATCAAATTCAAGTTCAATCGAATTGTTCGTCGTGCATAATTTTTCCGGACGAAAATCTACACTGCGCGATTTAATTACGCGATGTTGAGACGGTACCCATATTTTATAACCATCCTTGTCGTTTACATAACCGACGAAATGTCCGAAAACTGCTTTGTTGTCGAACTTGGATCGAAATTTCTTCGGTACGTTCACGTAACATTCTGAACCGAAAATGCGTAAGTAATCTAAACTATTAAACACTTTGCTGCTCCATAGCTCGAACGGAGTTTTATCTGGGAAACTTGATTTTCCTGTACGATTAATTAAAAACGTAGCAGTGTCACATGCGTGTGCCCAAAACGATTTTGGTAATTTACTAGTCGAAAGCATTGATCGCGCTAGTTCAACTACGTGTCGATTTGATTGTTCAGCGACGCCGTTCTGTTCTGGCGTATCCGGACACGTCAAACGAAATTCGATTCCACGATCGCGTAATTCTTTTAACACTTCTTTGCAGTCAAATTCACGACCACCGTCTGAACGAAAAACTTTTACTTTGTGACCAGCGGTGTCACATTTATTAAGAAATGTTTTCAAATTTTCAAATACTTCGGATTTACGTTTCATAAAATATATACGAACGAAACGCGAATCTTTAAAAACTACATAATAACGAAAACCATTTATGGAGTCAATGGACATAGGACCGTTCAAGTCCGCGTTAATTAACTCACCTACTTCTTGAGGACGATTTTCACGAGTGCGAAAAGATTTTCGGTGTGATTTTCCAAGAATACATCCATCGCAAAACGAAGAGGTGTCCGAACACTTGAAGTTTATGCCGTAACGAGAAAGCACATTACGCACGTGCCGTTTATCTTGATGTCCAAGTCGTTAACTTCTACATTTGAATTCGAATGCCGAACTCGCATATTCATAACGTACACTGCACCGACGAGTTGACCAGTTGCAACGATCTTACCATCGGCATCGCGTCGAATGTCAACGCCTTCACCATTGAAAACAACAACATTACCGTGCTCAGCGGCTTGACGAACAGAGAAAAGTTGGTGACGGGCATCTGGAATGTACCAGACGTCATTTAACGAAGCGGGCGACCATTTATTGTTTAACCAAACGTCAACATTAACACTACCAGATCCATACGCGAGTAAAAATTCATTTCCAGCTGTCTGAACATGTTGGGGAATAGGAAATTTTTCGAATGTAGCAAAATGTTGTTTGTTTACGTGCTTAATTTGAGTGTTTATAGCTGTTTCAGTCAGTCGTGAGGCCTTGAACGCAATTGAAGTTGAAGAATTGTGAAAATAACCTTAATTATTTCACTTTACCACGTGGCCAATGGCTTGGCGTGAACAGGCACACAAGGGTTTGACTTCGCATTTGCTCTAAAATCAACCCTCAGATTCCCTTCGAGCCGCGCCTGGAACTGAACAGTTTTGCGACTATTTTGCCCACTGACAATCGTATTTGCACGCGCATCTAGATCTGTGCAGGCAAGTTTTAACACTTGTATCTATGTGTATGGGGCGCTTAATTCACTTAATTCACAAATGTTCAAAAGTTCGCGGCCTTAACTAACAGTTGGTAAAACGTACTTGTAAACATTTTAGATG
Source organism: Pyrocoelia pectoralis (assembly GCA_036250285.1). Classification (NCBI taxonomy): domain Eukaryota; kingdom Metazoa; phylum Arthropoda; class Insecta; order Coleoptera; family Lampyridae; genus Pyrocoelia; species Pyrocoelia pectoralis. The sequence continues at coordinate 14,003,770 of CM070077.1, forward strand.
CGTACCTTGCTGCCGAAGCAATTACAGAAATTCTGAGAAGGTTTTCGCATTTAGATTTCTGAAAGATGTGGAGAAAAGAAATAAGTGGATACACGCAATTCATCGCAAAAATATTGTACTTACAGAATCTTCAAGAATACGCATTAAACATTTTGTAGATAAACTTGTAATTTGCGAGGATCGGGCAGTTAGAGAGGATGGTACCGTTTTAATTGTTCCACGAGCGCAATTAAAATTAAGCGGACGATGCATATCCAAAGATTTTTGAAAATCGTCCCCATTATATGACTGTTAATTTGCCAAAAAACGTAAGATCCTAACATTAGAACCAAGGAAATTTGCAAAAGGAAGAAATAAACTGACCGTTTGGCAAAAGAAAAGGGTTCAATTAAAGATTTAGATTGTTTTAAAATATACTGCAACCCTACAGGGAGCAACTTGCGTCAATCGGCATTACAGATTTTCACGTAAAAATTGTTAAAGACTTTGTATCCCTTTTTAAAACACATATAGATTGTCGGTTTCAGTTAGAAATTACCGTATCTTGCTTGAACACGCATTTTCCCCACGCAAAACTTTACTAGAATGGATCGTCAGGTGTGACGTCACGTTATGCAGTTCCAGGCCTCTACTATAGGAGGCCTTGGTAGTACCTGAGTCCGATATCCAAGAATCAGCATTTTCTAAGTCTGTATTGACCACAAGGCTAGTGGCGAGGAATGTTCCTGGTTTGCTATCTCTATTTGAACTTGTCACATCGTTGCCATTTTTACTTGCTGACGACTTTTCTTCTGCTGCGATTCGTTTTCGGCAATTTGCAATAAGATGACCTACCTTTTTGCAATATAAACACGAACTATTTTCTTTAATTTTCTTTGATTTACGTAGATCTTTTGGTTTCGCGTTGAAAGCGCCGACTGTCTGCGAATTTCCGTGTGCAGTCAGCGAATTCTCGATCGAACGCAAATTTTCAATAAGTAATTTTGTTGTTTGTTCAGCTTCAGGAACACGATACCATGTGGACTTGTAATACTGATAATAATCCGACCCCAGCGTTTTAAAGATACGATGATGCAGTAGCGATAACGGCAGCTTTGCATTCGGATTACTTTTGCGTAATTCATCATAAAAGGTCATCGAACAAATTCGATAATCGAGAGGTATGTTTGGTAACGGATGTGACGTCATCTTTCTTGGTTTAGAAAAAAGACTCGAATAGTGTGTACAGTCGTTGTAGTGAGGATTGCTGGAAAACTGAAATGAGGGTATCCCAAATATCTTTCGCCTCGGTTTTCCTTCGGACATGAACAGCAGGTTCTTCGTCCAAAGTTGTACCAATTATGCGTGCCGCACGGGCATTATCACGTTGCCAATTGCGGTATGCGTCTGACGGTTCTTCGTCGTTTCCAGGTGACGCCGGACACACACGTGTACCATCAATAATCGAAAATAAGCACTGTTCTTTTAGACAAAGTTCAATCTGCCACTTCCACGTTTCCCACTGTTCTTGATTTTGTAATTTTCTAATACTTACCACTGTACTACGAACACTATCGTCTCTTATTTGTGCTGTTGCGGTCATATTTTTTTTTTATCAATGTCACTAATGTCACTTAAATTTCACAACGAATACACTTGATCAATCGCGAGCTCAAAGCGCACCTGGACCCATAACCTGATGTGGTAAAAGAAGTGTATTTAAATAAAAGTAACAATTCAAACATTAACAAAAATTTAACATCGTTTGTATATAAAACACAATCTGAACGTGCACACTAATCGTTAAAAACTAACATAAGATCAGTAGTTACTAACTTGAGTGGTAGGTGGCGGTCTTGTAGTTTAGTATCCGGTTTAGTTTAAATTTCTCTAACAAAAACCACAAATTCTGTACGACTTTTCACATCCACTCTATAGGTTTTCGCATTCTAAACGGAACAATACCAGCACCTGAGTTGCGAAAAACCCAGCACAAGATAAGCTAGGTGGAACTTGATGTTAGATTCTCGTCATGCAAAAGATACCTTCAAAGGACGCGCTTTTGCACAGACCTACCAAGAAAGAACCTGCGGCTACTTGTGGGCATGCTTCCTTGTGAGTGTCTCGCACTTGCCCACCTGAGAATGCATATGTTCGGGGTACCTATCCTGGCCAGACATGGCTACGATTAGAGCTGCTTTCCCTTACGGCATCGTCAGGTTCATCTCATGTATGGGATGGCTTGAGTGACGTTGCTGGGTCGTACGACTACTCGGGGAAGTAGCACAATGGGCCCGAAGGTGAAGTCTAGGTACACGTGGAGTCGACCCTCCTATCGTAATATAGAATACAGAACAGAAACTCTTTTGAAGTTCAGCAGGCAATGCATTGTCCATATGCAACATTATAGCTATTGTATTATTTCAACAATGAAAGTACAGGAGGCGTCAAGCTAAAATGAAGGACTATACATATTAAACCAGAAACTTTCGCTCCACATATTCGTTGTGTTGCCCATAAAATTAATTTAGTTCTGGTTCACGCTGCAGAGGAAACTGGAACTCCATCAATTAAATTATTTTTTAAACAACCATACGACGATTTTACGATTATTTTTTACACTTCCACAAATTGTCAAAACTGACTTCTTTATTGCACAAAATTCGACGGAAATCACTCGACAATGTGAAGAATGTGCGATTTGAAGAGAAATATAACTCTTTCATCGGAAAAGCAAATGTATATTGGATAGAGATGCAATATGATGGAGCTTCCCATCGCAGCAAGTAAGATGCATTAAAAGAATGTCAGCAGAAGGAGCACCTGTGACCTGACTCAATCTTAATTACATCTGACAGGCACAGAGTAGTCTGTACTCACCGACGGAATTTCATTCTGGATTCAAATCTAACAGAATGGGTAGGTACTTCCCCCAAGTTTTCACCTTACTGAAAATATTCCTGTGTTCCAGTAAGCACGGCAAGTGTTTGAAGTTCGCTGAAGCATATAAAGCAATCCAAGAGCAGTACCTACTCTTAAATCATTTCTGTATGCTCTTTGTGGAGATAGATACAACTCAAAAACAAATTCGGTTAAGCCAAACCTAACCTAGAGGCTGTAGTGACTTGAATCACTAGATGTGCTCCCTCTTCCCCACTTTTTATTGTACATAAGGTGTTAAAGCAAAGAGATGCAGCATTACCCTAGTAAAATCTCTTCACTGTTACTTCCTAAGATATGGTCTGTGGCACGTGGTACGGGTACCTCGTCGGCAATAGTAAACCACCCAAAGAGGGGGGGGGGGGGGGTCCCGATTATTCACATTGTCCATGTCCTGTAATCATGTAAGTATAATTAGATCAATATAGGTCATAAGAGCAAAAAAAAAACACATGATAATAACCGTACCACCTTGGCGCGTTGCCGAAGCCCCACGGGGTCTTTTTGCTTAGTTCCGCCATTAAGAATGGGAGGAGTTCCTAGACGGCCTTTGGATCATTTGGCGTGGTAGAGATATACCCACTTTATTATTTGACTAAATAAGTTTAATAAGTGCTCGCCTTTTTTCCTGATGACAAAAATGTGCTCTTTTTTCGGCATTTTCCATCAGTTTTTCGAAATTAGCTCTCGGTGTCGCCGCTATTTCACGTTCGATGTTTGCTTTAAGTTGAGCCAAAGTCCGTGGCTTGTTGATGTATATTTTGGATTTCAAAAACCCCCACAAATAGAAGTCGGACGGCGCTTGATCAGGTGAACGCGGTGGCCATGACCAGTCAAAATCGCCATTTTTGGATATCAAGCGACCAGGGAAGAATGACCTCAATAAATCCATCGTAGCGGTTGCAGTATGGCATGGCGCGCCATCCTGTTTGAACCAGAAGTTACGCATTCGCTTGCTACTCACAATTAGCATAAAAAAATCGGTTATCATGGCTCGATCAACTTTAGGGAACATTTTTCTTTAACGGGAAAGAAACAAAACAAGATCTTTCTTTACGAACCGGAACGGAACAAAAAAAAATTAACGAACCGGAACAGCGTTCCGGTCCATTTCGAGCACTATCGGACAGTGTACTTATATGTAAATAATTGTATCTATTTATTGTGTTTTTATGTTGTTGTTTGCAGCAAAGCTTTGGATACCTACTCGTTAAGAAAGTGTAAGTAGTCAGCATATGAAGCTCTACTACATTGGTGAGAATAGCACAGACCACAGCGTACAACGTACATGTATAATATTGTGTATGATAATAGCATTGTTTAAACAATGATAATAGGTAGGTAGGCCGCACCTAATTGGTAGACCTCACACCTCACACTTTAGCACCGAAAGTTATGTACATAATATTATTTATTGTTTTTTCTATTTATATCTATCTTGGGTGGCTTTAAGATTTTGAATCAGGGCTTTCCCTTTCCTTTTTGTTAATTTCATCTTGTGACACCAAAACGTAAAACCCTCACGGAATTAATTTTTAGACGACTGTATTTGCGGTGAGCACTCATCTTTTTACCTGTTCTGCATAATTCACTAAAAAAATCACAATTTCGCCCGAAGAAAGCCCATAACGCCGAAACAAAAAACCTTCGCTGTAAGCAAATTGGATTACCTAAAAACCACAGGCCCTTGAATTTATATCATACCATCAATAACACCCTGTATAGGTGGTGGAGGGTTGTAATTGTGACAGATTGGTAGGCAACTTACCTGACATATCAATACACAAAACCGTTGACCGTTGAGTGAAAAATTTCAAAATATTGTATGATGAAGTGATACGTTTATTTAGGTAGGTGTACATAATTTATGACACCCTACATTTACATAGTCGCTGTTTACATTTTTACAAGAATGTGGGTGCACTACATGTGCGAAGTTTTTGAATATTAATCAAAGATTAAGTACCTATATCCATATTAACGGATTTTTGATGTGGTAAAGTATTATAACGGTAGCAACTAGCAATAGGTACACCTGCATTGGTAATAATGGTAATGGGTAATATGAACTTGACAGGTTACGAACGAGACCAAGGAGAATTAGATTAGGCAATGATTGGAAAGTTTTGGAATGAAATTATTTCATCTTGACCTCAAAAGAAAGTTGTATTTTGTAATTCGACTACAAAACCAGTAGATACGTTATAAACTCTTTATAGATGTTTATCTCGGTTCGTAATTATATACAAAAAATTACATTCCAATATTAATATTCGCAACATTTTTATTTAGGCTTTGAATATAAAATTATATAGGTCTTATTATGAAAATAAACTACAGATTACAGTTCGCTTTTGCCTTAGTCAGGTAAAAGCTTTCATAAATCACACCTTTACCTTTTCCACAAGGGGAACCCCCATCTACCTGTAACAAAATTCTTTACAAAGTCGTTCAAGTATTAACAAATAGGTGTAGATTTACAAATATCTTTAAAAGTTAACGTTTTTATTCGACAAACTGCATCTGCGCATACAAACGTCTTTTCCGTTCTTCCCGCCATTTTCTTCCATTTGCTGTGTAACTCGTGACGGTCTACGCACGTGGTAAGTTTTATCTAAGATTTGTTTGGATAAACTTTTAATTATATATACAAAATTATCTCTTATCGCATATAAATTATAAGGAATAATATTTATTAATTACACTTACATTATAGCCGATTAACAAATTTTTTTTAGCATTCACTTTCAGTGTAAATCCTAACCTCAATTTTAATTAATTCTTAAGAAAAACTCGTGGTGTAAGCGCGTGTTCCATCTATTGTTGCACATTTCTTTCATTATTGTGACTAGATCGAACACTCGCCTATAACACAAGAAAATTCGTCGATTAGTTTTAATTTGTACACGACACATGACTGGATCCTCCTATGACTAATCTTGACATTTGTCGGATTTATTCTTCTTTGGTGATCTAGTTGTATGAGTATTTCAACTATCATAAAGCTAGTTCAGCAAAGCAGAATGTATTTGACAACTCGACGATGATCAACGAAGCACCTACCGATTTCTCATCGTCCATTGAGTTACTTAAGGGTTTCTGGTTTGAAGGAACTTCTGGTGTGATATGTAGTTTTATATATCGTATCACAGCCAGTAGTTACCTACAAAAACGATTCCCTGAATCATCGTTATTATTCAACAATTGAAAGGTATAATTTACAAATGTTTCTACCTTAATTAGTATCTCGCTTGTTTGTATAATTTTGTTATTTTTACAGGAGAAAAAGTAGACAATCTAACCTTTAGTTTCTCAAGGACATGCAATAATTACTAATTTGTCATGTATTAACAAATGAATATATCCATTCATATTTACATAGGTAATTTTCAAGTATGTACGGATTCCTTTTAGCTCATAAATGTTGCAGGTATGTGTTGTTTTTTTAGTTATTACTTCACAACTTCATTCAATTCCTTGTGATAAGAAGTCATTGTGTTGAAATTATATAATTATTAAAGATAATTTTACGTAATTTAAAACTGGAAATTCTTAGTAGGTAGGTACACTGTAAGTTGTGGAATAAGCTTTATTATTGTACAAATCATGTTCCTTTGATAAACATTATACTTATTTAGACTATTTAAAATACTTGTAATAATAATCAATTAGTTAATTGTACATTGTAATTTATTTATAATTTATGTACTTTCTGATTAAAATTTCCACCTAAACGTTTTTGGATTGTGTAGTTGATTTTCATATCTTTCTATATTCAAAGGTATCTACATAAAGTATCGTAAACTTTTTAACAATTTCTCAGGCAATCTGTCATTAGAGTTATGTATAACTTTAAGTTTCGTCCTTCACTACATGTATAGATTAATAATATTTCTGTGTATTATTTGATTATAATAATTGAATGAATTTTCTCCAAACGAAGGCCTTGTTCAATTCAATAAATCATCGAAACTTCTTAAAACATGATACAATAACATTTAACAACCCTCTTTAGGGGCTATCTTTGTTAGAAATTTACAAATTCATTAAACGATAAGCAATGTTGATCATATTTATTCAGAATTCCAGGAACTGTTCGATGGAAATTACTTCTCAAATATTTCATTGTAATGTGTTACTTACAAAGAAATCAAGACCGAAGTCTGCAATCGGCAAATTACATAAGCTTTTGAATATTATCAAAGCTGAAAATTTTTCACTACATGTAATTTATTTTGCAAGTATCTATGTATAACAATAAGAAGTGGGAAGAATTGAATATACATTAATAAGTCATAAGTACAGATCATTGCCACTCGACCATATTCAATTTTTATTTGTTGTAAGTAATGGTTTACTTCTTGATTCTAGTGCACATTGTACTGAGTGGGCCAAATTGGACACTTTCTTATTGAGATACCCTTTATTTTAAGAGATGAAAAAATGGACCTAATAATAGGTGTCCTAAAGCTCAATTTTAATAAGAAAATCACTGGCGCAAACAATCAGCTAAGTATGTAATCGTTTGTTCGCTAGTGTTTCTAGAATTTGGTCGATTTTCAAAATATTTTAATGTATATAATACAATCATTCTGTATTGCAAATAATACAACAAAATTTTAGCAAATTTTGCACTCTTTTCAAAAACTCCCAAAATACATATATAGGATGGTCGGTATGAAAAAATGTAGCTTAGAATCATATACAAAAAACCAAGCACCCTGTATAAACCACTCTATCGCGATGAATCTGACGTAAAAAAGTACTCTAAGAAATATTTTGCCAAATTCAATTATCTTAATAATAAGAAAGTTCTAGGGCATTAAAGAAATCGACCAAATTCTAGAAACGCCCCGTAGCGGCCAAACGATTAGAGATTCTATTTGTGGAGCAATTTTCTTATTAAAATTGATCTCCAGGTACCTACGTCCATTTTTTTCTATCTCTTAAAATAAAGGGCGTTTCCATAAGAAAGTGCAGTCCAATTTCGACCACCAGGTGCACAGAAATAGAATCATCCTAGCCTCTCCACAGGTGCTGGTGAAGGGAGAGGAGTATTATATTTTAAAAATAAATCTTTTAAAATAGGATAATTATTGTTTAGGTAACATTGATATATTTTTATCATGGCAATTGCCTATGGGCCCCACGCTTTTTAGGGGCCCGTAACATTAGATTAAACTACATACCTACCTATGTAATATATTATTTATATTATCTTCTGGAGTTTCTCCGTGTTGGTTTTTATGTAGAAAATGCCTACGTTTCGATTCCATCTGCGGAATCTTTATCAAGACTTTTTTTATCAATTCTGAAGTTATCAAATTTAACTTAAGGTCTGTTGATTTTTATAATTTCAGTTGTTATCAACAGATCGTTGTAAACGAGCTTGACGTCGTGTAATATGACCCACATTTCTCTGAATGCTTGTAGTTGGAAGATTAATATTGTTTACAGATAAATTTGGAGAATTTTGGACGCGAATAGTTGGTGTTGGAATTTTGTGTATGATAGATCTCCAAATGGTGGGTAATCGTTGACCATCATCTCTTTTATTCATTGAATTCGGCCTCTTTTCAATTTCAATAGCTTCCCTAATTATTCTTTTTTCTAATGTGGTTGCCGGATGTAAAAGTTTGATGTCATTGGTGTCAATTTTGTGGCCAGTTTGGATTACATGTGTTGCTAATGATGAAGACATGTTTTTTTGCTTAATGGCTAATTTGTGTTCATTAGCTCTAGCAGATATCCTTCTGTTACTTTGGCCTACGTATGATTGCGAGCAATCACAACATTGAATCTCATATACACCTTGGCTTTCTCCGGGAATTGTATCTTTAGGAGTACGAATAAATTGTGATAGGGTTTTAAAAGGCTTGAAAACAACTCTGAACTCATTTTTGGGAAATTTTCTGGCAATTTTGTCAGTGACGCCTTTTAGGTAAGGTAAAATTAACACTCTTCGGTCGTCATTTACGTTATTTTTCTCAGAATTTTTGTGGCGAAGATTCTTCCTAATGATATTGTTAATTTGATGTAATTTATAACCATTTTGTTGTAAGATTGTCTTTAGGGTGTTTAACTCGTAATTTTGATTTTGTTTTTCTGTTAGACGTAGTGACCTTACGATTAATGTTTCCATAACAGAATTTAGTTGTGTAGGATGATGATGGGAGTTGGCGTTCAAGTATCGATTCGTGTGTGTAGGTTTTCTATAAACACAGTAATTAAAGTTGTTATCATTGTTTCTTGTTATTAGTAAATCCAGGAATGGTAAAGAATTATTAGTTTCTATTTCCATTGTAAACTGGATACTGTTATTAAAGCTATTCAAGTGCGATAGAAATCCGTCTAAATCTTGCAAACCATGTGGCCAAATTACAAAAATGTCATCAACATATCTAAACCAACATTTTGGTTTTAGGTCAGCTGTCTCTAAAGCTTTGGTTTCGAAATCATCCATATAGATATTTGCTATTGCAGGCGAAAGTGGAGAACCCATAGGAGCGCCTTCAATTTGTTTATAAAATGTCTTGTTATACATGAAATAGGTAGATTCCATGCAATGTTTAATTAGTTTTATTGTGTCGGAATCTATTTTGTGTTTATTTTGAAGGATTTCTATGGTGGCTGCAATTGGGACTTTTGTAAATAATGATGTTACATCGAAACTTACGAGTATGTCTTGATCATGAAATTGTTCTTGTTTAAGCTTATCTAGGAAATCAAATGAATTTTTAATGTAGGACTTTGAATTTTCACATATCGGTTGAATCTTAAATGCTAAATAACGTGCCAGTTTATGTGTCGGAGAGTCGAAAGCGCTTACAATTGGTCTCAGTGGCCAGGTATTCCCTTTATGTATTTTTGGAAGACCATATATTTTAGGAACTCTGCTACTTTTTTCTCGTGGTATGATGGTTTTCTTTATATCATCCGGTATAGTTGTTGAATTGATAATTGTTTTGGTTTTCTTCTCCAAGTACGTGGTAGGATCTGATTTATTCAGTTTATATTCGGGAGAATTTATTAGGTTTAGCATTCGTTCATGATAGTCTGATGTGTTGACAATTACAGTTGCGTTACCTTTGTCTGCTGGAAGTACCAAAATATTTTCATTCTTCTTTAGTTTATTTAACGTATTAAGTTGTTTTGGGGAAATATTTGGTTTAGGATTTTTACTTTTTCTGAGAACGTTTATAAATTAATTTAATTTAATTAAATTAATTAATTAATTAATTAAATTAATTTAAGTTAAATTTGATAACTTCAGAATTGATAAAAAAAGTCTTGATAAAGATTCCGCAGATGGAATCGAAACGTAGGCATTTTCTACATAAAAACCAACACGGAGAAACTCCAGAAGATAATATAAATAATATATACATCCGTGGAAACCTTAACGAAAATACTATGTAATATATGTATATACAGTGTGACTCATTTAGAATGGAAACACCCATGTAAAATCTGAAGTTATTTACCGATTTTAACCATTTTTTTTTTAAATGTCAATTAACGAAACGTCTACCTCGGGACAAAATTTTAAATGTTTATTCCAATTTTCAGGACATACTACGATAACTTTTTCGTACTCAAAATGGAGAATTCTTATTAGCGATTTGTTTATAAAAAAAATATCTACGCCACTGGATTCAGAATGCTTCCATATAGCTGTCACCAAAATTTTACAAAAATATATTTATTAATAACAAAGTTATGACAACTTAAAGTTCGAAAACTTTCTACGCTAACAGTTACAAAACAACACCCTGTATCAATAGATGGCCATTGAAATTATGTTAATAATTCTTAAATTAAACTATTTAAACCATCAGTGGAGAAAAAAATATTGAAAGTAACGTAATATTTAATAAAAGTAACGGAATCGCGCGATTGAGTAAATAAAGACCTAACATTTCCATTTAAATCTTAGTTACCATGGAAATTATGTTACTGTTTAACTTAACAGTTATGATAGATTTTTATTAAATATTACGTTACTTTAAATATTTTTTTCTCCACTGATGGTTTAAATAGTTTAATTTAAGAATTATTAACATAATTTTAATGGCCATCTATTGATACAGGGTGTTGTTTTCTAACTGTTAGCGTAGAAAGTTTTCGAACTTTAAGTTGTCATAACTTTGTTATTAATAAATATATTTTTGTAAAATTTTGGTGACAGCTATTTGGAAGCATTCTGAATCCAGTGGCGTAGATATTTTTTTTATAAACAAATCGCTAATAAGAATTATCCATTTTGAGCACGAAGAAGTTATCGTAGTATGCCCTGAAAATTGGAATAAACATTTAAAATTTTGTCCCGATGTAGACGTTTCGTTAATTGACATTTAAAAAAAAAATGGTTAAAATCGGTAAATAACTTCAGATTTTACATGGGTGTTTCCATTCTAAATGAGTCACACTGTATATATACAGGGTCAGTGTTTTCCGATGTTTAGTGTAGGAGTAGGGATCTTGGAAACTAGGAGTGATAGAGAGACGATTAAATGCGGAAAGAATTACAGTTTTACCAGCTCCATTTAGTGAGCTTTTCGTTTTATGAAAAAAATGTATGGCTATAACTAGGTATCTCAAAAAAATCATTTCTTCGTTTTTTTGTTTATCGTATAGCTCTGTTATTATTGACATTAGAAAAAATTTATAAAAGGGAAAGTTGTAAATAATTATGGGCTCAATAATACAGTTCGGTTCAATCAAATCTTTTATTTAAGTTCTAATTTTTGAATTATGACACAAACTTGTGTTTTTTCTAATGGAAACTATAGTTGGCCATAACTTTATAGAAAATGGCCATTTTGTGTTAGAATTGTTGAAAAAGGGCCTTTTTTTATAGTCATGGCGGCCAACTAAGGCACAAGTTTGTGTCATAACTCAAAAATTAGAGCTTAAATAAAAAAATTGATTAAACTGTATTATTGAGCACATAATTACCTACAACTTTTTCCTTCGCACATTTTTTTAAAGTCAACAATATTACAGATCTATAGGCACTAAACAAAAAAACGAAAATATGTGTTTTTTTAGAAAATCTCATAAATTGGGCTGGTAAAATTGCTTCCAAGATCCCGATACTAAAAAACAAAAAAACTCACCCTGTGTATATACAAAGAAATACTTAAATGAAGAAATTTTAATTACACCACGAAGAAATGTTGGAAGAAAAAAAAGTAAAAAAGATTGTTTTTCTCCCCCTTTCCACCCCCAAAAAAGGGGTTACAGTTGGGGGTGAAATTTGCAATTTGAGAATATTGCTAAAAAACTGTAACCCCTTTTTGTGGGGGTGGAAAGGGGGAGAAAAACAATCTTTTTTACTTTTTTTTCTTCCAACATTTCTTCGTGGTGTAATTAAAATTTCTTCATTTAAGTATTTCTTTGTATATACACAGGGTGAGTTTTTTTGTTTTTTAGTATCGGGATCTTGGAAGCAATTTTACCAGCCCAATTTATGAGATTTTCTAAAAAAACACATATTTTCGTTTTTTTTGCTAAAAAATAGCATCTTTAACTGCCAATGAGAGTGATAGATAGCCTTCAAACCTATTTTGCAAGCTCTTTAATAATGTCACAGGAACAGAGCAAAACTTATTAAAATGTCCTTAATTCAAAAGTTTTTAAAATTGTATGTAAGTAAGTGAATTAAATGTGGAAGAATCTCTCCATAATACCTATATATATGCTTTGAACCTTGTAATAAAATATTTTTACAAGAAAGTATTTCAAATATAAAAAAATACAAAATGGTATTTTCTACTTTAAATAACCACTTCAAATAGATTTATTTCAAATATTTACCCACCTCTGTAATTGTTTGTGTAGGTATGTAGCTCCTAAATAGATAGAAATGTAGATCTAAAACTGGTAGTCAGTCAGTGGAAGTATTGTAAATGAAGTTTTAGGTCGCCATCTCAGCTATGAGAGACAGTGCACAGTGCTTTATATATGACAACCGCAAACTGTTAATAAAGCAATATTCATCAAGGAGAAGCTTAACAAAACATCAAATGCTGTAGATGCAGAAACCCTTACTTTAATACAAATACAAAATTGTTTTTAATGCACAATCCAACACTCATTTCTGAATTTCCGACGAATACCACGACAATGGCTCAACATAAACGATTAAACTATCATCCGACTCTACATGTCTTTGTATTCCGATAATACTAACACTTCGAGACATTTTCGGTGTAACTATTGTAGATTCTCCCAGATCCAACAATGTCGAATCACCTGTTCTCACGTAAGTTACTTTCTTCATTTTCTGAGCAGATGTGCTCCTTGTTTCTTTTTCTGTTTCTACAAGGATAAGGTCACTATCCGAATGCATTCTTGGACGCACTTTAAAAATCGTTTGCATGTAATCATCTTCTATTGTTGTAGGTAAATGTATTTCACCGGCAAGCAGATCTTCTTTATTCATCACCGTACAAACATGAGGATCATCACAAATTTCACAGCAGGTCTGATCATTTTTTTCAACACTATCCAACTTGTCAGTTACACTATCCGATCTGTTTTTGTACAAATTATCCATCTGCGATCGTAACTCTTCCATAAATTCTTTTCCCTGTCGATCAATATCTTGTCTGCACACACACTGCTCATGTAAGCAGATGGAACATAGGTTTTCTGACAGCGAACCTGAAAAAAACGCATTCAGTATAGAACTTTTTGCAACCGATTTTTTACTTGTTGGTTCTTCTAAATGATTTTCATTAACCTGTCCTGATTTAGCGCTACAAACATCGGCTACTTTTGGATGTAAAAGTTTGGGCGACTGACCAAGGTCCTAAAAGTAAACTTCTATTATCTCGGTTAAAAAAAGGCAAAAGAAACAATCAACTTTATTAGGAGATCGTCCTTCTTTCTTTTGTAGTTGTTTTTGAGTTTTCTGATTGGTAATTTTGGATTTCTCTTCTATATTTCTTCTTTTTGTTTTCATTGGATTCTTGATTTCTTGATTGGAACTGCATTCTGCACGCTTTTCTAATAATTCTGGTTTTCTACATTCTTCCTCTGGATTTTTCTTATTTGATCTTTTCATAACGGTACCTATAATATACAAACATTTACAAATACCAACAATTACACCTTTTTTATTCAGATCGGCATACTTGTTTCTTGTACCGTAGTTTCATCTGTAGATTTCTTTATTGACTGTGGTTTCCAGTAATTTAATTTAATTAGTTCTTTTGCATCAACATCTTCAGCACTATAGGTTTGTGACTTTGGTACACACTGTGGTGTCAGATCACACATTTTGCAAGATTGTCCACTAGCCGCAAGCTATAACATAAAATATTAATAAAATATGCAATTTGAGTCTGTTTTAAATTACAGCGGCTTTGTCCATATTATGCTTCTTCATTTCTAATAATTTGTTATACCAAGCATATTCCTCATCTGGATTTGAACGTACACTGTCACTTCTGTCAGTGCTTTTTCTGACAAGTTTATGGCCTTTGCCCATATTGAATGTAGGTTGTACTGGCTGTATATCCTTATGCTCTTCAATTGCTTTCCAAAATGCTGCTATTTTATCTGCGTCCTTACTTCTTGTACCATCAAAGATGTAGCACTAAACAATACAGAAGAACTAAATCTATGTAGTACATTATAAACTTCGCAATCTACCTTAATTAAAGATTCTCCTGATTGTATGCTGTCTAAAGAATTATTGGAAATATTTTCATTAGTATCACTGTCCACACTTAAATTTGCAGAGTTTATGGCAGGTTCAAAATAACTTTCTTTTTTAATAGTCGTATCGATGTCTTTAATTATATTTTTTCCCATTCCCTCAATGGAAGTATATTTATCTTTATCATTAAATAACTGAATTTTTATGTTGTTATTTTCAATCATTCCAAATATTTTTCGAGATGTGACACTTGTGAACAAAATCGTCAAATCAAATGTTACCATAACACAAACAATTTTAAATAGATTTAGCCAGGGTATGTACAATTTTTTATTATAAGTAACACTATTTATATTTACAATCTGCTCTATTGAGCAATAAGTACCTAATAAGTTAGGTGAATTTACAAGTATAGAGTTACATGTGGGATGCCGTCCCATTTGGAGGGTTCCCCGAAGTTAGATATAAAATTGAATTCATCTACAGCTCTTTGCTTGTGTGCTAAGAATTTATGACATTTATATGAAACCATCGAAGCGATGATACTGTAATATCGAAACATAATGTTACAGGCACAGTCTGTGTTACAGGCTTGTTTACCTACTGATGGATAACTCATATTATTATAACGTACTACACGTATACGTACTGATAGGGCGAACGATAAAGGAGGCACAGAACTGATGAGGGCCGACTATTTTACACGGACGGAAAAAAGCAGGAATCTGCGAAAATATGGGGTGGATTGTAATTAGCCAGTCTGTCATAACGTAACAGTATTCCAGACAAAAATCTGCACGCAAATTCTATTGGAAAGAAACTTTATTAAAAAGACACTGCCAATATAGTAACTGCGACATCCATGAAGCAGCATTAAAGGTTTTTGAGACGCAAGAGCTGAGCTCTAGTCTACTGTTGGAGTACACTCATCATAACCTGTTAGCACATCAGAAGCTGTTAGGTACATAGGTATATTTTTTGTTGCTACAACAACTCAAGTACTCTTAGGCCGTTGTCCCACCAAAGCGGAGCAACAGCGACGCGACAGCTACACGATGTCGCTAGCGTGTATCTTTCATGTTTAACCCATGGTTTCTATGCACCGTACACACACCAACGCTGCGGTAGAGAAACATCCAAGCTACGTGTCGGCTTCTTGTTGCCGAGCGACTCGACAGGTCAGTTGTGAAGCGACACTGTAGCTGTATGTGCGATGGTTTAAGGAAAAGGAAAATTAATTTCATTGCAAAACATAATGAACAGGAATGACTTTCTCAAGCAGCTCAAGAAACAGTTCTTTTCACATCCGGTAAAATAATTTAAATTTCACTGGGTGTCTATCGAGTTCTTTAGCAGCAACAAACATTCTGTTTTTTTAGTTTCTTGCAATAAAAGGATACCGCCACCATTTCCTTTTCTTAGACTTTTTAGAATGGTTTCTATTTCGTCAGTATGTACCAGTACATTGCAATCAGATCGTCGTCTTCACTTGATGACATTATTCACTAAACTGAATGTAGAAAACACGTTGCTTTGGTGGGACAACTCCATGTCGCCTGCTTGTGTCATGTCGAAATCGTGTCGCCGTCGTATCGCTGTTGCTCCGCTTTGGTGGGACAAGGGCCTTACTTCCATTAGGTAGGGTCTGTCAAGAGAAAAAACAAAGGATCTATATGAGCTTAATATCTCTTGATAATTCGCTCCACATATACTTGATAAAACAGTGGCATTTACCTGACCTTATATATTCGCGGATAACCTGCACATAAATGTTAATCACAGACCATTTTGGTTAGTGGTCTGTGATGTTAATGCAAGTTGCACAATCCATGATTGCTTTGGAAAAAGTAGAATTCAACCACAATACAAAACGACGATTTTAAGACGGTAAGGGACTCTAGTTCCAGGTTCCATTTTTGTTACAGCGCCATCTATAGAAAAATCCATCAAGTTTTGTCATGTTCTATTACCACAGGTCTGTGCTATACACTGACCTCAGGTCAGTGGTGCTCTACCTTTGATTATACACAACTGTATAATAAATTCTATATTACCATATATATTGTAGATTGAATGAATTTTTAAATTAAACAATTTAGTGACTTCCGCCTATTACTTTATAGTTTTTCTTAATTGCCTGGTCATCATCTCTTATACTAAAAAGGTTGAAACAGTTTGGTGCATGGTCCCGCATACTAAATAATTACCCATTGTTTAAATACCATACCACAGGCTCGTGACCATACATTTAAGCAATATAACTCACTGGAAATTTGTACCATGCTTTCATAGTTTTTTATCTACCCATTCCTGCTTTTCCATGTCTATAAATAAATGTAGGTAGTAAATATCAAAGAAAGTATAGGTATGTTTGATTGAATGTGCAATGGCGTTTCCAGCCAACTGGCTTAGGGGGGGTAATTAAAAAAAATATCGGGTATCGGTCTCTTCCACGACTCACTCCAGCAGTTTTGGAAAAATTCACCGTCATAGATCGCCGACTAGATTCACCATAACTGAACTTGTTTGTTTGAAATCTTGGTAATTTTTAAGAATAACAATAATAAGCGAACGAAAAATTCTTAGGGGGGGGGGGGGGGGGGGTAATTACCCAATTACTCCCCCCTGAAACCGCCACTGTGAATGTGGTACCTATGGAAATCTACTCTTGATCCTGAAGATTTGCTTGTAGAAACCACAACACAAGTAACATGTCACATGTGTACTTTTTTATAAACAAATGAGAATAATATGCATGGTATCTTTTTCACTTTTATTTTACCTATAATAGAAGAAATGTGCAACACTGTTCATTGATCATAAAAAACAAAATGGCAATGTTGTGACTAACCATAGAAAAAGTAACTTTTCTATGTGACTAACGAACATAACCTAATAATCCTAATATGTCCTTCGCTTATAAATTGCTAAATTGCTGTAAAAAAGGTATAAAAACAAAAATGTACTAAATGTTTCACCTTAGTTTATCTCTTTTTCTTCATATAGGGCTATTATCAAACATAGCAAAACGTGCACTCTCGACTACCCATACAAACGTCACCCAAAATCTACCACCATGTACCTACCAATTCATCAAATTTGCAAACAATGACTGGGTATGGCAGAAACCGGATGGTATAAAGCTTCCTGTAAGAATAGTCCCCGAGATCAAATCTCCGAGTGACTATCTATGGATTCCACCTGTAAGCGATCCGTTAACAAATACAGAAATGATTGATCCCGTATCGATAAATGAAGAAAGAAAAGAAGCTGTTCGACTAATAGTTATTAGAAGAAAGAAAATGAAGAAACATAAACTTAAGAAACTACGAAAAAAACTAAAGTATGTTCGTGCTAAGGTATAACATTGGTGCGTATAAATTTGGCATCGTTGATAATCTATTTGCATTATAGATAAGACAAAAAAGAGAACTAAAAAAAGAGAAAGATTTTCAAGCAATTTTAATTGCGCAATGTAAAGAGGCGGAAGTGTTTAGTGCCGAAAAGTATGTTGCCGACAAACTCAAAGCGTACAATGAAAAACCGCCAATACCGTTTTACTTGACGGACGAGTATAAAGAACTGTTAAGGATAAAAGATTTAAGATTGAATGTAGATTTTTATAAAAAATAATTTGTTTAATCAGTTAGTTGGTACATGCAGTAAATAATTTAACTAAACTAGGATGCTTTTTAAATATTGACATCATCGACTTAGCACGATCTAATATGAAATCGTCCTGTTTTTGAGTATGTACTTCTAATTGTGTATCCCCCACAATTTTAACAGTTGACTCAGTTTTTTCCATACATTTTTTCTCTAAAATGTTTGAGCATAAGTTTCGTATGTCATATTTATGAGCCCTCTATCAATTAAGTTTGCCATATCATTAGTAAAAACGGTTTTGCAAACTAAAATTAAATTGTTGGTATTAAACATACACATAACATAACATTGAATAATACAAAAATAGAAAATTTAGAAGAAATTCTTTTCTATATTCATTGTAGCGCCAGCCATCTTTTCCATTTTCCTCCTCCTAGGCTACTAGGTAGATACTGTACCCATCCCTTCTAGCCTTGCCATCGTCTTCATGGTCCTCTCCTCCCATATCAACTTTTTTCACTGCCTTATTTTGTTCCATTCTGAATATTAGCAAAGTTTATTTTTGTCAATATTGATTCTTGGTTTAGTACTTCTCATATCTCTTCATTTCTTATTTTGTCCATGTGCTCTCGAAAATTGATCACTTTTTAAAAAAACTCTTTCGCCAAACTTCTATCTCCAGCGCCTCAAATCATCATTCAACAGGAAATTCGTCACAGAGAAAGTTGTAAAAAATTTAATTTCCTTCAAAATACGTTCGGTTCATTATTTTATATGAATTTAATCGAAATTTAGAGAGTTTTTAGATTTTTACTGGAATGAGTGATTTTGGTAGGAACCAGCACTTAGTAAACATTGTTTTTTTGTAAACTTTCGACTCGTACAAGATAGTACTTACTCTTTATTTATTGATGACCATGAAGGTAAGAAGGCCACCTGCAACAATGACATTTCATCCGTTCTAAAGCCTCCCCAATCCGGTCTCACCAATTCGTCAACTCTCACCAGTTCTTATCTCGCTTTAGTTGAATTATATAATGTTATGCGTCCGTAGGAAGTCGAATTATTTTCGCTTATATATTTTATTATTATTATATCGCCATGTCGACGGAAAAGTGATTTCTGATTTATTTGTGACGAGAACTTCTACGAAAGTGGTGGGAATGTGTCTTGTTGGGTGCAAAAGAAATATCTTCACTGATAAGTGCCAGTTTACGAAGGAATGACGGAAAAAGCTACAATCTTGTAGGTTTGACATCCCTCAAAGTTCATTCCACATGCAGAAAACATTACATGAGAACTGAAAGCATTACAACTTATGTGAAGAAACAGATCCCTTCAACATCAGTTGGTTGGAGGTCCTACAGTAAAAATCTTATTAACTGTCTAACATTCGACTAAAGTCATATAAAATGATAAACCAAAAACCCATTTTGAAGAAAATCACAAAAGTGAATGGAGCAAATTTGTAACCTCGGCAGTCTAGGATCTAGGTACAGGATTAGGATTATAATAAGTTATTTACCATTTTCTTTTAACATCAGGCTTCGTTGCTACACAGAAACTGATATTATATAATTTAACATCTCTTTATATGGTACAATGTGATAGATTAAAGTTAAGCTGATGTTTTTTGATAACTTAATTATGTTATTATTATATTACAACTGAATTTAATTGTCGAAACAGTTTTAAAAGAGAAAGCTAAGTATATAAACCATATTGATTATATCATCAATGGCTAAACACAAGTCAAGATTATAAAAAATACTGCAAATGGGCAAACTAAACTGATACAAGGCTCATATGTCAAAATACCTTTGGTCTTATATCCATATGTTAACCATGGCGAATCACTTGCAGTTAAATTTTTATCGAAACCGGTATCTCCCTTCTTAGGCTTATCATATAAAGTCAAAACCTCAAAATGTGATACTTTAACAGCTCTAGATTCATTTTCACTACAGCATGTTCCAATTTCAACACTATCTTTCGACTCAAGTTTATTCCTCGAAATCATCGATTGTGATCTCAGTAATACTAATGAATCTTTACTAACTGACAGCTTTGATACTATCGGGCTCATTTTAGATCTATCCAAGGGTTTTAAATCAGTCGCTTCAAAAGGATTGAAATTCAGTACTTAATTACCATGATAATAAAACATACCTGTTTCATTGATCTGCGATTCCTCTGAAAACAACTCGTCTAGATTTCTTTGGCTACTCGTATGTTTTGAAGCTATTGTATGTCTATTAATTATAAATGAATCACGTGCCAAACTTAGTCTAGACATTTCAATTTTCTCATCATCCTCCTCCTCATGATGGTCACTTTTTATCACTCCACGATATTTAACAAGAGAATCGCGAGAAGTTATTACACGAACTCTACTCAAATCGTTTGTACTATTATACATTGCTCTTTGAATCGGAGCGTTATAATTGTTAATGTATGTTTGTGTACAACGCGAGCAACATGTTTTCTGTACATCTTCAAATAAAGGTGATTCTTTATAAATAGTAGTTCTCGATAGTTCCTCTAATTGTGTTGTGGCTTCATCTAATAATTTTGTTGGTATGTTTTCATACACTGGACATATTAAGTCGTCACTCTCATGTGTTTGATGCTCTCCAAATATGATACTGGTTCTCTGAAGAGTTTCTTCCTTTTCTAACTGGGCAGTGTCTTTTATAGGACTGAAATGACATGCTGGCTAAGTACAGTACCGCCATTAACCTTAATGTAATTTAAGATTAGTCAATCAAAATACAGATTTTACTGTACTACTTATAATAACCAAACTGAAGTTCAATATATACCTACTTAAAAAGGGCTCAAATATTATGTTATTGGGATAAGAGGGGGAGCTAGTAATAGATTATACACTATAGCAATAAGCTGGGAGGAATGGGAAGAAATCTAGAGGTTTAAGATCGGAGAAGGGGTAGATCTGATCATTATGGAGATGGAGATGAGGGAAACAAAAACAGAACAGGAAGAAGAACTAACAGAATACAAGACAAGAAACAAATTGACGGAAGATAGCATACAAAAATACATGGGGAGATTAATGGGGAAGTATATGTGGAAGAGAAAGGAGTGGAGAGAGAAACACAAGAGATAACAAGGTGGATGAGAGAGGGGACAGAAAAGAAGCCATAGAATAGAAAGGGGAAGAAAAGAAAGAGAGGCATGATCGAACGCCGAATGCAAGAAAATGAAGACTATTAAGAAAATGGAAAAAGGGGAAAACAAGGGAGAGAGGAAAGAATATAAAAAATTACGAGGGAGGAAGGAAATTAGAAAAAATAGGATACTACAAGAAACAAAAACAGAACAAGACGTATGGAAATACCTAAATAGAGGGAAGAAAAGAAAGAAAGGGGTGAGAAGCAACGATACAAGAATGGAGAAGGCACTTTATGGAGCCCAAGCCTGTTCACGGTATGCACACCGTAATTAGAGGAGAAACTAAGAGGGCAGCAGGCGAGAGGGGTGGTGGTAGGGAATACAAAGATTTGGACGTTAGCATACGAAGACGATGTGGTGGTGATGGTAAAGGACGAAAAAGGACTTAGAGAGATGATTAAAACAACGGAAAAATACGCCAACGTTCTGAAGATAAACGTGGGGAAAAGAAGAGTTTGCAAGTCTAGCTACGAGTTTCTCCATTAACAAAATTGTACCTACATAGTTTCATCCTCTACTTTTATCGTCGCCAACGCTTCCACTTCTCCACTGCTACATATGAAATCCTCAGGCGATATTTTCATGTCGCTAGTCACCACATCGTCAAATCCTTCTCTAATGTACACGTGTTTATTATAGTGTAATATCGGTAAATCCGAGGATTTCACTAGCTGTTCATTTACATGTGGAATTATTTCCTTTTGGGTTTCGCTTATAGTAACATTTTCTTCATTAGTTTCAGTATTTTCACCATCAGATTTCCAAGTAATTACGGTACTTGGTATATCGTCACATTTTTCCTTCGCTTTGAAACTACCTTCTGATGCTAACTGAAACGTTGCAAGTTTCTCAACATCCAATAAAAATTCTGCCTGCGTTGGAGAAGAGCGTAACGCAAAATTAATGAATTTCTGAAATTGTCGTAAAATCTCCTTCAGATATTCATCGCGTTGATCAAGTTGGATTGCTTTCTTCTCTTCTATCATCAATAATTCAGCGTATCTTTCTTCTTTGTTTGAAATTACGCTGTGTAAATGTTCTATTTCTGTTTGATAATTATCTTCTATGATCATACGCTCTGTTCGACATTTGTGACGTTCCGCGCATAAAATGTACATGATATTGGCAATATTTTTGCATTCGAGTTGGTGTTTTAATTGGGTAAACGATTCTTGGCACCCTTTTCGTGCTTCTTGCAATTCAAACTGATGCTTAACCTTTTCCTTCCTAAAATAACACGTAAAAATTTATTTCAAAATAGTAAAAAGGAACACGAACTTAATATCCAACTGGAATTTTTCATACAACGAATTTCCTTCTAACTCCAACTGCTTTATAAAATTTTTAGATAGTTCTTTGACGGAATCGGTAACTGCTTGTTCTAATTTATCTTGCCATTCTTCGTTTAGTTTCCTTTGACGATTTGTAAGCGTACGCTGGTACTCAGCATTTAGCGTTAACTGTAATCGATTTAATTCGTCTTCTAATTGAGACGCAAATGCAATGCTTAATTGATCTTTTTCGTTGATCAGTTTTTTATACTGCATTTCCAATGCTTCTTCAACAGCTTTCCTTTTTTGTAACTCGCCCATAAAAATTAATATTTCTGCTTGATCCTTTAGTTCCTTCTCTTTTTCCAATTGAGTCTCATTTCGAAACTTCTTCTCGATATCCTGCCCAATAACTAGAAGTGTCGCAATACCACAACTATAATAACAATGTACAAGTACTCGACTTACGTAAAATGCCCTGGTGAGTTAAAGCCTTCATATATTTTCCTGTCAGGGGCGGTTTTAAACACACCATTCCGGCTAACGTATCACTAGGTGATATCCATAAATCATCACCAGGTCCTTTCAATGGGGGTACAAGACCTAGCACAGGTTGCACTGCATTTGGGCAAGTTGCGAAAATCATTTCAGCCAAATCGTTGCCCAATTCATTTTTGACCTGACTAATTGTGGGCGCCAGAGATTGCTGTATACATAGCTTTCTCCTATAATAATGGTCACTTTTCTCTAAAATAAATTGAACGAGTTATTATAACAGAAAATAGCGTTAATATCATTATAATTACCCATTTTTTAATTTGGAACTAACTGCAATTTGGAATGAGTAACGATTATGTTGATGACAATACTGTCAAATATACAATGACATGACGTTAAAATCAATCCTTCTCCATTGCCTAATGAATCTCTAATAAAATACTTAAGTATTAAGAGTCAAACACAATCTGATGGCCTAGACATATTATTGTGATATTGATCTATTGTGATCCCCGCTATCGTCTACATCTCAAGGACTTCTGTATCTTTAACAAAGTCTAGTGGTGCGTAGCAAGTTTTATGTTCGTTCAACTTTACTTTGATGGGACTATTCTTCTAGTCGTCTTACGAAAGTGGGCGAAACATTGACTTTTTCAACATTGACACGGTCCTACTCCGGAAGTCGTCTTTATTATCTTACTGACTCTGGCTGTGGAAACCTTTTACCTCCGCTCTGAAAAATTATAAAAGGTTATTACCTATATGGAATGACATATTATCAAAAATAAACATAGCATCATTGAGTATTCATTATATTATTCAATGATAGCATGTAACATGGATCTAATGGAAACGAAACTACTCTATTCATACTAAACTGTATGAAATTTATAACTGATTGCATTCAAGAAATAAATATATTGGTGTTGCTGAATATTTAGCAGCTACAATAAACGTATCTGCTGAATTTAATATTATTCAAAAGTAAGAAATTTTAGTTTATGAATGTGCAGACGAACCTTTAACAGATCAAAAGGAATTTTTTTATTTTATTATATGTATTAGACACGCCAATTTTCAGTCGAATTTATTTAAATTTTCATGCGAATTTCCCTAGTTTGTCTGACGACTAGCTTGTTTTGATTTACTTAGACTGTTAATTGAAATATTACTTCAATCAACGCTTAGACCTAATGTTATAAGCTGATGTGAAACATTCATTGACAAAAGATATCGATGGGCTAGAAAAGAATGCAAACATGCCCTCTTTAGATCCACTGCAAAATTTAAATTATATTGTTCAAAACAAATGAATATAAACCTTCATATTTTTTGTTAACTTTCTTTAATACCTACCATTTCTCCCTACGTAGGTATAGAGTAAGAAGTAGAAGTAGATAAGGGCGTAAAAAATAAATTATTGTCGCACAAGTCAGAACCACCCCTGTTTACTACTGTGTTCCTTTTTTAAAAGTTGACACAACATTTTATATCTGGGTTTGCCTTTTGAAATGCCGAATTTTAATTTTAAGGAATCGGATTGCTCATTCCATATGATTTTTACTTCCCGAGTACGAAGTAAAAGGGAAGTATTGTATCAGTGTTCCAAAAAAAATTGACCTATGCAAATTTTTACATATCTTTGCGTTTCTGAATACGTATCAGATTCAAAAAATGAAAAAAAAAAAAAAATTCCGTCTGTCTGTAGTCTGTCAGTACACATTTCCTTGCAACGCTCTATACTCTATACTCAGAAACATAGAGAAATTAATATTAATAAAAACTAATAATATTTGATAGGTCCATTAATAACACTGGTGTTATATGGATGGTTTTATTTTGATTTTGAAAGAAAATAAGTCTTTGGACTAAGTCTGCCGGAGAATTATTATTAAGTAAAAGTTGAAACAATATTCTTTTATTTTTTTGAATAAGTGTTGTGACAGATATTTTCTATTCTACATCTTAAATTTGTAATTAAATTAACCTTTGTGTTTAAAAGTGTGTGATTTGAATTAAAGTTGAGATATGTACCGGAGTTAGTAGGTTTTCTGTACCAATCTAGAATAATGATGTTATCTTTTGATCTAATAACTATATAAGAAGTATGTATATAACTATATAAGAAAGGTACACTTGAATAGTTGAATATTTATTTCTTTTTCAATTGTGAATTGGATGTGTGGATCATATTGGTTAAAGCTATTGAGTATTACCATTGAATTTGGTATTACTTAATTGGTGTTGATCTTCTTTTATTGTACAAATATCATCTACGTAATGGAAAATAAAGGAAAATTCGAGGTTGCATTATCGTTCATGATTATATCTGCTAGGTTACCGTTTACAGAGTTTGGAGATTTTAAACAAATAGGTACTTTATATTATAATAGTCAGCTGGCCATGAGTTATTACTACTAAACGCATGAGAGCGCCACTGTCCTTGACAAAATTTTTCTCACTGCATCCCGTGTATTACTATTATAAAGTATTTGGTCTTAACATGTTTTTGCTCCCTTTTTGTCAACGGTGTGTGTTATGTTTTTGTTACATATTTTAATAATTTTTAACACATAAGAAATAAACACTACGAAAGGGGCGGCTATGCTAGTGGAGTGGTGCAGAGCAGAAAAGGGAGTTATGGGATAGATCACGAGAGAGAAATAATAGAAAGGAACAGGGACACTCAGATTTGGAAAGAAGGGCAAAAATTAGGGAGGGAATGGGAAGGTAGTATAATGAAAAATATGAGGACATTATGATGGAAGGGAGACCGAAATATTTAAGTGGCAGTCTAAGCATAAAAGACGGATAGGGAGGTATAGGTGTGGGAATGAGGAAGTGTAGAATATACGGGAAAAAGTGGGAGAATATTGGGCATATGCTGGGGGAGTGCGAGGAACTCATGGAGATAGAAGGAATTGGAAAGTGGTACTGGGAGACAAGAGGAGAGGGTTTAGAGTGGGCGGAGGAGTTGGAAGCGAGAAGAAGTGTTCAGTTTTGTTAAAGTTAATTGTAAAGGTTGTACTTGATTTCTAACTTTAGAGGTGAATGGTTTATTAAAAGGTGCCGTTAGATTCCAATTTATAAATAAATGTGGGTAAAGGGATTAAGGAATGAGGGGGGAGAGGAGGTTTTTTATTATGTTCATTATGTATTTTTCTTTTTTGTTGTCTATATGTACCTACATACAGTGTGACTCATTTAGAATGGAAACACCCATGTAAAATCTGAAGTTATTTACCGATTTTAACCATTTTTTTTTTAAAATGTCAATTAACGAAACGTCTACCTCGGGACAAAATTTTAAATGTTTATTCCAATTTTCAGGGCATACTACGATAACTTTTTCGTACTCAAAATGGAGAATTCTTATTAGCGATTTGTTTATAAAAAAAAATATCTACGCCACTGGATTCAGAATGCTTCCAAATAGCTTTCACCAAAATTTTACAAAAATATATTTATTAATAACAAAGTTATGACAACTTAAAGTTCGAAAACTTTCTACGCTAACAGTTACAAAACAACACCCTGTATCAATAGATGGCCATTGAAATTATGTTAATAATTCTTAAATTAAACTATTTAAACCATCAGTGGAGAAAAAAATATTTAAAGTAACGTAATATTTAATAAAAATCTATCATAACTGTTAAGTTAAACAGTAACATAATTTCCATGGTAACTAAGATTTAAATGGAAATGTTAGGTCTTTATTTACTCAATCGCGCGATTCCGTTACTTTTATTAAATATTACGTTACTTTAAATATTTTTTCTCCACTGATGGTTTAAATAGTTTAATTTAAGAATTATTAACATAATTTCAATGGCCATCTATTGATACAGGGTGTTGTTTTGTAACTGTTAGCGTAGAAAGTTTTCGAACTTTAAGTTGTCATAACTTTGTTATTAATAAATATATTTTTGTAAAATTTTGGTGAAAGCTATTTGGAAGCATTCTGAATCCAGTGGCGTAGATATTTTTTTTATAAACAAATCGCTAATAAGAATTCTCCATTTTGAGCACGAAAAAGTTATCGTAGTATGCCCTGAAAATTGGAATAAACATTTAAAATTTTGTCCCGAGGTAGACGTTTCGTTAATTGACATTTTAAAAAAAAAATGGTTAAAATCGGTAAATAACTTCAGATTTTACATGGGTGTTTCCATTCTAAATGAGTCACACTGTATATTTTGTGAATAGGAATCATTTGTAAGAAATTAAGAATTATTAATTTAAACAAATAAAATCAATACAATAAAAAAATAAATGTTTTAACATCTAAAAATTCAATCCCTACTTATCTTTTAATCTTTTGCATCTAATTTTAAAAAAATTTACTACATATCGTCCTCCAGCGGCCACAGTATACTGTGGTCCAGTATTCGTTGAAAATGATCATGACAAGAAGTTGCTTCTTATGTTAACACTTAATTGTAGCATATTTTGCAAATAAATAAATATTATTATTATTATTAAAATTCCTTTAGGGATTAATTATGGTTGCGCCGCTGGTGTACGTTTACCCGGTTCACCGTCTACTTGTCGTGCCCATCTCTTTCGTTAACGAAATTTCTTAGATATAATATCAATTTTCACTCTTTTTTAAACAATTCATTATTTTTTTCCTTTTCTAGTATTAGTTTTATAACGGTGTGTATCGAACAATATTCTAAAACCGTATTTTTATTTTATAATAAATTGTGATGTTTTGACCTAACCTAAATTTCAATTTGATTTTACGTTAATGGATTAATAAACAAATTGAATAAGTTTGTTTTTCTGTTTATAGAGAACCTCATCTTTGTAACAGGTACATAATATAAAAATTTATATCATATGAAAATTGAAGATATTTGCTGTTGTTACAGGAAGGAAAATTGCTATGGATCGACATGAAGGTGTGAGTTGTGACTCTTGCTTGAAAGGAAACTTTCACGGGCGTAGATTCAAATGTCTAATATGTTATGATTATGATTTGTGCTCAACTTGTTACGAAGCGGGAGCAACAACCACTAGACATAGTGTTGATCATGCAATGCAGTGTATTTTAACAAAGGCAGATTTTAGCTTATATTATGGTGGCGAAACTATAGCAAATTCAGATCAACCACAGTCATATACATGCCCATTATGTGGACGTATGGGTTTTACAGATGGGACACTGCAAGAACATGTAGCTGCAGATCATGCAGATACATCTCTAGAAGTTGTCTGCCCCATATGTGCCATAACGCCCGGAGGAGATCCTAATCTTATGACCGATGATTTTGCCGGCCATTTAACATTAGAACATCGTACTGGGCCCAGAGAACTAATTTCATTCTTGGACGAATCATTTGCTAGCCGTACCAGACGACTTCCTGGACGAGGGAGTGTCAGAGGTCGATCTTCACAAGGTCCTCAACGTAGACCCTTTAGTAGTAGTAACGCTTTATCATCTTTATCGCTTTCGTCTTGGGACTCGATAGATCCAATTGCCGAATTATTGTCACAGTTATCTAGTGTACGTCGTACTGCAAGCAATGCGAGTAGCAACAACAGTAGTACACAATCTCAACTTCAGCAGCTAGAAATGCAACTACAATTAGAACGCCAGCAAGCCTTATCGACCATGCTTCAACGGGGACGTCTCTCTCGTCGGCAACTTCAAAATCAAACGGTTGCAAAGGAATCGACAAATACAGAATCGGCCGATTCCCAAGGTTTAGCGTTAAAACCTTCACTAACTTTACCTCAGCCGGCCTCACAATTGTCTACATCTATACCTCCATCGAGTTTTCTATTGGGGAAACTGCTAGAAGAACATTCTTCACAGAATTCATCCGAAAAAATTCGTTCAGAACGTAGCAGTTTTGTTCAACAAGTCGTGTTATCTACTATACTGCCACGAAGGGAAGAAATAAATGTATCTCAACTTAACGACTCTTCTCTTAGTTGTATTACGAATCCTGCATTATCTTAATTACCTACCCCATTTTTAATGAATATAATTTGTACTGTTCTGTATTAAATTCTATTTAGTTTTGAAATGGTGTTCTTAGTTTATAAGAGATTGAAGCTTGTCCGTCCTTGAAGTGCAATCCCTGTAGTTGCAAGGTTTTATAGATATTTTTACAGTAAGGTTGTAAAAGGCAGAAAAATTAACAAATCTAGTACTTTTTAGCAGAATGTCCCTAATAAGTGACTCGACAATGCAGTGAAAGTTGCAGTCCTTTCTCCACAAAACATTTCTTAGTGAGTGAGCACCTCGAGGACAGAGACCAAGCTATAAATACGTCTTATTTTACTGCATTTTTCCACAGAAATGTTACATTATACCTGTGTTTAACAGTAAATGAAATACAAAACTTTACAACATTATCAGGTGAACATGACTAAATAACGTCTGTTGCCTTAACAATTATTGTTACTATCTGCCGAACAATGTGAATGATCTATCAATTCTCAGATTAACCCATTAATTAACTGAAGAATGTTGCAAGGAAGAAATACTTCACCAAAAAAGGTAGTCCAATTTTTATAGTCAATTGACTGTAATACATACTCCTATACAGGGTGTCTCCAAAAACACCTTACAACGCTTTAGGGTAGACTTATGGGGTAATGTTAGACCGATATAACCCAATTTACCTCTATGCAAAAGTGCACCATTTCCGAGTTACAGCTCTTCAAAGTTGGTGTTTGAAAAACGTTTATTTATCATAAATGATAAACCGTTTAAGATAGGACTGAATTTTGGAATAATAATTACCCTTATCAAAAGCTATAATTGTACAAATTTTGGGGAAAAAAGACATACAAGAAATAGACCATCCGCATTATCGTTACTGTTAACAGTAGAATAATTTTTTAGTTCTTTACGAAAATGTAAAATTCGCTGCACCAGATGAAAGGAAATTTCAAAATTAATAACTTTCGCCTCTTCACATTTTATCGTAAATTATTGGGTTTTCCAGATAAAAGGAAAAATTAACGCTAGGTTTTTCTAATAAAAGTGTTTAATTGCATATTATCTAGTAGCCGTAGACGCAGAACCAATCGTCTAAAACTTTCGGATTTGAAAGATTTTTGTGGTTTCGTATGACGAAAGCGATAAGGGCGAAATAAAATGCACTTTACGGGAAAAAGACTTCCGGCAAAAAACCCAATTTATTGTTATTCAAAGTAATTCAACATCAATCGGTCGAACTTTTATTTGTTATTATGTTTGCGGCTACTAGATAATATGCAATTAAACACTTTTATTAGAAAAACCTAGCGTTAATTTTTCCTTTTATCTGGAAAACCAAATAATTTACGATAAAATGTGAAGAGGCGAAAGTTATTAATTTTGAAATTTCCTTTCATCTGGTGCAGCGAATTTTACATTTTAGTAAAGAACTAAAAAATTATTCTACTGTTAACAGTAACGATAATGCGGATGGTCTATTTCTTGTATGTCTTTTTTCCCCAAAATTTGTACAATTATAGCTTTTGATAAGGGTAATTATTATTCCAAAATTCAAAGTCCTATCTTAAACGGGTTTATCATTTATGATAAATAAACGATTTTCAAACACCAACTTTGAAGAGCTGTAACTCCGAAATGGTGCACTTTTGCATAGA
The DNA here is from genome assembly GCA_036250285.1 of Pyrocoelia pectoralis. Classification (NCBI taxonomy): domain Eukaryota; kingdom Metazoa; phylum Arthropoda; class Insecta; order Coleoptera; family Lampyridae; genus Pyrocoelia; species Pyrocoelia pectoralis. The sequence goes on from CM070077.1 coordinate 14,034,538, forward strand.
GGTAAATTGGGTTATATCGGTCTAATATTACCCCATAAGTCTACCCTAAAGCGTTGTAAGGTGTTTTTAGAGACACCCTGTATACTTATCTAGGTGGTATATTTAACAATAAACTGAATTATGGAAAGCAGGAAAACGAAGAGTACAGCTGTGGATTGGTGTAATTAGATATTTTTTGTTATGAAAGAATCATCTGCAAAGAAACCGAGTTTGCACAACTATGATAGGTACCTTTTAACCACGTGCAGAGTTGCGTTCTCATGCGCAATACAGACCACGCCTACGGCCCTTAATGGAGTTTCTTCGATGTTTGTATTAACTGAATATCTACATGCAAGAAGGGAGCAATGTAACTGAAAACAAGGAAATTGTTGAATAACGGAGCGATTGAGAAAAAGTCACTCTGATGTTCTTAGGCAAGTGTATATCTTGAAGAGTAAGAATAACTTATTTCCCAATTTATGTGATAGAAAGAAAATACCATAATTGAAATTCAACCTGATAAGATCTAAAACAATGAAAGAAACAGATATTGAATTTTCTATATCAAGCAACCACTAGAGAAACTGGCCCAAACAGAATTAGTAGGAATAGCGCTTGGGCAAGGAAAAACATAAAGGGCAAAATAATTGAATTTCTAGTAATAGCAAAACAGAAACTATAAAATGACCTATAAGGTAATTTCAGAGTGTCACAGCTTAGGTAACTGGAGTAATAATTCCTTCCACTTGCACGTACTATCTGTAAACAAAGTAGAGTGATGGTTCTGTACTTGTCCAATTCAGAGGATCCATGTTGGGGAATCTTGGTCAAACATGTGTATGATGAGAGTCCCTTCCACTGCCAGTATTCTCAAGTTAGGATTCTGCCATCAGACCATATAAGCGATCAACTGACATCTATTATTTGAAACATTATAAATGTGATTCATCATCAAATTGTAGGAATTTTCAATGTGTGCAGCTGTGCACTGCAATACTGACTCAAACCAGTTTTGAGGTTAAGCTTCATAGTGCCTCCAAGGATTTTACTTGATTATTTGGAAATCTTTCCGAGTAATAACATAGTTACTTTGATTTTGAATCAAACGAAAATACATATATGCCACATATCTTTTGAGTAGGACATTGCAAAAGGTGGCAGGTGTTTCGTTGCCATTGGCTCTGATAGGGTCTTGTGAAACTTCCAGCTCTTCGACATTATTGTATTATTAACAAGATTTGAGCTCATTCTGAAATTCATACACTTCGCCAATAATGAAACATCTCCTCCATATGATAGTTTGTTCAAAATATGCAATGTAGGAATGTATTATGCATATTACTGGTATTCCTTTAATGATAGAAAACCACCCTCCATCTAATAAGTACCTACTGAAAAACACAGTAGGCACAAAAAGCTGCCAAAAACATCAGTAATGGTATAGTTTAATGTTAAAAAGAATCGTACCTAACGGAAAAAAATAGAGGAAATTTTCCAAAGGTAGGACATTAACAATTGATGTTAAACTGAACCTTATGGAAATAAAATGAAAATACAAACTCTGCAACATAGGTAAACAAAATGTTTCAAAAAACTAAGTAATAATACACACAACACTAGCAAAGATAAATGAACTGGTAACAAAAGGGAAAAAAAATGGAATTGACATGCCAACGACAAAGAACAAGCACAAAAAAAACAGTAAATACATTGATCAATTGGAATTGAGTACTGTACAGGATATAACTACAACGGCAGGAGTTGGGGAACGTGCTAAATAGATTGAGGGAAGGTGGGAGGGACGGATGCGTTGTTTGAAATATTAATATTTCAATCAACGACGGATGGAACTACTGGTGGTATATGGGAAGAAGTGTATGGGAGGTATGCAGAAGGATTCTAAATCAGATTTGGATGGGAAAAGAGTTCCGTGGGGTGGGGGAGAAGTGGTGGTGTGTCCTGTGGTGAGAGGAGAGAGGTAAAGAATTATAGGGCGATTAGCGTGACGAGCGTAGGATATAGAGTTTACCTATGCTTTGATCATCCAGGAGCGTTTGGAGAGAGAGAGATGGAGGAGAAGGGGGTTATTGGAGATTATCAGGATGGGTTTAAGAAGGGCAGTGGGTAACATTTACGTAGTGAACAGGGAACTTGAGAGGAAGGGAGAGTAAAAATGTAAATTAGGATGGGGGATGGGACCTAAGTCCACGCGTACGTAGGCCACATTCGGGCCCTTTGTACTACCCCCTGCCGGACACACCGAGCCACAGAATGAACCGGTCACCCATCAAAGTACTGACCAGAGCGCGAGTTGCTTAACTGTCAATACCTGCATGGATTGTGACTGTACATTCTGCCGTACTGCCGGCAGGAGGAAGGGAGAGAGGCTGTTGGCTTTGTTTATGGACACTAAGGTGTCAATAATGTAAATACAGAGAAGTTGTGGGAGAAAGAAAGGCATAAGAGAGGAGCTAGTGGAGATGGTGGTGGAATTATATAAAGTGACAAGGTGTAAGGTGAGGATTGGGGAGGCTTGTGGAACCCAGAAGGGTTTGCGGCAGGGGCGCCCTCTCAACCCTACTTGTCATCTAATTATATGGAAGGATTTGTTGAAAATTTGAGGGGAAGGCAGAGTGCGGATGGGATGGTGATAGGGTCGAGTAAGGTGTGGATACACTAATGGAGAGGTACAGAGCAGAAGGGAGGAGGGTCTGGGAGAGATTATGATAGATAAAGTGATGGAAAGGGATAGGGATTCGCAGAAACAGGAAAGGGGAAGAATTAGGGAAGGAAGGTATAACGACAAATATGGGGAGATTGTGGTGGAAGGGATACCTAGATACCTAACTAAGGGGTGGTCTAAATATCAAAAAGAAAAGGCTGATACGGAGCTATAGGTGCGGGAATGAGGCGAAAAATAAATATGGGTGGGAGGATGTGAGAAGGAAGTGTAAAATGTGGGGAAGGGTGGGAAAGTACAAGGTACATGGTGGAGTGTGCTGAACTCAGAAAGGAACAAAGGAGTTGGAAGTGCTGGGGGATGTTGGAGAGGGACTAGAGTGAATGGAAGAGGTAGGAGACAGAAGAAGAACGTTGTTAAGAGGCGAGATGTAATGGTAAAATTGTTTGTTTAAGTTTTAAGTTGTTAGGATTAAGAATCTTTGTTATAAATATAATTATTTATGATAACTAAACATAAATACAAATCATTTAATAGAAGATATCAGGCAAATTATGTATGAAATGCATCAATGGTGTCAAAATAACACAACGAAGTGATACACATCAAAAATTTGTTACACACCTACGATTCACATAGACATATCAGTTATTAAACCAATAATAATAATTGTCTATAGCCTATACTATACTCATGTTGTACTCTTTGATTGTATCACATAGCCAAAAGTGATATAAAAGTAACTTAGTAACTTACTGGGCTGTTAGCATCAATAAATAAGTTAACATCATATTGGCTTTTTCCTTTTTTCTTGTTTATGATAATTGATAACATTGTTATTTTTTTTAATTTTCATATTCTCTTCCACTTATTCTCTTTTAAGTACGTTGTTCTGACCATCTGTAAGAAAAATGAAAAGAGTTACATGTGTTTGTATAATATATAAATTTTATTTATCCTTTTAAAACACTTATTGAAACAATTAATTAATTAAAGTAATGGCTTTGATTATACATATGTATAACTATATACCTTTCTTTTCACAATGATGTATTTAAAATATCTATTCTATTAACAAATGAATATATTATATTATTACGATTATACTGATATGGAAAAAATTACACTACCTGTACATATTTAAAAAATTAACAATTAATTACAAAGAACAACTTTTTCTGCCTTCGTAACTACCCTCCTTTTTATACGTTTAAACATTGGTTTTGAAAATAACTCAATCAAAACTAATTTTATCAACCGTTTGCAACTTTATGTGAAGTTTAGCATGTTTGAGTAATGTACTCTTGTCTGAGAAATGTTTACCGCATTCAAGGCATGGAAAAGGTTTCTCACCGGTATGTGTTCTAATATGAATAGTAAGCGATTGTTTGTAACGAAACGATTTTTCACATAAATTGCATTGATGTGGTCGTAAATCGCTATGAGTACATAAATGCCTATCCAAATTACTCGATTTATTAAATGCCGCTGAGCAGACGTGACAAATAAACGGTTTCTTGTCTGTGTGAATTATAGCATGCAGACTTAATGAACTGTGTTGCGCAAAGTGTTTGTGACAAATATTACATACATATTTTTTCCCGAAACCTTGGTGGCGTGCCACGTGTGCATCTAAAGCGGCTTTACTTATATATTGCTTAGCACAAAAATTACAAAGAAACTGTTTTACATCGGACTTTTGATGAACAGACTGTATGTGAGTTTGCAATTTTTTCTTATTTGCGTATGGATTATTACAGTGTCCGCAAATAACACTTTTATCGGTGTGCAATAATTTGTGCGTATTAAGGGAGCTAAATAAACTAAACTTTTTGAAACACACATCACAAGACAGTGAACGTCGAAATTTCGTCGTGTGGCAATTAGATCCTTCGTCGACATGTTGCCGAAGCGCTGCAAGATTTTGAAATTGTTGTCCGCATGAAGCACAATTGTTGTCAGCGAGAGAATGAAAAACTAGATGCTTCTTTAAATTATCTTGGCGGGAAAATCTTAAACCACATAAATCACATACAAATGGAGTTTGGTTTGTATGAGTAAATATATGTCGTTGTAAGTTAAAATTGTTAGCAAACGTTTTATCACAGAGATTGCATTTGAATATCTTCGAATGGTTCTTCTTCACGTGAAGCTTATAAGTATTAGCTGGGAATTTCACATTACATGTAGTACATAGAACTTTTTTTCTTACACAGCATGGAGATTTCTCGTAATGATCTGACTTTTCTAAAGTTGTACCAAAGATTTCAACAGAATTTTTATATTCGTTTAACTCTTTGATCGCTTCGTCACAGTCTTCATTCGCTAAATCTTCAACAACATCCTGGTCAACAGTATAATGCTCACCGTTTTCGTCAGTTAATGTATTTATAATAATGATTTCGTCCTTTTTTATTAAATTAGTTTCAAGTTTTGCAATATATTTATTTAAAAAAGACTGTGACTTGTTGAACTTTAAACGAAGTTTAGTTGCTCGAACAATTTCGCCCTCACAAATTTTACAAACTAATTCTGGAAATAGATTATGTTCCTCTAACTGAAATGCTTTGCAATGTACTCAATATAACACTAAAATATCATTTACCTTAGTCACCATACTGATATTGATCATTTCGAGAAGAGATTGTTGAAGATCGTTTTTGTCGTTGTGAATACTTATCATGTGGTCGTATTCTTCCAAACATACTCTGCATACATTTGCAATATTTTTAATTGTAACGTAAGAACCATTGTTATTATAATACGTTCGATTCATTTTCATTAAAAGTATTTGAAGATGAACATAACCTAAAATTATAAAATTAATTTGCACGAAGTTAGATTTAGATACTTTAGACCGATTCATATTTAAGTAGTTGCGTAGGTCAAACCTTCTTTTATACAGGGTGTACCTTGAGGTTGATAACGACTATTTTTAAAAATCAATTTAAGGCATTAGCATTACCAAAAAATCGATAGCTATGAAACCATTACAGATAAATTGATTTGGTATATTATAAGATCAAGATCCAGATTAGTCTACTAACCTTGATAAAACATGGCTGTCCACGTTTTTGCAATTTGCTCAAATTGATTTTAGGTTTTTTTTCTACAAAACCCTTTTATGCTTTGAAATTTTACGAGTTTAATATATGATCATAAATTTTTGTCAAAGAAAAGTACTCTTGTTCAGAAGCGCAATTTTGGTAAAAATCTGTCATTGGAGTTCCATTATTTTGTTAAGAATTGTGGGATGTGCGGCAGACGAATTTAAAAATTACCGGTTCATTCCATTACTAAAAATTCATATATCGAATTTCTTCAATGTAAGAAATGGCAAACAGGTATTTAACGCACAGCCAACAAAGTCGCATTGAAGCAATGTGCCTCTAATACGACGCTGTTTCCTTACAGACTTGTACACTGGGATTAACTATTCCAAAAAATTCACGCATGGCTAAGGAAAACGGGAACTTTAACTCTAAAGAACGTGTTGCAACTTGCAAGCCTAACCATAATACGAAACACTAAACGGCTAAACTTGAAGAACGCAGGTGCTTGAGAAAAAAGAAGAAAACCCTATTAAAAATACTACATGGTTGTGCGTACATAATGTCAAATGACTATTTGACGAATTCTGTGATTTTTTAAACCCAAAGAAATCAGCGATTTCTTGAAGGTTTTGAACCAACTAATATATGTACCATCACTTGGTATTGTTTAATGACGAATAAATAAGTTTTATCAGAAAAAAACAAAATCCACAACACAAACGATTATCGCGGCATCGTATCGATGTGGCCATATCCAAATTCGCAACACACCTGGATGTTTGTAAAAAAGTAGAAAATCTTCCATAAGACGTGCAAAACAATGCCTTTCAAGTGAAGACAATTATATTGATCATATGCTTTATGGTTTCGTTTTATGTTGAACTTGTTGCGACTTTGTTAATGTTTGTTTTGTTGTTATTGTGTTGTTGTGTTAAAGAGCATATTCCTTTGATCTGAATCTTTTGTCCTGTTTTAGCTCTTCTTGTTCTTATTCATCGTTGTGTAATTGCTTGTTGTTGGTATCAATTTTTTCTCATGTTCCAGGGCTAGTTGCTCGAGTATCTAGTCTATCATTTTATATCTGACTCCTGCCGCTTTTCCTTTTTTTCTTCCCTCTTTGGAGGTGTCTTGCAATTGCTTTGTTATATTCCTTTCTTGCTTTGTCAAATCGTAGTTACCGAACGTGTTTGTACCTTTGAACTTTGGCACGTTCTCCATTACATTTTTCTATTGGGATCAAACTATGTACTATATTGTTCGCTGTTACAATCCCTTTTTCGATCTCATTGCTTCTTTTCTGGTGTTATTTGTCCTGCTTTTCCAAACTTTCTTCCAATTCTATTATTTTCCCTTCTAGCTTTAGTTTTTCTTCTTGCCACTTTTTTTCTATGGTTTTAAAAAGCTTTAGTTTTATTTGTTGAAGTTCCTTGTTAGTTTTCTTCAACGTCTCTTACCTGCCTCAAATCTTTCTTCCATCTGTCTCATCTGGTTGATTGCTTGTAGGTACTTTTTTTCATGTCCTTTTCATCAAGCGAACTCGCTGCTAAATTGCATTTTGGTATATCTTTCGCTCTTCTTCTATTTAAAAACTTGTAGTACCTAATACTGTTGTTTTGTTTTCTTTATCGGTACCTAATTAGTTAATCATCGCGCAAGAAGCAGTTTTTATCAATCAGTACCGGTTTCTTTCCCGTCCCTTTTCCCTTATCAACATAATTATAAATTATAAATGATAAATAAACATCGACCATAAAATGAATACTTACAATAAAAAGTAAAATAGTGCAAGTATGAGAAAAATACTTAGAGAAATTACAAATGCATCCGAATAGTTTAGCTTTAAATTTACTTGACAATGGAGAAGACAATCGCAGCCCCTAGATTTACTACATTAATTCAATTAGCACGTTACATAATAATGTTAGACAGAGGACACACAATATCAAACCTCTTCTGTTCTGGAAGATCTCTTTTAAATGTGACAGTTTAAGGTAAATATTTTCATTAATTTAAGTTAAGCAACTGAAAGTGTCATCACTGGATGATGACTTTGCATGTTTCTTCATTTAAATTACTTAATGATAATTCGTAGATTGTAAATAGTTAGCTGTTGATAATTATAATAAAAATAATAATTGCACTATATGCAGGGGTGGGCAGTCACAAAATACTTGTATTGAAAATACAGTAGGTAAGTATTTGAAATACATTTGTAGTACCTACTCGTATTTGATGATTTTTTCCTAAAGTATTTTGTATTTCAAATACTCTCTTATTTAGTTTGAATTTTGTATTTGAAATACATTAATGTTTGTATTTTGCCCACCGCAATGTTAACGACAGGTTTTAAAATTTCGTTCTGAAATTTAAGTAAAGAGCATAATTAAATAGATGATTAGCGTCTGGCGTGGCGTAAAATCTGAAAGTTTGAAGTCCTAATTGGGACATTTCGATAGTTGTCGGTTTGACGCCACTTTCACCACTCTTGGACACAGCTTAGGTACTAATAATCAGCTCACACACTTCCTTGGCGGGAAGAGTTTGCACCGATCCTCGCGCAGCATCCATTTTGGGATGAAATTCTATTGAGTTAGTAGTAGGTGTTTTCTTTTTAGACAGCGATGGGGTTAGTCAAAGTCACAATTATCACGTGATTGAAATGCCTGCGTCATAAGACATTTCTACCTCAACACCTATTTGCTCGGTCGGTAGCAACCCGATTCGACTTCGGCGTACATAGGTTTTGCTTTCCAACATAAGTTGAAATACGCGACACCTCCACTCAGCAAATTAATCAACTAAAATAATGTAAGTATTTGACGCGGCAAATTATTTGTCCAATCATACTTCAGAATTCTAAGTTGTACATTCACAGTTAAAAGTAAATTATTACAGTTTACAGCTGACATTTTCCGCGCGCGTTTTATTACTTAATTCTTTTATTGTGTTGCTCTTCTTTTTTAAAGTCAGTCTTTTTGAAAACTTCTTATGCAGCATACAATACGTTTATGTGTATCCAACAAAACACATTTAACTTAAGCGCCCAAATATCTTTGCGGATTGTACCTTATTAAAAGCTACTATAGCGCCGATATCCCCTCTCCAACTATCTTGTTTGCTGAGTAGAGCACTGACCTGTATCATAAAGGACTGAGCATTCTTCAATACAACATTGAAGCAAACAAGCCCCACCTAAATATTAGTTACTTCAGGTGCCAACTAGTGCGTTAGTTATATAATGATGGTAGCTCGGTGTTTATAATGTGTTGGTAGTACTGGTATCAGCTGTTACAGTTTAGCTTGTTCTAATCTATATGCTTAATATCAGGTGAAAAGTAGTATAATTACAGGCTCATAATTATTTAAAACGTAAATTATTAAAAATTGTATTTTATTGCAATGCATAAACGTAGTTTATACTACGTATGAAACAAGGTTATGTTTATGTAAATAAAAACATTAGTTACAGTGTTACCAATAATCACCAACACAACAAACCTAAATTACTAATTGGCACCTTAAAACACCGGTTTTCAATTTGCTTCAAAAATAGTGGAGGGGATCATTAGAATGCTCAGTCCTTTAAGATACAGGTCAGTGGAGTAGAGCTGTATCTTTGAGAAAAGCTTTCTCGCCTTTCTCAAAGAGCTGTATACATTGAACGCAACCTGAATGTCTGATACTGGTGTATGTTTACATCCATTTTGCAATTGTATCTACATTTTAGATTCAATTTTTGTTGCATTTTAATAAAATAGGTGCTTGCATTCTTGCATATCATCATTATATAATATCATATGTATATCATTTGGAAATCTGGACTTACAGTCATTTTCAACAAAGATTAACCCTGCGCCATAAACAACACAAATCACAATTTCACAAAGGCTACTGCGGAAAAGTGTTTTACAATCTAAATAAATCATTCATTGCTAGATGGCACCACTTTCACAACTCTTGTTCTTTTTCTATGCTTTTCACAAATTTCGATTTCCGAGCGGTCAACAAGTATTTTACCTAACTTTAAGTGCTTGCTTATATCATAATAGAAGAGGTATAAACAAGGCTAGAACTTTAGGTTAATTGTGTTAACGCCACTTGTTTTAATTTTCACAGATGGAAATTTAAGTCACCAGCAAACTTTTGAAATTTTACAGTAATAAGGGTGCAAGATTTGTGGCCAGTATCTTTCACAGATGTCTTAACCCTTCAAACCTTTTGATAACATTCCTTTGACGCACTAGGCACTATTGGGGTGAGGCGGCGATCGCAACGACGCCAAGTGTAACTAAGAACGTCGGGGTTAAAAGCATAAAAGCACGTAGAGTTTCGTGTGTTTTTCGTTTTCTATTGTTTTATCTTTAAAAAGACAATTACTTGGACCAACTTGGACAAAATATTATGGTTGTTAACGTATTCCACCATGAATCCACCTCCATAAACTACAATTTCAACCCCGACGTTGACGGCCATTGCTAATTTTAAAGCGCCATCTATATTTACTTCCTCGCCCGAATATTCGTGAATAGTTGAAGCTGAAGGCAGTTTTCAATGTGGATGTGGTGTGGACCTGGGTTCATTTTTAAATTTTGCTACACGAGACTCGTAGATTTATTTAAAGTTAAATATATTTTTGCAAGTATCAACTGAAATTAACTTTGAATTTTCCAATGATTTCAATTATTTGCAATTATTCTTAATTATTTGAAATTCAATTTCCTTGGTATTTAAAATGAAGGAACAGGAAGTAAGAGTAAAACTACGGTGGCTAAATTGGATTTTAGGGACTTTTGTTTTACATACGCCATTTATGTGGACGGTGTACTTCCAGTTGGTCTTGTGCGTGGTAAAAGTAACGGTGAGCGGTTACATAGCCATTACGATTTCAAACACAAATTTGAATATAAAAAGTTAAAAATTATAAAGTTGTTCTTATAGAAGTTGAGGAAATGGAGGAAAATTGTAGTAATAAATGTCGTGCATGTTTGACGCAGGATGAGCCAATGTTGTCACTATTTGAGGTGTACGAGCACGATCTAACACTGGCAATGATTTTAAAAAATTGCATAGGCAACATAGAGGTAAATCATTTCGTACCACATATTTCCCACCTAATAACGAATTTTATAGGTTTCCGAAAACGACGGGTTGCCTCAAAACTTATGTGATAGTTGTGTATTAGTGCTCACTCAATTTTATAATTTTACAGTAATTTACGAAGAGTCTGATAGGTATTTGCGATCTTTGTGTAGCAAAAATGTTGAATTGTTACCAGTACATTCTCCTGAAGTAGTTGAATTTAATAGTGTAACACTAAAACACGAGCATAAAAACGAAGTAGATGCGCAGGGAGACGATGACGATATATCAAAAGACAGTGTTTCAAATGATTTTTTGATTGATCAAAGTAATTGCGAAAGTGAGGAGTTTATTACCCAGTTGGAAAGTTCCACTGCAAAACAATCTGAAGACTTAACGGATTTAATTAAACTTGAAAATGAAACACTTGTGTTTGAAGATGTAACGAAGTACGAGTGTACAATTTGTGGAGAGGAGCATCTGTACGCGTCACCGTTTCAACAACATATGAGACTAAAACATCAAATGACCGATATCGATTGTGAAAGCTACGCTAGTAAAGTACGAATTAAAGTGTTCCAATCGTTACCTAAAACTGAAACGAAAGTCGAACATACTAAATCGGAAGGAACTGATGATATTAATCTCACATGTAAATTTTGCAACAAAAATTTTGTATACGTAACGCAATTACAACAACACTTAAAGTTGCACGACGCAAATAAAAAGTATGTATGTGAGGTGTGCGGTGCTCGGTTTATCCGTAAAACTTACTTAGATGATCACAAAGAGGGTCACAGCACAGAAAAGAAGCACGTCTGTAAATTTTGCGGTAAAGCTTTTCGCCGTAGAACTGTTTTAAGAGCGCACAAACGAGTACACACACATCCCAATCATTATGTTTGCGAAGAATGTGGTAGAGCATTTACGAACAGCAGTACTTTGAAAACTCATAAATTACTCATTCATATTCGTGAACGTAATTTCCATTGCGTGATCTGTAATTTAAATTTTCCTCTTAAATCTACATTAAACAAACATATAATTCGTCATCAAAAAAGAGAAAATGGAGAGAAAGGCTTTAATTGCACCCAATGTCCTATGCAGTATAAAGATAAATCGAGTCTTAAAAGACACGTGAATGCTAAACATCAAGGAAGAATTGAGTTGATTCCGTGTTACGGTTGTCCCAAGAAATACTCCAGCAAGGCAAATTTAATGAAACATATTAGAAGACACCATAGTCAAAATATGGTTGTCGCCGAAGAAGTTGTCCTATAGTATTTTTTAAAATCGAAAACATATTTTTATAATACCTTAATGTCATAGTACGTTAGCATAATTTATATTATTATCGCAAACAGATTTATTGTAAATAGTACTTAATTATAATTAAAAATGGCAAGTACAAATGATACAATTTAATTTTTTCATCTTTTTGTACTTCCTAGTATGTAGTAATTATTGTTAATTAATACATGAATATATTTCAAGTAGTGATGGGTATTCCTCGTTATTTTTAAAGAACTAGTTCGTGAACGAACTGTTTGTATTAAATCCGTAATCTGTTGTTCTAATCATTGAATAGATTTTGAACTTAAACGCGCATCATAAAGCAAGTATATATAGTACAAAAATTGTGACTTAAAATTGCCTTTAATAAGATATTTCAATTCCCGTCAGCACAATTATTTTGCACTTAGGTGTAAACACCATTTACCATCTGTATTTACTATATATGTTGGCATATATATAAAAAGAAGGGTCAGGTAGTTCACCTAATTAATCATAGCTATGCTACTCGTGCTCAACTCCTCCAATCTTTCATATAATTTCTTAACTAAAAAAAGCTATTGCTCAAAATAATATTCATTATAGGTCGGTTAAATGTTTATAACTGTCTCCAACAAACAATAAATATTTACGCTGTCCTGAATATTAGCTACAAAAGGTTCTTAAGTCTTATAAAAAAATATATTTCTGTATTATCAATTAATGATGTTAACATACATATAAATTTTGTACGTTACTGTAAATTAATTTTTTATTGTAGTAGGTTTATGCGATAAATTTAGTTCACTCAATGTTAGGAAGTAACGTCTCTTTCGCTTATGTAATATGATTGTTAGCCAGCTTTCTGAGGTTAACAAGTGTTTACTTTTATCTCGGCAAGCTGTAAACTTTAGTTTACTAGTAGTACGTTGACATACAGAATTGCATTTGTTTATTAATCTGTCACATCTTATTTATATCAATTGTGCAATATTCAAAAATAAATGTTATTCTATTATTATTATTATTATTTTGAACTCAAAATGCACATCTGTGACTGTACCTAGTTTGTTTTAGAGAGCCAATATGCGATGCGCTCCCTTAATTATTTAGCAAAATGAGCAAACGAAGTAGAAGTGTTGTGTGGGAACATTTTAATAAAAAAAAAGGATGAAAATTTCGACCCGATTCTGAAAATAACCAAAACAAAACAAGCCCTCATCACAATTACAGTAGCTCAATACGACCACGAACTAGTTTGATTGCAGTTTTGTTACGTCTCTCATTCAGTAATGAATCAGTACATTCGTCGATTGACGGCGCATTTAATAGTTCGAAATGAACTGGTTCATTTAGTTCACATTAAAGAACGGTTCTTTTATATAGTTCGTTCGTGAACCATATCTCTAATTTCAAGACAAAAGAGCTTATAGTGAAGTTGTTACCAATAGAACTGTTAACATACTAAAGCAGAACCACAAAAACATGTTGTGCAACAAATTCTGAGCAAACTAGACGACATTAAAAAAAGAATCATTAACCTTGAAGAGCATCCACAGGAAGTAATATCTAAAAGCAAAAATTAAGAAACGGAACTGTAACAGGCTCCAAAACCATCAGCAAGAATTATTACGCAGTTGGAAAGTTCCACTGCAAAACAATCTGAAGACTTAACGGATTTAATTAAACTTGAAAATGAAACACTTGTGTTTGAAGATGTAACGAAGTACGAGTGTACTTGGCTTGCAAAAAAATATGTGTGTGTGTGTGTCTTGCAGCCAAGTCATTTTACTACCAGAATCAGAAGCTAAAAAATCTACACACGATGATTCTGGTGTGGCAAAGTAATTGCATCAAAATATGAAAAAAACAGAACATGAATTCTAAGCACTCTCCCATCCTCTTTGAGTAATAAATTTAGCTATAACAAAAGAAAATTCATCTAGGCTGGCAAAGGAAAGAGATTGGCATAGCTAAAACTACTCCCCTCTCTCTGGGTCGCTGAAAATCGTGGAAGAACTATATTAAGTAATAGAGAAAATCGCAATCGATACCCAGCTTTGAATAACACACCAGAAATTAAAGGAAATAAGAGAGTTAATAGCTGAAAAGAAAATTGTGAAGGATCTGGCACCAAATCAGGAAAACCATATAAACAAAACCATCTTGAATAAATGCTTCCCAGAAGCTAACAGTATGAAATTAATCATTTTAAACAGAACAGCATAGAAGAGTATGTTAATGGCGTCTGGTATGTCCAAGTAAAGGACAAAGGATAAAGAGATTCAAGGATCATCTTGAAAGTACATTTCAACCAAATGAAGAAAAACTACTTGGTTTCATGTGCAATTCCATATACTTTTCGTCCTTACTTCTGTTAACATGGGGACTTGTTTAGTTTTACCTGCCCTTCTTATGTTTTGGTACTCTTGCACCATATTGAATTGCGTATGTAATGATACAGGTTTGATCACAGCTGTGTATATCCAGTGGGACATCTTTAGAAACAGGCCACATTTCTCCAAATATTGGAGTATGGGTGCATAGGGTCCGCTTTATTCATTGTTTTCTCTAATTTCACGGTCTGGTATTATCCTTATATGGTCTGGTATTATCCTTATATGCGCGACTTCTTTGCATTCCATAGAGATCTTCCTGTTAGAACGCTCTTCTTTGTAAACACTATTTGTGGGATTACTGACAGCCTCTCTGTCTGTGACTTACATGTTACGTCATCTGCATATTCTGTATCCGACTTTTGAGCATCTGTGGCAAGTTGTTCACAACAGGAAAACAGAGCAGGGAAAATATTATCCCTACCACAAATTAAGGGTATAGAATTTTATATTGCTTTAAAAGCAATCGTGGGCCCATCCAGACACATTTTCAAGTTTTGCACATATTATTCAACAGTCTTAAATCACTTTACCTTCATAACTTCATTTTTCTTCAGAAAATGAGACCACCGAGGTAAAAACACATTTTTTTAGTTATATATTTTTATCAATAAGTTAATAAGTATTTTTGTAAAGCTAGCATATAAAATATATGTATAGTAAAATTAATGTACGACCAGTATATAACTGCAATATTAATTATTAAATATAATCAATACAATAACTTTCTATCTTTGGATTATATGGTTCTGCCTGTTTTCGTTGAGTGAAGATTATCACCTATCATTAGTTTAAACATAAAAATACTACATTTGTAAAACGTCCCAATCATTCGCTTTCTCCAGCAAGTTGATAGTGATGTCGACGTAAAGCCGATAAACGTAACCTTTCCTGCTCTAATTCTTTCTCCAACTCTAACACGCGAACTTGAGCATCCATTTCTAAGCGTTTAGCTTGATGAAGTGTCATATTGGAAGTATCTAATTCTTCTACAATACGGAAGAAGGTAATACAAAAAAATAAATAAGTAAAAATAATACATTACCCGCTTCGTCCATCAACTGACTACAATCTTTAACAGTGGCAACCACGCCACCAGTAGCTGTCGTCACTCCCTTAGATGCTTGACTAAGCTGCTGCAAGTTGTTACTTTTACGTTCCGCTTTAACTCTACTAGCTACCACTAATTGTGCCGTTGAAGCTGCTATTTCTTGAGATGCGACTACAAGCTGCTCTAACTTCCCTTGTCCGTTCACTACTTTATCGGCAGCGCTCCTAATCGAGATTTAAAAATCAAAAATTTACTAACCCGACGACGATTGCTTACAAAAAATATTTGGCGGCGGCCGCAACTGCCTTAGCAGCCGAAATAAAACCGTCAGTCCAACGATGATTACGTTTATAAAATTCCTTTGCACTTGCAGTACCTTTTCCCTGCGAAACAATTTCGGCTTGCAATAAACGTGCCTTTTGCACTAATATCTTTATAGCTTGCATTAACGTAGTGCACGAATCTAAAATCTTTTCGTTAACTTCTAATTTTATTCCCGAATCTGCGGCTCTGGAAGCACTCAGCATTTCCTATAACATATTTTAGAACACACCCGCAACTTAACTTTCTCATCTATACCTGTATACGTCTCGCTGCCTCTTCTATAGCTTTATCCATATCGGAAAGTTCGTCGTCAATCATATATGCTAACTTATCAGCATTTTCACCTTGCAATGAGCCACTGATTGTTTCAGCAAGAGAGGCAACTGCTCTCACTTTTTCGGCCGCCTCATTGACGGAATCGTTAACAGGTAGATTCATCCGTAAATTTCCTAATACTGTCAATACGCCATCACCCAATTCCTTACATGCATCAGTCATTCCTAAAAGTTCAAGTTAGTAATGTACTACTACTTAAATCAGGGTTGGGTTGATTTATATCAAATAATTTAAATCAGATGATTTTTTAAATTAAAATCATGATTTAAATCAAACTAACCTTTTATTCTCTTGTTAAAAGTTATTAGGTATTAGACCAGGTACATAATAGTATACTTACTTTCACCAAATGTTATATCAGGGCTAGTATTAGAAGTTGCACGACCTTGTAATAAATATGTGGCCAATTGGTAAGCTATTTTAATAGCTGCTTTTATGACCAAGGCAGGATTTTCATGATTAGCGTCAATACTACTCGTCAATGCATCTAAACAATCTTGTGTTAAACTTCGAAAGTAATCTGCACCACAAGTCACTCCAGAAAGTGCAGGATTATCCAACTCATGAACGGAATGCTGTAAAATGCTTTCACATTCTTGTACAGTTTGTGTAATGACTTGTTGTATTAAAGTAGTATTTTCTGTTCTTACTAAAAAAATATGAGACACATTTTACACGCCGATAAACCTTATACTATTGTTAACAATGTAAATAGAGCGAATACACTTGTTACTCCTTGTTGTTTTTGGCTACCCTTACATATAATTAGTAAAAATAGGTTTCTATAATTGATAGGTGAAGCAGGTATCTTCATATTTACAGACTTGTTCTTTCTATAAAATACAACCTCTACGAGAAACAATAAAGACTTATTTGTCCCTGTAAGGTTGGTAGTAAACCATGTTGGACAAGTCCAATTGAAAATTAATGATCGCTGTCAAATCAAATCAAATTTGATTTGATTTGATTAATGATCGCTGTCATTTTGGGATATTTGAATATTCGATGTGAAAAAGAATATCTTCGTACAGTTTAAACAGATATTTAACTATGAAAATTAAATAATGTTATTGGTTAACTAGAATTTAATGCCTATTTTCCCTTTTTTGGGGAGGGTTAGCAAAAGCTGTGACATTCAAAACAGCCTCAATTCAACCATGAATTCCTGTTTTCTTTCTCCTATATAAATGAAATAATTAAATGGATGAAAATCTGGGAAATGATCTGGAAAAAAAATTATGATTGTAATTATCATCCCAATTGATACCATTATGAAGTTGCAACTAAATGGAAGTACCTACATAATAAAATTTAAGTAGGTATTACTTTTTATTCCGATAAAGAAATTTATTTCATAGTTTCATATTAAAATATTATCGCATCGATTGTTATATAACTGATGTTTTTCAGTAACAATGCAGTCTGCTTACGAAAAATGGTAAAATACTGTTTTAATATTAAAAAAGTACCGAAAATGCATATCTTCAAACTTGTTTAAAGGGCCAACAAATAACAATGCGCACTCACCCTACTTCCAATCAATAACTTTTACCAAATCCATAATAACACTCAATGCAGTTCTATTCACAAAATCGGAAAAACCTACCTTGCTCTACTTGTGCTTGCAAGTCAAGTATTTTACTTGTAAGTTGTTCAATTTCCTTCATTAAGTTTTCTTTTTCAAGTATTGCTGCGTCTAATTTAGTGTTGTATTCAGCACTGGCTCTAGAGGCATCCTCTAGGCTCTTTTTTAAAATCTACAAATAGACATTATAATTATCAAAAAAATTCTAACAATGTTTTCCAAGGTTTGTTCAATTGAAACGTATCTTTGGACCGTAAAAAATGTATTCAGAAATGACCAACACAATTAAAGCACTTCTCATTGCTTCATCGTTTGATGTACATCTTGCTGATAGAATTTTTGTGGTTACTGCTTAAAGAATTTCTATACAGCGTTTTGCACATCTGTGTCTGACTAAAGACAGTTATGTTTTAACATATTTTTCTGTACATACCCCAAAGATGTGGAAATCCCAAAGTGGTAAATATGGGCCATATGATTGATGTAAGTATGATCGTGGAGTACAATGACAACATGTGAAAGTATTCCTGGATGTTTTCATCCAAGTGCTTGTTCAGAGTTTCATCTTGTCTGCAGAAGTTTGTTTAAAACTTTGTCGATGATAGATCGCAAATTTGAAGATTTCCATTGCATCAATGACAGACACTAAGTTTTGTCACCAGTAAGATAATCATTACCATTTGGCTGTACTCCCCAAGAAGATAACCCCATTCTCAAGCATTTTTGGGCCTCAGACACACGGTGAGAAATCTACTGTGCACAAGCTTTGGTATAACCAAGTTTATGGATGTTATTATGGATAGATCTTACACACACTCCAACATTTTCTGAAAAATTCCACAATTTTCTCTAGTTACCCCCCCCCCACGTCATTTTGCTATCTGTTGAGGCAATGCACCAGCCACAATTTATCAGTCATTCCTTATTTTCCATACCTCAATTTTCAGCACCATTTCTTCACAGTTGGATATGTAATATATGCATTCGAGCATGAATATGCAATAAGATCCTGGAGTACAAATGTCATTTCAAAGTCACAATGCTGCAAAACTGATCAGCATGGCAGTTACAACACTACTAATGTTGTAAAATATAAACATAAAATTGTTTCCAAGACTAACCTCACCAAAGATACATTTCAATTGAATAAGTTTTGTGCGTACCTCAGTTTCCATATTAAATAAATCCTTATCCCTCCTTAAACCTTCCAACTCATTTGTATGATCGCTGGACGCCTTTTGTAGTTGTTCTATTTCAATCGAATTATCTGATTCCATTTGTTGGATTTTACCTTCAAGTTGAGTAATATATTGCTGTGATTCATCCGATTTTGCTGTAAGTTCTTTGATTTTTTTCTCAATCTCAGGTTTCTAGAAAAATTTATGTAGCAATCCAAGCAATAGAAATGAAGGACAAATACCTGTCGTAACAAATCTATATGTTCATTCCGCAAACTTTTATACACACCAAGGAGTTTGGTAAATTTTTCATCTTTAATTTTTTCTGAAATTGTTTCATTTTTATTTTTGCGACTAAACTTATTTGAACAACTTAATAAGAAATCTAATGTTGAGCAAATTGTGAACACCATGATTGTTAATTAAATGACAGTATAACAATCTATTTCAAATTGAACATTGAGGTTCCTAGATTTTTAAACTTTTAACTATTGCAGTGAAAATATCAAGTTTTATAACTAACGAAACTTAAAACAAGTATTATTACGTTCCGAATCCTGCGACTGCGCAACAGCAGAAGCTTGATGAAATAAATCTTCTTTTATTTGTCTTTCTTGTAACAATTCGCTTTCTTTCGTTGCTAATGACGTTTCCAATGATGCCATCTGTTCCCCTAATTTTTGAACAGTTTCCATATTATCTCGCGCTAATCTGTTATTATCATTTCTGTAATAAAAATTGTTAGTATATAATAATTATATTGCATAAAGCAAATTACCTAAGTCGATCTAATTCATGTTGTAAATGTTTAATTAAATTATCTCTTTCTGCAATTGCATCAATATGGGCCTGCTGCGGTTGTTGAAATTGTGCAGGTGACAAAGATCTTTGACTCGGTGTATCGGATTGATCGATCATGTTGTCTGTGGTATCAATCAGATTTCCTTCTGATGGATCATCTTCTTCTAAAGGCACAACCACTTCTTGAGTAACGTACGTCCTTAATTCAGCTTGCATAAGGAAATTGGGTGGTCTCTGCAAACACTTTCTGTAAATCACTGGATCAACTGTACATCTTAATGTAATACTTTCACTTATACCTCTGGTAAAGGTGGTACTGTGATCAAATTTCTAAAGTACTGCAATGCGTTGGTGTTTTGATAGAACTGTTTGAGTTCCTTAAATTGTTTAAAAAATCGATCTCTGTGTCCAGTTAATATGTCAGCAGGTAAAGATGAATGTAAACGAAATAAAATCTTAACGCAATAATCGTAAAGACGAGAAGCATCCTGAATGCACATAATTAACGGTGCCAATCTGCACTGTCCTGCACTAGTCATGGAATTAGAACGTGACATATCGAGGGAACCAAAAACTGGAAATTTTAAAATATTAAATTTGCACGTTTACTATTTTCCGACAATTACTTGCAGTTTGTAATTCCAAAATGTTATCTAAATAATCGAACATTTCTACGGATAGCTGAAAACTAAAATTATTTGATTATATAAAATATCAGTCAATGCTTTTATGAGACACTCACTAATTATTTATATCATTTGCACCAATTGATTCCAATTCTTCGTTGGTAACACCTAAATGACCTGGAAATCTAGGGTTCCGTTTGTGAAAATCTAATTTTGTCATAAGGAGGGTTGTGTATAGCCTAATCATTTTGCCATAACCCTCTTTCAAATGGCACTGTAATTAACAATCTGATTTAACAATGTTAACAAGTCAAACATACATACCCATAGTTTGCCTGTCTCGTCCAATTCTTTCCTATGTCTCTGACTATGCACAAGGCACAATGGATGTCCTTCCCTCAAAACTTTGTGAACCACATGGCACAGTTTCCACGCAACTATACGATCATCCATAAATGGTAACCGAAGTGCTGCCATCCAAAAGGTTTGAGCACCTTGTTCGTGAAATGTTCCAATAATTGCCAAACGGACATGTTTTTGTTTTACAGGTATTTCCAAGTTGTTTATTGCTTTATTAATTGCCGTAATCTACAAAAAATGGACCATTAAAAAATAGATATCACTACAAAATTCGTGTAAAAATTTATTTGTACCTCTCACTCACTTGAGGATTAATTTCGTAGACCGCTTTTATAAATGTTGAAAATTTAACAAACATAG
The DNA here is from genome assembly GCA_036250285.1 of Pyrocoelia pectoralis. Lineage (NCBI taxonomy): Eukaryota > Metazoa > Arthropoda > Insecta > Coleoptera > Lampyridae > Pyrocoelia > Pyrocoelia pectoralis. The sequence continues at coordinate 14,055,621 of CM070077.1, forward strand.
TGAATGTGACAAGGTGTCAAAATAAATTTCATTTCCTGTTTTGTATATAAGTATATTTTCCACAAGATGGAAACTTTTTAAATCAAATGAACAGAAACGAACCTATTAGTAGTTTAGTTAAATGTACTTGTCTAGTTGGTTTTCTCTTGTGTTTAAAAATAGGATCAGTGAAAATCATTATTTAGGGTAGAAAAAGCTCACCGATTTTTCGTCTATAATGGTTCAACAAGAACCGGAATAATAAAACGAAATCAGAACTGTACATATATAATAACCAGTGGTGGCTTACTGCTAAACAATGGAAAATTTCTGTTCAGAAGTTGACATCACTGTATTAATTTAATGCGAATGCAAGGTGTACATTGATTCCTTTTTCTCATGTTCTTTCCAGAGTCAGTAGATTAACAGTTCTTTCCATCTAAGTTTGACATCTAGTATCATGCCTAAGTAGCTACTTAGCGTTGTTCTCATATGGTAAGTATGGTTCCATTTATCTCCAAGGATAGTTCTTTTAGCTTTTATATTTCTCTTTTGAGCTGTTGTGTTTTATTATTTAATATGGTCTTGTCTGAAGGATCTCGCGAGTGTTGCCATTTTCTTCTGGCTCTTCTATTTTCCTTAGCTATTTGTCTTATTTCCGTTGGGTAATTTATACCTTTGGTTTTATACTTGAGTTCCCTTATATTATTGTATGCTGCCGCCTGTATGAGTTTGGTAAAGTTTTCAGCTTCGTCTTCTAATTCTTCATTTGTTTTTAAGCTAACATTTAAGTTGATATTGTTTTGTAGTTCGGTTTTAAAGCCTTCCCAGTCTGTGATTTTATTCACTGGTGCTGGTCGTTTTACCTTTTTTATTATCTTCTCACTCAGCGTCATAATAACTGCTGAATGATCAGATTCCAGGTCCAAGTTTTCCTCGAGCTCCATGAAGTTTAGTGAAACTTTTAGTGATATGAAGAAGTCCAACATATCTGGCATTTTATTGATGTCAGGCTTGCCTGTGGTATGATAATTTATATCCTATTTCTTAGCTCATTGCCCTTGGTAGTGGTTAATCGCGAACCCCAATCAACATGTTTGGCGTTTAAGTCACCGCCTATGATGTACCTTTCGCCTGGGTGTTGAAGGAGAATTTTGTCATTTTGTTGCTTAAGGTTGTGCCTGGGCGGACAATAGATTGCCCCAACTGCTAGATTTTGTTTGTAGGATTTGATCACGGTACGTTGTAGTATGCCAACACGTTGTAAGTGCGATTCTTCGAAGTGGTTAATGGATTCTTTAATAATAATCGCGCTTCCACCTTTTGCTTGATTATCTGGGCAGATAGTACATTAAGTTTTGTATCCTTTTATCCTTAGATAGTTTTGGATTGTCATATGTGTGTCTCTGGAAACCTTCTGAAGGTTAAGGAAAACCTTTAAGGAGTATTTTTTGTTAAGGGCGCCGTGGGCATTCCATATAGCAATTCATAGATCTCTTTGGTCCATGGTTTTATTTCTGCATGGGAATGGCACCAGTGTTTCTGGCTCTTAGCTTATCAAGTCGGTCATTTACTTGATTTATAGATTTCATCACATCCTGCACCATTTGCATTATGGATGGTTCAGTTTTACGTTTTACCTATGGAGGGCGTCGGTTTTTCTCTTTGAATTTGTGCTGTTTGCGCATACGATACTCGAGGTTTAGTCTTGTTACATATGACTGTCCTTTATCTTTAGGGTGTTACTCCATTTTGATTTATTTGTAGTTTATTTTTGATCTTATCATAATTTTTTACGTTACTTATAATCGGTGGTGGTTTTATTGTTTTTTCAATTTTAGCTTCCAGGCTGCTTTCTGGTTTCTCTGGCGATTCAGTCGCCTTACGTTTTTTCTTATTTTGTTTCTTATTTGTGTCTGGCAAGAGTTTTTCTTCCTCATTTGAATTTGCAGGGATGTAAGATTTCTTTTTTGTTGGAATCTCCTTTTTATTTGTCTGCTATAATTCCTGGTTTTGTGCCTGTAAAGTACTCACTTGCATTTTTAGGTGATCAATTTCAGCCTGCTGCTGCTATATTTTTAAAATTATATTTAGATTGAACAACCAATTGGTTAATTTTTTTAAACATTCGCAAAAAAAGTGTATATCTATAAATGAAGCAGTTGACTAACCTTTGAAATAACATTATTGTAATATTTTTCAACCTAAAACCGTTGAGCTCACTCAACGCTAAAACTCATTGTGCTCAGAATTAAATAAAAGTTGAATAACCCTAGTCGTTATTTAATACCTGTAGTACTTTTTTCATTTATTACTTTAGTTATGGTCTGATACAATCAAGCGGTATTTCTTACAACTTTTTTGCCAAGATTTAATTACCCACTACACATCAGATATTTAAAAAATTTTAATCAGTTCTTTTGTGTATGAAAAAGAAAGTTTAATAGCTCATGTAAAATCTATTGTTTAACAAGTCCTTGATATCCTTAAAATTGCGGAAGTTCATTACATATTCACACTACAAAATAACATGTGTTATAGTTAAATGTTATCTTGTTGTTAAATCTGTGTTTACATTCAACTGCAAATGGATAAAGATGTTATTCCCAAATTCAATAATTGGCATTAAACCTCTTCCATTATTAACTAAATTTAAATTTGGTACACATTTAACGGTTCCTTCAAACTGTTATTTTAATCGAAAGGACAGGAAGTGCATATTTAAACATGACTTCCTTCTTAGCTATGCTTGTGGGGTTCATTATGCAGCTATTCTGTGTTAATATATAACAAATTACATACTGTCACACATTGCATTAATAAATCATAAATTTAAATCTTGTACTTGTAATAATGTAAAAAAAAACTGAAACTGAAGTAACGATTTATTAAAAAACCATTATTTGAAATTTGCTAAATTTTTTGCACGTAGAATTTAGATTTAACTATAATTATGAAGTTGCTTTTACAAGAACTTGCTTTGCCCTGTTTATTGCCTATTGCCAATATTACTTGAAGTGTACGAGTATTTTAAAAAATTTAAAAAATCAAATGATTTTCGTAGAAGTAGCTGTCAAGATATCAACTTTTGTTGGATGTGGAATACTGATGTGATTAATATGAATATGATAAGAAGGAATCATTCTATTCATCGCGCCTCATGGTTAGACAATTAATTATTGAGATATTAGGTTCTGACTTGTAAATATCAGGGCAAGGACAATAACCATGCCCTACTTTTTCCAAGGGAAAATATTCTCAGAAAAAGGGTGACTTGCAAGCTACACTACTCCCACAAAAATACTGTTTAGAGGAGGCTCTCTTGTGTTCTAGACTGGTATCCATTTGGATGGTTCCGTTCCACTCAATTTGCGAGAGGTCTATCAACACCAAAGATTATCTGGAACACATTTTGGTTGAACATGTAATGCCCTTTGTTCTTTTTATGGATTCTAATTATCTATTTATACAGGATAATGCTCGCCCTCATATTAACAGTCCTGATTTCAAATCTATAAAACACCTGTAGGAGTAGGACGCCTTTAAAAAATAATTCGCGGTCGTACACCTGCTCCTTCCAACCGCAATCATCTCATGGAAACAGCAATTACAAAATGAGACGATTTTGACTAGGAATTTATCCAAAATCTCCTGACTATAAATTTCCATGATTCTCTGTTATTTTTAATACTTTTGTCTGTTCAGCAGTGCTATATGTTATTTACTCAAACGGAGCAGTTGCGTCATCGTAATAAAAAATGGCGTAAATAACTGACATTGTTGTCACGTCACAGTTTACGTATTATTTTTAGGTTATGGTAAATTAACAATGCAGTCTCATCATTACATTGCCATGGCAACGTAGCATTGTGCTGCCGATATAAACGAAAATTCTTTCACACAGTTTTAATCGATGCGTGTGATTGAAAACGGTTACCTTTTATACCACTTAACACAAGGTGATAAATCTGGACTATAGAGTGGGTGCTCTAAAATCCTCCATTTCTTTTGTTGCAGTAGAATCGGGTCTCGGTGGAGCGTATACATAGTACGCTCGCTTCATCGAAAGAAATACTTTCGAAGTCTGACCTGTACAAAAGGGGGGGAGTGTAGCTCTCGTTATGAAACCCATGATTGACGTTATGGATTCTTAATATGTCGACAGATTATGAAACCATAAACGTATGATTACTGACCAAAACTGTTCTGATCTGTGAATATGTTTGATGCAAATAGAGAAATGAAAAAGATAAACCCCTCAATCGGTTTATCGGCCTAGTAATCCCTGGAATAATCCCAAGGGGGAAGATGATGAAGTCGTGGTACCTAACTTAAAACACATACTTGACCTTCACCTTCAGACTTAGGTACAGACAATAGATATGGTCAATGTTATAGAAGTTATACATGAAACAATTTACACACAGCGGAATACATCTTCCGCTTCTCTCACAATGATCAAAAGTCAAGTTTCCTTCCCATGGACCCCATGATGCAATTAGAAATTTTAGAATCAATCTGGACTACATTATCAATTTGACATAATACAAAGGAAAATAGTACAAGCTACCTAAAAATATTTTGCAGGACTTTCTCAAGTTATTTATTTTTGGTTTTAAAGTTCTGGCAAAACCCAAAGTTCCATAAAAGAACTAAACATGTTCGTACAAGACACTCCTTTGTTGGGGAACTTGTAACTGAGCGTGCAGAAAATCTGAAAATCAACTAACTGACCTCTTGACGAATCCCCTACCTAAGTCTCGATACATAGTGTTGAATTTATCAATGTTAAAATACGATTTGTTTGTGCTCGCTTTTATATAAGTTAAATGGTTTTATAAGTGAATAGAAAAAGTGAATTGTGTTAATTTTTTGCTAATTATTAATTAACTAATTTATTGACGTTTAATTCAAGTAAAAAAGTTATAAACTCCAAGGTTTTTCAAGATTCACAAACATTTTGATAGGTACTTAAAATAGTCTGCTTGTGACCGACCATTGTAGTAGGCATGGACGTTTTGTGTAATATCATTGAATTGATTCAATGGTAATTTCTACCTTTAATATGTGACACCTCACGTCAACGGATGGAAGATGTAGTTGCCAACAAATAAAACTGTTTCTATCTGGCCATGAAGATCGTGAAGATCCTTCACTTTCAAGGTGCTTATGATTATGACATTTATGACACTTGAAAGTTAAAACAACGACATGTTATAAAGGGCTTACTTCTCGTGTTTGTACATTTTTGTTAACTTATAATTTTGTATTTAGGTAATTTGAATATTTACTCCACGCACAATTGCTGACCTTTAAAAAATGAATCATCTCTACAAAAGGAAACGCTTCTTCATTGCCACTTTATAACTACGTACCTTCCAATTAGTACAACGTCGGGTCCGCGTCATTTTGCTTTTTTAAAAATATGTATTACCTATAGACTGTTGGGCTACATTTTTTTAAAATCCAGAAGTTCATATTCTGTTTCCAGAAACGGTGATTTATGCTATTTAAACACTAAGTATCAACAATCAGCATAGTATATTACGCTTCAGTAGTTAACAACATATTACTTATTACCAAAGACTTTCTATTACATTACCAAGTATTAAATAAAATTATTATACCAGCTGCACTGCAATTGAAATCATTGCAATGTGTGTTTAATTAAACTGTTAGTCCCAAGTCACGTTTTAACTATAAGAGCACAGTAACTTATCTGTGATAAGAGTTTTACAAACCAACGCGTTGGTTGACTTAATTAAATTACAAAAAAAAAGGTTTACAACAAATTAAATCAAAATGAAAGTTGTTAATACTTACGTATCTATAAGTTCCTATATCTGTTTGAAGTATACCAGACATTTCTGATTCTTATTGTTGTACTTATTAATTGGGTTAATAAAATAGCTAATTCAGCTCATGCAATCTGAAAAATGCAAAGTAAAATAAAATATAAAGCAACAGCCATTACTCATAATAAAAATGTAATAAGTTAATAATTAAGTAGAAAGTTAACTAATAAGGTACCAAGAAGCAGTTAGTAAGCAAGCAAATTAGTATTTACGTACGCAGCTACCTGGAAATGATTAATGAAGATAAAGAAACATAGAAGACATGCAATACCTAAAAATTGTTTGAAATTTACATTCATTTAGCTAAATAAAATTTCCCCCCATTACACCAGTAATTAAAATTGTTTATAATTGGACGTGAAAGCGCCCGATTATTGATTAAGGTTTCTTGTGTAGTTAGAGTTTCTGGTGTACGATATTAACACAAACTTGTGCAAAAGTTTTGACAGGAAACATGGCGCCCATATTATCTAATCATATATGCTATCCGTTTAGTAAATAGACGATGACAAAGCGAATATCCTCTGATCTGATTTGTTATTTTCCAGTAAAAACTAGGAGATCTTCGTTATAGCACATTTTCAGAATTATAAAGTATGAAAAAACTGATCCTATGAGCCTTACAAACTAAGACTAAATAATAACAATCACAGCATAAACATGAAAACTACAGCATACCTACTTAAAATTTGCCTATTTTTCCCTGCGAGATCACTGGAAACAGTGCATACACAGGGTGTTTAGGCTGAGCTCATTTATTATTGGCCGATGGAAAATATTTTATATAAAAATTGTAAACATTATTATCAATGCAAAATAATAAAAGAAGATAAATGGTCTATTTTATTAATTCACAATCTTAAAACGAACGGCTACCGGTTTCGCAGCTATTATCAATGCTATTGTGATTGACTTGGCATTGTTGCCTTAAAGTTTTACTTTTTTAAAAGGTTTTTCCGCGGCGACTGTATGCGGTACGTTTTAATCTTTTTTGATTTACCAGCGCTGTAAAATGGACATTGAATACATCCTTACGACCAATGTGGCATCCCTGATTAAGATATGCGAGTGTGAGGTCCATGCGCACATAAGCCCTTTGTGATCCTTCACAATTCATCAGCACGCGTAGGATATACCCGAGCGACTCTAATGGTTGCCATGTTCGGTATTGATTCCCTCAATATCGATCCTCTTTTGGACAACTGGACAAGTATAGGGCCCTTACAAAAGCATGTGGTACCTTGAAGGCCTCTCTTGCATAACGACAGTCTAAAATAATGTTCCATCGAGGCTTGTGCTGGACTTGGGAGTCTTGAGTTATTAGGTTGTTTAAAACTTAACACGTACATTAATATTTGCTATCTGACTAGTGCCTGGAGACGGAGAGCAGTCCTGCTTCACTGGAGATTCTAATTACATACTTTGTTCTCTATGCTGTTCATGAGAACTTTCCTTGCACTAAGAGTTATTCCTATCAGATCCGCCTGGAACATAAGTTGAAGTTTGCTACGTCTTCTATAATAATAAACATAATAATAAATAAATTGGTACATTCTTTTCTTATTACTTAAATGTAGCAGATGAGTTGAGGTTGACCTCCACAATTTTTGTGATATAGGTACGTATAATAACGTTCTTCACAACTTTCTCCCGTCATTTTATGTAGGTATCTTGCCTTTTTAACAATTAAGTATGTGCTTGCATTCTTCTTGAGACTGAAATGTGTTCTTCATAACCAGTTTTATGACATGTACCTCTTTAAATTACCTAATATTAATATACTTTTGGTTTAACAATATCAGATGGATCTTCTGGGAAAGTAGATAAGGCAAGGGATGAAAAGCAACGCAATAGCCATGGTTGGGTTGTCGGGATTTTTTTAAAACGGCGATTGCTTGATTACACCGCGCCGCTGAAAGCTTCTATTACGTGTCAACATGGACGAACATGAAAAGGAAGACGATCAAAGCAACTTGTAGTTCCAAAAGGATGGAGGCTTTATCAAATAATTTTGCCAACTGATCTTACGACCATGTTCCATATCCCCTCCCACAAAGATCTTGCCTCTCACTCGCCGTATCTGAGTTCCTGGGACTTTTTCTTGTGGCATACCTCATGTGAGCTTTACAAGCATCATCCTTCAAACCTAGATCTCAAGGCAACCATTGAAGACCAACTTAACGAACAGTCTACCCATTTATTACTACATTTCACATTTGTGACTTTCATATTTATTTTAAAGCTCATGATGACATTTAAAAACCCTCGCGATTGGGTTATCCTTAATGAGTAAATGCGACATTCGAATAGTGGGAAAAGTATTGATGGTAATTCTGTTAAAAAAATGAATTTTTCCCTTTAACTGTTCCTTACTTTCTTCATTTTCTCTATAATCCTAAGATCTTTAAAAAACAATACTTAAAACACTTTACGAGGAAAAACAAGCTCATATCGTTCAGGAATATTTGAACTAAAAGCTTTATAAAGACCAGAGCAAACTGAACACTACAATTAAAAATATTTTCTGATAAATGTTCTACACAATTTTTGTCGCAAACAATAAAGGAGTTACGAACTTGGACGCCGCCGCCGTACACGTAACAGGTATCATATAAATAATTGCGAACTAGCGAGCGTCCTGTCCGTCCGTAACAAATTCGCATTAAGCTTAACGCGCACTAGCCCGTCACAACACGACACGACACGGACCGACAAAAAAAGTTCAGGATTAAATACACTGAATTAAATCATGCAGCGCGCACTTGTCCGTTCCGTCGCCTTCCATAAGCTACGTGAGAACAAACCGTCGACGGCCGTCAACGTGTCGGAACGTGACGAGCTAGTGCGTTTTAAGCTTTAAAGTAGATATACTTTAATCTCATGCATTAAAGTAGAGATGAGATTAAAGTAGATATACATGTACTACATGTAGGTATATCTACTTTAATGCATGCGCTTCGAAATTGTGTACGGCAAAGACAGCTCAGTCACTACAGTATAGATAGTCCGTATAAAATGAATGATTGCGATTTTCGGCTTGCGCTTTATTTGGCGTACAAGCTCGTAGTTTGTATCTATTTCGTTCTAACACACAATATTTGGAAATACAGAGAATGGAATGCTACATTATCGTCGCTGCGGGTGTTAGAACGAAATAGATACAAACTACGAGCGTGCACGCCAAATAAAGCGCAAGCCGAAAATCGCAATCATTCATTTTACGGTCTCTTATTTATTCAATGCTGATACCAATGCGCGAAACGCCGAAGAACGAAGCCTTCTGGTAATACAATAACCGTACGAAAATTGGTCACAAAACACACAATTTAATGCAATAGAACTTTTCTAGTACATGCAACAAACTAATTGTTTCTGCAACAAATTGTGTACATGGGAAAGCACTTTAAATGAATTGCAAAATAAGTTGCATGGTAATTTGGCTGGCATACATAAGCGTAAATACCGATACTATAATTAGTATTAGGATCATTTTAATTTCTCAAAAATATAAAACTTCATGCTACAATTTAAAATCCGATCTAAACATTGGAGATTACATAACTAATGATTAAGTGTTCTAATTTAAAAAAATACTTACAAAATTACTTGGGAAACACAGGTTATTGTTCAATTAACGTTGTGCAAGAAAAAATAAATCTCTATGATCTATTTTCATAGATAACAACACCCACCTCATACGTTTTCCGCTATTTTCAAAACTAGGTACACTTTTATTTGTCAATATTATATTTTTGAGGACGCGCTTAAATGAAAATGAAAATTTTAACTAATTCATGTACGAGTAGATATCAGATTCATGATAAGTTATCTACAAATTTTATGTCAATGACAACTTACATTTAATGCAAGTAACGCCCTTACACATCATTACCGATTAGGATATGATCGTGTATATTATGAAACCCATAGAAAATGTAAAATAATTACTTATACAACGGACCTAATTTCAAAGGTATAATAGTGCCCACCTCAACGCTAAACAAGAATCAATTCACATGTATATATTTGGCAAATTTAAATTAAATCAAAAAATGTTGCGCCGGTTGCGGCCCATAATTTATTATCACAACCTCATTGTTTCCAGAATAATCGTAGGTAAGTACAAGTAAAACTGAGAAAGCATGGCCAACTTTAATTTCCATTTGAAAAAACACAAAAATGATTTAAACGTTGTTATAATAAACCGGCATCAAGTAAAATGTAAAAAATAGTATATTATACACCAAGGTGGTGAAGACTGTTATTATTGACCGAGCACCAAGATTATTTCGCGAGGGGCTTTCCCCCGAGCGGAATAAGGTGCGAGGTCTATAAATGGCTTCACCACCGTGGTGTATATACATTTTTTTCCACTACTAGTCAAATTTAAGACACAAATTAAAAATAAAAAAATTTCTTGTAAAAATCAAGTAGGTAGCACAGGAATGCAAATTCTCATTATTAACCTAGGTGAATAATATAATAGATTATTGACCACTAGGTAGAGAAATTAAACTTCTCAGTTGTCTAGGATACGCAATAATTTGTCAACTTCACAGCTAGTAGTGGAAAAAAGTTTTCCGGGAGGTTTCACTAAATTAAATGAACTAACACCAGAAGTTATCGATTGGTTATACTCTGTTCCTGTTTATGTTACATTCATAAGACTAAAAAAAAAAAGGTAAATTCTAACAATAAAAAAAAGGTGAAAAGAAACATGAAAAATAAGGGTAACTTTGAAGGTGAAGGTTTTTTTATGATTATGAATTTTTTAACTATACAATTTTAAAGAAATAAGATTTTAACATACGATTATTGCATTACGAGGGATTCGGAGAGATGTAAATGTTGAATTGTTGATGTATCAAATTCTTTTATTTTGGATTTTTATTTACTCTTTATATGACTTAATCGATCAGAAAAATAAAAAAATTCAATGCACAACTTCTACATCGCTGGCAATTCGTGTATAGCATATACTTTTTTCCTAAAAAATTATATAACTATCAAACGATGAGGGGTTGTATATTTGTATTTCTTTAAAATGACATAAGTGATATAAAATGGGTCTGCTGACTTAAATTTAAACTGGCAGTCCACATGATAGCGCCTCAACGCCAACAGTTATGCGAATGAAATATTAATTATAATTTGTTACTTAACCTGTAGTTTAAAACAACAATGTCCTTTTTCTTTAAATGCGTACCGCCCAGCGAAATTTTTTCCACAACATTATATCTCATAACAAATTCAAAAACACAATTTTCTAAGTCTATGGAAACGGTTTATATTATACTTTGACAGTCGATGGCCAAGGTTAACAAAAATAACTGGCAGGGCAGGGCGGAAAAACATCTCTTTAACGGCAGCCGCGCGTACATAATTCAGTAACAAATTAAAAAATTTTAATTCTTTATCCTTGACCGGAATATTTGTCTTACCAATAGCTAATAAAGTAAAGTCTGCAAAACAAAGTGTGACCTTGATTCCAGATGTTTGATAAATTGGAATACTAAAAATAAAGTTGTTTTACCGCTGCTATTTTTGATCCAATTTGAAATCTATCGCTATTTTAGGAAATAAACATTGTTGCTCTAATCTGAATAGCCTACACGCGCATGAAAGGACTCGTCATTAAATACTGCATTAAAAATGTGTAACTTGGATCCCGCTTAATACGGCCATTTAGACGTTATTTTGTTTCTAGTTTTTACCATAAAAAAACCTAACAGTATCACGAAAATTAAACGGAATATCCACAATCCAAAACCGTGGTTACAAAGGAGGTTATGTGCAACACAATGCTGCCAGCCCGGCCAGCCGCATATTACCTCCGTTCGGTTGGGTTATTTTCTAAACAAACCTCGTATTTGCAAAAAAGAACGCGTATTTAAACAAATTTACTTTCAGAAGAAAGAATTCAAAAAAAGGAAACGCTCACTAGAGCGCAATTTACTAAAATCTTATTAAAAATTGAAATACGGTTTTTGAAGACAGATGTCAGCTTTTGGATACGGATACCAGAGGGCCGGCTTATATTATTAATTCCAGAGTCAGTAGATTAATAGAGTACCGCAACCTCCGCCATTTTTAGTCCTTTCCGCGCTTCACTCACTACACGCTCAGTAAAGTAGATGATGTTTTGACTAAATTTTTCGGAATATAATAAAAAAATACACTTAACGGCACAACAACACGGCATTTTATTAAAAATTACGCACTTCGTAAGTATATTTTATGTATATGGACTAAAAATGGCCGCCAGGGCGGCATTTGTCGCGTCAAAGGCTTGCGGTACTCTATTAATCTATGGTGAACGCCAAACAAAATCCGTTGCACGTCATATAATGTGAGTGACGTAGATTGGGAGCAGTGTTGCCAGATTGTAATTGAAAGAAGGAAACGCAAATAAAACTTCTGAGTTCACTCGTAACTTTAGTTATAATAAATGTCAAATTAGTCAAACAAAATCAAAACTTCAAAATTGTGACAGTCAAAACATAACCAAAACAAAACATTAAACCTTATGGAATTGGCATTGGCAACGTTGCTGAAAACAATTCAATGTTACCAACGTGGCGATCATAAAATTCTGATGAAATTAATTTTTACAAGTCGAATTTTCACGATTTTTATGCCGTTACATTTACGGCAGGGATGTCAATTATCAGCTGATTGATGACGTGCAACGGATTTTGTTTGGCGTTTACTTTACCTGACTCTGATTAATTCTACAGTGACTGTATTACAAACAGTGACGACAAGCGTGGTATCGATTTTGATTGGCCGTGGTGGCCTGACTGTGTTTACCTTTGATCAGCGTGTGATTTTTATTTTGATTTAGTAAGTTGCTAGGATACCACCGTTGAGTTCATATAAACCCGCCCACAATTTTGCCTCATAATGGCGGATAATCGCCGCTTGTCGTCACTGTTTGTAATAAAGTCACTGTAATTAATTCCAGAGTCAGTAGATTTGACTCTGATTAATTCACACAATTAAAATAAAGGCAAATAATTTTCAAAACATTCACAATTTGCTCACGAGTGGTTTAGACGCCAATTTCGCGCAAAGATCATTGCGGGAAGGTTTTTTATAACATAAATAAACTAGTTGAAATCCCTGGATTACAAAACGAACTTCGAATACCGCAGTAACGAAAGTATAAAAAAATCTGGCCTTATCAAAGACAAAATTTGATAATTTCGAAATTTCGACTTTAAAGTCAAATATTTCGAAAAGTATTTGAGATATCGAAAAATTGGGACCGGATCTTGAATCAGCATAAAATTTCACATAAGGGCCATTCTATACGGACCGTTTAAACGCGGCAGTTTGTACGCCGTTACCGCGCCGTATTTTTTGCCAACTATACGAACCGTTAAAAAGCTAGCGGTTTACTAGCCGTAGAACTGCTTGTAAAACGCGTGCCATTCTATACGGGCAGTCTGGGCGCTGCCAGACGGCTCGTTGACATCTCATGTGTTCAGTTTGTTGTCAATATGGGTGCTGGAATTAGTGTGTGCGGTTACAGGGAGGCCAGGATTAAAGAGTTAAGGGGCCCAGGGCTCTTTACGTGGAAGGGTCCCTTTTTAAACTCATCGAAATTATTTTACACTATAAACATTAAAATATGATCATATGAATAATATGAATATAAAGTAAGTAAATAAATGTACAAGTAAATTGTAATTAGATAAATATATTAATTTATTTTTTTTACTAAAATTTATTTTTAAATGGGGGTCCATAGGCTGTAGGCCCCCCGTTAATCCGGCCCTGGTTACAGGTAGTTTGTTGGAAAGTTATTATGCTTAATCGTACAAATAAACTTTTCCGTATGGAATATTTTGCACTACCCTCCTTCTCGATCGGTACTCGCCGTAGAACTGCCCGAAAACCGCCCGTATAGACAGACAAGCAGTTCCACGGCGCGCCGTTTTTACGCGTCTGGTCGCGTTGAAACTGCCCACCGCTCTGTTAACGCGTCCAAGCAGGCCGTGAAAACGCTCGTATAGACACTCTATATGTACCACGTATCCCCAGTCACCTGGCGTTTTTAAGGCGTTCAAACTGCCGCGTTTAAACGGTCCGTATAGAATGGCCCTAAGGTCCATTTATGTTAACTCGGTTGTAGACAATACGCATCTCTTGCAACGCACGGACGGAATATTGATTCCAGTAAGAAAAAATCATTCATATTATAGCCAGGAGTCAGGACCGTAGTAAAAATAAACCGAAAAAAACATGTTTGATGGACTTTTCCATTTTTCACAGACTAAACGTAAAAATATCGCAATGTTTGGCTTATTATTTTTGTAACAGCTAAAAAGCAAACAAAAATAATAATAAATAACAAATTCAGGTCCGTGATGTTATGTAGGATCAGAAACGTCGGAGTTGCAAATTTGGCGATGCCACGTTTATCCTCTGAAAAAAGTGTCTTAAGAATGTGCTCACAGAATGAAAACATCTTTTATAATAATAATAATAATTTCGCTCTAAATGTTAGCAAAAATGTGTTTACTTCATCGATTTTGTCTCCAAAAACGAGCACAGGAAAGCCGAAACTACATGTCACTAGCACTAATGTTTAATCTCATCAAAATGTGGAGATACTGTACGGGGCACAAGAGGCAACGATTTGGGGATGGAGGATTACGACTATACGGCTGATTTCAAAAACTTCTAATATCAGATTATCGTAGTCAACAACGGCGAGCATCTTGTAAAAGTATTTTTATATATACAGGAAAGGATGGCCCATTATCGAGCCCTATACCAAATTTGTGCTTTGTTAAATGCAACACACTTCACGTGCAACACACTATATATTTGAATTCTGTTAAATGCTCAGCAAATGATGTAAAAGGTACTATGGATCTTGGACTAACATTTTCATGTACAAAAATTAAGTCAATTAAGTTTATACCTACCTATAATAAATATCAAATTAAGATCCCGCTGTTACCTATTATTAACTGACCTAACACAAGATGAATTTGGTACCTTACTAAAATTTATATTGTCGCATACCATTTCGCCAGTTTTCTAAATTTAATTAATCTTAAATGTTACACCCTTTATGTACGTACTTTAAATATCAATTATTTATTAAATAAAGACTATCAAGTTAGTGCGCCACTGAGTTACTATTATACAAATTAATTAAAACGGTATTTTATAGTGTTTATGAAAACTGGCGATTGTTCATTAACATAGTAACATGGGTATAATAACGTCACGTGAATAACTAAGAAACAAATAATTGTTTAAATTTAAAGGTATTTTTTAATTTTCAACAATTGGGATTAAAATTTGTGCATAATAAAAGTTAGTCTATTTACGGCCGGAATGTTATGTTGGATATAACGAAACAAAAATGAATAAAAACAAATAAAGCCTTTCTACATGGACCATAACCTAAATGAACTTACCTGAGATTTTTCAAAGTTTTCTCGTTCTATTTCCAAACTCGTTTTCCTTGGTTGTAAAACACGAGGTAACGATAATGAAGCCATACTCAAAATAAAACTTAAAAAGTCATGTTTATTTCGTAAATTACGAATGTAGAATTAAAGACACAACCATACCGTAACAACACCGCACAATCGAATGAGCCGAGCTGCCGAGCAAACGCAAAGCAAAGCAAAGCAAACATGTCAAGCCGACATCCATGGGCGTCGCATCTGCTTCTTACGCAACGAATAAAGTTGATTCATATGTTTGAAAGAAAAGTAAAAGTAAATGCTATAAATTCTAACCTTTGAAGTAAAAAAACTGGTTTAATAAAACGTAAACGCTAAATAAAACAAGGGCGGATCCAGGGGGGGGGGCATTTTTTGTTTGATCATTTGATGATTTCATTCGACTTTCAGAAAAAAATGTATGTGTTGTTGAACGCCTAGTGATCGCGAATTGAAACATAGCGGCGATCTATCTCTTGCGGAAATGTTTAGAATGTGCGACGCAGACATTTATTCTAATTGTAAACTACCTGTTACACATTTTCTTAAGTTTGCCAATTAGCATGACTTTTATGGAGAGAAGTTTTCGGTGGATCAGAAGCCACATGACCCAAGATCGTCTCGTGGGACTCGCGTTAATGCATTTTGCATCATTGATACGATACCTGAAATGATAGATTCGCGTCAAAAATCAACGTTGTTACATAATTATTTAAATATTCTATGTATTTATAAATACATACGTACATATATCTGAAAATCTGATTCTTTTAACCCTTTTCTTTTCCCCGGTCAGTACTGATGAGTACCGATACTTATTAGTCGGCATCATCGGTACCTACTGGATAAAGATACTGAATTAAAAGAAACCGTCAGTACGTAAGGGGTTCAAGTCTTATTCGAACAAAAAAATAGTTATTGCCCCCCCCCATAGACAATTTCTGGATCTGCACCTGAAATAAAATAACAGTTAAGTATTACCTATATATAACCATGGTATAACTATAATGCCGTTTTACTTGTCATCAACTTATTTGTGTAATGGGATTTCATTAAATACCCATTAAAAAGTGCGTATCAACAACGAATTTTTTGTTTTACTCAATAGAAAATTCATAAGTTTGTTGCTCTATTCATCATACCTCGGCAGGCGAATCAATACGCCGTGAGCGCCGTATTTCCCTGGAGAACTGTTGATAATATGTAAATTGTTTATATTTCAAAGCTCTAGGAAAAATTTTGATTCCAAAGAAGTTACCAATGCAATGGATAAAGTAGTTTTTGAGTAACTTAAAAATTGCCTATTATCGATATTTTCATGATACGTCGTTTTGCGGCTAAACAGAGGCGCGCCATAAAAAGTAATACTGCACCAAATAAAATATGCAAATATGCTATTTTTTCTTCAAACTTCCTTCGCTTCGCCGGTTTTTCTTCACGCTTCAATTACTTCAAGGTGTATCTACTGATAATAAAATCACCATTCAGCCCCTCTCTTTGGGAGGCGTCACACAATTATGATCCTCTATTTTAAAGGTAAAATTCATGTAAATGTAATCCACTCATAAAAAAAGCATAGGACAACACAATTATGTTTAAGGTAACCCATATACACAGTATACAAGTATATTGTCGTCTTCTTCAATTTCTTCCAGTGATTTAGCCTAGTTAAGGGAATGGGTCAATAATACAGATCTTCCCCAAAGTAAATGGTGTCCATAAATTTCTTTAGTTGCTTCATATTTATAATATTCTAACCATGCATTGTTAGATTAGTCACAAAATAAGAACACAATCTAATATAAAATTAAAAAAGACAAAGTTATTCTTGAATAGTCCATTTTTATTCATGAAAAGATTTATAAAACGAAACAAATTTCATTACACCTAAAAAAGTAATAAAGATGTAGAAATTTATTATAAGCTACAAATTAGCTTATTTCTTTAAAATATTAAAAATGCATAACCGTACTAATCATCATCTGTTCTTTGTCTTGTATTTCGTCTCCCCATTGAATTGATTTTCCTTTTATTAAACGTAGCAGACCCACTTCCTAAACTTTCGACAACTTTTTCTTTAAATTCTTTAGGTGCAGGTTCATGTTCTAGTTCTGGATCAGGAAGTACGGGAAATTGATACTCTTCCTGTTGAGGTAATTGCCAATCGATATTCTTCACTCTAAAAATAAATATAACATTAATATACAAAATGTTCCACAGTTCACACGCCTTCACCAAACTAGAATGCCCCCCCCCCCTCAGAAAATATGTAAACTAAATTTGAAATAATTCAAACTGGCCAATAAAAAGTATTGAAAAAGGCGTGGTACAATCAAATCTAGAATTTTTGGACAGTGTTTGCAGTTTGCCCTTCGTTATTTAGGCTACAAATTTATTCGCATTTAAGTGTATGTACTTCGTAAACACGTAGATCCCTCGACCATGTCCTCTCAGGGAAAAATGTGCTTGGTACAGCCATATACACATTAGTGATATTTTGAATTGAAAAGGTTTATTCGTGGCCTAAGGTCAATTGTTACAAAGTTATGTACATACTTCACTTAGGAACAGAGACTGCATCTTGTACAAAGCAAAGATGTATTTTCTTATTTGTAAATCTCAAATATGTGACTTTCTTGTGTTTGTTATTCCAATTCTATTTGAGGGGTGGGTTGTGCATTCTTACGCCTAATTGTTGTATGTCAAATTTAGATTGTGGTACTTTACCAATTTTTCTAATAGTTCTTAAAAGTTGAGGATCTGGAAATCTAGGATGTGGAAGTAGATGACGATATTCTATACTAAATGAGATGCATATCGACATACTCTCACTTGAAAACATTGCCATATTGAAAATTTGATCACATGATTATTAAAAATGAAACATTTGCATTTGTTGTCTTTCTGCTTACTTCATTTCATTTAGTACACATTGTAACGATTGAATTTTTTCTAAAGGCATTAACATTGGAGGAAAGAAAATAGAATGCATAAGATTTGTTGATGATATGGCTATACTGACGGAATCTCCAAATGAATTAAAAACCATGTTGAATAAATTAGAAGAATTATGTCTGACATATGGAATGAAAACAAATGTAAAAAAAAACAAAGATCATGACAATGACGAAAAAAGGAAAAGCTAAGAAAGTGAAAATAAAAATAAGCGGAGAAGAAATTGAACAAAAAGAATCATTCCAATATTTAGGAAGCCTGATAAGCTAAGTCAAAGATGCAAAATGTGAAAAATAAATAAAAGCAACGGTTAAGGCTAAGTAATACCCATAAAATTTAACATAGTAAACTGCTCCTAGGTCCTTTATATTTTATTTTTAATTAATGCAATTTGTTGATGTTGTTTAAAAAAGCTAAATTGATAATAAAATGTAAAAAAAAATATTAATTTCTGGTTGGTTTAGAAATTAGGTTTTTTTTACTTTTCTCAAAAACCAATTAACGTACGGATTTCAAACTTGGTAATGTTCATCAGTACCGCACAGTGCAGGAGGTGTGGTAATTTTTGTAAGCCTTCATTAATTAATAACTTAGTTTTTATGTAAACTAGGAATTAACTAACAAATTTTTTTAGAATTAACGACTTTTTATACAAATTGACATTGAATACTTTATTAAAAATTAGCACACCTCCTTAATTATAAAATTTCTGATCTTATACGTCTAATTTCATATTTTAGAAATGTATAGGAACGGGCAAAAGTAAAAGAGAATTTTATAAATTTAATTTGTTGTCCATCTCTCTTTCTTAAAAAGATTTCTCACTCAACGGTTTCACTCTGTTGTAAGTTGTACGTGTAGCAGGTCGTTAGACTTCGGTACCGCTCGACTTTGTATGGAGAACGTCTAATTGTCATATGGAGAACGTCTATATTAACACAAAATTTCGAAACAATAGGCGCCTTTGAAACCCACGCGACAAAATGCCTGGTAAATTGTTTTCAATAATGCTGAGATCCGGTTTCCGAGAAACGGAAAATTTGCCTTATTATATTATCACTTCTAATACATCTGTGATATTATTGTACGCAGGGTGTCTCAGTCTCACGGTAACCGTCGGTACTTATAGACAAGTTTCTTAAAAAAACGCTCGGACACGTCGATTTTCTACTTTTGGGGGACAACTTTTGATGTCAAATTTGACTTTGTCAGGCCAACCCCCTAGCCCCAGCAACCCCTAACTCAACAATTTAAATAGGGAAAAGGTGTCGAGCGACCCCTCATTTGAAGCGTCTTTTAATTCTCTATTCGACAGTATGTACCAAAATTAGTTTTATTCAATTTTTTTTCTCCCCCATGGAAAGTACCCTCTAGATTAACTAAGGTGGGGGTGTTGTTTAGGAAAAATCCTGAAACACGCCACCTTCGACCTTTTGAAGGGCACAATTTGATGTCAAATTTGACTTTGTCAGGTCAACCCCCTAGCCCCAGCAACCCCTAACTCAACAATTTAAATAGGGAAAGGGAGTCGACCGACCTCTCATTTGAAGCGTCTTTTAATTCTCTATTCGACAGTGTAAATGAAAATTAATTTTATTCAATTTTTTTTCGCCCCCGTGAAAAGCACCCTCTAGATTAACTAAGGTGGGGGTATTGTTTAGGAAAAATCCTTAAACACGCCACCTTTGACCTTTGAACGGCACATTTCAGGATTTTCCTAAACAACACCCTCAGCTTAGTTAATCTAGAGGGTGCTTTTCATGGGGGTGGAAAAAAGTTGAATAAAACTAATTTCGATAATACTGTCGAATAGAGAATTAAAATACGCTTCAAATGAGGGGCCGCTCAACACCCTTTCCCTATTTAAATTCTTGAGTTAGGGGTTGCTGGAGCTAGGGGGTTGACCTGACACCGTCAAATTTGACATCAAAAGTTTTCCCCCAAAAATAAAAAATCGACGTGTCCGAGGTTTTTTTTTAAGAAATTTGTCTAAGTGTCCCAAAACATTCGTGTTACCTTTTCAATGGCCCACCCTGTATATCAATATCTAGAATTGTAAAGGATAGAAATTTGAAATTTTGCACATGCGACCATTGATTTTTGTATAAAGTCAATGGTGCGACATACCGTGTTTAAAATCTATTAAATAAAAATATTTTCCAAATGAGAGCAATTCCGGAAATACCGGAAGTGAGCATCAACATCTTTATTTTAAAATAACCGGCGTAGCAATTTTGATTGTTGATAAAAAAAAATTTTCACTGAAAAATTTCAAGATCTTGTTTAGGAAATAAAAAATTGAAAATCGAAAATGGTAAAAGTTAGGGAAATGGGATTTTAGGTTCTCAATGTCAAAAGATTGAGACACAATTTTGTCTGTAATCACTATATAATAACCGAGACGTGTGTATATGTTTGTGTTGCTGTGCACTTTTCCGACAGTCGCCGAATCCTGACGAATGCGGATGTGATATTTTAAAACAACCTTATTTATAACCTACAAATTAATGCTACAGGCTACAATTATAGATACCCCGCAAACTACGTAAATATCTGCACAAATTTTTTTCAAAGTAAGTTTTAAACATTTTAGTATAAAAGTCCGTCATCTTATTCAAGCGGTATTTGTGTCTACCCAAGTAGCAATGAATATTGGCAAATGCTTGGTATCACATTGCACCGATATTGGAATATTGGCCAACATTGTTTATATTCCACCAATATTGGCCCAATGTTGCAAATCCAAAGTTGAAACACGGTAATATTGGTTCAATATTCAAAATGTTGAGCCAATATTGACCCATTATAGCATTTTGTAGATTGACCCAATATCACTTCATAACATTGAACCAATATTGTTTTTCGACGTACTTGCTACTTTTCACAAGTAAATGCTGGTACAATATAAGCAATATTGTGCCAATATTGGCGCAAGTTGGCATTTATTGCATAGTGCCAATATTGGTTGTATATAACGCATCAATATTGTACCGTTCTAAGATTTCCCAGATTGACCCAATCTCGGTTCTCAATGTGGGACCAATCTTGATTTTCCACATAATTGCTAAATTTTATTAGAAAAAAATGATGTAATGAATTCAATATTCAGCCAATATTGGCGCAATCAAATATTTATTATATAGTGCCAATATTGTTTGTATATAATGTACCAATATTACACGCTCTAATATTTTCTAGATTGGTCCAATCTTAGTTCTTAATGTAGGACCAATATTGTTTTTCCACGTAATTACTACATTTTATAAGAAAAACGTGGTGCAATGAATTCAATATTATGCCAATATTGGCGCAATTTAACATTTATTATATAGTGCCACTATTGGTTGTATGTAACGCACCAATATTGTACCGCTTTAATCTTTCCTAGATTGATACAATCTCGGTTCTCAATATGGGACCAATATTGTTTTTCCACGTAATTACTATAAATTTTATAAGAAAAACATGGTATAATAAATTCAATATTCAGCCAATATTGGCGCAATTTAATATTTATTATATAGTGCCCATTTGCTTGTATATAATGTACCAATATTACACGCTCTTAACATTTTCTAGATTGATCCAATCTTAGTTCTTAATGTGTAGGACCAATATTGTTTTTCCACGTAATTACTACATTTTATAAGAAAAACGTGGTGTAATGAATTCAATATTATGCCAACATTGGCGCAATTTAACATTGGTTACATAGTGCCAATATTGGATGTACGTATAACGATATAATGCACCAATATTGTACCCGTCTAACATTTCCTAGATTGGCTAGATTAATCCAATCTCGGTTCACAGTGTTGGGTTAATATTGTTTTCCCACATAATTGCAAAATTTCATAAGAATGTACATACACTTATGAGATGTCATTATGACGTCTGATATGAGTGAGTAATAGATTTTATTGATATTGATAATTTTCTTTCTCACCAAGTTGGCAATTGACTCAATGAACTCTACTGGAGTTCACTGAGTTCACTTCACAGTTATTGTCATTTCTTAAATTTCGGTTTTTTCCAAAGCTTTTTGCGTAAAAACTATCAGTTACGTTAGTCGTACCTAATTATTCAATAGTGACAATAGTAGATGTACTCTCTTATAGAATTTATAGATGATGATGGCTTATCATTTATGAATTCCCGGTGACTAACATTTCTTTGTGTATTTTTTCAATCATAATTTAAACTATGAATATAACGCGAAACAGCGCTAAGTTATGAAGAATGAAATGAGAAGTACGTATGTGTCACATCAGCGTAGCGGTAGAATGTCGGCCTTCGGAACCGGAACCCATCCGATAAAGGTTCGAATCCGGTTAAGGGAAACTTTCAAGCAAGTATAATACTTACCCAGTGAACTCTATACATACAGAGTTCACTGTACTTACCCTACTAAAATCGTCAACTTTCAGTTCAGGTAAAAACGGGTTGGTTCAAAAATTAAGTTAAATAATTAAAATTACAGTTCTACGTAAAAATGTAGTTTTTCCCTTTTTTTGTACGGATGCTTACTACTAGATAATATGCAATTAAACACTTTTATTAGAAAAACCTAGCGTTGACTTTTCCTTTTATCCGGAAAACCAAATAATTTAGGATAAAATGTGAAGAGGTGAAAGTTATTAATTTTGAAATTTCCTTTCATCTGGTATAGCGAATTTTACATTTTAGTAGAGAACTAAGAAATTATTCTACTGTTAACAGTAACCATAATGCGGATGGTCTATTTCTTGTATGTTTTTTTTCCCCAAAATTTGTACAATTATAGCTTTTGATAAGGGTAATTATTATTCCAAAATTCAAATTCCTATCTTAAACGGTTTACCATTTATGATAAATAAACGTTTTTCAAACACCAACTTTGAAGAGCTGTAACTCTGAAATGGTCCACTTTTGCATAGAGGTAAATTGGGTTATATCGGTCTAATATTACCCCATAAGTCTACCCTAAAGCGTTGTAACGTGTTTTTGGAGACACCCTGTATAATAGTCGAATGTTTTCACCGAGAAAAATGTTTTTTTCTTATATGTGAGTGGAAAGTGGATATATTTTCCCTTTTTTCTCCCTTGGGATTTTTTAAAAACTTTTTCTCCCTATAAAAAATATAAATTTAAGTTAGAATAATAATTTAAGCAGATTCTAATATTTCGGCTGATGTATTTTCTACATAAGAGTCTGAATTCTCATTAGACATTTCAAAAAGCGTTAATACCGATCTACAATGATGAGATATTGATGAAATATATTTAATTAAAAATTGTGACACATGGGAAAAGCCTTCCTGATGTATTTTTTAAAAATAACCAATGGTAAACTATACCAAACGTATAATTGTTGTGAACGGAAAATAAATTCACATATAAGAAAAAATCATATATCTACCGCGAGAACAAAGTGAAATTTTCTCCCGAGGGTGATTAATGCCCTCGCTTCGCGTCGGGCATTAAACTTCACCCGCGGGAGAAAATTAATCACTTTGTTCCCTTGGTAGATAAATAGCTATTGTCTACATATTTAACTTAATATCTATTGATGAAAGTAGGTGGCAAGTGTATTGTTACGTTACACTACACCAAAGAGAATACCTATACTTTGACTATACTTCTAAATTTACAACTTATATTGTAATTATGAGGAAGTAAAATCCATATTTACTGCTGTACATATACGTGTAAATGGTGGCCTTTAGTTAGTGAAATAAACAAAAATTTGAAACTGTTTAAGGTAGAGAAGGTCTTTCTATAAAACAGATGTTATGCAACGTTAGACCAGCTTCTATTTGTACATTTTGATTTTATGTTTTATGGTATTTTTAGTTTTACTATAGTTAAAAATGAATGTTAAAACGTTCTCTCTAAGGCCATTCGTATTCCGAAAAAGTTGCCAGTATCCAAATTGAGTTCTTTTACATTCAAAATTCATTCTAAACTATCCTTATGAAGTTCACACGGAATTTGTTATATTTTCGTTAATTTTTGGGCAAAGACTATGTGCAAAGACGTAATTAACATTGTGAAAGGGCCATTATGTATTTTTGGTCTCAAATCTATTCCAAAAAGTTTGCATTTTACATTTTTTTAATAATTGGTAAAAATTTACTATAAGCAGGTAGGAACGAATTCGTATATCTTTACGAAATATCAACCCATTTTTGTGATTTTTACGTCAAATGTAAGTAAATGTAGTCCTTTATTTTAGTTACTTTAATAACTTGCTAAATTACAGATACCTACAGGGTCAAAAATCTGAAAAGGTACAAAAATGTAAATTTTTTTTCTATTTTCAAGCAACTAAGCCAGCTCAACAAAGTGTGATATTTTAAAACAAAAGCTATTACAACCTACAATTATAGATACCCCCTCCCCCCAAAGCACGCAAACCGCGAGAATCGCGTGTACCCCCGTTTATAGATAATAAACACATATCAAAAGGCGCGAATTCTTACAGAATTCTAATGTCAACCAACTTCAAATCTGTAACTGATTATGACATTGATATAAGTATAATACATACAATACATATGTATATAATTAACCCCCCCCCCCCACCTCAGACACAACCACCCCGGGATTCTGCACAAATGAGTTATTGTTTTTCTTTCTACCCTTAAGTAAGATGGGAAGGGAGAGGGTGACAGACAATTTGTAAATCACGAGAAAATTTTAGGGGGAAAAAAGTAAAAAAGATCGTTTTTTCTGCGGACATGTACAATTTTCCCCCTTTATACTCCCAAAAAGGGGTTGCAGTTGGGGGTGGAACTTGCAATTTGAGAATAGTTTTTTATGGAGAATCCAAAAGTGCAATAAAAAATAGGGGTTCCCATTTCAGTTTTCAAAACTCACCCCGGCTCCACCCCAGAGAGGGGTGAGGGTGATGTTTACGTATCATGACTCAATAGGTTTCAAAAAATAAAGGAAACGTGTTTTTTTCCTTTTGTAATTGAATGTGTCGTTCTCGAGATATTAAAGGGTGTATATTTTGACTTTAATGGCGCCCCGACGGCGAACGGGTGATCCGATCAAAAAATTTATCAGAGATTTGGAATCAGTAAAGAATTTCCTATAACATCATGACACCACTTCCAGCTTTGTAAACCTTGTAACATCGACCAACGCAACGCAACACACAGACATTCGGACGAATTTAGTAACCAACTTTTTGCAGTTGGTTGAAAATTGCCGCGGTTACGTATCTGACATTTCCACTTACGAAAAATTTTAAAAATTCTCTTTTTTCAAATGGAATGCCTATTTAATTAGCAGTCCATTCGATGCAGAAATAAATTTCCTTTAAATTGATATACCATGTTCCTATACCTAAAATCAATGATTACAGAGTTATTTACAATTTTCTATTGAAATTTATAATTACATAATGTTCTTTACAAAACATTGTTGGCTTTGCAAATTTTATAAAAATATAAACACGTAATTGGAGATGGGGATTCCAGCGTTTATAGTCGAATTGTAGAACATGTTACGATAATGCAATTATCACATTTTAATTTAGTATTTATGTATATTTTTTGTCCACGTACACCATGCACGTCAGCTCGAACATGTCATTTGGGTTGCCTGCATATTTGTTACGAATTTAAAAGTGGTATTACATGGCCTTAAAATTGAATTTCAAAAACAAAAGAATTCTCAGGAAGATGTTAATGAAATGCTATGTATGGATTAGAAACATGGACATTGAGAAAGGCTGATAAGAAAAAGCTTGAAGCATTTGAAATGTGATCATGGAGAAGAATGGAAAAAATCAGGGGCAGAAAGAGAACAAAACTCCTCAATGATCTTAATAAAGAAGGAAGGCATATGAATTTCAAGTTATTTGTAGAATAACCAAATAATCACGAAACCTCCCCCATGAATAACATTTATTCTGATTAAATTGTAAATCGAAGTGGATAAAATTAATAAATTGATTAAGCTTAAGACATGTTTCGACTACCTATATGGTATCATCATCAGGTGTAGTGTCATGGTTTAATTAGGTTAAAGTTGATGTAGAGGTGGAGTAATGGGCATGAATGAGGCGAAGTAAAAATCCAAAAAATTAAAAAATTACAAATTGAACATTGAACTCCTGTCATTGAGCCTCGCGACTCCGTTTTGTGTTGTTTAACATTTGCGAATTTAAAGTTCGGCCGATTTATTCGATTTTCTTTGCAACCATGCAGCTCCACCACATAGTTGGAGCTTCGCCCTTTCCTTAACTTACCATTATTCGTTCCCCTTGATAACCTGCGGCTGACGTTCCTTTTTGGTTTCCGTTTTTTAGCTGACTTGACGTTCTCGATTTCAAAGTTCAATTTGTAATTTTTTTAATTTTTTGGATTTTCACTTCGCCTCATTCACGCCCATTACTCCATTTCTACATCAACTTTAACCTAATTAAACCATGACACTAGACCTGATGATGACACCATATAGGTAGTTGAAACATGTCCTAAGCTTAACCAATTTATTCATTTTATCCACTTCGATTTACAATTTAATCAGAATAAATGTTATTCATGGGGGAGGTTTCGTGATTATTTGGTTATTATCAGTGCACCCCATTTGGAGAAATAATCACTTTACAACCGGATTATGGATTTTATCAATTTTATTTGTAGAAGATAGGGAGGATAGAAGGATTAGTGAAGACAGAAAATCAATAAAATTAAAATCGTACTCTCTTTTTTCAACAGTTTGCCATTGTCCATATGGTGTTGACCGGCCCGGTGGTATGATTGGAGCATAAACAGGTTCAGGTAAAGGCTCGGCTCGTCTTGCTATCATTTTTTCTCGTGCTAGTCTTGCACGCTCTTCTTCATCTTGTCTCAGTAACTCCTCAAATCTAAAATTATAGAATTAAAAAACAATTACACAATAAATATCACTACCTTACTCTCCCCTCAATTTGCTGCTGTCTTTGTACGAGGTCCATTTGTTTCTTTGTAGCATCCAGTGATACTAACTTTACTTCCTTTATAGTTAAAAAACCTTCAGGTGGAGGAGTTGAAACAATTTCTAAAAATTATTTGTATAACAAATATAATCTCAATAATTTTTTGTTTACCATTTGTAAGAATATTGCGATAAGATATTTGCCCACTTCTTGACTTCTCTTGGTGCCATAGTTTCTTTGCGCTATTGATTGTTAAATTACTTCCTTTACTTTTCTTATGAACTGTAATTGAAGTTAAATCTGGATTTGTTTCAACATCTTTCCTATATGCCTCCAATGCAGCCATTTCCATATGCTGAATAGCTGCATCAATTTTAACAGTTTCCTTCTCATCTCTTTTACTTTTTTTGTGTATCATTTTTAAACGTTTGGCTACATTGTCCTGGTGCCGTCTGCCTCTTTCGTGAAATTCTACACTCTATAATAATCATACCTAAATATACAAACACTTAATAGATAATGAGAAATTTGATAGAAAAAATATGTGTTTTTGCCCAACAGATTTAGATTTTTAAAATATGCATATGGTATTAAAAAGTAACACTTTCAAGTTAATTAAGTCATCAAAACATAAATTTCACATTACCGAATGGAATATATTTTTTTATATCTCACTTTTTAGCACTCTGCAAAACGCCAGAGCATTAAAGAACACACAAAATATTTTTCTGGTGTACTGACTGATTATTGTAATGTTCCCAGTGGTCTTTTTTATTGCCTATTGGTTAGACAATATCTCCAATTGTAAAAAAGAGGTTACACTATGTTTATGAACATACAGTATACTGGGTGACTTAGTTATGTTCTGTTTTTTGTAAATGGAGCATCCAATATATCACAACATTTTTTGATAATGTGTCGATTCTATGGACCTTTTTGGATATGATATTCCATAGAATTTCTCATTCACATGATGTGTTGATTGAAGGTGAGGAGGGGATAAAATTGATGGAAGAGGTTTGGGCGACCAGAAGGAGGAAAGGAGGGGTAGATGTAACATGATAGTTAGTTTTCGAGAATTATATGAATAAGAATCAGACGAATCATTGTATATTTTGTTTTATAAATACAATAAATTAACTGATTGATATTTAAAAAGCCTTTTGGAAAACATAATTTTTTCAAACGAGCAGTGACGAAAAATAGGTTATTTTTCAAAAACAGAACATACTGATAAAAAATGCAATTGCAATCCCCGAACGTAAGGCACAGATAACAGAAATCATTTATTGTATAATTTGGTTGAAACTTTGGTTGGAGTGATAACATAATTTTATAATTTGAAAACAAATTAAGAAGTATATTATTCTGTTACAAAAATTCTCATTTTTTCTAATTTTCACATTTACATTTGGAGAAATAAAATTGTCGCCCAAGGCCTTAAGGTAGTTCCTCCGCAACAATCTCAACCAAAAGTTTCGTCCTATGTAACCATAGTAACTTCTATTATTAACCATTTTTGTCACGCCAGTGGAAGTACACTTTTTGTTCGGACTGTCAGCGTTGTCATGGAACAGATTGCGTATACAATCATTCGCTTGCCTAAATATATCTAATAATACCAAAAACGTCATGTTTCTCAAGGCTATATCTTCAAAGTAGGCGGTAAACAATTTTCAAATGTTTTCACAATATTCGTATAATCCCTCTCTAGCATTCTTTAGTTTTTCATTAAATTCTGACATTTAGTTTTCACAGTACAATTGATAATGTGTCAGTGCCCACATAACACGAGATCTGCAAGGGATGTCCTGGGGACTTATGTGGACATATAGAAGTCCTTAGAATGTCTTTGGGACGCCTTTGAAAGATATGTGCTACGTGGGCTGTGTTTTTGTATATGGGTTATATGTCAATTATGCCAATTTTAAGTGTAAATATCTCGACTTAGGGACGGTAAACCTCATTTAAACTCCACAGATGTTTGGATAACGTATTTAATAACGTATACGCCAAGTTTGAACAAATTCTGTCGCAAATCGTTCCGCGGAGGAACTACCTTAAATATCATCACTGTCCTGATATTTTCCATATTTATGACAACGCTACTCTTACATAAACTTTAATTAATATTAGTTTCAACGTCAAATGGGAATTTATCGCACTCTGTGCATTTTTGGGAAGAATCGTTAAACTTTAGCTACTCATTATGGCCATACTCTTGATCAATTCCACCTTATTCCCATTCATTCATGCTCTATATTTTATGTAACAATTCCTTTTGCTATTTCATGAAACATTTTGACACTACACTTACAAATGAAAATGTGTGTGTGTAGAAAGTTTTTGTGATTTCAAAGATATATTCCATTTGAAGTTGTTTGAAAGTTAGGCTCCTTTACGTATAAACAGAAATAAATATAAAACACATTTAGTTGCTATAAATATCATCCCATTAACTTTAATGGAAGTAAGAGATTTTTGACATAAATATAACTATACTTACAGGTTTATTATCTGCTATCCAACATCTGCAAAAATCGCAATACTTGCGATCTTGTGACTTCCAGTAATCGGCCCTAAATAAATAAAACATAAGCAAAGAAAATATACGATTATATATTTAATAACAATCCAATTTACAATAATGTATAGGAACTACAACATTTAAAAAGAAATATATTGGAACATTTTTTAAAATATGACTAGAGATTGCCTATCTAATTTTATTATAATATACTATATTAATGAAAGAATACTGGTTAAAGGAAGGAACTATATCTTTTTTTCTCTAAATACGGCAAAGATTATTAATACACAAATTAAGGAATGCTAATCAGATCCCACAAAAATAACATTTTTTAAGTAAATCAAACATGCATTGCGCTGTTTTAAGTACTATTCACATTAAGTAGCTTCTCTAAGTTTAATTTAAACTTAATTACTGGATTTTTAAAGCACATCAATATGACAAGTAGAACAATTATGCACAATACTTTAATCTTAAGAACCTCTTTTCAATTTTGAAAAGAATTGTCGAAACAAATCTGATGTAGGGACGAGACAAAAGAAGCATATAATTTTTTAACATGATTTAGGTAAGTAAATGTACCTTGAATAGGAAATTTAGAAATATTGATTACGAAAAGCATATTATAAACTACAGATCCATTTATCAGAGAATAATAACGGGTTAGGAAGCTCTGGTTCAATGTGAAATGTGCGAAAGCTCCGATCTCAAAAGTATCTTGTTCCAGATAGTTATCACGGAAACTCAAAAAAAAAACGAAATATTACAAAGAACACACTTGACACATGAAACACACTGACCTCACAAATGATGAACTACCCACCATACAATACAAGCACTGTTTACATTGCGCCAGTTTAGTAAAAAGAGCATATAATTAAATTTTAAGCATTTTAGTTCTTAACATCTGAACTATTGAAAAGACCTTGCTAGAAAAGTAATATTTTATAACAGTTTAAACTGTTTTAATTAATTATGGTCCAAATCGGGGCATCATTCTAGTCTAGTGACACAAATAATCGAGACAAAAAAGTACATACATTCTTCCTTTGCCTTTTCACCTTTCTTTTGTTTGGTTTTGACTCGATTTACTCAATGTACTGTTTTCAATTTAATTAAGGCTATTGTTGGAATTATTTGTCATAAGTTCACGGAATTAACACACACTACATGTTGTATTAATTAGTTCATGTTGACGAATACATTCACCCATAACTAGTTGACTTTGAATGGCTAATTTAGTAGTAGACGCATCGGTACTACTTTGAAATTTAGCATGTGTATATCTCATCTGCCTTAATAAGAATGAATGAATATTTAAAGAAAAGTAAACAAAAGTATTGATCTAGCTATAACTGCAGAATATCAAATTATAAATCATACGACTAAATCACACTAAATCAGATCAAAGTATGTGCATAATTATATGAAGATATATATAAGTATTAATAATTACTATAATAAAATTGAGTACTTTGGAATACGAATGTTGGTTAATCAAAGAAACATCTGTTGAAAATACTTTGTGAACACCCTGTATACAATTACATTAATCTATGAGCACATTTGCAAATTTCACATTCTATCTACTAATATAATAAGGAAATTGGTATTCTTTATCACAGACAAGGTAAGTAGGTCACAAATAAATTATTAGACTAGATTGTTAAAGACTAATGTGCAAAATTTGGTTTCAAGTTTTGTGTACTTGGTATATCTACGAATCTAAGGCCACTTGGGTTTTGGTCACTTCAATCAATATAGGATAATGAATGTTTTCGTCGTACTCGCAGTTGTCTAATAAAGCCAAGTGTTTCTCCCACACGACATTATTATACTTCAGTACTTCTCTACAAGTAAATCCTTTCTCTTGTGCTTGTGATATAAATTTTGCTAAAGTATTACCCCGTCTGGGGGCCATAATAAGTGCTAAACTATTCGAGGACATCAGATCCCATAAACATTTAATTAAATGTATTCTGCCTTCATCGAAAAACAAACAATCGGCGCATAAAATTACGTCAAATGTTTTATCAACAATACACTCCTCCCATTTCAATACATTACAAACTACGGGACACGTAAACTCATTATTATATAAGCTAGTTTGTACATTTTCGATAGATATTTTGTTACCGTCAGTTAAAGTCACTTGTTTAGCGGCACCGTACTTTGCGCAAATAAGCCCTGCCAAGCAAGACATACCACCACCTAATTCTAATACCGATTTACCATCTACTATACGCAAATTAGCACCGATAAAGTAAGTCAAAGTTTCCTCGGACGGCCATACGCAAATATTTCCGGTGTTATTAAAACCCATTAAATCTTCAGCCGAGAACGTTCTAATTCTATGACTGATATTTACAAAATATTCGCCGTCATTTATTTTCATAGAATATTTATACCAAGTACGTTTTCTAATCTGATCGGTTATACAATAGTCTGCCGAATTTAGTTGAAAATGTTCGAGCAGTTGCGTAGTTAAGAGCATGAAGGAAGATATACGTCGTACAGAAAATTCATCGGTGGGACTTGATGGTTCACTTCCACTTGGACTCTGTACAAAATAATTAAAATGAATTTATATATATTGACAATTTATTTTATTTTTAAACAGACCTTCAAAGCCTTTGCCAAAATTGCCCAACGCTTACGAGCAGCTTTTTTCTTTTCATTTTTATTGGTACTTAAAACATCATTTATATCAATAGTTCCGTTTGAATGTAGTATATCGAATTTTTTATGTTGGTCCATAGAGTTTTAAGATAGCGCATAGCAAGAGCTTGTTGAGAAAAGGTGCCTGTAAAGGCAACCACATAATTAATAATAATAAATTATTCTATTATAGGGTGGTGGATGTACAGACGCTCACATTCCTTCATGCTTTTAAATCGTTTTAGGAAGAGGGATTTAAAGCAGATAACAGACACAAATCTCTACTGAAACAAAAACAACATAAAACAATCTACTGTTAAAGGGACGGGAATGGATTATTTCATACATAATATTAAAAAATCTTGGCTGTTTTACTTACATTATTATAATTATTTAAAAAAATAATCAAAACGAAAAGAACTTCATAACTACACTACCACTCTGCTCTTTTACCAAATAAAATATTTTTTGGCTTTACCGCAGAGATTCACTACGCTTGCGTAAACTCTAATGTCAATATTACGTTGCAGATAAATAAAGCTTAGTTTACACTAAACACAACAGTATCAACCATTGATTATACAGTGTGTCTTAAAAGGACCCAACTACTTTGATCGCAAATAAAAAAACTGTTTGTTTATTGTTATTATTATTTATTGGTATTTATTGAAACACAAGAAATAAAATTTTACTTTTTGAACACGACATTCTTCAGATGACGGCCATTACGTTGGCGGCACTCCTCAAACCGATTGCGTACACTTCCGAAGACCTTTTGAAGAAGTTGTCGGGGAATTAGCCTGATCTTTTCTTGAATATTGTTTCCCAAATCAGTCAAATTTCGTGGATTATTCTCGTAGACCACACTTTTAAGGTAACCCCAAAAGAAAAAATCAGGTGGAGTTAAATCGGGACTCAATATTACCTCTGCGTGAAATCTCATTTTCGGGGAACAATTCGTGTAATGCTGCTAAGGAGATGTTGGTGGTGTGCGATGTGGCCCCGTCTTGTTGGAACCATGTCAGACGGTTATAATGCTCACATTGTTGCAGTTGAGGACCAAAGAAATTGCGTATCATATCGATATAGCGTGCAGAAGTTACAGTCACTGCTTGTCATCGGTTATTTTCGAAAACATAGGGCCCAATAATGAAGTTTGCCGACATAGCAACCCAAACAGTCACTTTGGGACTGTG
This sequence comes from Pyrocoelia pectoralis, assembly GCA_036250285.1. Lineage (NCBI taxonomy): Eukaryota > Metazoa > Arthropoda > Insecta > Coleoptera > Lampyridae > Pyrocoelia > Pyrocoelia pectoralis. The sequence continues at coordinate 14,089,172 of CM070077.1, forward strand.
CAACGGGCGTTGATGTGACGTCTGTGGATTAGTTTCTCCCCAAAATCGGTAATTTTGACGATTAACGTATCCGTCCAATTGAAAATGTACCTCGTCGCTAAAGAAAATGTTGTTGAAATTGTTAAATCTCTCTAACATTACATTCACATAATTCAGTCTTGTAACATAATCGTTTTCATGAAAAGAGATTGCACAATTTGAATTTTATAGGCTTTAAGATGCAAATCAGATCGCAATATGCGGTAAATTGGTAAATAGTTGCACTAGCTCTAGATAATCCCAATTGAGACTCACCCTTTCTGACGCTAAGTTGAGGCTGTCGGCTTATAACTGAATGTATTGAAACGTTCTTGCTGTTCTTGGACGGCCGTGATGGATAACGTCAATAGTGCTTCCAGTAGTGCTGAATGTCTGGATCCACGCAAGAATTGTTGCATGGAGCTTCCGCAATATTACGCAATCGATAATGTAATCGGAATAGCCGCCGAACGCGAATGAGCGATCGATCATTCTCAAGTAGGCGCGAACTAGAGTCCCTATATTAAATTGAACTGTATACGCTATACGCAACTGGAAAGGTAACGCTAATAAGTAACAGTGAAGCCACAGCCAAGTTAGGCAACCCTCAACGAATGGGTACCTCTATCTCTTTCTTTCGCACGCAAAGTGATACTCAACGCCGAAGCACGAGAAATAAAATAAAATACGTTGACAGTTACGTCTGCTGTACTCCACAAGCTAGAAAGCGACAGAAGTACCTACTCCGCATCTGTCTTCTGGCTTCAACGCCTACAATGCATTGGAATAGATAGGTCGTATCCCTTCCAGTTGCGTATAACGTGCAGTTCAATGATTATAACAGAGTACCGCGAAGCGAAGGTTGGCCATATTGTATTCGGGTGAGGAAGTAAATATAGATGGCGCTTTAAAATTAGCAATGGAAGCAATGGCCGTCAACGTCGGGGTTGAAATTGTAGTTTATGGAGGTGGATTCATGGTGGAATACGTTAACAACCGTAATATTTTGTCCAAGTTGGTCCAAGTAATTGTCTTTTTAAAGATAAAACAATAGAAAACGAAAAACACACGAAATTCTACGTGCTTTTATGCTTTTAACCCCGATGTTCTTAGTTACACTTGGCGTCGTTGCGATCGCCGCCTCACCCGAATTCAAAATGAGGCGCCAAATTTAAATTTCTAAAAAAGATTCTGACCACAGACCTAGTGGTCTGTGATTCTGACAAAATTATCACTCTTAAAGGTGGCTCCCTAAAACGTCAAAATAAACAAACATTGCTCTTGTGAGCGATGTCTTGTTTCTCATAGTTAGTAAGGTAAAAAAAAAACTGTTTGGGAATCAAACGAAAACATTTATTTACAGTACATGTATATGACACTAATCGTTTACAAAAGTAATAATAATCAATTACCTATTTACAAGACCTCCATTAATTATAAAAATTCGGGCAAGTTGCCACGAAACTTCCCTCGTATTAACACTTTTTTCAAAAAAATAAATATAGCACAATATATATTGCTGAATTCAAAAAAAAACACTATTAAACTACATAAAAAACCGCAACTTTATCTTATAAAAAAATTAGTTCCGCCATTTCAGTTTATAACGAAAGTGACCACATCAAAGGAAATAGCATTTTCATCCTTGGCCCGAATGCAATCGATTGGCGAAAACCGCATTTCAATACCTAACTTTAATAGTTTCCGAGTATAGAGTTGCAGTCATTTTTTAAAAATGATTTTTTTAAACACTTTTCAAAAAGTAAGTATGTATAGCACAATATACAGTGTGTCTGCTTAAGTTCGCACCATATGGAAAACTTTTTTATTAATTTTACGAAAAAAAGTTATTCTTTATAAAAAGTTCTGTATGTTCTAAAATTTAAGATACAATCATCAGATATTAAATTTTTTCAGTCGTGTACGCGGTTTGTCAAAAAATATGAATTTTGCTCAAGAGTAAAGTACCTTTATTTTTGGCAAAATCGAAAATTGTTATTAAAAGAAGTTGATCAGAACTAAAAACTACGTTCAAATATGCAATTACATCCTGCTAGTTAAAAATTTTTTTACAACTTTTTCTCAAATGACTACCTACCGATACTGATACTTAAAATTGTTTTTTCCTATTTTTGTCTACAATAACAATGCAAATGTAAGTGTAGTTACGTGAAATCTTGGATGCACTGATAAACAAATGATTTGTATTATACCTATCAAGAAATGTTTGGCAGTGAGGTTTCTGAACGGAACGGAAATCGTATCAGTATCGGTAGGTAGAATAGTAAATTGGAAAAAGTTGTAAAAAAAATTTTTTAACTTGCAGGAATATTTGAACGTAGTTTTTAGTTCTGATTAACTTTTTTTAATAACAATTTTCGATATTCAGAAAAAAATACTCTTTTAAACTACATAAAAAAACTGCAACTTTATCTTATAAAAAATGAGTGCCGCCATTTTATTTTATACCGGAAGTGACGTCATCAAAGGTAATATCAGCATTTTCGTCCTTGACCCGAATGCAATCGTTTGGGGAAAACCGCATTTCGATAACTTTACTAGTTTCTGAGTTTAGAGCGGCTCAAGGAATGTGTACGAACAAACTACAGACTACAAACGAATGATTTTGTTCTGGAAATCTAAATCTACGAGTAGCTGGTTTTAACAATGGAACCAAATTCACGAAACGAGATACAATATTTACTGTACTAACGTATACATACTTATGAGTTGCAAATGGCATTCTTGAAGATCATAATCTCACGTTGAATGATGTAATGTTAATAATAATTATGTTTTGAAATAACTGTTTTTTTAAAAGTAATTAACAAGAAATTTTATAAAACATACTATGTATTTTAATTCCTTTACTATTGTTATTGATAAATGGATAAAATCTAAATTTTAGTTCAAAAAGTTTTTCCATGTTCGCAAACTAATTTTAAACAATATATTGCGCATTCTTGGTTGTAAATTTGTACATACAGTAGAACTTAACATCATCGGATATTGCGTCAACTCGGGTATAACGTAATAATAGTCGTGGTCCCTAGAACTTGCTATAGTTTACACTTTACAACGTAAAAAACATTTCATTTAACGACCAAATATTCGCATTATACTCGGTTTTAACGTCATTTTAAGTCAAGGTTTGTGAACTTTTGACCATATTCTTAGAATGCATAATACGCTGTTTTCGTTGTTTAAGGATTTATAAAGGTTATCTTAAATCAAATCCTACTAGTAGTACGAGCACAGTAGGTATATAAACGAACCAGTACAATAACTCCTACGCATTTCATTCATAAATCGACAGAGCTCTTATAGGGACCTTGAACGCACCCCTCCACGATTTATTTTACTTATCACTATGCATGTCTATGGCCGTCGGATGAGATTCTCATCCGAGCAGCGTTGAAGGTCACAGAAAGTTTAGTGCGTGACGTCACGAGATATCATACTGGTTCGTATGTATACTGTGGTACGAGTAAGCATAAAAGGAGAGAACAATGAACATTACTGTATCAACGCGCGCGACGTAAGTTGTACAAAAGGAGGTTAATGTTTATTATATCAGGTTACGTTTCTTAGTGGTTGGTGTTTTAGTTTATTTGCGTGTAAAAGTTTAGCTGATACGTTTGAAAATTAACATTAAATTTAATAAAAACAAACTATTTCCAAAAATAAACTTTAATTGTTTTGAATTATTATTTTTTTCCCAAAAATCACTTTCGCGAATAACGTCACTCTGCTATAACGACAAAAAATCGCTGGTCCCGACGATGACGCTATAACCGAGTTCTACTGTATTTTTTATTAAATTAAATAAACACTCGATTATTGAATTCAGGGACTGTCTCAATTTGCAAACAATATTTATTAAGACTGCATTAAATCAATTATTTGTTCGCTTAATCGCAAACGAAAATTACAGTAAAACTAAAATGAAATAAAGGCAGTTACACAGTTTTAGAAACATAAGAAACTAATAAAATATAATATTTAATTCGCTACCTACCTATAGCGATGGTTATTATTTAGTACTTGTACTCATACTGGTTGACGCAGTATTCGTAGTACAAATGAAATATATATTCGAATGAATCACTCGATTGTATAAAGATCTCGATTACTTCTACCACTACTTCGATTGTGCGCATCGCTAATTGATACCTAAGGTTGACATTAAATATAAAATGATGAAAAAAAAACAAGTGACTATGGGAGTAAAAATGCAAGGCCCCTGACTTTAAGTGGTTATAATAAAAAAACTGGGGGGTAAATTGCTTCATTTTTGGACAGTATATTACTCATTTATATGTATATGTTTAACATATTATGTAAAAGTCAAAATGAAAGAATCAATTGCTTAACTATTATTTTAATTAACAGCAATATAAAAACAATGTACCTAACTGAAAATTAACCATGTATTGCAAAAATTTAAAACTGTACACCTTTTTGTAGGAATAAATGATCTTTTAAATGCACTTTATTTCATTAAATTATGATTGCTAATTACTGAGATACAAGCTTCTAAAGTCAGCCACCTTGCATTTTTACTGGATAGTAATATTTATATTGAAGTTTTATTAAAATTAGAAGATTGATCATTAAATTACAGATGTTCCAGTATTATAACCTTCCTATTTTTTTTTGTCGTTGTTTGTTCTTTAAATCTCCTATTAGCAAATTTTAAAGTATAATATATTCGAACTCGAACAAATAGAGTAACTAAATAATCTAATGGGAAATCTATACAAGGATGTGTATACTCTGTAGAAATTAATGTTTCTTTTAATTTTATTCCAATATACCGTTCAACTGCTAAAATAGGGAAAAGTTGACAAAACTGGTATTCTAATTTCGCAATAAATTCATAAAAAGTTTTGGGTGGCATCATTAAATTTCCAAACGTGCCTTTATTTTTGTTCTCGTATGCTCTAAAATAACTATACAATGTGTCAATATTTAAATCTGTAGGCTGTTTTGCAAATAATTCACAAGTGTTACATTTATGTATGGATAAACATTTTTTAATCAAATAACCACAAAGGTAACTTAAAGAATTTTGCAGTGGTAATTCTAACTTATGGTAGTCATTCGAATCTAAAGTTAAATTTGAAAAAATGTGATGTTCGGGAATTAGTACCTTAAAGGTGTTAACTTTCTCATCAGTTATTGTCGTTAATAGATCATCCATATCATCTATGCAATTACCTCCATCTGTCGCTTGAAAATAATTGAGACAAAACAATTTTCTAAAGGCTCGGCAAAAATGTATTGGAGTGGGATTATCAGAGTAACCACCTTGACCTCTAACTTTCCCAAAAAAATTCTCCAGTGCATCCTGATTAAGGCGTCTAGTATATAATAATTTCATTTTGTTTTCAACTTTTAATACAGACCATAACTGTAAAAAAGACGAGATTGTCACTTTCCAACCATAAATAAATTTCATACTATGTGTTATGTCTTTATCATTGTTGAAAACTCTAAGATTTTCAAACATTACGGCCATTTCCTTTAAAAAGGACATTTGAAATTCTGCCCCTGAAAATGGTAAATTAAATTTTTTTGCTCCAGTAATGAAAGAAGAATTGAAGATATCAAATAATTTGTCCATGTTTTCAATGAATTCTATAGTTGTAATAGCAGCAGAAGGAAATTGACCCAAAGATAAGTATGTATTCATTGCAGCAGCTAATGTGGCACTAAAAACCTGCACCGCTAATTTCACCTTCATCTTCTGAAAATTGTTTGGATTTAAATGTTGGTCCGTCAACTCAGGTGCTAATCGTATAGATAATTTTGAATCACATTCATAAAATGTGTCCAAATATTTCTTATCAGTTAAACCTGACCTAAGACTAAAATTATACTTAAAAAAATTATTTCTAACAGATTTCATTAGGTGTGGTACATCACATAAATAAAATATTTTTTGGCTATTTACAAAAAAATATGGTCGTTCAACAGTTATGTTGTTTTTACAAAAGTTATAAAAATTAGATCCTTGATCCGAAACAACGCACAAAACATTCATTTGAATTCTCTGTAAACATTGAATTGCTCCATATATTATATTTTTGAGATCCTGTCCAGAACAAGTGTTATTTACAAAAAAATAAGCAAGTGGCTGCTTCCACTTCACCTGTATACCTCTTGCCATAACTACCATGGCAGAATTGGCAGGAGAAAAAGATTTTCGTCCATCAATGTCCTCCAGTCCGACAATTTCATCCTTTAAATGGTTGTAAAATAAATGATGCTTCAATGATATTTCATCGAAACATAGAATGCAGTCTCTTGCCTCTGGTTTTACATTCTGCATTTTGTGTGAAAGCACTTGAAATACAAAATCATTAAAACCACTATTGATTGGCCATTTTCTTGTTGCACGCATAAGTGTACACTTAGCTGGTAACCTAAAAACTGTTCTTAAAAATTGATATGTCGAAGGGTTTAAAAAGTATATCGCTAATGCAAGCTGCAACATTTTTTTTGAATATTGCGCTCCTTGTGGTGCTGTTTTTATGAGTCGTAATTGGGTTTTAATAAAATTTGATGTGCCTTTGGGAAAATTTTCATCGCAATATTTATTAAATTGAGTTTCTGTTATTCTTTGATTTAGCAGCAAAGGTTTGTATGTTAATTTCGTGGCTGCTCTTAGCTTTTTGCGCAATGCCACTTTTCGTGGTGAATTACGGCTTAATAGTAATGGTGTTTGTGTTGAAATTCCTTACAAAGGAAATTAGTTAATTATGTTACTTTAACAGTAATTATTAAAATGGGTACCTTTCATTTCCACAGACATATCTTGGTCAGGGGGTGACTGGTAACTACAACTAGGGACTTCTACTCTGACACCTACAACAAATGGATTTACCGATTAATTAAACTAAAAACAAGTATCAAAAGGCGCAAATTCTTATAGAATTTTAATTTCAATCAACTTCAATGGCATTTATACTATATAATATAGGTACAATATATAACCAAAGAATAAATACGTATATTTATATGTAATTGTATTTATTCTTTGATATAACTATCTCCCTCCCCACTTCAGACACAACCACGCCGGATTCTGTACAAATGAGTCATTGTTTTTCTTTCCACCCTTAAGGGAGATGGGAGTGGAGAGGGTGACGGACAATTTGTAAATCACGAAAAAATGTTAAAGGAAAAAAAAGTAAAAAAAAGATCGTTTTTCTGCGGACGTGCAATTTTCCCCCCTTTCCACCCCCAAAAAAGGGGTTGCAGTTGGCGGTGAAATTTGCAATTTGAGTATCGTTTTTTATGGAGAATCCAAAAGTAATAAAAAATAGGTGTTCCCATTTAAGTTTTTAAAACTCACCCCCGCTCCACCCCACAGGAGGGGCGAGGGTGATGTTTACGTATCATGACTCAATAGGTTTCAACAAATAAAGGAAACGTATTTTTGTCTTTTTGTAATTGGACGTGTCATTCTCGAGATATTAAAGGGTGTATATTTTGACTTTAATGGCGTCCCGACGGCGAACGGGTGATCCGATCCAAAAATTTACCAGCGATTTGGAATCAGTGAAGAATTTCCTATAAGATGACACCACTTCCAGCTTTCTAAACCCTGTAACATCGACCAACGCACAGACACACAGACATCCGGTCATCCGGACGAATTTAGTAACCAACTTTTTGAAGTTGGTTGATAACTATTGCAACATACCTTTTGTTTCATAAGTAGGGACTTCTAAGTTACCTGCAATTTTACATTTATTTAGTACTAGCCTTCGAACATATAACAAGTACTAGCTGCTTACTCGCAGGTTTGCCCGCGGTCTGGGGAAATTCGCTTATTTTTTTGGTTTCCCAGCGAAATTTTGGAACGGGACCTATACTATGACCTTTTCTTGGTCAAGTAAGGTATGTGTGCCAAATTTGGTGCAGATTGGTCAAACAGTGTGGATTTCTATAAAGGACAAACACACACACACACGCACACAAACTTTCTACTAGATGTCAATGATATCGATAATAGAGAAACTAAGTTATGCAGTTTATATTTGTAAAATTTAACATCAAGAACTATTAATGTGAATTCTTTTGCTCACACTCGCTTTTAGAAAAGATTTTGTTTACTACATACCACCAGTTGGCTGCATGACACATGTTACAGGTGCTGGAACCGGAACGTTGAATAACGTTGGAACTTGTTGGCGCGAACATTTAAGTTTGTGTGAGTAGTTTGCAAGGCAAGAGAGGAAAGCAACTAGATAATTATTTAATTTCAAATAATCACATATGTTGAAAAAAAAGGAAAAACATAAGATGAGTTGTTGATTGAGATAATTTTTTCATGTAAAGGACTTGTGTTTATGTATTAATTGTTATTGATAACATTTTCATATTTATTTATTAAAAATCATATTCATTAAATTTACTACATTACTGCTGAATGTACAACAGGTTATGGGCCCAGGAAGCTATAAAGTGATATGATTCTGAAAACAGTAAAGAAAGGTCAGTATAAGTCAGTGAAAGTTTTACTGTGAAGAAAGATTGTCAAGTTATATAAAAATAAATATGGAAACGAATACAAGTCTGGAAAAATTAGTTGAAATGTCAAAGAAGACAGGTATCAGTAATTATTCAGCCTGGAGATTCAAAGTAGAGTTGATTTTAAATCAAAAAGGTCTACTTGAAGTAGCAAATGGTAATGAAGTTAAATCAGCTGAAATTGATCAAGAAAAATTGAAAGTATGGAATAAAAAGGACCTAGATGCAAGAACAATCATAGGACTGAATGTTGAAGAAAGTATTATAATGAATATAAGAACATGCAAGTCAGCGAAAGAAATGTTAGACAGGCTGGAGACATTATATGGTTCAAAAGCACAAATATCGAAAGATGGTCTACGTACACAGTTCTTTAATTATAAGTATGATGAATGTAAGACAGTCATGAGCAATTGCATTAGAATTGATGGATTGGCTCAGGAACTGAAAGCTGTTGGAGAGATCATTAGCGATGAATGGATTATGACAAGAATATTGCAAAGTTTACCTGAAAAGTTTCAACATTTTCATGCAGCTTGGGATTCTACGGCAGAAAATGAAAGAACAAAATCAAATCTTATGGAACGTCTGCAGAAAGAAGAAAAATTAAAATCAAAGTCAGAAGTAGAAAATGCTTTAGTGGCAAAAGGGAAGAAAGGTCAATCGAAGCAAAAGATTTCCAGGGAAATAAAATGTTTCAAATGTGGAAGAAATGGTCATGTTAAGAAAGATTGTCATGGAAAGTCCTGTAAAGAATACATAGAATACTGTAAAGCTAATTATAGTTGTAATAACTGCAAAGAAAAAGGGCATTTTGCAAATGAATGTCCAAAGAAAGAAACGAAGGAAGTGAAAGCTTATTTTACAATAGCATTAAAAGCATGCGAAGTGAGACAGCAAAACAATTTTAAAGAAAATTGGTACATGGACAGTGGAGCGACGATACATATGACTGGAAATTTGAGTTTATTGTCAAACGTAACTCCTTTGAATGAAACTCAAAGAATCAAGTTAGGTAATTCAACCATTCTTTATTCAGATAGTGTTGGAGAAGCCTATCTGACAGCATACGATGGATCAAAATGGCAAAAGATAGTTCTTCGAAGAGTGCTGTTTGTTCCTGAATTAGATTTCAATTTATTTTCTTTAACTGCTGCGTTAGATAAAGGTCTTAAACAAGAAGCAGATGCAGAACAAATGTTGTTTAAAGACAAAGGTCAAGTTGTAATGACAGCTAGAAGAGTAGATAATCTATTTTGTATGAACTTTAAGCAAGTGAATGTGACTAATTATGGTTTGTCTGCTGTGTCTATTAAATTGTGGCACGAACGTCTGGCACATCAAAACGTCAGATATGTCAGAGATGTATTGAAAAGAAATAACATCAAGTTTATCGATGACTGGAATGATTATGTTTGCGAAGGATGCATTTATGGAAAACAATGTAGTATTGTTCACCATAAAAATCCTGTAGTTGCCAAGAAATGTCTGGATATGGTACATGTTGATCTTGGTGAAATGAATGAAAGATCTCTTGGAGGTAGCAAATATTTTCTGATCTTCAAAGATGACTACAGTCACTTCAGAACTATATATTTTCTAAAACAGAAATCTGAAGCAATTGACAAGCTAAATATATACCTAAATTTGGTAGAAAATCAATTTGGTTACAAATTGAAAGTATTGAAGTCAGATAATGGGAAGGAAATTAAAAATGCCAGAAGCAAAGATGTACTCGAAGAATTGGGTATACTTAGTCAAAGGTCTACAATGTACACTCCTCAACAGAATGGAAGAGTTGAAAGAGAAATGAGGACTATTGTAGAGGCAGGACGTTCTGAAATATACGCAAAAGAACTAGGAACTAAATTATGGGCAGAAGCTTTAAGTTATTCTGTATTTACTATTAATCAAACTGGAAGCAGTACAGTGAAAGGAAAAAGTCCAGCAGATTTATGGTTTGGTCGACGAGTTAATGTCAAGAATATGAAGCCATTTGGATGTAATTGTTATATTCTCATTCCTAGTCAGAAACTAAAGAAACTTGACAGAAAGAGCCAGAAAGGTAAATTTGTTGGTTATGATACAGAAGAAATGGGTTACAGAGCTGAGTATACATACCTGAAAAGAATGTTATAGAAGTGTCGTGCAATGTCAAATTTGATGAAAGTCAGAATGTAGAAAGTCCAAAGACTGAAATAGGTATTGATTCTTTAATGAAAGAAGCTGTTGATTCTCAGGAGGAGCATGTGTCTGACAGCGAAATTGAAGAGAATGCCAGCAGCGATGATGATTTTGTAGAAACTGACAGTGAAATAAAAAAAGAACAAGATCTGCAAGAAAATATTCAAAATGGAAATGGTAGAAAGTTGAGAGACAGGACTAGGATAAAACCTCATCCTAGGTATCATGATTATGAAACTAGCTACATGGCATTGATTGGAAATGTGGACAAGTTGAGTGTTAAAGATGCACTAAAAGACATTGAATGGAAAAAGGCAATGGATGATGAGATGAGTTCATTATTAAAAATGAATACCTGGAAGTTGACTAATTTGCCAGATGGTCATAAACTTCTATCTTGTCGTTGGATATTTCGAGTCAAAGACAATGGTGTTCAAAAAGCTCGATTAGTTGCCAGAGGATATGATCAAGAGTACGGAGTGGATTATTTTGATATATTTTCTCCTGTTACTCGACATGCCAGTATCAGATTACTATTGAGTTATGCAGCCTGTAAACATTGGTGTATCAAGATATTTGACATCAAAACTGCATTTCTCAATGGAGACCTTGAAGAAGAAATATACATGTCACAACCTGAAGGATACGATGATGGTAGTGGCAGAGTATGCAAATTATGTAAGAGCCTGTATGGACTTAAACAAGCTCCTAAGTCATGGAATATCAAGTTTACATCTTATCTTAAAAGTATAGACTTTTGTGATACAGATGATGATCCTTGTTTATTTTACAACAAAGACAGAACTGTGATGATGGCATTTCATGTAGACGATGGTCTGGTTATAGGCGAATCTGGAAAAGAAGTAGACAGATTATTGAAGAATTTAGGCAAAGCGTTTGAAATCAAAGTAGGGAAGCCAAAGAATAACATTGTATATTACCTTGGAATGGAAATTCATGTTATGAGAAATGGTATTTTTGTCAATCAGTCTGGATATACTGCAAGAATTTTGGAGAAATATGGTTTCAAGGATGTGTATGATACAGCAACACCAATGGAAGCTGGAATGTTAACTGACAAGTTAGTAAATGATAATGAATTGAAAAATAAACCTTATCGAGAAGTAGTTGGCAGTTTGTTATATCTGTCAACAATCACACGTCCAGATATAGCTTATGCTGTAAACTTTATCAGTCGTCAAGTAAATTCACCAAAAGTCAGTGATTGGCGAACTATTGAAAGGATCTTTAGATACTTACATGGTACTCAGCATTATGGTATATTTTATAATGGTGAAAACAATTTGCAAGTTTATACAGATTCCAGTTATGGAGGCGACAGCAATAATGTACAATCAACTAGTGGTGTTCTCGTAGTGAATGGTGGTCCAATAGTGTGGTATACACAAAAACAGAAAACGACTTCTATTTCATCAGCAGAAGCTGAAATTCGTGCTGCAGTGTCCGGTATACAAGAAGTTTGTTGGATACGTCGAGTTATGAAAGAATTGAAAATGTTACCAAACACCTCACCTTCATCAATGTTTATAGATAATAAAGCTTCTATCAACATGTTGGAGAATGGCAATGATGGTAAAATTACTAAAGGTAAGAAGCACATTGAAATAAAACGAAAGTTTATCAAAGAACACGTGAACAAGACTGTAAATTTGGTATACATTAACTCCAAAAATCAGCTGGCAGATATATTAACAAAACCACTTAGTAAGGGTCTGTTTAAACTATTGCGAGAAAAACTACTCAAGGAGGAGTGTTGGCGCGAACATTTAAGTTTGTGTGAGTAGTTTGCAAGGCAAGAGAGGAAAGCAACTAGATAATTATTTAATTTCAAATAATCACATATGTTGAAAAAAAAGGAAAAACATAAGATGAGTTGTTGATTGAGATAATTTTTTCATGTAAAGGACTTGTGTTTATGTATTAATTGTTATTGATAAAATTTTCATATTTATTTATTAAAAATCATATTCATTAAATCTACTACATTACTGCTGAATGTACAACAGAACTGCATTTCTACATAATCTATTTTTCAACAGTGACGCAAACATTACATCTTCAAAATGAGCACTACAAATTCTAATGGCAGCATAACAATAAGCACTTCCCTTTTCTGCTAAATCTGTCCGACCACAATTTCTAATCCAGTTGTTGCACCTGTGTACCAATAACAAAAATTAAGTAGTGGGATCCTATTTGTTACAAAATTTACCTTTCATATTCTTTGGGAAATCGAAAAACGTTGTTTGAACAATCCTTGACACAGCAATACCTGACTCCAGACATTTTTCCAATGGATAAGTAGTATTTATTCATTGCATTTTTCACCAAGTATTTTGCACAAAAAAACAGTACGTCATTCAACGAATACCTAACACCCCTAACACACAGTAGTACTTAATATTAAATGTTTATAATATATGAATGTTTATGTAGAAAGGATACACACTAGAAAACACAAGAATGTATTGTAAAAACTGTTATTTAGAACAAATAGGTTATAAAAATTAAATCAAAAGAAACAATAAATAATAATGTAATACGCAACTAACTGCGAGTTGAACATGCGCACTGGGAAACGGGGATTTTTGAACCCCATCTACAGTGTGTCCCCGGCAGTGAGTTATATATAGAGCACTGACCTGTATCTTAAAGGACTGAGCATTCTAATGATCCCCTCCACTATTTTTGAAGCAAATTGAAAACCCGTGTTTTAAGGTGCCAATTAGTAATTTAGGTTTGTTGTGTTGGTGATTATTGGTAACACTGTAACTAATGTTTTTATTTACATAAACATAACCTTGTTTCATACGTAGTATAAACTACGTTTATGCATTGCAATAAAATACAATTTTTATTAATTTACGTTTTTAAATAATTATGAGCCTGTAATTATACTACTTTTCACCAAATATTAAGCATATAGATTAGAACAAGCTAAACTGTAACAGCTGATACCAGTACTACCAACACATTATAAACACCGAGCTACCATCATTATATAACTAACGCACTAGTTGGCACCTGAAGTAACTAATAATTAAGTGGGGCTTGTTTGCTTCAATGTTGTATTGAAGAATGCTCAGTCCTTTATGATACAGGTCAGTGATATAGAGTTCACTGGTCCCCGGATAGGTGAAACGACTCTTGTGAAAGATAAAAAATTTTCGATATAAAATTTCATTGTTTGGGGTTCAGCCCTGCTTCTAATTTCTGGCATAATTTTAGTTTTCTAAAATCATGTATGCCTTGGATCTTTTCAAAAGTCTGATTTTTGGTTCTAGTAATAGTACATTGTGTATCGAGTAGGAAAAGCGTAACATTCCCGGACGATGTGAATATTTTTTAACGATAGGCGGAAAACTACTTTTTCCGCCGATCGTTCAAAAATTGTGACATTTCTGACAGAATTTTGAAAGGAAAAGGACAAGATTCCGGTGCATCTAGTCGTTGCTAGGCAGCCAACGATTACCTACTGTAAGGAAATATTCATTTTTCTACTCCCATACTTTAATCGACTTATTAAGTGTGATTAGATTGTATCTAAATGATATTCATTTCGATACAGATTTTCATTATAAAAACGAGTCAAATTAGCCAATAGCTGTCAAGCATTTTACTTGATCGCCATAGTTACAGGAGTTTTTGATATTTGTCAAAAATGTTGTTCGTTCTTTTATAATAATTTTTTTTAATTAACACAGGTCGTAGAAAAAATAGTGTATGCAACTCTCATGTAATGGCTATTAATACACTCGCACAAGATTTACGACACTCGCCTTAGGCTCGTGTCATAACTTACCTCGTGCTCGTGTATTAATAATAGCCATCATTACATGCTCGTTGCATAATATACTATTCTGTACTCTGTACTGTAAAGAAATCTTAAAGAAATGTACTCTTCTCCATGGATACCGACGTTCGTTATATTTTCAAGGCATCGCTTGTTCTTTTCTTCATAAAATAATTTTTAGAATTTCCATGTTTTCAGTCTGTTTTTTTTAACAATCGGCGGAAAAATAGTATGTGTACCTCGTAGGAAAAGCAACATTCCCCGACTCTGTGTTGCTGGGCTCAATATTCACATCGCCCGGGAATGTTACGCTTTTCCTACTCGATACACAATGTACTATTGTTAGTGAAGATATAACAAAATTTGATTAACAAAAGTTGTTTAGAATCATGAAAGAGTCCTACTTCTAGAATTTCAAGCACCTAGTCCTAGGCCAACGTTGATGTTTTGGCAATTTACAATAATTTTTATCTGATAGTTTAATATTGTTGATCCCCGGATAGGTGATGACTCTTGTAAGAGCGATAAAATTCTAAATAAACAAAATAAATAAAAGAATTTCTTTAACACAGTTTATTACTATGAATATTACAAGATAACACTTAAATTATTGCCAAAACCACTTGACGCCGCGACCGGCAGTCGCGTCCCGGTTTAAACAAAGACGCGGCGACCAGTCGCCGCCGCCAGACGCTCTAGCGAAACCATACCTTTAGCATTAAACTGTGGCCATATTGTATCTATAGCCCCTGTATCCAACTTATATGGACATATGCATCGGGGTACTCTGTTACATAGTGTTGTCTCTGGTTATACATATAGGGACTCTAGCGCAAACCATGATGTAAGAATACATCATGGCGCGAACCAGAGCCTTTGACGCGACAAATGCCGCCCTGGCGGCCATGTATTATAGTCCATATACATAATATGGTAGACGTTACGAAAGTACGCATAACTTTTAATAAAATACCGTGTGGTGCTGTTAAGTATTCCGAGAGATCGGATGAAGGTACGAGGTTATTTTTATTTCCTCAAGGACCAAAAAATCTACTGAGAAGAAAGCAGTGGATAAACATAATATCAACAGGAAAGGTGATCTTCCTGATCGTGCTTACGTTTGCGGACTTAGAACGATTTTCAAACTAGCGCTTTCTTTAGTTGTCTATCTATATCTATAAAAATCAATGCCACTTTTCGTTGTAATTTTATAACTCAAGAACGGGCTCAACTATCCAAACCAAATGTTTAGGCTTTGTTCGGATTGTTTAGTAGATGGTTTATGTGAAGTTTGCACTAAATCGGTCGAGGGGTTCTTCATTTACCTATCACATTTTTGTAACAAATGAATTCAATAAATGGCGGATCATTTTGGCGTTAATTATTGCATTGTACATATTTATATTTTTAAACATATTGTTGAGTGCATTCATACAAACGGTGAGTCTAATCGAATATTCACACCGGGAAATAAGAAAATACGAATTTCCCAAGACCGCGGGCAAAGCTGAGGGTAAACAGCTAGTTTTTAATAAAAATCAAACAGTAAAATTTGTAAATCCACAGTATCGTTAAATAATACTTCTTAGTAAAAAGATCGTCTACCTTACCGAGCGTGTAGGGGATATATGCGTATATACGTATAAAGAAATGAAGAATATCCCCCTCCTTTATCTATGAATATACTGCTAGCATTGTATGGTTTGTCTCAAAAGTTTATCGTCTTGAAATTTACCTCATAAAAGCATTTATTTTCAAATCTCCATTGTTAGTAGATAAACACGTTGTAAAAGTAAATGCCTACTGACATAACAAAGGGGACCTCTCGGTATTTTATGACAGGGCATCAGAGGCGGACTAAGTAGGTAAAAATATTAATATAGCAATTTCTTTTCAAGGCATCCTTTTTATTTTAAATAAATTATGAGTTTTAAGCTAAATTATACGATATAAAAATTACTCGTATTTTACTTACAACAACAAGGATTCTTAACGACTGATATTAATTAGTAATTATTAATTTGAATTGTTATAGCACCGGGTGACGCATACCTAACCCAACCCTGAGTGGGTTGGTAGGCATTTACAACGTGTTTATCTTCAAGACGATATTAATTGAGACAAGCATACCTATCAATTTATCTGGGAAACATTAGAAGACAGAAGATATTACTCTCTCTGTACATGAGCCAATCGGGACGAAGGTTTGCGCATTGAGATGTCCTTCCTATAATGTCAATATGGAGCATTTTTCCATATATATAGGATGTTGCAGACCACCCGTACCGCCCAAATATCTCGCGAAAAATAAAAAATACGTCTAAAAAAATTTTTAAGGCTCTATTGTTTGATAGTAATAGCAAAGAACGTAATTACGTTCTTTGGTAATAGGATGTCCCCACTTCCACCCCCGGGGAGTGGAGAAGGGGTAACTTCGTAATCTTAAATAGCACCACCCCCCAGTTCATTATGCAGATTTGAATTCTGCGTTAACAAATAGGAACTTTTTGTTTGAAACATTTTTTGAAGTTCGTGACAGATGGCGCTATGATGGACGAAAGAAGTTTTTCCGATTACCAGTGCTAATTGATGTCAGTTTTGTTAAGTGGCAATCAAAAATGTTAATACTTTGTAAAGGGGAAGCGGAGGAGGAGCTTTATCCCCCCCCCAACACACACACTGTCACTTCACCCCTACATAAGCTAGGATGGGAGAACGGAGAACGCAACCCTTTTAGATTACAGACCACCGCGAGAAACAAGTTTACTGGACGTAAGTCAATTTTCAGGAGTGGAGGAGATTCATAAGTAATCACGGGCCTCCGATGTCTTCGTGCAGATACTGCAATGTTCTTACGCCCAGAGTCAGTAGATTAATAGAGTACCGCAAGCCTTTGACGCGACAAATGCCTCACTGGCGGCCATTTTTAGTCCATATACATAAAATATACTTACGAAGTGCGTAATTTTTAATAAAATGCCGTGTTGTTGTGCCGTTAAGTGTATTTATTTTACTATATTCCGAAAAATTAGTCAAAACATCATCTAGTTTACTCAGCGTGTAGTGATAGTGAGTGAAGGGCGGAAAGGACTAAAAATGGCGGAGGTTGCGGTACTCTATTAATCTACTGACTCTGCTTACGCCTACAGTGACTGTATTACAAACAGTGACGACAAGCGTGGTATCGATTTTGATTGGCCGTGGTATATTTTGCATCTTAATGGCGGCCTGACTGTGTTTACCTTTGATCAGCGTGTGGTTGCTAGGATACCACCGTTGAGTTCATATAAACCCGCCCACAATTTTGCCTCTTCATGGCGGATAATCGCCGCTTGTCGTCACTGTTTGTAATAAAGTCACTGTACTTACGCCCAGGTCCGAACGCTAATTTTACACTACACTACAATTAGAAAATTAAAATCAGAGGGAAATTTAAAAATGGCCGCTAAAACTAAACTTTTGCTCCACAACAAACCCACATCAAATTTAAACAAACGCGGTAAAATTTAAACTACCCAGCAAACCCCACTCGTAATACCTGGCACATGATCACAATCGTCTAAACTCTAAAGCTAAAGGGTGCTAAAGGTTAGCCCTATTGTACAAAAGAGACATTAATAGGTAAGGTACACTGGCAGTCAACTAAAATGGGGAGGAAGGATAAAAACCAACATTAAACATCAAAAATTCATTTAGGTATTTAACTTTCTCCAAAATTTGGTTGCTTAGCAAAACAAAGCTGAAGAAGAAAGAACTGGCAAGAAAACTTCTCGTCTGCATAAGGATCAATTAAATTAAAGCAACAGACAATTGATAAATATTAAGACATAACATGAAAATTTAAATTGTTAAAGGGCTTGAATCAATAATACTAAAAGTTGTTGCAAACTACAAATACATATTACATGTAGTACCGGGTGTACAACTAAGAAAGCAGGCCGGCCTTAACTGAGAAACTATTGGAGATTGAACAGTGAAATAAAAAATCTTATAATAAATGTGGCTAATTAAATTATTTTTAATTTCCTATCATTGCCACCGGGGGGCGTTTCACCGATTTCAAGTTGTATACCTGACAAAGAGGTGTAACAATGAGATCACACATATCCAGATATTGGATAAAACGAGATGTCAGAAACAGGTGGCATAACCGTAGTTAGTGATAGTATATAAACATACAAATATGTGAATGTTTCGTATGCTCATTTTTTCAAAGTAATTGAACTCAAATAATTTGTCAGTAAAACGACATCTATAATTTTTCAAAATAATGGTTATAAATAAATAGGAACACCGAACTTTTCATTACAATTAAATTGAGGGAATAGTTTGATGTGACATCTATACCAGATAAAATACAAACATAAGCCAAATAAGTGTAACGTTGTAAACTTACCTTGTATAATACATTATAACACTCCCACAATTTCATATAACTTTTCCTAATAGTTTTATAAAAAAACAAATGTTTATTGCCATTTCTTATTGAAACTATAAAAACAAATATAACAAAAAAAAAACTAAATTGGTGTACCAAACACACAAGTGTATGTCTTTGTAGACAAGTAACAAGTTTTGGTTTTTAAAACTTTTACTGTGTAATTCATACACACTGTATGTACAATGGTTGTATATTCCAAAAAAAAAAATGTGAACGATTGTATAAAACAAAAAGTATAGATACAAGTACAATAAACAATAAAATAACGATACATTTTCGTTTTCTACTTATGACTTGCTTAACTACGTCTTATCACAATGTCCGTGGCGAACCACCCACACAAACAGCACAGTATAAATAATTAACATGTATTTATTTGCGAGTTTTATATTGGACATTTGGCATCCACTCGATTGCAGCATAGGCTGGTACAAGATACTTAAAAATAAGTTAGCCGAATGTTGCCAAACATATTGAAAACGTTAACTACAACATTTGTTTATTAATTGTTACTATTTCAACTGTACACGATACAACCTTATAAGTAAGATTAAAACTGTTAAAGTTTATTCTACAACATACTGTGCTTGTCGGAAAAAAATCCGCTTAACACAATACATAATCGGAGCATGATTTTCAACGTTTGTTTGGCATTCGATTCAGTTCAACAAGCTAAAAATTTACAAATATCTTGTTTGAGACATTTTTTTCTTTAATTTGGAAAACCTCACTTTGTTTCATAATTGTGTACATGACTATCGAAGAATTAGCTTATATACAGTAAAAATAACTTATTAACTATGTAAAAATTTGGTACAAACAAACTGAGGTTTCTCTATTCATAGTTGCTACTTACTTTTTAACAAAATTTATACTCTAACTGCCACAGTATATACAATTAATAATGTATAAACTTAAACATTCATGACAAAGTAATAACTGCAATAAATTAAAAAAAAAATCTCTTCGTAACGAATAAAATTGTAACCTCATGCTGTTACAAAAATGTCTCAATGCTGCAAAGAGAATAATTGCTTATTAAATAAAAACATGCGAAACATTAAGCTCATTTAAGCTGAGCATAGTCCATTTGATTTGAGAGATTTAATAAGCGTATCATCACTGTAGTGATCGACGTTTTCTGTACATATTCTACTTATGATAATAATTATCGAAAATAGGGACTGTAGCGAACCAAATACACACTATGATACAAAGCAAGGTCACTTTATAAATTAACTTAAATTGTACGATACTAACAATTTGCACTTCTTTTAGTTTGCTGGACTGCAACTTCAGGATTTCAACCAAGTTTGAAAATTTTCTTCACAGACACCATTTCATTCGAACTTTTTCTTTATTATTAAGCCGTTTAAGAGAAACCGTCGAAGTAATTTGAAGTAATGTTGTATTCACGAGCTCGAATAAAATTCTCAATCTTCGTCATTCCTTTAGAACAGGAAGCATAAGCAGTATGAGGAAAGAGAGGTAAGATATATAATATATGATGAAAAATTGTGGTGTCTTTTTATTTTTTAGGATTGTTTATTTATAAAGTGTTCACTGTTGACTGATCATTCTCAAATCACGTTCCACTCAATTATTAATTAACTAAAGTTTTGTTTTTAAAAGTTAAATTGTACGCAATTAAAATTAAATACACTTTTTAAATAACTTAGGAAACACTGCACAGCACTAAGACGATGATGAAGCATTCATGGCCCCACCAAAAATGCCCGTCGAAAAGGAACCTACTTGTTGCTGCTGCTGCTGCTGTTGTTGCTGCTGCTGCTGTTGTTGCTGGTTGGAGGTAAGCCTTGAATGCTTAGGCATCGGGGGTTGTAAATATTCATGCCTCGCTAATGACAATACATCTATACGATCTTCTTTTCTATACGCTAAACAGGAACGAATGAAACTCTGAAACAATAAAATTTCGTGAGAACTCAAATTTCGTAGGAAGATAGAGAAATTAATAAAATGTAAAATGACACAAGAATTATTTAATATTTTATTGTTGCTATATTTTTATGCACGGCAACAATGGAAATTATATCAAAAATTCTTGTTAACATTTGGTTAGTTTACAGAAATGTGAATTTTTCATATAGCTCATTGTAATTATATAAAGTGTGCTGGTTTTTGCTTCGAAGGCTAAGTAAAAATTTAAAAACACTTACCTTGGCCTCATTAGTAACTGCAGGTTTATTTGCAAATTGAACTTCTGTAGCTTTTAAAATAGTATTTTCTTCTAAAATTGTAGCTTGTGATTGGTTGTGTCCAAATGGCTTTTTACCATACAAACACTGATAAAAAATAACTCCAACACTCCACACATCTACTTTTGAAGATATTTTTGGAGGATTTTTACCAACTACAAAACATTCAGGAGGTAGATACCTAAGAAAAAAAAATTACATGAGAATTTATATGGTACAAGTTTATAATTCATTTTATAAAATCAGCGAGATATGCAGTATCGAATAAACATTTTAAAGTAATTGAAAATAAACATCATAAAGGGTTTACCTTCTTTGCAAATTTACGGGATGTACATCTCGCTGATCTTTAGACAAATGAATGATTTGTAACATTACATATTGCAGTAAAGTATTTCTTACCAATATGTGCCAGCTCCCTGTGATGTAAGGTCCATACCCTGATCTGGATTATAGTTTTCTTCATCCATAACTTTACTAAGACCAAAATCTGTGATTTTAATTTCTCCACAGACATTGCCCTCGGTGAGCAAAATATTTCCAGGTTTTAGGTCGTAATGTATCACGGGAGGTTTAATTTCATTCAGGTACTTAAGAGCAGACACTACTTGCATTACTATCGATCGCGCTTCTCTTTCCGGTATTGTCTTATGCTGAAATTGAAATAAAGTTAAAACACTTCGTGCTAAAGAAAACGCACAATAAATTACCTGTTTAAGATAAAAATCAAGGTCGTGACCATCACAGTATTCCAATACAGTACAAAAAGAATTAGCGTCTATTTCAAAAACATCATAGAGTTTAACAACTCTCGGATGATCTAAGGATTTATGAATATTATATTCTCTTAAAGCGTGCTTAATGTAATTTGCTTTTTTATCTTCTTTCCAATCCTTATTTAGCTGATGAACTTTACAAGCTACATATCTCTGTTCCTTCAAATCAAACGCTTTATGTACTTCACTAAAACCTCCCTTGCCCAATAACATAAGCAAGAGATACCGATCATTGAGCACTGGATGGTTATTGAATCGTGACTGATCCTCGTTGTGAATACGTTTTAATTCCCTAATATGTAAATTTCTTTCTCTTTCTAACTTCTCCATTTCCAGTTGAAGATCGGCATCTTCTTTTTTCAGTGCGCTTTGTCTTAACTGAAAATAAAACGTCACATTATATTTTCACCAGAAAGACTTACAAAATTGGGAAATTAATAAAATCATGAACTATAAATAGGGTATGTGCAAGTAAGAACAAATTACATTGTATGTCGAGTTCTAATAGAAAACGGGGAGGGGAGGGGGGCTATGGTTCTGTTTTGTCTGATTTGATTTTTGCATATCGTCGATATTATATTATTTTCCATGGTACTATTTATACATTTTCTTTTAAGTAATATTCTATTTCAATATTATTATCATTTTTCAAAAAAGTAACATTGTGTTGCTAGGTATCTACTTCACACTATGTTTTATTCCATCTTAACAGCACCACCACTTCTGAGACTTCTCCAAAATTATATTTTTACAATTTAATTCACAGGAAAATTTTATTATATATTACATCTAAAAATATTTTTTTTTTTTATACACCATTGTGAAAAATTCTGAACCTACATTGTAATTAAAGATGTAATTTAATCAAAATGATACACTTTATGTTATAGTTAGATTTAACAAATTTTTTATGCAAATTCATCCAAGATTATCGAGTGAATATACACAAGACCTATTTATCTAAAGTGGTCATAATACAAGCACAGTTTAAATAAGTTTACATTAACACTATAGTGTAAGTAAACGAATGACTTAAGCTACATTTACATTGGTATAATTAGTAGTAGAGTGCATACTATTCCGCTACTAGAATAATGTAAACAGTTTGTGCTAGTGACAGTAGAGTACTATAGATAGTTTAGGGGAGAGTAGAGTGGACAGCATGTGTGGAGTAGTACACTCTACTATCCCACCCCCATTTCCACAATCTTATTCTTCTCTACCGGTTTGTTAGTTTACTATACCAATGTAAACAGACACTGGCTTGCTTTAACAGAAGAGAGTGTTTTGATGCGTCTTGTGTTTGTACGTCATTTTTGTAGTTAAAAAGTATAACTTACATTGTGCTTACGTAGGAAAGAAAATGAAGTGGACGAAACATGAAACTCTTAAATTAGTGGCAGTATACAAGGATCAGCAGCCCTAATTAAATAGGGTTAATGAGATCAGCGGCCTACGAAGAATTTGTAAAATATATGCGAAAGGAAAATTTGTTGGTATTGCATCCATCATGAATCGGGTGTCATTCTCAAGCACATCTTATATTTTTCTGGGTCTTCTAAAGCCAGTTCTCTTAAAAGATTACCAGATGCTCCAAATTCATCTCGTCGCATAATCCATCCTCATACCCAAATTTTTTTGTGCCTACCTCATACATGTTTCTTCCTCTAAAACTTGCTCAACTTCATTTAATAGAACAGCTGCAGCTTGCACTAAACATTTTGTACTAATAACGGCTCGGTATTTTTGTCTAACCTGCTTGTTCTTCGTCACACACGTTATTAAATTGAACTATCCCTTCAAATTACTGGAAACGTGTATACAGTTACTCTACCAAAATGGGTAGAGTAGAGTATCTAGACAAAAAAGTATGCTAGTGAACTCTACTACTAATTATACCAATTTAAACCTAGCTTTATGCCATCTATCAAATGAAAATGTTCTGCGAAAGTTTAAATATCAGCAGTGTCTGCTCTGACAGGAGGCACTAGGTAGAAGAAAAAATATGGAATCACCAATATCTGAATAACCTTTGATGTGGTAATTGAATAAATTCAGTTTTTGTTCATTGATGTGATCTTTGGAAATTACAGCTCCACTCAGCAAACAAGATAGTCGGAAAATATGTCAACTAAAATAATGTATTTGAAATTTTTGACGCGGCAAATTATTTGTCCAATCATATTTGAGAATTCTAAGGTGTACATTCACAGCTGAAAGTAAATTATTACAGTTTACAGCTGACATTTTCCGCGTGCGTTTTATTACTTAAATCCTTTTATTGTGTTACTCTTGGTTGTTAAAATCAGTCTTACTGATGACTTCTCATGCAGCATACAATACATTTATGTGTATCCAACAATACACATTTAAATTAAGCGCCCAAATATTTCTTTCCGGATTGTACCTTAAAAGCTACTCTAGCGCCGGTATCCCCTCTCCAACTATCTTGTTTGCTGAGTAGAGCTGTATTTGGGCTTCAATTCATTCATTCTCTGTTCTCTCAATTCCCTTCTACCTCTAATGTACATCCAAATATGGATCGGAATTATTCACAGTTTTATATGGAAGAAAAGATATTTTTAAATTGAGATATTGAGAATATTGAGAAAAAAATTTACTTATTCTTCTGCAGAGTTTATTTCTTATGCGAGGGTGGTACAAGACAATCCTCTCTCCAAAATAAAGCAGTATCTGGATTTTTTGTTATAAAAGCATACAAATGAGGATGGAATATATCGGGAACGGGTGGTGTTGCTCACATTAAATAAAAAACAGGATTATAGGAGCACTTTCAAAGTATTGTGCCAATTTCCTTGGGGTCAAATGCTACTAGTATTGTTCCATAAAATGTGTGGTTAGGTAGACTTATGGGGTATTATTTATGGAAGCTGAGAGAGGGTATGATGAAGGACATTATTTGTAAAGATATATGTTATTGTATATGCATATAATAGCACCATATTAGTAAAGATATGGTATTCATGCCTTATATGTATAGTTAATTTTAATTAAACTTACATTGTGAAATTCCATCAATAAGTCATAGTATTATCAAAGAGTATCTAAAATAAGAGAAACAGTGGTATAGGATTTATGCGTATAGGCTATAAGAACTCGTCCGCTAGGACTCCACGATCGGGCCCTCGCGTAGACGTAGCCAGAACTAGGCGTCCCTTTAAATGTACTTTAAATATTGCCTTCCATTGAAAATTTACAGAAATCTTTATGGTAAGTCTGTTAAAAGTATTTGCAAGGTTGTCACATTTAGTTTGCTTAATGACTAATGGCTGGATTGCCCTGAAAGTTAATTGTACTAAACAAATGGTAATTAGGTTTTAAGGAATAGGTACCTACATTAATTATTAAAATGTTATTATTTTTATTACATTCCAACATTAACCCAGAGGTGGTCTCGAGAATTTCTCTCACGGTCTTTTTCTAATATTTTGTATATCTTTTGAACTTTTTTCTGTCGAGTTTTTAATATTGAAGCACATACCTACTGCATTTTTTGAAGTATGTATGTTACGTACTCTTTGTATAATTAAATTTGATCCTAATCCTTTGCGCTGTCCTGTCTTTGAGCATTTGTCTCATCGCGAGACCAGTGACATTTGTAATTTTCCTTTTAAATGATTTGTTTTTTTGCTCATACAACCCTACTTATTTATAAAGTCGGTACATTATCAGGTAAATTCCTAGTTGAATTATAAGGTGTACAATTATTTAATTACCTGTTTTAAAGTACCTACCCGGAAGTATAAGTTGACGTTAAGAACTTTTTGTTGTTTGTTATTTTTATTTTTAGTTTTAATTATTTTAAACATTACCTATGTTTAATTCGTGTGCGTATATCAACTGCGAGTTAAATCGCCGAAATGCGAATTTTTCGATTCCCCACTGATAATGCACGTTGTGATAAGTGGTTACAGAATTGTGGTACTCCAAACTTTTTCTTTACACGAGAGCAAACGTTTTTTAAAAGCCGTCGGTCACTGTTGTTAGAGTAGGTACCTAACAACATTGTTAAATTTTTTTGATGCGTATTTCAAAGAACATCAAACAAACATCTTTAAATTTTATGAAAAATTTAATTGTAAATAGTATAAATATTGTAAATATTTCAGAACCCAATTGGTTGCAAGAAGTTAGATAATAGTTGCCACTGCTATAAATGGTTTTTAATTCGGCATTTAATGAAATGCAAGCTATACAAAACTCCTGAAACTTTTTCACCAAATTTAAGAATATCAAAACCCCTAGAAACGTTAAAAAAGCGAAAAATAGAAATCACTTAAGAGGAGCGCGTAAAAAATTTTAAAAGTTGTTTTTTGTACGAACGTATACAATTTTAAAACTATTATTTTGATATTGTTTTGTTTTAAATATTTCATTACAAGCTCCGAAATTCTAAACAAAGTAAGTATCCAAAATAAATATCGAGTAGCAATAATAATGAAGGTCGCAGATTTTTGTATAGAAAGTTATGTGACAAAGATTCGGCAACATTGAGATATCTTTTGCTTTAAATTTCAAAACTTCCAGGTAGTTGTCCTTTTTGTAAATAAACAGTTATCGCCTCAGGTATGTGGCGTACAAATAAACGTTGTAAATTCGATAATATTTTGTTAGGCAACACACCTTACTTAACGACAGTGTTTTTAATGGCGTTGCTTCTCTTATTTGATACTCTTTGGTATTATCATAACCAATAACTATTTAAAATAGACAACCTTTTTCAGCATAACGTTTTTTGCAAACATTACAGGTTGTGTCAAAAAAAAACATGAAATACAAAATTGTGTTACTAGTCCAATCTTTCGGAGCATTTATTCTCACAAAAAAATGCAGAAGAGAGCAAGATCCACCATGACCAATAAAACGAAAAACAAGCATTTACAAATGATTAAAAAATAAAGATTTCCTATTTAGGCTTTATAAGTGATTTCTAACATAAAATTTCCATGTGAGTGTCACTATTCAAATCAACATGAAACATGCATTCACCGGTATTAATGGAATAAAAATAATATTCTTACTTTTAATATTTCATCAGCCTCATAATACTCCTGTAAAGTTAAGGAACCAGGTACTGCATCTGGCTTTAGAAACGTGGTGTCCGTGCCATTATGCATAGCAGAATTATTTCTCTTCCGACCACCTTCGCTATTCGAAGGCCTTTTTTTACCTAATAATTTTTTTTGTCTATCAATTTCCTCTCTTTCTGACGTTATTTCTTCCTGCCGCCTATAAAATCAGTTAAGCAAACTTGAAACAAAGTCTCACATTAATAAACGCATTACCTTGCAAGCTCCTGAAACGCATGTCCATCCGTCCAATTTTCTTGAAACGTCGCTCCCACCCGTTGAGTAACAAATTGTCCTAACCTAAGTCTATTTTGCATACATTTTTGCCGCGCCTCCTTTTTCTCAATTGAACTTTTTTCCATTAATAATTTTTTTACTACTTCAATGCACTTATTTATATGTTGTTTGTGCTGATCTATAGTTTTTTGTTGTGCTGATATTTGGTGTCGAAGCTCCTCATTTGTTCGTGTAAGTTCTTCAATTTTATTATTTCTTAATTCCAGATCCGATGACGCTTGCGTCTCAAATTCTTGTATCCTTTGACATGTTAATTCAGTCTATTAAGAAGACATTACAGACTT
This sequence comes from Pyrocoelia pectoralis, assembly GCA_036250285.1. Classification (NCBI taxonomy): domain Eukaryota; kingdom Metazoa; phylum Arthropoda; class Insecta; order Coleoptera; family Lampyridae; genus Pyrocoelia; species Pyrocoelia pectoralis. The sequence goes on from CM070077.1 coordinate 14,116,836, forward strand.
TTGTCGACTTTCATCGCGAGTATACATACCTGTACAAGTTTACTAACCATTGTTGGTAGAGGAGGTCTAGGAGGTTGTTGTTTGTAAAATTCAAATGGAGTTGGAGTCACCGGCACCTGGGGCGATGGTAACCCCACCTGTTGGGGGGACGGTGGAAACTGAAATATGAATAGAGACATATTATAGTTTCCTTAGATATTTTACAACTTTGCAGTATGAACAATGGTGTTTATATGACATCAACTGTATTCAAGATAGTGGTAATAATGTTGTGCTGTTCATGACTAACATGGATGTAGAGTTGTCAAAAGGGGAATCCAAATATGAACAGGCAACTACTCTATTTTTATGCTGTATCGAATACAAGGGAATAAAAATACTAATAGTGCAAAACAAATTAATTTGTACACCAATTAACACAATTGCTACATAAGCGAACTTTCACTAAAATGTTAATAATTATTATGAACTAACATTTTAGGTGTCCTACATACAAATCACATAAACGGAGAAAATAGATACAAGTATAACTATTTTTTCTCTATATGATGAGAGGTTTTCTACAGAATCTGTTTGTAAGATTACTTTTCTTACTTGTTATAAGAATTTCTCCTATAATAAAAGGGGGGATTCCTTGCAATTAGTTTGTGACAGAATTATTTAACTTACATAGTTCTCCAAAGTATGTTTGGCTTAAATTGGACTTACAAAAGACACTAAGAAAGAAAGAAAAAAATGACTTAATATATGGTTTATCAATTTCAATTGGCATTCTAAACTGTTCTAAAGATTAGGATTTTAATTTTTTGCCAAAAAAGAGATTGAAGGCAAAACTATATAAGGCAACAAATCAAACAACGAAAACGGTACGAAATTTCTTTTGACATTTACAGCAGTTGAATTTTATTGCACTAATAAATCGCAAGTTAAATGAAAGTGACCAACTTTTTCACCGGTAAGTAACGATCATAATTATTGCATTCCTAAACTCAATTTCGTAATTATTAATTTCAAAACTAATTTGCAATTTAAGAGGTATGTACTAAATTTAAAATAAATGTTAAAATAAAAAGTACCCGTTAATCGGACACAATCATTTTCGCATGAACAACTCCCCTATGGTTTAAGAATAATTTCAAAGGTATTTGTAGACTGCGTGGTATGTAAATGAGTCATATCAATTCACAAAATATGTAGATATTTTGAAAAAATATAATTTTGGAACAGCACATATGCAGAGAAAAATTCAATGACCTTTAGCCATAAAAAAAAATCAAACAAAATCTTACCATTGGGTATGGTTGTTGCGGCGACGGACTTTTTGCTCCTCCGTGTCTAATAGGACTATTGCCCGAATGTTTATTACTAAAATAATCGTTAAATTTTTTACTATCTGTAGATACAGTTCTAACTCCCTTAACCGCTCCCCCTGTATCGTCAACTTTCCGTTTTCTCTTCCTTTCTGAAGGTGTTCTTGGTATTTTTTCTGGAGTATTCGAGTCCACCTCTTTATCACTGTGAGACGAACCTGCAACATTAAAATACAACTATACACTAAATAATTATCTTAAATCATATTCACATTTCAAAACGTTTACAAGGAAAAAACAATTGGAAAAAGTAACTTTTGTAAAATTATGGCTTGATGTCATAATTCTTTAACATTTACTTTTATATTTAATTATCCGTCATTAAAACTGCAATACTTCAAACTGATTGCAAACTAGATTTACTTATCTAATTATACGTCGTCATTAAGAGGATGGGAAAATGAAGGTGGAAATAAGACTCGGATAGACATTAAAATGTGGTGGATTACTAAGTAAGTAATCATTTAATCAATAATCATTGATGCAAGATTCTTTATGTACCGTCAATATAATGTAGATAAACGAATTCCGTTTCTTTATTTAGGCAATCCCGAACAAACGTTGCATTAAACAATGAGGATGAGTAAATTCCCTTAAGAAGACAACAAACTCTTCCCGTGCGACATTCCTAACATAGTTAGAAAAATTACGATACCCCATTTTTGATTACCCAACTAAATTGATTGGTGTTGTTCGCTTCAACACCAAACAAATGAAACGATTTTTGTTTGACAAAGCAAAGAGCATCCCAAACGCAATACAGTTAGCAAATTACACTTTCAAACTGAAGGCTTCTAATTTGAGAACGATGCAATGAAGAATACATCTTTCATGTCTTGCTAAAAATACAATGCGATTGCAATTTGCTTCTCTTAAAAACCCGTAAAGTCCAGAATAGCTTGAATAAGGAAAATATTCAACGGAAGCCGTATAGTGGGTTTGTGTTAAAACAAAAGGTTAAGCAAACTGCGCAGCTTTGTAAATAGAATTCAACGACTATAATATTGTTCGCAGACTCCACACAGTTATACATAAACAAAGCAGTGAATAATACTTCTACTACATTTACTCGTAATATATGACATCAATCACAGGATGCAAAACGAGAATAAGGACATGCCATACTTTAAGCAAGGAAATCAGCATTAACTGCGACATAAAACAAGGGGACTCTCTCAGTCCATGTTTATTTAATCTAATTATGAACAGTACAATAGAAAAAATAATAAATGAGAAAAACATATTTCAAGCCCTTACGCTATACGGACTTTCATTACCGATTCCGAAGCCGATCTGCAAACATTATCATTCGCATTTAACCAAGGAGTAATCAGCCCAACATGATAATAAACATAGAAAAAACCAAATGCTTGGTGCCATCGAAAGAACCTACGAGATAAACGGAAAAACAGTGGAACAAACTATGAATTTGAGCTTTTAAACGACAAGTACATAATGGTAAAAGCAAAGAAAGTGGCATGAATATCAGCATGTCTGAGGTAGAAGAGAAACAAATATAGATTTCGATAGTACAAAGACGAATGACATACACTTCTGAAACAAGACCACAAAACAGATGATGATAACGACAGAAATGAAAGTAATAAGAGGTACCAGTAGTCAATACGTAATAGTATATTACAGTACAAGTGAAGAAACTAAGAATTTCGCTCACACATAATTATGCCGTTTCACAAACGAGGCGTCAGCCGAGTTTGCGAATGGCATACAGTGACAACTAAAAATATTGGACAGTGACAAAAAAATATTGGAATAAACACATAACCGCAATGGAAAATGCTAGTTTAGTAAAAGCAGCACGAGACAATAAGCCAGTTGATGAACGAAGACTACCGAAACGTTGGAAAGAATGCTGCACCTCCACCTTCGAGGAGGCATGACGAAAGAAAAGAAAAGCCTACAAACATGGACAACCATTATGAAAGAAGAAGGAATGAATACAATGTTCCCGTAAGAAAAGATATTCCTTATTTTGAGACACTTCCACTTCAATGACAGCACTTTCGAATTGGGTTACACGTATGAGTATGTGAACGTTAACACCGACAATTTGTTTAGTGTAGATAGTGTCTTTGGATCGATACTGCAGAACGGTATTTTCCACTGTGTTCCCAAAGGAGTGTAAATAATAGTCTGCCGACAACCTGAAGACGCTAACCCGGGTCAGGCGGTCGTGATAGTAATGATAAAATGAGTGAATAAATAAATAGATGAAGGAGAAGCTCCCAAAAAAAAATTGAGGATAACGGGGAAAAGAAAGTTGAGAAGGTCAACAAATTGGGAAATATGTACTATCCAATCAGAACCGTGCATAATAATCTTAGGGGTTGACAAAAATTTACCATTCATACCACACGTGAGGGCAGTATCGAACAAGGCAAAGAGGCTATCAAACAGAAAGACTGAACTGAAATGGGAAGAGGTGGACAAATTATTAAATTAGGCAGAGCGTGATTTTTATGTACGATTGATGGAGAGAGCCAAGATATACAACGTGACAAAAGCTAACGATGCAACCACACCCGACAACATCGGTGCAGTGTAGAAGACAAGAACATATTGCAAAATATGCAAAATGGTGTACACAAGAAAGAGTTATTTTTACAAACAGGATCACATTTAATGTTGATAACAATTGCCACCGAACTCCAACTTCTGCAGAGGAAGAGGTATCATCCAGAGGTTGGCGCACATGGCCAAGGGAAAAAGAGTTTTAGTACGTACACGTTTGATGGGAGTCACACAAACAAACCTCCAGCGTTAGAGCCAACTGGGGGCAGGTTATGAAAGATTTCCTAAATAGCAGTGTCTTCGCGTAAAAAAATCATTGTTATTTCGATTTCATGTAGTCTATTAAAGGTTTAAATAAAAACTGCATTTTGGTGTTTCTTTTTTCGTTTGGAGCCATTGCGACATCCGAGTACGAAGATAAGATTGAAAAATTTATGGAAGCAATCAGCACTAAGACATGCTATTATTGAGATAAGTAAGTGATATTACAATAATAACAAGCAAGTCCATTTCATATTCCAATGTTTTGACATTATGTCATTGGATTATTTTAAAATAAAGAATTAAATTATTTGCTATTATTATAAATTATAACCATTTGCGAAGTTCGACAACGTAAGTCTGGCGAACAAACTACCTTCATTGACTTTTACAAAAATCAAAATTAGTGTAGAATGAAAAACAAACGGTGCAATTTTGTGATACCGCCGATTTATTGTACCAAAGACTTGGATCTCACAGCGGCATTTTGAAAATGTTTTCCAACCTGCAGTATGAAGCACATAAAACGACACTTTATTCTGGGAAAAATTAATCCGAAGACACTGCACATTACGACTGAAATACAAAAATGCATTTACTTTAACACACACGTGGTTCCCATATTGTCAATATTGTATCTGTGAATAATTCTTTTAGAGGTAAAAATTAAACTTGGTTTTGAATTGCTAGTTAATGTAAATATAATAAAACATTGAAAAAATTCAATCATATTCAATTTTTATTGAAGAAAATTTGTCTGGACATAATTATAATCGCAATAAACCTGAAGAAGATGGCTCTTAACTCTGACTGAGGAGTTAATCCAGGACCTAGAGAAGAAAGCTCTGACGCCATCAGTTATGTAGTTCATCGAATGAGCAGTTCCATTCCGAAACATCTCCTTCCATCCCAATTTTTTACTGTAACAATTATTCCACATCGCTTCCATTGTTTTTTTTTCTATTTGTCCCAAAATAATGTTGGTACTGCGTAGGAAATTCACGAAGGTTATAAGGTAGTAAAGAAGACCGCACAATACAAAAATCAAGAAGTGGGTATGATGCTTAGATGGTTATGGCACTATCTACTTTAGTTGAAATGAGACATTGCTTACCGTCCTAATAACGGTAAAAAATAGAACATTCACGGCAGATGTGACAGTATGCAAACTGTTGGTTTCTGTAGAGAAGAATACCATCACTAAGATCAACCGGGTGCAGTGGACACAAACAATGCTGCAATGGTAACATAAGAGGTAGGCTAAGTAGTAAGCAGTACTTTTCAACAACCAAGAAGCGGTGTAAAGTTGCTTTACCTCCCTTCGAAAAAAACGGAATAATTGCCGCTTAGAAAATTGCAAGGGCGAAAATGTAACTGTGGAAAAAAAATTGGAACGGAAATATTTGTTCCCTTACAATCCATAATTTTTTTTTCGAAAATTATGTGCAAAGAAGGTTGAGAAACAATTCCGTAAAGCTATAAAGCTTGCACATCAAAATTTATACCAATTTTATTATATTGTCTCAATGGTTGCAATGAAAAATTCAGCTTAAATTGTAAATCGTTTGATTTGTAGTTTGGCCTGAAATCACTGTTGATCCCCCTAAGATGAGTAATTTATTGTAATTTCAAATTTGTTCTAAGACACTCAAAAATAAATTTTGAGCTGATGGTAAATCTACATCGAAAACAAAACAGACTATAGTAGGTCAGATAATCAGTTAAATTAGGTACGAAGTTTACGCTAATAAATGGATTGTAACAAAAAGTGTAAATTGAGACAGCTTGCATATAAAAACAAAACTCACATAACAAAATAGACAATCTGCATATAATAGTATTTATGTTATAATTATTAGCATTTTTCCCACATTATAGCTAGACAAGTTTGTTTATAAGAAAAGTTGGGAGATTTCTCTTTCCTGGTTTTAAAACTAAATATAAAAAGAATAAATGAACATATTGGACGAATTACCAATAAACTTTTTCATAAATAAATGGCGTATCTGTATCCATAGTTCAGTTAAGAATAAAAATAGGCGGAATTGATTAAGACGTAAAAGGAAACCTTTCATCTTTCATGTTGAAAGGCGTGCGCGTACCTTGTGTATTTTTGTTCAAAATGAATTTTTACAATTTCCTAATGATAAATTACTAACTTTCTACAAAAACATTTCAAGGTTAATGTGATATGAATCAATCAGAACATGGAAAACTTCCAATCGTGCATAGATAATAGCGACAAAGGTATTTCAATAGAACGTTTAATATATGTATTTCGGATTCTATTTTGAAGTAGGTAGGAAAATGTTTTTTGTTACCTGTACTCATATTGGAGTCTTGGCTATGAACGGGCTGCGTTGCATTGACGGTGGTTTGCGGTGCCATCTGTATTTGGGATCCAGCTGACATCTAAAACAAGAAGGCACCATAAGATAACGATCTGAATAATGGTCACATCCGATATGTCGACAAACATACTGGGAGATCAATTTTTTCACGTCGAATAATACCTACAGCCGCATTTTGCGATGAAGAAATTGAAGGCGGATTTGCACGAATAACGAAAACGTTAACCGACGTATTTCCATACAACAAATTTTCGTTTTAGCACAAACTAGATGCCAGCCTCAATTCTAATTATTTTAAAATGCCACATTAAAACAGGTAAAATCATTATAAATACAATTGTGTGATATGCTACTAATTTATTTATAAATGTCCTTGTGATTCTATACACAACTTAAACATTAGAATTTTTCATTATTAAAATAATCCTTACCCAGAAAATTTGTGTGTTTAAACTGTTCCGATTGCGACATTACCGATAAATGAATGTGTCTCTATGTTTACGAAGCTCGATGGATCAAAACTCAAGTGAAATGAGTCACTAATTTAGAATGCAACCAACAAACATAGGGAATCGTATCCGACATTATTCTTTGGAGTGCTAACTTGATAGGGAGTCGTATTTTCAACGTCACATTCCCAAATTAACTCACGCTTGCAATGAAATTATCGAGCAACACCCACTAAATATTATACCTACATTATTTTACTCTTCAATCTCTACACATACAACAAAAATGATCGATTAACGATCTTTTTTATTAACTTACAGATAAGAGCACTAATTACCTTACTTTCCATAGATTGTTATTGAATTTAAATTGCGTCGCCATTAACGTAGATAAATAGAAGTATAATTAATTCAGTTACAGTTACAATACTTTTTAAAAACGTTATAGCAATAAAAAAACAGTAACATCCAAATATCCTTCGTAAAATAAACCATCGCCCACTCAACATCTTAAATTTGATATTGGACTGTTCGACTGAAACTTGGAACATAAAGATGAATTCCTCCAAAGCACTTTATGAAATAGTAAGGTTTAAGTAAATCAATACAGTAATGTTAAGAGTTGTGATGGCTGCCAACACTTACATTTTAATAACGAATTAATGCAAACGACCAAAGTGCAACAAATAACTCACAGAACGAATGTAAAAAATTCAAGAAAAAGCAAATATGGTACAAACTGATTGGTGGTTACTTTTGCAGGTGCTCGGAGTTTGCAAGCACTACCCAGGACCGATCTTCATTCGTTTGAGGCGGCGATCACAATATAATGTTAATACAGGGTGAGTTTTTTCATTATTTGTATGGGGATCTCGGAAACCATAAGAGTTACACAGTTGCTTAAATGGGGAAAGATTTGCTTCTTTGGAAGACTAATCCAGATACGCTTTTGTTGATTTAAGAAAATGCATGGCTTACTAGATATTTGTAAAAAAGTAAAATTCTCCAAAATCGTTTCAGCCCTTTAATTCGTTTATTTCTAAAGATAGATAAAAATTGTTCAAATACAATTTGTAGATAATTTTGTGCCGAATAACGTCACCGTACTAATTTTTAATTTTGCTTAGCATTTTGAGGTTATGAAACAAAGTTGAATTTTTTTAAATGGAAACCATAGTTGGCTATGATGTATTTTAATAATGCTTTTTTTTCTTATTGTAATGATTATTATTATTATTATTATTTTGATTAATAAAGGCACAATACACGTTTTCCTATTATTAAGTTTACAAAAAATCATATCCTGCCATGGAAAACAAAAGAAATTATTATCGACACACATTGTGACACCTTTTCAACACGGGAGTTAACAGCTTTCGCAATGTTTCGTCCATTTACATTTACATCTAATCTGCTAAACGCATTAATAACAACTTCCTGCAGGTCCTGCATCTTTTATTCCTCCAAATACAAAAAGTGGAAAGGTGTGTCGATAATAATTGTGTACATTTCGAACACTTACTGTACATTTCTTTTGTTTTCCATGGCATGATGTGATTTTTGGTCGACCTAATAATAGGAAAACGTGTATTGTGCCTATATTTATCAAAATACATAAGTGATACAACCCTTACATTATTACAATCAGCAAAAATTCAGTATTAAAATACGTCATAGCCAACTATTGGTTCCATTTAAAAAAAAACAACTTTGCTTCATAACCTCAAAATGCTAAGCAAAATTAAAAAACTAGTACGGTGACGTTATTTGGCACAAAATTATCTACAAATTGTATTTGAACAATTTTTACCTATCTTTAGAAATAAACGAATTAAAGGGCTGAAACGATTTTGGAGAATTTTACTTTTTTACAAATATCTAGTAAGCCATGCATTTTCTTAAATCAACAAAAGCGTATCTGGATTAGTCTTCCAAAGAAGCAAATCTTTCCCCATTTAAGCAAATGTGTAGCTCTTATGGTTTCCGAGATCCCCATACAAATAATGAAAAAAAACTCACCCTGTATAGAGGTCGGCAAGACAAGAATTCTTGTCTTGATAACAATTTCTTGTCTCATCTTGAGGAAAAATCAAGAAATTTAAAAAAATCTTGTCTTGACGTTTTCTTGGCATCTTTCAAGATCTTCAAATTGCTTGATTAACCGGTCACACCGTATATGGTTGATAGAGACGCTACGGATAAGAAAATAATTTACTGCATTCAAGCTGCGAGAGATAAAATACTGAAACACTATAACAAAACTAATTGGATATACTGTATCTCTTATTTTGGATCCTTTTTGAAGAAATATTTAAAGCTAGCTACTTGAACAAATCTGAGAACGATCTACAGAATCCAATAGCAGAACCAGCACTGAGTCTTTAAAAAGAAGATAACAACGAATTTGATTTAGATATTACTTACCTATTTAAAAAAGGTAATAATAATAACTCAGAATCTTGAAAGTATGAAATTGAAAAATACTTAAATGAGCCTAGGACAGAAAATTCTGAGAATATACTTGATTGGTGGAGAAGATACCAAAATGTCTACCCGTCGTTATCGAAAATGGCCAAGGATTTTCTCGGAACTCCAGTAATAACTGTACCTGCGGAAAGGCTGTTTTCAAGAGCAGCTTTAACAATAGCAAAGCCAAGAAATCGCCTAAATCGGCTAGGTGTTGACTCCATAAGAAGTCTTATGTGCCTTAATTCATGGCTTATGAATTCCGAATTAAAAATGTGTTAAATTTGATATGTATTTAAAATCTAGTTTGCAATTTTAGTTTCAACAGGATTATCATTAATTTATTATTTTTAATTTACATTTTTGTGAATCGTTCTGGCAAAAACTGTGTTCAATAAATTAAAATATGTTATGTTATGTTAAAATATGTTATTTTTTCCACAAATAATAACGTTTTAGGGCCGGTATTTCCATCTTACGTACAAACCGACCGATAACTAATGCCGGCATACAGTTACCCTTTAGATTTATTTGCCCGATAGCAAAATTGGGTAGGTATTTGTATTTTCACGAAATTTTCAGTTTACTTAACACTCAGGTTAGTCAGGGGTGGGCGGTCAGAAAATACTTGTATTGAAAATATAATATTTGAAATACATTTGTATTTTGTATTTGATGATTTTTCCCTAAAATATTTTGTATTTCAAATACTCTCTTATGAGTATTTTGAATTTTGCATTTGAAAAGAACTTGGTTATAACATCATCGGTAAGCATAAAAAGGAGAGAACAATGAACATTACTGTATCAACGCGCGCGACGTAAGTTGTACAAAAGGAGGTTAATGTTTATTATGTCAGGTTACGTTTCTTAGTGGTTGGTGTTTTAGTTTATTTGCGTGTAAAAATTTAGCTGATACGTTTGAAAATTAACATTAAATTTAATAAAAACAAACTATTTCCAAAAATAAACTTTAATTGTTTTGAATTATTATATTTTACCCAAAAATTACTTTCGCGAATAACGTCACTCTGCTATAACGACAAAAAATCGCTGGTCCCAACAATGACGCTATAACCTAGTTCTACTGTACATTAATGTATGTATTTTGCCCACCGCAATGTTAAGGCGATAGGTTCACAGTGAATACTAAGGGCCGATTGTACATTCACGGTTTAAGGGCAGCTCAAGACGTGAACCGAGTTCAGGAGATTTCAGTGTTGTACAATTTTGCTGAGCTAAGTTTAAGTTTGACTTATATTACTTAGGGCCGATTGTACATTCACGGTTTAAGGGCAGCTCAAGACGTGAACCGAGTTCAGGAGATTTCAGTTGTTGTACAATTTGGCTGAGCTAAGTTCAAGTTTGGCTTATATTACTTAAGCGGCCGAATTTGGCGGTTTAAACCAAGTTCAATTAATATTCTAACCTAAATTTGTTATTTGTGGCACCAACTTGATGATTATTTAAAATGGAATTACTTAACTGATCATGAAGACTTTACCACACTTAAACCGGAGTTCAAATTTATACTCGGTTCAGGAAAGCTTTGGCTTAAACCGCAAATGTACAATCGGCCCTTAAGCGGCCGAATTTGGCGGTTTAAACCAAGTTCAATTAATATTCTAACCTAAATTTGTTATTTGTGGCACCAACTTGATGATTATTTGAAATGGAATTACTTCCTGATCATGAAGACTTTACCACACTTAAACCGGAGTTCAAATTTATACTCGGTTCAGGAAAGCTTTGGCTTAAACCGCAAATGTACAATCGGCCCTAAGTAAGCATTTTCAAGAACCTACCTATAAAACTTTCCTAGAAACGTCTAACTAAATCTCCCAAAAAAACACCCCGTATGCGTATAGGTATTTTTGTATTTCAAATACATATTGTATTTTGTATTTTTAAAAATAATATAAAAGTATCTCGTATTTTGTATTTCAAATACATTTCTAGGAATATTTGGTAATTTGTATTTGAAATACGTTAGTGCATGTATTTTGCCCAGTCCTGCATGTAGCAACCGTACAGAAACTCGTTTGTTGGGCAAGGTTGCCAGTTTTTGTGATAGTTGAAAAAGGGTGAAGCATCAGTGTTTCGGGGGAGTTAGAAAGAGATGATTAATTTAAGATTTTATTGGTGTTCTCAAAATTCGAATTAGAAATTCGCAGTATACTTTACTATACGGGTTGATGCTTCAGCGACAGTAGCAACATGGATAGACATAAAAATACACCCCGCAAACGCTCTATTATGCGCACAATTTCTTCGTCGTCAGATTTAAACAATCCAAAAAATCTTCCAGAATCCTCATTTAAAAAATTCACAAACACTTATTTGTGAACAAAGAAGAAAGGTTATAAAATCTATAATCGTGCATAAAGCGTAAGTATGTAGGTATATTGCGCATGCCTTTTTCTAATTCGTCGCATAACGCAGAAAAAGTACCGTATAATGTTGTTGGGCACTTATTAGGGAGATAATAGTTATACCATTACGCTTTGGTTATACGAAGATGGAAATACCAAAAATTTTGTTGTTGCGGACTTTAACTGGGACGTACAACTATAGGCTACTTTATACGGAGATACGGCCCTTCGCGTTTTCATTGTTAGCCAAGACACAAGATATTTCAAAATTTCTTGTTTTCTTGACAAGAAATCTGAGATAAAATATCTTGCCCTCTCTTGAAATCAAGACAAGATCAAAACAAGATCTTGAAATTTTCAAGAACTTGGCGACCCGTATGTTAATACAATAATAAAAACAGTAGTGATAAGACCATACAGCATCATTGAATAAAAGCTGAAGTTAACAAAAGTTCCTGCCACAGAGAGAGACGACGTGTTCGGGATAGGTCACCTTAATAAAGCATTTAACAAATAATGAGACTGAAGTACATTGCTATAACAATAAAAATATAGCATTTTTTGTATACGAACCTTGGAACATAATAACGAAATGTTGTCGAAAGAACGGTGAGCATTACAAAGTGGAAGGCAGGAAAATGCAGTGATTACTGAGTCGCTTGGCTTACGACAGGTTAAGAATTATTCACAAGTAAGAAAAACTAAAGTATGAATGTATCAGAAATGATTGCAAAAAAATAGTAAATTTGCAGGACAACGGCCATCCAGAGGAAGATATCAAAGCTTCGTACACCTTTCTGGATTAACTATTTTTCACTAATCTTAAAATAAGCTACATTTGTTTATTTGTGTTTATGTATATTTACTATCTATTTGTATAGCACACGCTGTATTGTTGAACTTTGTAATAAATAGTATTAGCAGGACTTCTATTATGTGACATCGTTTACAAAGGAACTCAAAATGATGAGAAAAAAGTTGTCAAGGCGAATGTTAAAAAGATACATTAATTACTCCAACACATTGTAAAGAAAAGTTGTACCTTACGACACGTGCATACAGTATGGAAATCATAATCGTAACAAAACCGTGTTAGCGTACAAGTCCGTTAAGTAAGATACACGACGCACGAACTGTGAACGTATCTCAGGCCTAAATGTAAGAGGACATTTATACAGGGCACATAAAATATAGGCGAAAAAGAGGAACACACACAAATCCGATTCGGCAAGAAAACCCACTGAGCCCCTTTCTTTGAATATCTCTAAGAACGAAATATATGGAACTATGCGCAAAAATAGACATATAATAGGAAGAAGGATTGTATTTTGCCGACGAGTCAGCGTTAGTTAACCGAAAATGAAGATGACTTACAAGTACTCCCACAACAGTGCTGATACCCGCTACCACGGCAAAATGTATACAACATCAAAGACACCTCTAAGATGTAAACTTGAAATGCACGGAGCAGCAAGAAATGAAATTTAAGTGCTTACAAAGTACCTATAGAGTTATAGAGTGATGGCGACATGGAGGCAGACGTAAGGGCACAAACAACGAGACCATGAAAAGTAGCTGGCTGCTTGAAAAGGCAATCTGGCACAATAAAAACATAGGAATTGAAGCCAAATCCAGAATATGTAAAACGGCATTGACACATACTGCAGAAACCAGCCCACCATAGACATCAACAACCAGAAGACTACTAGGCACAATAGCACTTCGTAATAGCTGGAAGGACACGGAAGATGAAGCAGGAGCAGAAGCCGGTGGATGAAGGTTAAACAAGTAATTCGCCTAAAATAAAGGCGGAAGAATTTTGTTCGCACTTTTTAATTAGGTTATATTAAATAATACGTTGAGTTGTAAGAGTTATATAGAAAATCAAGGAGTTTATTGCGTCTGATTATGTCAAGAAATTAAGCTTCCTTCGTCACTCAACATAACACAACGGTGGTTTTCACACGATATTTTGAAAAAAAAATGTGCCACAAATTAATTGTACGAGAATTTTGAAATATGTATGTGCGAGTTCGATTGATACATAAATTTGTAAAATTGTATTAAAATTAGATCATTTATGCAGTAATTTGGGTGTAAATAGTGCCTTGTGCGCTCTAAAGCCTAACAAACCAGCAATTGTATTAGTTCTATAGTAGAATTGCCGAACAGATGGAAACAGGCTCCTCCCACAAATGCGTTTGTAATAGGTTAATTCAAAATACGCGGGAAAATTACATTGAAAGTCTGATGCACTTCCCCAAATTTAGTTTCTGTCACAAAACAAGTTTTGTGGTTTCTATTAAAATACCTAACAACTAACAAAATAAAATTATAGGTTAAGTAATAGCGTTGATTGAAAAATCCTTTAGTCAATGGTAATAGGTATTATTATGATGGATCTTTCGCCACCAAAAAACCTATATCGAAACATTTATCAGTGTCTGATAAAGTGTATGTAAATCTGACTTAACATAATTCAGCCCCTTTTTGTAGTAGGAGGAGCCTGTTTCCATCTGTTCGGCAATTCTACTATAGCAACCATAGAGCAATCCAACAACTTGATTTTTTAGAACGAATTTGTTTAGTTATATTTTCAAAAGTTTATGATGGATTTAAACGATTTTACAATAGTACATATATTTAAAAAGAAGTGCCACAATGAGACTTTTTGCCGCACGAAGACCAGGTTTCACTCGGTCTGTAAAGGGATGAATGCGGCAAAAAGTAATTGTGACACGTGTTTTTCATACAATTTTTTTCTACTTCGCATGAATTTACTCTAAAACTTTTAATAAAATATAAAGATACATAATAAAATTGTTTTAGAGATTTTTTTAAATTATGTTGGCAATTCAGACAATTTTGACAATTCAAATTTAAAAATTCAAGTTGTATAATATTGGTTTGGTTGACAGTCTTAAAAATTATAAAAAAATTAAATCCCTGTAACAGTACGGAAAAAGAGCTTCTTTCCTTATCGTTTTCAGTACGGGTATAGATAGAGCTATAACCGTCGCGAAATAGAAAAACAAGCTTGTTTGCATTTCGGGCGTGAACGACGATTTTGACCCTTTGGCGTTTTATAATTCCGTGGCCCTTCGGACGTCGGACTTATGGTTCCGCCGCACTCCAAAATCGCCTCCTTCACGGCCTTAATACAAAAATAGCTATTTTGTACAGTCGTATTAAAATTAAAACATTTATGCAGTTTGATGCGGGCATAAATATAGTGTCTTTTGCATCCTAAGGTCTAAACACTGATTAAAGCAATCTAAAATTCATGGTTGCACGTGTTTTTATGTATTTGGCAGTTTTTTACTCGAGAAAAATGGATCAATGAACGGATCTACTATAAATGAAACCAGATTGTACGAGTAGTACTCTCTTCTCAATGAGGACCGATGTTGACGACCATCCCGAATGTCCCAACACATCAACAATCGACGGCAGAATATATAGTCACAATCCATGCAAGTATTGACAGTTAAGCGGCTCGCGCTCTGGTCACTACTTGAATGGGTGACCCGTTTATTCTGCCGCTCAGTGTGGGGTAGTACAAAGGGCCCGTATGAGGCCCACGTACGCGGTCCCATCCAACCTCGAAAAAGCGAAAAAATGATTATCGAGAGTTGCCAAATCAGCATCAGCTAAGTTGCCAATGATATCGGTACATTATTTGGTTCTTGCCAAGCAATTTCTCGGATATGAAACGTGCACGATTTCGACGAAGACAACCGCAACTGGAGTTGTTGAATCAAGTCCTCAAGCAATGATACAGAACTTTTTAAACCGTCCACAACTGGTCACGAATGGCAACGAAACAGGAGCCAATCGTCCTAATGGACATTTTGTGTCGTCTGAATGAAGCAATCCGACGAAAGAGCTCAGAATTGTGGCAAAACAACTCGTATAACTTGCACAACGCTCACGCCCCGCCGTATTCGCCGGATACGGAATTGAACGCCATACCTAAAAACTTACTAAGATAGAGATGCCTAGAAGATTGTAAAAAGTGCTGGCAGAAGAAGAATATCTGAAGGGAATTACTTTGCAGGGTACAAAATCAGTACCTAACCTAAATGCAGATGTTTAAGAAAAACGAAAATTCTTGTTAGATTTTAATTTTTTAGAATTTAATTGATTTTGGTTCCTAAAATATGTTAAACCACGTAGTTGTTGGGTAAGTACACACCTGCAATAGGAAAATTATTTACATGGAAAAATACTTTGCGAATCTGAAAACTGTCGATAACGAATTCTTGATATCAAGGTTTTTAAAAACGTTATCGCCACGAGTGGCAATTTTTCCGAATTTTGGTTCATGGGTAACTATCCGGTTGGGTAAAAAAGACCTGGTATACTTGCAACAACAGCTGAAGAAAGATGGCAATGTTCTCTATTATCAGATAAGCAACAAAAGCAAAAAATAAATTCGAAAACAGGTAGTGGTTTTTGTTATGGCAAAAGCGAATACGAATGATCCGCTGAAGCTAACGTAAATACAAATATGCAAAATGAATAATTTTCCACTAAACAAAAATATTGTTATTAAGATACCACAATTAATGATAAACTTTGAATTAATACTACATAGTTTCATCACATCATAAGATAGTGAAATCTACTAATATTTATATAACTACATTATTTCAATAGTTCATTTGAATGTGGTGTTAAATCACATCATTATACCTAGATGATGGTTAAATGACGATTACGGACGAAATTTTTCAATTTTCTTCGCCATATTTAAAGATGGCGGTCGTCATTCAATCAATATAAACTTAACGTAGCGTATCTAAATGGTGATTACATGCAATTGGCGAAAATGTTTTGGAAAATTAAACTATTTGGTAAAACAGCGGTCTTTATGGCTGCTATTTAGAATACATTTTTCACATACTTATCTATAAATAAACCGCGTTACCTTATTTAAACTCAGATGATATTTAAAAAGAAACAGTACTATATCATAGAATACAATACAAATTATTGTCAGGCTGAAAAACATTCTACCACCTTGAAAATTGAAGTTTAGGATGGTTTTCGAAATTAGAAAAGACGCGTTAATTGCAAACTGCTTTAAAATTAGAGGAATTTCTTTGTAAATATCGCATAAATTTCATTTAGATTATGACACTGCAGTCACGTAGTTATAAAAGGCTAAAAATAGCGACCAATAGAGATACATCAAAATCTACCCTGTACAAATAAACACTATATCCGGTGAAATAAAAACGAATATATTTTTTTATCAATTAGAATTTATGTACCTACTACACTCTAAAGCTCATGGTCATGGAAAGGTTATATTTCAAAGGATATGTTACGATAAGAGAAATTCATGTCTAGCAGCAGATCGTCTTTGGGGTAGGAAAATTTCAAACCGCCCCAAAAACGTAGAGTAAACAATTAAATAGGTACTAAAAAATATCGTAGACACAGCCACATACCTAAATATAGTCTATAAGAGATATCTCACTATTGCCACAGAATATTTTTCCTACTACTGAAAACTAATCAATCCGAGTGCTGACGCCACTCATCCAATGCGATATATTTTTAGAAAAGATAATACGCCTCCTTGATCTGAGAGTGCGAGTACTGTGACCATTTCAACCAGGTACAACAAGACATATAATAGAATGTTTAATAATGTAGGTCATCGACCTGTACAAGCTTAAATACTACATAACTTGTGAAGAGTTCACCATTTGGGAAAGTTACAGCTATGTACAATATTAGCCTTGTTGCAATTTTCTAACAATTACAACGAACGAGCGAGAGATTTCGAAACGCAATTATACGCGCAAATATTTCCTGTACAGTAATACAAAAAAACGTTGTCTTCGTTTAATCATAGATAATGACACAACCGAAAATTATTAACGATTACAATGAAGGATAAAGGAGCGGTGGTTGGTGGTTGAATAAGGCGAGCACCTCCTCGAGTGTAGATTTATCGATTTTTGTACCGTCTTTATACCAATTTTCTTAAATGTCGGATAAATGTACAACTGGACATAACCATGTATGGAAGTAGTATGAAAGAATTTTGTCTGGAACTTTCGTCACATTAGATACAAGCTAGTCACCTTTATTACTCGAGCCACACAACATTCAGAAAAACTATACACGCTCGAAATAAAACAAAAAAGAGGTTTATTAATAGGTTCTCGGAGTTTTTTTGTTCTCGACAGAAGAACATCGCGCCGCACCTCTTGAAGGTAAACCGCGAATCATTTCGAGCAGTATTTAATGAAAATAACCTGATGAGTGGATGGCGGAAGATTTAAAAATACTTAATGTGACTAAATCCCGTTTATGTAATAAAGGAGAGCGACTTTTCTCTGAAACAAGCTGAAAAAATCGCACTAATCTCCTCAAATCGTGAAATTGTATAAACAACAAATTGAGGGCAAATAAAAAACAAATCAATTCAAATGAAGATTAAAAATTGAATCATCTATCGAAATATCGGTTAACTAATAGGTACCTAATAAAAGGATCATCTGTAAACAAAGCAAAGAATTTTCCATATCAAATGTTCCCAAGAAAACGAAAATAAAAAATATGCTTAAGGAATTAATTTTAAACAGTTTGGTAACCCATAAACGACCAAAAATTTGTTGATCACTTTAATTGTATAATGACGTGCGGAAATATGCCTACTATAAAGTGTTAGTGTGGTAGTGAGTGAACAGTTAATATTAATTATGAATTATGATATATCGACAAGAGGCGAATATGAATTTACGTTGTAATATTCGCAATTTAGAGGATATTACATATTACAAAGCTCGTTGCTAGCCTATCCATGATGTATTAAATTCGATGGTTTAGTACATAAACAATCGTGACTTGCACTTCTTTTACTGACGTCTATTAATTCCTTCGTTATTTCCAAATTTATGAGTGGAAAGTTGGAAACATAATTTTCATAGGACAACCAACAGACTAACGTTGGAGAGGCTACCGAAAAAATATCAGATTAGTTTTTCGGACAATTCGCAATTTTCAAAAGTATTTGACAAAATACGACGAATATAGTATTTCAATAATACTTCTGAATTTCCACTTCTAAAATAAAATGGCATCCGATAAATTACGGAAAGACAGTCCAAGTCTAAGGTTACCGAAAAGTGGAGGTTTTTTGTAAGTTCTGGTTTTCCGCATGTTTGTGAAGGTCAAACATCATCATTTTTAGCATGAAAGTGACGTATCTGTGGCTAATTTTTCTAAATAATTGCACTCTGATTGAATTTGTTAAATTTGTATGAACTATTCTTAGCATCTGCTGCATGTTACTATAAAATGCAGTACATACAATAGAAACGGCTTTCTTCCTCGATTCAAATATTTTCTTCACAATCCTTCGGAAAGCTGTAGTTATTTCAGTTTCAGGGAAATATGTTGCTAAGCGTCAACGAAATACAAAGGTGCAGTTTTGTAGATAATCGGAAGTTACTCGTGCAAAAAACATTTGCCATACTAAATCAGTGTGGAAATAGTATATTATTCAACGAGCGTATAATGATGGCTATTATTCACGAGGTAAGTTTATGGCCACGAGCCGCAGGCGAGTGGCATAAATTACCTCGTGAATAATAGCCATTATACGCGAGTAGAATACTATACTTTATCCACGACTATAAATGTTAATTCAATTTAAATATTTATTTGAAAATTCTCTAATTGACTGTATTGGACGGTTACCATGGAAATATATAAAATAACAGTGAGTAATATTCATTACTCACGTTGCTAATGACAATAACTTATTAATCACTGATAGTCGTGGATAAACTATAGATCTCCTTTGGATTCAGATTAAAATTACATACTTTCACTTTCACTCCATAAAGTTCGGTTCGCATGTAAAGGGTGATTTTTAAGCGTTTAGTTTTTTAAATTGAAGAAAACACAGAAAAATTGTAAAAGCGAATGAAATATTTATTTGGATCGATAAATTAATGCCTACCATTTACTTTTTAAAAATTATTTCATGCAAATGTTACCCACAGCAATCGTGGTTGGCTTGTCCCTATTGACGAGAGATTTCACGTACTCCCACAAAAATAATAGTCTAGTACTCTAGTGGGGTTAAATCGCGAGAACGAGGCGGCCAATTGACAGCGCTAAAACGTGAGATTAATTGTTCACCAAACTTGCCTCTCAATTAGTTCATGGCATCGCGCGCAGTGTGGCTCCGTCGCGTCGTCGTGTTGAAACCACATGTCTACCATATCCAATTCTTCCATATTGGTCAAAAAAAGGCCGAGATCATCGAACGGTACCTTACTCCATTGACCGTTACGTTGCGGTCATCATCATCTTTGAAGCCCATAAACCTCACCAAACAGTGGATTTTTCAGGATGGCAGCTCTTGAACAGCCTCTGGCTGCACTTCGGACTAAATTCCGTACCTAATTATGCTTATTCACGTATCCATTGGGCCAAAAATGAGCCTCATCGCTGAAGACACTTTTTCGATAAAAAGGTGATTTTCATCCATCTTCTCTAAGGTCCATTCACCGAAAAGACGACGTTGTGGTAGGTCGCTCGGCTTCAGCATCTGCATCAGCTGTATGGCTTTAGACCAAGGTCCTTACGTAAAATCTTCCAGGTGGTCGAATAACACAAACTCAATTGCTGCGACGAATGGACATTTCGCGTTCTTCATTAACACTGGCGGATAAAGCAGCAATACTCTCCTCGGTATGCACTCTACGGATACGGGTTGGTAGATTGATGTTCAATAGAGTGAAACTGGAGCGAATGTCTTGAATAGCCTGCTCGGTGGGTCGATTATGACGACCATAAAATGGACGTAACTTGCGAAACACATTTTTCACAGAGCATGAATTTTGATAATAAAATTCAATGATTTGCAAGCGTTATTCGTTTGTCAGTCTATTCATAATGAAATGGCACGGCAAACTGAAATTTTTGACTTTAACATATACCTATCACGAATTACGCGTGAACTGTCAAAAACTTAACTTTGAAAAACCAAATAGTAAAAACATAACCCTTTCAAATGTCCAGATCTTTCGGAATTGTTTGTCTTATTTCGATCATGCTTCTTTGTTTTAATTTGTTAAAATGGTAAATCGAATATTCGGTATTTTCAGTTTTGCAGGGATGGCCACTAGATACATTCATATATCTGTATGTTGGTACTCTGTATTCTCACCTTACAAATTTGAAAATTAACTCGATATTTACGATCTCATTTTTCAAAAAAATGTGTTGTATTTATAAATAGTGGGCTCATATAATATACAGATTGTTTCAAATTAACTCGGGACTATTGCTATCTTTGTTATTACTGATTTTACAAAGTGGGTGAAATAAGAATAGTGTTTTTAGCGCTGATTAATATGCAATTAATAAAAAACATTTGAATAACGTATTTTCGATAAAATGACAAATTTAGTATTTTTATTAATGGAACACCCCGTATATTTTTATTGTAAACGAAAGAGAATTTTCGACAAAAATTCTTATACACTCTTAGGTCAAAATATTGATGATAAAGTAGATATTGACAACTGTATTATTTAAAGGTAGCACAGTCACTTTCCAATACATCAATGTTCAAAAATACCACCATTTTCTTGAATACACATGAAAGCTTTCCTATGAACGCTCCTTGTAGCAGGTCCGTTAAGCTGGCACAACCCCTATAGCACAATCAGTTGATTACTAATTAATTACCCAAAAGTCAAATTTATTACTGATGATTTAAAAAAAAAATATGTAGTGGTTGTGCCAGCTTAACCGTTAAGCTAGCACAACCCAAAAAAAAAAACTATTAAAACAGCTAACACCACACTAATAATTGATTACTAATTAATTACTCAGTATTTACCAAAGACTTAACCATATTTAAGCTCTCAAGTCCCGCGCAGTCCGAAATTAGACCCGCACAGTAATGTGGAGTCACCCACCTCCGCCAAATCGTTATTCGTTATTTTAAACATTTTTAAACATTCATTAATTTACAAATTACAAACACTTAGTTGCCTTAGGGTACGTTCACATATCATTGGAAAAATGTTTAAAATAACGAATAACGATTTGGCGGAGGTGGGTGACTCCACATTACTGTGTGGGTCTAATTTCGGACTGCGCGGGGCTTGAGAGCTTAAATATGGTTAAGTCCTTGGTAAATAGTGAGTAATTAATTAGTAATCAATTATTAGTGTGGTGTTAGCTATTTTTATAGTTTTTTTTTTGGGTTGTGCTAGCTTAACGGTTAAGCTGGCACAACCACTTTTTTTTTTAAATCAACAGTAATAAATTTGACTTTTGGGTAATTAATTAGTAATAAATGAGTACTAAATTATGTGGTACGTTTCAACTGATTGTGATATAGGGGTTGTGCCAGCTTAATGGACCTCCTTGTAGCATTCGATATACTTCTACCGTCAATTGAAATATTGAATTAATACATAAACGAATGCTATTTTCTAATTCAGCTATATTGCCCGTATCTTCCTTCATAAACCTTATTTTTAACGTACCCTCAAAAGAAAAAATCGAAAGGCGACAAGTCGGGTGAACGAGGTGGTCACTTAATGGGACCTTTTGTGGCCATCCAGCGGTCTTCAAAGCCTTTCCAACTTTTCCGAAATTATGAGCTGGGACTCCATCTTGCTGGAAATAAATGATTTGGCGATCTTCTAAATTAGCATCATCTAGATATCCTGCCAAAACTTCTTCCATAAGGTTAATATATCTTGCTCCCGTAAGGGATCCAGAATAAAACATAGGATCACGATCAACTACACCACTACCAATGAAACCACGCCATACATTTAAACTGAACTTTGATTGTGGACGTGAGAGATAAGTTAACATCGGATTTTCTCGGGACCAGTAATGCATGTTTTTACGATTAAACATTCCAGAATTGGAAAAATTTGAGTAAATATAATATATATACAGTTCTCAATATCTACTTTATCTTAAGCATTTTGATGTAAGAGTGTATAAGAAATTTTGTCGAGAATTCATTTCTCTTTCGTTTAACAATATACGGGGTGTTCTATTAACAAAAATACTAAAATTCTAATTTTCTCGAAAACGCGTTATTCAATTGTTTTTTTATTAATTACATATTAATCAGCGCTAAAAACACAAGATAGCAATAGTGCCGAGTTAATTTGAAACAGTCTGTATATACCCCTAACTGAATAAAATAGTACCTATAGGTAAAATAATGTAATAACAAATGTTAATTTAAAAAAGGGTATCGTCATTATGGATGGAGATTAAAATTTTGTTGCTAAAGCAGATTTGAAAAATCCTTGAGAAATCTGCTAAATATACCATTTATAACACAGATCTATTTATACAGGGTGTTTTTTGGGAGCTTTATGTAATACCAAAATATGCATATTTTGATTCTCTATCAAATGCAATAGTAAGAAAATGGTCATTTCGTTTAAAAAAACTGAGTTTTAGTCTTTGAATTTTCTTAAATTTGGAGCCTCATAGGTGACGTCGTACGCACCATAACTTTTTTTTAAGTGCACCAAAAGAAAGCCCTATTCTTCCTCTATGCGTTGGCGAAAACTCGGTTGTCATAGCTACAACGGTTTTCAAGTAATGAATTCTTAAAGTACCGTCTGCATCCGCCATTTTTTTTAAATAAGTGAAAATAACTTAAAAACCATAACATGTAGATATTGATATGTGGTATCAAAAGAACTAAAATTTCACGTGGAATCCAAAAATTCAATAAAAAATAGGGGTTCCTATTTAAAATAACGAAGTTACTAGCTACTTCCGGCATTTCCGGAAGTGCTGCCATTTTGAAAATATTTTAGATCGAGTCGGCTTTCATAGTAACCGCTAAGTACAAAGTTTCAAAAATATACCTATACAACTTTCCCAGAAACGTCTAACTAAAGCTTCCAAAAAAACACCCTGTATAGGTACAACATTAAATACGTTTAATGTTAAAATATGCCACATTAAAGGTGTACATAAGCATCTTAAACCCTGTCAACAGCGCCACCATTTTCGGAATTGATCCCAAACAAGAACCGATATTATTTACATGGTTAATACCATTACATTCAACTACAAAGGTCAATCTAAAGGGAAGTTCGCGAAGAGATTGATATGGAAGAGGAAGGGTGAAATATTGATTATTCCACATCTCGTAGTTTTGGAAACCCTCACGATTCGTCGCAACTTTTAAATTACGTACAATCGGAGTAGAAAAACACTTCCTCAATGAAATTAGAAGCAAAAAATATAAAAAGAAATAATGTGATTACATCATACCTCTTAGCGACCGACATTAGCTAGCATGATAACGCCCTTTGCCCCTTTACAGGAAACGTTTCGACAAAATATTAATCGAGAACCCGACTACATTCGGTGAAAAAATACTAGTAGTAAATACATGGTTTAAACACACAAAGGGGAATCTTTAGTAAGTTACATATAACACAAACCGGAAAGGAACAGGACAGCTGCTATTCATGCACAGAGTGTACCATCTCACACAACAGAGAGCATGCGAGAAAATGTACACGGTATTGGTACAATTTGTGTAAAAAACGACAACAAAATGGAGGGCAATAAAGGCAAATCGCTAATAACGTCGCCTCTTGTTCATGAATATGCTCCGAGCGAAATCAATAGATTAGAAAGTAAAATTATTTAATCTTAAAACGGTATTAATAGCCAACGAAGTTCTATAATTAAATTTTGAATAATAAAGTCGAAAATCGTTCACCCTTAAACATTTTTGACGTTAGTTAGGTGACAAGAAAACATAAACTTTGGACACTTACTTGCAATCTAAGCAATATAGTTTCACTGCTCAATCACGCGACGCGACGGCGACGTAAGAAATTACATTTAAGATTAACGATATATTTTTTATTTAATAAGACAAATACATATTTTAAGATTGAACCAACTTCTACCGAGTATAGTGGGAAATTTTTTAAAATAACGGAAATATGTACCTATCTGTCTTCTCTGGCATGAAAATCATTATAAGCACTAAATGAAGATTTAAGATCGTTTGCTTAATTATGTATTAATTTTCTTGGCATATACTTAACAACAAAATATAGCACTTAAGAATATTACCGCGGTTAGTAGTACATTTTACACAATTTTGGGCAGGTTGAAGTGAGCGTATAAAATTTGACAAGAAACGCAGCGCCCTCTACCAAATGTATTTCAGATACGGCAAAATTCAAACATTCAAAAATATCGCCATAAATTAGGCGAAAAATTAAGAAAACTCTCTTTTAGTAAATTACGATGCTTGTTCAAGTGAAACGTTAGGGCAGATTGGAAGCAATTGTGATCACTCAACTGACGTTTTGCAACATTAGTACCGTTTGTAACTATTATCACACTTATCAGTTATTTCGTATATATGCGATATAGACTTTAAACACTGTAATTTTGAAATGGTATTTTTAGAATTCGCGTCATTTGAGTGCTTTAATAGATCCTATTAAAGCACTCAAATGACGTCATTTGCGTGCTTTAATAGACATTTGGGTGTTTTAATAAAACCGAGAATACAATTTAATTTTACTAAGTTGGTATTTACCGAATTAATTCATAGCAAATACTGTAGTTAACCTTTAAATAAATTTTAAATTGACAATTTGAAAAGATGTAGTTCCAATCTCTAAAAAATTCCCTAGATTTTGATAATGTCAAATATTTATTTAAAATTGCTTGCAAAAGGCGCAAATTGTAAAAAATAGTATAAAAAACTCATTCATAAGGCTTTTATGGCACTCATCATTACTTTGATTCGTGCCATAAAACGTACCTTATGAAACTTGTTTTTTAATATACTATTATTATCAAGAACCCGGCCAAGTGTGATCTCAGTAGGCGGTCATTCAATTTTTGTGTACTGAAGGTGTACAACTATCGCAAATTGATACGTGAATGTAGATAAGCAGGGGAGAAACAGTGAAGAAATGGTGACGAAAATTTAGGAATGGAAAAGAGAAGACGAATGATAAACGACGACTAAAATGAATATTGATGTAAACCTGTACAATAAAACTCTGAACAAGCTTTATCAATCAATAAGAGAAAATCTACAACAACGTAAAAGTGTTACATGAGACGAAGTGCAAAATGATGTGAAAAAATTCGGTATGATGTGTGATGAAAAGTAAGTATAGGTAGAAAGTGTAGAATTGGGCGATGCACCATAGGGATTTTAGTGTAACAATCTTAATATTCAATTACTTGCTTCCCTAATTAATTATTTTAACTTTTTGGTAGAGACAAAAATTCTGAATCGACTGATTTACTTATTTTTACATTGAATTTTTCAGAAAGCAAATATTTAGGCAAATAAAACTTTCCACTTCCTCAAAAATCGGTGGTGCCTTCAAATTGTTGATAGGTATTAATTTTATTTAAAAAAAAAACTTACACAATGTAACTAAAATCTGCTCCAATAATTGATAATTACAAAAGAGTTTTTCCAGGGGATGTTGGAGACCTTCTAGTGGAGTGCTCCTCCAACATCTCCCTGGAGAAACTCTTGTGTAATTATCAATTATGGGAGCAAATTTTACAAGTTCATCAACTACCGTAACTAAAATCCTTTAATTAATAATACAAAATAAATAAATTAAGTAAAATAAAACAAACATGTGCGGATGCCAATTTTTTTTATCCACAAAAAAGTTATAGCCATTTTGTCAAAAATAATTAGGGAAGCAAGTGATCGAATATTAAGATTTTTACATTTAAACCCCTATGGTGCATCGGCTAATTCTACACCCTGTATAACTTTTTTGATATTGAAGAATCAAGTACAATTGCAGAGAGGCTACAAAGAAAACAAGAACAATATATCACTGGAATATCCGAATAGTGAATAAAATTATTATTATCATCTTAACAAATTCTACAGTTTATCAACTCTTCCTATCTGTGTACTGTTCGCTACAAAATTTTTTTTCCGATGCTCGCCCTGAACACTTACATGTAGAAGGCTTTGAGGATTAACGTTTTTAAGTACCTAATTTGAATATTCTGAGGTTTGTCCTTTTAGCAAAAATGTTATAGTAGATACATCCAACCTCTAATTTACTTAAAATTTTCATTTATCGCTCAACTTTACTGTGAGGAAACCGCTTGTGTTCGTTCCTACTACCCCTACGTTGATTAGTTCCTCACAATATTACAGTATTTCACGTATACCCTTCGTACCAATTCACATTAAGATCCTATACAGCTTTTTTTGTTTTCAGTCGTATAAACGCAAAGAAAAGGGCAGATGCAAAGTGAACCCCCAACGTAATTCGAAGATGGAATAATAGAAACAAGGCCTCGCTTATTCGTTCACCATTCCGGTTTTTCGAAATAAGATGAAACACACTCTTTCTTATGTTAATATAGAAACGGAATATATTATGAACTGTCTATTACATAATGTGTCATTGTGCATATACACATATTATTTTCCTTAATAAATTAATTTCTACATAAAACAAAAAAAACACGTATTATACATTTTTTTCTCACATAACTAACACTCGTGGAATATAAAACTAAAATCTTGAGTAGGTAAGTTAGAAGAGCAATTCCATGGAACCAAATATTTTTTTAAGGGACCACCTGAACGATACAACATCACATCACATCTAACTTTCAAAAGTACATATTGTTTTTTTTTAAACATTTATCTCAATAAACAATTAAATAAAATTATATGCCACATTGAAACTGATGCCGATGAAGAATTTGGTTTCCTTGTTCAGAACTTATGTCAAATAGAGTCGCGCCTCATAATAGTAGAAGAGTAGAAATAATAAGCTCACTATTTTAACCTAAATTGTGTTAAGTCTGAAGTATTCTTTTGTTAATACACCGAGACTTCTTGGAACATGACAGCTATCCAAAATTTCTTTCAAATCACTTAAACTCAAGGAGAATGCCTTTGGTTTCTTATACATATGCACAAAAATTGAAAGGATTTAAATAAAATTAAGACGGTATTGGAAGGTTAGATGATTTTGAAAATAAAAAGGGCAATGTCTACTGTACTTTTGTTATAAACATGAGAGTTCGTCAGATCCAGTCAACTATCCCCAATCCGGTAACGAGAAAATTTACGGCTGACTATGTGACTTTGAATAATTCAATAATAATAATAATAGTTATTTAACTTATTGGGGGGGGGGGGGGGGGGGGGGCAAACCTTCTTAAATACGCCACTGGGTACACAACCGAAAATATCAAAACCTATCGATTACCGGAGGTATGGGAAAACTTCAAATTGCGAGCTATCTATTCTATCGTCTATTAAGTTTAATTGAGTAATAATAGCTTTGAAAAAGGTTGATCATTCGATTTTTTTTCCGTGGTGATTTGATTTTGATTTCGTTTGTGAAATAAAACAGCTGACGAAAAACGTCTAATACTTAAACTATATCTCTCCCATCGGTAACAAATTCTTTTCAACAGTGTGATAAAAGGAAAGGTTTTGGTTAACCGCACTTTCTTATTTACACGGTTCTTATCTTATTAAACAACACACGGTACAATAGTTCTCCATCGTCTTTTAGGATAAATAAAATGTTCTTATGACTGGTCTTGATAGTGACATGCAATCTATGTCCATTAAGTTAGACCCCCCACCAACAGAAAAAAATTCCGACTACTTAAAAAAATTAGTGCTAATTATATGCTAATTTGTTACCGTATTCAAAATTTTGTTGCTCTAGAAAAACAGCAGTAAATAAGAAATGAAGTGGGTGGGGCCAGTTTAACGTAAAGCTGGACCCCCCCACAAAAAAAAGCTTATTGCGTACAAGAAAACGAATGAATGTCAGGCGGGAATTTGTTGCTGTAAAATAGCAATAACTTTGCAAAAAAAGTTATGTAGGTATCCTTTTACAAATGAAAACGATTAATTGTAAAAGACAAACACCATACATGATTTGAGTTTCACTAAAAAAGGATAGCGATAGAAAATTAGTTATTAAAACATAAATCAGTTAAGGAAATCTAAATTAAAATTATTAGGCATACCTATCCTGTACCCACTTCGCTAAAATAACCATGATGCGTTTGCCGCCCCGACGCGACGCAAGTAAGTCACATTGCCTTTATTTATTTGCATTTACAACTTCTTGCTAAAATAGTTACTACGTAAAACTGATCATCAGATTACAATTAACAATAATTTACAGATTAATGCGTTTGTTACTAAGAAAATGAAGGGGAATCGATACGCTGGACTTTTCGTTGTTTTGCATAAACAATTTGTTGCTCAAATAGTTGTTGCGTAAAATTGTTCTTTGCACTATACTTAACGATAATTTATACATAATGAAATTTTTTGCTAATTATAAACAATAAAAAACGACGAAGAATCGATGTGCTCTCATACGCGTTTTTTAAATTTGCATAAACAATTTGTTGCTCAAATAGTTACTACGTAAAATTGTTCTTCGTACTATACTTAACGATAATTTATACATAATGAAATTTGTTGCTAATTATAAACAATAAAAAACGACGGAGAATCGATGTGTTCTCATAGGAGACTTTTCTTTGTTTTAATTTGCATAAACAATTTGTTGCTCAAATAGTTACTACGTAAAATTGTTCTTCGCGCTACATATACTTAACGATAATTTATACATAATGAAATTTGTTGCTAATTATAAACAATAAAAAATGACAGAGAATCGATGTGTTCTCATAGGAGACTTTCTTTGTTTTAATTTGCATAAACAATTTGTTGCTCAAATAATTAATACGTAAAATTGTTCTTCGTACTATACTTAACGATAATTTATACATAATGAAATTTGTTGCTAATTATAAACAATAAAAAACGACAGAACATCGATGTGCTCTCATACGGGACTTTTCGTTGTTTATAATTAGCAATAAATTTCATTATGTATAAATTATCGTTAAGTATAGTGCGAAGAACAATTTTACGCAATAACTATTTGAGTAACAAATTGTTTATGCAAATTAAAACAACGAAAAGTCCCGCGTGAGGGCGTATCGATTTTCCTTCATTTTCTTAGTAGCAAACGCGTTAATCTGTAAATTATTGTTAATTGTAATGTGATGATCAGTTTTACGTAGTAACTATTTTAGCAAAAAGTTGTAAATGCAAATAAATAAAGGCAATGTGACTTACTTGCGTCGCGTCGGGGCTGCAAACGCATCGTGGTTATTTTAGCGAAGTGGGTACAGGATAGGTATGCCTAATAATTTTAATTTAGATTTCCTTAAACTGATTGATGTTTTAATAACTAATTTTCTATCGCTATCCTTTTTTAGTGAAACTCAAATCATGTATGGTGTTTGTATTTTACAATTAATCGTTTTCATTTGTAAAAGGATACCTATACCTACATAACTTTTTTTGCAAATTAGTTATTGCTATTTTACAGCAACAAATTAGCAACAAATTCCCGCCTGACATTCATTCGTTTTCTTGTACGCAATAAGCTTTTTTTGTGGGGGGGTCCAGATTTACGTTAAACTGGCCCCACCCACTTCATTTCTTATTTACTGCTGTTTTTCTTGAGCAACAAAATTTTGAATACGGTAACAAATTAGCACATAATTAGCACTAATTTTTTTAAGTAGTCGGAATTTTTTTTCTGTTGGTGGGGGGTCCAACTTAATGGACATATGCAATCTTTTAATATCACGCAGTAAAAATTCATCGAACTAAAATTGTTATTTCATAGCTACACGCCTCCTGAAACAATGGTGGCAAACTGAGTAGATATACTTAGAAAGGACAAAGTTATGACATTTTCTTGATAGTACAGGAAGTTGTATATGGTCACGCATGAACCAATGCCATCAAAACGTACGAAATGTTGAAAAAGAAGCTTGTGTACGATTTGTTCCCCATTTTTTAAGAGAGCAGAACTGAAAAGGATTGTGAAGCCTCTCACAAAGCAACTGTGAACCTACTACTAAAATTAAGTTATTGACAAAGCAGTTAAATATGGGTGTGGGTCACGTTGTCCAAATGTCCACTCCACTTTGTCCATTCCGTTTCGTCCGCTCAGTTTCATCCGCCGGTCTTCTCCACTGATTATTAATTCCACCGGTCTTCTCGTCCACTGATTATTACTTCCACCGGCTTTTTCTTTCACTGATTTTAAACTCCACCAATTTTTTGTCCACTCAAAATAAATACAAGTTTTATAATAAACATTATTACAAAGGATATTTAAAAGTTTGTGTATTTATATACATATTTAGAAAAGAAAAGAAAAAAGAAGACCATTGTAAAAACCTTCGTGTGAGGGCGAACCTCTGTGTACATGGGGGCGAAGCATATTGAATCGTTGTTAGGACCTCTTAAGTTTTATTTTGAAAACAGGTTCGCTCCACCTAAAAATACTTTTAATGTTAAGACGTAGGTCTTTTTTTTGACCTGATAATAATCAATTAATTAGTGGATTTTAAGGGATGTGGACAAAAGAATTAATGGATTTTGAGGGCGGTGGACTAAGCAACTAGTGGACGTAGCGGCCAGTGGACAAAAGAATTAATGAAATTTGAAGGCGGTGGACGAAAGAATTAGTGGACGTATAGCGGCCAGTGGACGAAACGTCACACAATCGTTAAATATAGGGTTATTAAAAAGTAAGATCCCAGTTTGAAATGGCCATTTCCTTGTTACTTTTTGAGATTCTGAAAAAATAAAAACACCATTTTGTTTGTAAAGAAATGAATAACCTTATACATAACAGCAAATATTCTGCTGAGCAAAGTACTGCAAAATATAAACACCTAATAATAAATAGTTATTCAAGAAAAATTGACAATAAAGGGTAGTTATTCAAGAAAAATTGAGAATAAAGTGTAAACTCAGAAAACGTTGACAATCTACCATAACTAGGGCATCAGCGGGCAAATCAAATTTCAATAAAGCAATGCAAAGTTCTGTGGAGCATTGGACGGTCATCATAATATTGTGGTACAATGATTTCTGATACTCGTTCCAAATATTCTAAAAGCCAATTTTCACACATTTTCTGGAAGAGATTACACGATATCAGACCAGAACGTAGGGAAGATGATACGGAATATATTCGACATCTTTATAACATAACGCTCCAAAACGTAACCAGGAAAAAGAGTAAGTTGTAAGTTCCGATCACGAAATAACGACATATATTTTGTTTATATCTTCGGACACTAGCTGACGAGACGTGATTGATCATTTGCGTAACGTCGAGCGTAACACAGAAAAAATAAAGCCTCTCACAGATAAAAGAATCGGAGATAATACCTCGTAATGTAATAAGACTGTTGTGGACATTCTGGACAAGTTGATAGCAGAGTAACGGACAAACTGAAAGGTGGACGTCGTAAATATAGAACCTTTGTTGTATGGACTAATTTTTTTGCAATTGAAGAAGGAACCTAAAGATCTCCTTATCAAGCGAAGAATAAATACTACAATAAGAAAGAAGTTGTCCAAACAGATATTAGAAAATATCCATATGGTGAATAGAGAACTTGATCCCAAACACGACGATAATGAAGCTGAAGAAACATCTCAACAAGGAGCTAATACAAAAAGGGAAGGGAAGCTGCCACATTTGTCCAAGGATTATAAGCCGAATTCTCTTTTAAATAATAAGACTATATAAGGATTCCACCTTCCTCCAATATAATGAGCAACGAAATGTTAAAAAAGAAACTTGGTATCACGTTGGAGAGTTTATCCGGTACCGAGAAGCTTAATTGACCAAACCGAAACTGTCATCATTTTTAAAACTTATACGTTTCAATCACAAGGTTGTCACCATCAGCGAACACAGCGTATCGTAAATGTGATAGATGTCGCTCATGTACAGCAATAATTTGTCTATTATGAGTTAATGAATTTACTCACACTACCCCAATATCTATTATTCCGATCAAAATGAAAAGCTATGAACTTGCAAAGATTGACTTAAGAGTAAGGGAGCAGTAATTTGCGTTGTTTTTAAATCTAGATCTGCAAATATTTCAAAAACTAGAAGATAGGAAATGTCGACGCATTTACGTTCATCAATTGTGACACACTTTCTTTATTAAAGAACGACATTGTGATGTCAGCAAAAACCGCGTCATTACAATACTCTTGACATGTTCAAAGGAAACTTTCAAGCGTATACGAAGGGTAAAATTTTCTGCAAAACAGTAGCTATCGCACGTGGGGATCCGCCGTTCAACTGTTGCATAGTTGTTTACAGGAAAATTTTAAACACAATATATACGGCAAAGTGAACAAATAAATAAATTATGGATTAGTTGTCAAGGGCGAATCCATCCTTATTTATACTTAAAAAGTAAGTTTATGCTTACCTACCGTTCCAGTAGAAATCGAATATCAATAATCAATTATTCATACTCTCCCGTCTTCTTTTATTTATTATTCATGACCTAATTACTAAACTAGCACATTTGAGACGGCTGTACTTTTCCAGGCTATATAATTTGGAGGGTTCAACAAATTATATTCCAACAGCGCAAGCCAGGATATGAGGTGAATATAAAAGGAAGTTTGGCGGGTTACAACAAAGATGAAGATCTGTGCCTTGTCTTTTTATTGCCAATTCTTGAACAGACAGAAATCAATTTAAACGCAGGCAAATAAAAAGGACGGTCGGTAGATTTTAAACATAGGTACGCGATTTTTAATTCGTTTAAAGGCGAGCGTCGACGACACTTGAGCACATTTCGCACAGTTTTATCAATTAAAATTAAACCGATTATGTTTACGGAATGCTGTCGGATAACAAACACTGCCACCTACATGTTTTGTAAAAAAAAAAAAAAAAAAAAAAAAAAAAAATAAACGCGAAGCTAAATTAAGGCGGTCGCGCACCAGCGGTACACATTAAACGGAACACGTCTGTCTAGCCGTAAAATCGATGACGACAAGACTAGGTCAGGCCGTGGAAGCACGTGGAGAACTCACTTATGGAAATATACAATAATAATATTTATAATACCTGGTGATAGCAATAATGCACCAGAAGAGCCTTCAGAAGCCCGTCCATGGCGGAGGCCGCTCCCGCACATATCTACATCACACCGCACTGCATCGAACCAGACCTTGCAATGCCATTCATCGGGGCCATCGTTCGGCAACACTGCCTTTAGCCATCAGCTGGCGCCCCGAGAGTGGATGTCGCGCATGCCGTCGCGTATCCACGACGATAGTTGTTTCCCTTTCCTTCAAAACTTGCGTTAGACGTCATTCGCGCTCCGGCTGTTGTGTGTTGAAGGTTTGCAGTTGCTTGTAAGCTTCCGAACGTAATTTACGTACGAATGGAACGTTTTCTATCGCTGAAAACACACGCGAAGTTTCACTGAACGCATTCACCATCGTTTTCAATGCGATAAAAACTCAATTAATTCTTGAGTAGACTTTAAGGAAAAGGAATTTCGTACGGTTCCCCAATATTTTTGCGCGTTCAAGTGTATTATTAAAAATTGTGAACAACAACGACCGCAGTGTGTTACAATTTGGATCACCTTCAACTTGTGAATATAAATAATGTGAATTAGATTAAGATTATGTTCACTTACCGAGAGACATTTTTCTTTCCATGTACCGCACGGTTCTACTGTAAAATTAAAACAGTTGCCCGCCGAACGAATGAGCACGTGGTCAACCGCGTTCCCAAGGTACCCAGGTGGTGTCAGGGCCGTACCGAAGGGTCGAATTAAACCTGCCTCGTCCATCCATACAAAGAAAGATTCCGTTGCGTTTTTTCTAGTATACGTGGCAAATTGAAAGTGCCAAGAAATAAAACAAAACAGGTCAGCATAGCAACCAACAACCGTCGCGTAAAAACCTATTCTCGAACGGAACGAGTTCGTTGTTGAAAATGTAACTTAAATAAACGTATCGGGCTTTCAATGTTGCCGCACTGCTGATAACGTGTAACCGAGCATATAAAATAAATACACATACGTGGCTACGCTAAGCTACTGTTATTGATCAGCTAGAATCCAACAACGTACGTACATCCAAAGTGAGGGGAAGCAAGGAGGTGACCCCCAAGATCTCCCGTCTCCATCCATCTAGAATTTCTCTTGAAGTCAGCCCACCGACAAAATATAAACCTATCTATTCAAACAAGCGCCACAAAAACTCGAGCAATTTTCTCACCAACCACAAAAAGGAGACGTATTTGCACCCTTGTGAGTTACGTACAATGGCGTCAACGATGGTAATTGGATCACAATTTTGCTAAACTTTCGTGGCTAAAAACCATAAAATAATATCCGCTGTTTACTAAAAGGAAATTTTAATCAGCAAACCACATTGATAACCGATACGCCCGCCTTTCATGTTTGTAAATTACTTTCATTACCTATGCCAAAAAGTCAATTTCGACGGACAGAAATCAAATAGGTTTTTACGCTACCGAGTCACAATAACTACATGGCTGAAAAACAACACAAAATCTTACCGTATCGGAATGATATTAGTTATGAAATATTTTTGTAACTGACTATAAAAACATATGTTATGTACATATTTTTAGATTATACATACTGTGTAAGTACCAAATGATAACAAAGTTCGTATACGCAATACTGATAGTGATAAGGAAGGCAACAATAGTTAACCAACTCGCTTATCTCAAGTGCAACCATTAATAACTATGTAAGCTCTTCACTTTCATACAAGAATGTTATTAATTTTAATTAAATTTACTCGAAAGTTGAACTAATTACATTAAATTATCAATTTAAAATAAGAAAACTTACCAACCGAAAAAAATGGAAAACTTAGGGTGGTCCCTCT
Source organism: Pyrocoelia pectoralis (assembly GCA_036250285.1). Lineage (NCBI taxonomy): Eukaryota > Metazoa > Arthropoda > Insecta > Coleoptera > Lampyridae > Pyrocoelia > Pyrocoelia pectoralis. Next base: position 14,152,463 of record CM070077.1, read on the forward strand.
AAATAGGACAATAGGTAAAGATTTTCGAATTTTGGGTTCATTTTGCAAAGAAGTTTCGACATAGGAATAATTGATTTTGCGCGATTCTATTTCAACGACGGTTATTATTCACGTGCTCTTAAATCACTAATCACTTTATATTTCTGGCATATTTTTACAGTAAAAATAGAATTTAAAAGGTTATGAAAAGGCGGGTGTATACTAAACTAAAAAAAATGGACGAATAATGGTGTATACTAAACTAAAAAAAATGGACGAATAATTATCATCATTTATCTCTGAAAAAATTACGATTACATCACATCACTTTAAATAAAACTCGCTGCCAAATGGAAATATACTGGGAATTATTTATTATTTCCAAAAAAATTACGTAGGTACACTGAAATTATAATTTTCCACTGGTCCGAAAAAATAAAGAAACTATTATCTTGTTACTTAAACAGTTTGACCAATCAAATTAAATATTAAACCCGTTGGATTGAATAATAAAAATTTATTTGTGAGCGATTTGAATATTGAAAAAGGTTTTTACCTCCGCCTTTGGGGAGCTTTTATTTTGGTAACTATAAAACTAACTGTATTTTAAAGAGAATTTATTTCTGTATAGGTAATCAGATTAAATATAGGTATATTTTTGTAATAAGCCGTTTTTAGGCTCGATTCACAATATAGTGCCTGTCACGGTTCGCTCTCAGGCCAGTCCTCAGTTCAGTAAAATCTTACTTTATCTGCACTATGGGTTCGCGTTCGACCACGGTTCAGTCTCGATGTGTATACTAGCCTCGGTCAGTATGAAGTTGATGGTTCAATGGCAATACAATTTTAATTTATTTCATTTATTAAAGTACAAGCTTTGCAGTTGTCTGACAATATTATTCGATTTCTCAATTGAAGAATTAGCTGTTATAGCTCGTTTTCTTGATGAAGATGCTGCAAATAAAAAGAGTGAAATGCGAGACGACGAAAAGAAGATTGTGGGTGCATCCAAGCTCCAAGCTTATTAGCGAGGAAAACGGAAGGCGAATACTACATTTCAAACAAAAACGTATTCACACTATGAGTACAAGTCCAGCTCCAGTCCGATCACGCTCCGGCAAAATATTTTTCAAAACATATCGGTGGCGGAGTGTGATTGAATCGAAACTTGAGCGGTGCTGATAGTATGAATACGCTTATTGTTTTTTGTGTAAGAAATTAAGAATCTTTTACCGAACCGAGACTGGACCGAGAGCGAGCGAACAGTGACCGGCACTATAGTGTGAATCGAGCCTTAAAGGTCGTAATTTTTGTTTTGCTCAACTTTCAAAATTGCTTATCTTAAGTTAATTTGAGATAATTAAGGGAAAGATTTTTGAAATTCATTTATTTATAGTATCAAAAACAATGAATTATACCCATTTCGATATAATTGAAGGCGTAATTTGAAAAATGCTTACGGCATAATGCTCACCAACAAGAAATATGTGAATGTGCAAACGATTTTCAAAAAACAATAATATTAAAAAATATATTTTGAGAAATAGGAATAGTGGTGTACCTACTTGTTCTGTGGAGCGGAACGCTCTGCTATGCGGTTAATGAATTTCAAAACACATTATTGTATAAAATAATTCCCAATCGAGTAATAATTTTAAACTGAACAAATCTGAAAACATTTGTGAACTAAGATATCAGATATGCACTAGCACTGGGGATGGTCGAAACTATCATGCCCTGGCCGATTCATCGCACTAATAGGAGCAGCTTTTTTCAATAGAACAGTTCCCTTAATAATCAAAATCAAGTTTCAACAAAATAAGAAACGAAATATAACTTAATAGTACTACAACTTTATCACATACATACAACAATTTTTCTATTCGATTCAGTGTATTATTTAAGTTTTTATCGTTTATTCGATCTTATTATGTTTCCAAATTCCATAAATATTTTGTTAAAAAGTAAGTAAATTTTCGAATTTTAACTTTTAACCATACGGGGTGTTTTTTGGGAGCATTAGTTAAACGTTTCTGGGAAAGTTTTATAGGTAGGTTTTTGAAAATTTGTAGTTAAGTGTTATTCTGAAAGCCTAATCGATGTAAAATATTTTCAAAATGACAACACTTGTAACTTCGTTATTTTAAACGGCGTTACATTTTTGGATTCTGGGTGAAATTTCAGTTCTTTTGATACCCATGTCAATATCTCCAATTCATGAATTACTTTAACTTTTTAAAAAAAAAATGGCGGATGTAGACGGTATTTTGAGGATTCATTACTTGAAAACCGTTGTAGTTATGGCAAACAAGTTTTCAACAGCGCATAGAGGAATTGGGCTTTCCTGCGGTGTACTTAAAAAAAATTAAGTTTCGTACGACCTCACCTATGGTGCTCCAAATTTTAAAAAATTCAAAGACTAAAACTCAGAAATAACCATTTTATTACTACTATCCTCGCCAGGAGTGTTTACCGCTACGTCATCACATACAATCATATGGTGTAATATGAAAAACACGAATCAAATTGTACTATATTAGTCAAATGAGAATTAAATTCTTATGCATATAAAAGAAATTAAATTCGCGTTTATAGGTTTATTCTTTCTATAACATTTGCTTATTCAATACCGTATGTCGATTTCGTCAAATGCACTGCGAATGTTCACCATCCTTATTGAATTCACTGTTTTATATGAGATGACAGTATTAATAAATTGGATAGCTAGATTCATACATTAATGACGTAGCGGTAAACACTCCTGGCGAGGATATTATAGTATTTGATAAAGAATCACAATGGGCATATTTTGGTATTATGTACCAATTTTTAATAGTCTCTCTGATTTATTCCCATTTCATTGCATTGATACCACTTTTTTCGCATTTTTGTAAGTAGTCGGCGATGACCGTATAGCAATCCAATTTTAAACAAATCTCGGCGCAAAAAGTATATATACTCGAGTTTGAAGATGAATAAAAAAATAACCATTGGGCTGATTCGAATGAGCTTAGTATCAAATTAAAGCCTATTTATTTCTACGTTATTTAGAAGCAACAACGTTTTTGGGAAACAATGTTTAATTAATCTGAAGTTTTTACACTACCGCTTCGGCTACAAACAGCGAGCGTGTGGCGTGCCAGTCCATTAGATTGTTGCGCTTCTCTCCCTAAGCGCCGGTGTATGCATGTATCTCTAATTTTATAATTTTCTTTGCTACTAAGTTATTATCACAATTTATTATAAAAATTAGCAATTATCAGAAAAGATTGTCCTTGAAAACGAAAGTTAACCGAATTTCAGTAATGATTATAGAGTGGTCATGTCGGTAGGGTGCATAGTTTCCGAGATATAAGCAAAAAACCGAAAAATGAGACTTTCAACCCCCCCCCCCTCCCCCTCACCCCGGCTTAAGGACTACGAGCGGGGACTTTTGATATGTTCACCTCCTAACTAGTCTAAACAAAGTTACGAAGTCAAAAATTGTGTTCCAAGCATTTCCCTCTATTCCTCTATACCTTTTTTTGAGCATTCGTTGTCTGGACTAGTAGCTATTAAACCCTTAATATTAAATGGCATCCTCTTAACATTTTGATTTTTAATTACGTTAATAAATTATGTAAATACATTAAGTATATGTTAATATATAATGTTAATACAATTAATGAGAGTAATATGAATGATATATTTAATGTTCAAGTTCATGGGATTTGTAGTTAATATCAATTTTAATGATTGGCAAACACTGATAATGCAACTATTTCCATATACATAACTTAATCTACTATTATGCAGAGATTGGGATTGGGTACTGAAGTTAGCGACACGTTCACCCCCATCACGCTAGCACATCATATTTATCCCTTTTTTTTTGAACGGTCCTTATGTGTACGTAAAGTAAACAGTTATCTTACATTTAACATAAAAGAAAATTACTATTGAGCAACTGTTTAAGTGTTGTGTTAGCATGTTAGTAAAGTTAATAATAGTTAGTAATGAAATGAATGTAAGATTCATTCTACTTTGCAAGCAAATGTGGAGTTAATGTGATTAATAGTGAGTTACAACACTTAGTTGAGTTAATGTAGGTAGTCAATGACAGTTCAAAACAAATAATATTTTACAGTAAAGTTGCAAAATAGTATACACAATTTTTCTTGACTGTTGAATTCCTAATTTCGTATCTACCACACAACTATCGACAGTTTAAAATTTAGGGACTTCTAAAAAATATTCACACCTTTAAAGTTTAAAGAAGTTTTAAACAATCAAAGTCATATTTTTTAAAATAGCAACCATATTCTCTGTTGCATTTTTAAATTCCCTATATATCTAATGTTAGTTTCGAAATTATTTTGAATAAATATCATTTTGAGTAATTATTATTATTATTCTGGGGGTGGTCCCAATAGGTTCCCGCACTGCGACCTTTTGGTCTATTGTGCTCCCCGGTGTTGTCTACCCTTCAAGAATACCTGTATCTTTTACAAAGTCCAGGATTTTAGTAGGGTGAATCTTCGTTACTTCCTCTTGTGTAATTTTTTCATTTCCAAGTAGGAGTTCCCTTGCCTTTATGAATGCCTCACATTGGCAAATGACGTGATAGGGCGTTTCATCTGCCTCACCACAACCCCTGCATGTCGGGCTTTCAGTCAGTCCCATGTTGTGCAGGTGTTTGTTCATGCGACAGTGGCCCGTGACCATTTCTGTCGCAAGTTTTATCTTCGTCTTGCTTAACTTTAAGATGGACGTAGCTAGGTCCCCGTTTGGGGTTTCCAGGAAGATCTTGGAATGACTCTGTCCTGGGATTTTCGACCAATGTCTGCAATGCTCTTTCGTGAGTATTGCTTGAATCTCCTTTTTGACTGTGTTATAAGTAATCCCACAAGCCGGTTCGGGTCCTATGAATGGTTTTGCGCTTGCCATTCTCGCAAGCTCGTCAGCAACCTGGTTACCTGCGATTCCCGCATGCCCAGGTGCCCACACTAGTGTGACTGAGTTGCACTTACCTAGTGCGTTTAGCATTTGTGTGCATTCAAGGACTAGCCCTGAATTTACCACATATGAGTCTATTGCTGCAATCGCTGCTTTGCTGTCTGTCACTATAAAGATTTTCCTTTTGATAAGGTTCTCTTTTAATAGTTGAGCAGCCGCCGTCAGGATTGCATATACCTCGGCTTGGAATACGGTCGCTTGTTGTCCTAGGCTTACAGAAATTCTGCAGCCCCGTCCATTGCTCCCGTATACTCCAGAGCCGGTGCACTTTGTGGTTTTCGAGCCGTCTGTGTAATACACGATTCCATTCAGCTTCGCTTTACTGGAATTGCTCTCCCAGTCGTGCCGAGTGGGGATTGTTGTCTTAAACAGTTTGATAGGACAAACTGTTTTGGGTATCCTCTCAGTGTTCATACTAAGGGTTTTGTCTTTGGAGATTTCGTCAAAGATGAGCGAGTGCCCCGCCCTTGACGATCCCTCCTCGCCGTTAACTCTCAGCCGGTATGCCCCTCTGAGCGCCTCTGCCCTAATTGCTAGGTTTAGCGGCGGTAAGTTCAAGAGGGTCTCCATAGCTGCCGTAGGGGTGGTTATCATTGCCCCCGTGATGCCAAGGCAAGCCCTACGCTGCACCTTGCTGAGTTTCTGTATGTTCGTCTGGGTGGAGGTTTTATGCCACCACACCAGTGAGCCATACGTAATGATCGGTCTGATCATTCTGGTGTATATCCAGTGGGTCATCATTGGAGATAAGCCCCACTTGCTTCCGAACGCTCGCCTGCAAGCCCACAAGGACTTTGTGGCTTTGTTCGCTGTCTTCTCTAGGTGCGGTTTGAAGGTTAGCCCTTGGTCAAGCGTTATTCCCAAGTATTTGCCTTCTCCCACAACCTTCACCTTGGTGCCATACATTGCTATGTCTTTTAGCTTTGTCGGCCCTTTTCTTCGTGAGAAGAGAATGAGGTTCGTTTTTGTTGGATTAACCGACAGACCCTCTTCTCCGCACCATGCTTCCACTAGATTTAAAGCTCCCTGCATCACAACTGATACGGTCTCTTCAAATCTGCCACGTACCACAATCGCTATGTCATCGGCATAGCCAACCGTAGTGTAACCAGCCTCGGTTAGTCGCCTCAGCAGTCCGTCCACTACCAGGCACCACAATAGAGGAGATAGGACTCCCCCTTGTGGACATCCTCGTGCGGCCCTGACCACTACAGAGTCGTTATTAAGCGAGGCTGTAACGTTCCTATGTTTTAGCATGGTGTGTATCCACCTGCGCACGGTAGGTTGTACTCCCTTGCTTTCCATAGCAGTTTTAATTGATTCTAGAGAGGTATTATCGAAGTATTTTGAATAAATATCATTTTGAGTAATAGTTCTTGATTAGAAAAATATGACGTTCATATATTTTTAATTTTCATTTTTACACATTTTAAATTACTAACATTCAAAGGAATGTTTAAACTTTTTGTCAAAATGAATAACGAAGTTCGTTGAAAATAAGTGATGTTGCTAAGTATTGGAATACCAAACATATTTTAAGTATAAACGGGGGTACACGCGATTCTCGCGTTTTGCGTGCTTTGGGGGGAGGGGGTATCTGTGATTGTAGGTTGTAATAGCTTTTGTTTTAAAATATCACACCTTGTTGAGTTGGCTTAGTTGCTTGAAAAAAGAAAAAAAATTTACATTTTTGTACCTTTTCAGATTTTTGACCCTGTAGGTATTTGTAATTTAGCAAGTTATTAAAGTAACTAAAATAAAGGATTACATTTACTTACATTTGACGTAAAAATCACAAAAATGTGTTGATATTTGGTAAAGATATACGAATTCGTTCCGACCTAGTAAATTTTTACCAATTATTTAAAAAAATGTAAAATGCAAACTTTTTGGAATAGATTTGAGACCAAAAATACATAATGGCCCTGTCACAATGTTAATTACGTCTTTGCACATAGTCTTTGCCCAAAAATTAACGAAAATATAACAAATTCCGTGTGAACTTCATAAGGATAGTTTAGAATGAATTTTGAATGTAAAAGAACTCAATTTGGACACTGGCAGCTTTTTGGGAATAAGAATGCCCTTAGGGAGAACGTTTTAACATTCATCTTTAACTATAGTAAAACTAAAAATAGCATAAAACATAAAATGTACAAATAGAAGCTGCTCTAACGTTGCATAACATCTGTTTTATAGAAAGACCTTCTCTACCTTAAACAGTTTCAAATTTTAGTTTATTTCACTAACTAAAGGCCACCATTTACACGTATATGTACAGCAGTAAATATGGATTTTACTTCCTCTTAATTACAATATAAGTTGTATATTTAGAAGTATAGTCAAAGTATAGGTATTCTCTTTGGTATAGTGTAACGTAACAATACACTTGCCACCTACTTTCATCAATAGATATTAAGTTAAATATGTAGACAAAAACATTTTTCTCGGTGAAAACATTCGACTATACCGTGTGACAAGTTTCAAAGCGGGACATAGGCGAATAGCATGGGAAATCACATATTTGCAGTTTGTTGCTCACCAGTTTCATCTACACGAACGGTAATGATGTCTACCGAAAGAGCATTATTTTCTGAGCCTGTTTATACCAAATTGTTTGGTATACTTACTAATTCACTGCTTTTTTAATTAAAAAATAATTTTCAAAAGTTAAAAAGTATGAGCAGCCATGACATGTCAAATTCAAATAATGTTTAATATTCATTTTTAGACCTGTTGCCTATTTAAAGACTCGTTCCTTGTTATAATAACTATTATTATCTATCATTATTCATGGTTAAATTTTTCAGGAAAATGCCATATTACATAATTGAAAATGTTTGAATTGATAATATTCAAAATTATTCGAATTTGACATGTCACGGCTACTCATATTTTTAACTTTTGAAAATTGTATTTTCCTAATTAAAAAGTAGAGAGAGTAAATAGGTATACCAAATATTATAAACAGGCTCAGAAAATAATGCTCTTTCGATAGACATCATTACCATTCTTGTAGATATAATTGGTGAGCTTAGCAAACTGCAAATATGTGATTTCCCATGCTATTCGGCCATGTCCCGCTTTGAAACTTGTCACACGGTATATGTTACCTACGACATCGTCCATCGTTCAAAATCTCTAAATTCGAAATAAGCACACAAACATGTACATTTCGAAAGTTACCGAAAGAAGGTATCGGGACACATAAATTAGTCTACGATGAATGCTGTTACCTACTACTTTTTACATCATTTTAACCATGAAAATGTTAACGCGAGGCATAATAGAATCATTTTTCATCATTTAAATAACTTTTCAACATGAAATAATTAAATTTCCATGTTATCGAGAAAAAGTTTCCGATACTTGTCATTTTGAAAATTTTCGCGAAAATACTTTCTGGCATCGTTTTAATGTTCGAAATGGGTTAAGGACCTCGGACAGACAAACTTTGCATGTTTACACAAAATTTTCACCCAAAAATAAGCACAAATAGCGAATTCTATTTTACACGTAATCTCCATAAGGAAACTTTGAACGTATTTTCTAAGTAAAGAAAATATATTTAGACACAAATACCGCTTGAATAAGATGACGGACTTTTATACTAAAATGTTTAAAACTTACTTTGAAAAAATTAGTGCAGATATTTACGTGGTTTGCGGGGTATCTATAATTCCTATAATTGTAGCTTGTAGCATTAATTTGTAGGTTATAAATTTATAATAGCTTTGGTTTTAAAATATCACATCCGCATTCGTCAGGATTCGGCGACTGTCGGAAAAGTGCACAGCAACACAAACATATACACACGTCTCGGTTATTATATAGTGATTAGTGATACACGAGGAGTGGAGGTTAATTTTGCAAAAATCTTCACGATGATTGGAACGATAAATGATTTTTAAAATGTCCCTATCGTCGGAACAGTAAGTCCGCAGAGGTACTTTCTCCCAATTTTTTAGTCTATGAATGACTGAAATCCATGCTATACTGAGTCTGAACACGTCCTCCCTGTTCATGGTCAGTGGATGCTTCTCTATCGCCTCTAATTAATCGAGGGAGGTAATTTGGAACTCGTGCCAGTACTTTCGTGTCCTCAACCTCAAGTCTAAGCTCGCCTTCCGCCGATGCGTGCTCCGCGACAGCTAACTTTAAAGTACGCACGTTCTTATAGTCTCTCCGGTGTTCCTTAATCCTTTGCTCTATGGAACGTCCTGTTTGTCCTATGTAGCTAATTCCACAAGAGCTTGGTATTTGATGGTTACCTGGGGTTTTTGTCAATGGCATGATGTCTTTACCGATCGGAAGGCTTGACCAATGGTGTTCACTGTCGAAAAGACGGTTTTAATGTTATGCTTCATCAAAAATTTGCCAATTTTGTCCGTTAGTCCATAACTGTAAGGGAGGTGCTATGTCCCTGGGGCGTTCAGCATCTTCTTCTATCCTCCTGCACTGTTCACCCCAATGAATGGCTTTCAAAATGCAACTTTTTCGATAGCCGTTACATTGCTCATAATGACTCAATTAAGTCTTTTCGATTTGTTTGGTAATATCAAGTATTACACCTACTTTAACATCGAGATCAATGGTGACAAACTCAGCAATGGTAAAAATTCATTAAACAAAGTTTTCCATAGGTATTGATCACTAATGGATATTTATTTATTTTTAAACACATTACTAATGAAAATTGCACCAAAAAATGTGAATTTCAATTTGAAATCAATGAAACGTCCTCTAGCAGCAATGATAGGAAATCAAAAATAATTTCCAGCATTTTCTCTTGGGCACATTATTTTATTATATAAGATTTTTATTTCACTGCTCAATGTTAAATAGTTTCCGAGTTATGGCCGACCGCCTTTCTTAATTGTACATCCGCGGTACACATGACCGTTCATCAAATATTTTCAATACGGGTTGGTGTTTGAATTTCAGTGAGTATACGAACATTTAAAGGAAAAGGGAATTATGTTTTAACAGGTTAAGTAGCAAAATTATAATTGATTTCATTCTCATAACTGCGCTGACGTTGAAGCGCAATCACGCGGACTGCTAGTTTAACTTTAAACTCAAGCTCAAGTCAGCAGTGTGTCGTTTTTTTGAAAACGATCATTTACAGGGATATCCATTATAAATTACCCAATGGATATTTTCGTAATTATTGCAGATAGATGCCTATATTAAATGTAAAAGTTGTAGGATAATAAGCGAAGTATCCTAATTTATCATGAAATACACAGTGGCTTACCGCATTTCGTAATTTAAGAAGACGATATGAATTATGTATTGCAAATAATGGTGGATACTTCGAACACTTGTGATTTATTTCTATTATTTATTTTAGTTAAGTTCATTAAATTAGTTTTTGTTAAATTGTTTATTAAAATAGTTGGCTTATTAAACATACTCATTCTCATAGCCTACTTGGAAAATATTTATTTCCATAACAATAGTAAATAGCTTAACTGCTACATGCGACATTCAACCTCTAATAACTCTAAAACGGTTCAAGCCATGGGTATCATAATATGGTATATTTTTGAAATCAGAAAAATATGGGCTTCCTGAAAATAAAATAAAATACAGGGTGTTCCATTTAAAAAAAGTATAATATATTTTATATCTCTTAGCTGCGGTAAGCCACTGTGTATTTCATGATAAATTAGGACACTTCGCTATATTATCCTACAACTTTTACATTTAATATAGGCATCTATCTGAAATAATTACGAAAATATCCATTGGGTAATTTATAATGGCTATCCCTGTACAATAATTTCTTACTAATACATAAGTAACAAATTATGTAATATTTTTGCTTGCAGTCTAATATAAGTGACCTACAATTTTATGGGCCATCGTAAGAACGTGCTTTGGACCCTAAAGCTGATTTAGAAAAAAATGTATATGATTAATTCCCCATAAGTAATATAATTGTCCAAACAAAGTATTGAAAAAGATTAGTCCAGTATTTTTTGCAAGTTGTACTAACATATGCCATATGACACTATTAGATAAATTTGCAAATTCTGACCGTTTTAACGTTTTCTACAAATTAATTAGAAAGTAATTGATAAAATTGAGATGAAGAGGGAAAATAAAGCAGTACGAATAAGTTGTTGGTATCCATTAAATTACAAACAAAACTCAATGAACTAAAAAATTGCACACTACTTGGACAAATATTGTCTTGATGGACGATTCAAAACTAGGCAATGCAAGAAATATATTATTTGGTACGTACAACCGCATTCAAAACCACAAGCGATCGAAAAATCTTGCCGATTATGTACGTTCCCTACATAATGCTCAGGTTGAGTTCCTTAATCTTGCAACTATGAACCACTTAGTAAATTTTATTTAAACTTGCGCCGTAGAATTCCATAAGTTAAACATATAAATATAGACAATAGGAACAATAGAGATTTGAGTAAGAAAACGACAAACAAATTTCAATATGCAGTACAGAGCATTGATTATATTATAGGATAATAAAATTTGAAGATTTCGTTTCATCAACAACAAGAAATGGTATCGATTAATAGGTTGAAGACCTGGAACTCTTGTGGCTGTTGAACTACACAACACCAAAATCACCAAAAACCATAATACAAATTTATTAAACCTAACATGATGGTTTTCTTACGAAACGCGATAGCTAATATTGCTTTCTACCACAACGAAAAAATAAATTACCTCCATTTTCCTCTTTATCTAATATTGACCCATATTGTAGTTTAGTTATACTATGTCTGAACAGTATAATACAGTTGATACACACTTATCTACCGGATATGATAAAAGTTATATTTATAATTTTCATTTCGATATGACTATGTATAAGTATATAGAACAAAAATTAACATTATAGAGAGGAAATATTGAGTTTCTGGAAAAACGACTACGTCAAATACATAATATTATGATAAGATAGATCACTCACCAAACATGCGCTGATAACTTGCATACTGCTAATTTAAATGCACATACCTGCAACAAAAATACACTTTTAAGAATATGAACAAAAATACAGTGCCGTTGATCACAGCTGGCGTATCCGTCGAAGCTTACTTTATTATTAATAAAATTTACGTTTAACACCTAACAGATAAGATAAACATAATGTTGCCAAAGTTTACATAATATGTAAAAAAGGAATTTTTAGTGAGGCGTCTGCTTATCCAGTAGCTCGCAAAAATTAATGGTGTTTTAAGAGATTTTGCCAAGGTTAAAGGATATCACCATTTAGTAGAAAAGTTTAACCTCTTTTATCAGTACACAAACAAAACATTATAGATAGACAATTAATAAAAACACTAAATGAAGGGGGGAAAATGAACTTCACAACTAATGTATACCTACAATTTTCCACGCCTTCTCTTATTGTTTCTTGTACCTGATAGTTTAACTAGAATTGGACAATGACACGACATTTTCTATATCTACTTATCTGACAAAAAAGTTACATCGACGCCATATTTTGTTACAATGATAATTTGCGTAAACAAACCATTACTGTGGAATAGTGGAATTCGTTAATGAGTGATTAAGTATGAGAGAAAGACACTCTTTAACAAGAGGACAATACCATTATGAAATAAATTCTTCTTAAACAGAGGTTTGTCGTGTTTATTTTATCAAAGGAAAACGCGGACAAGCTATACGGAATATTGATTTACCTACTCTGCATATCGCATGCATTCATGAGGGCAGTCAAGAAAATAGAGGAACTAATTTAATATTGATTTGAACACTTCTGACCTTTGTCCACGAAGCATGACTCACGACCTCTCAACGCCATTTCGTCGTTTTCTACATTAAACATCAAATCGTTTTGCCTGGCAAGGATACCAACTACTACTCTACAACAAGATATATGCGATCCAAAATGAATTTAAATTTGAAATTAGATAGTATGGAGTAGGTACATCTAACTAAGTATAAATCAGAATTAGTTGTAGGTACTTTTGCAAAAACGAATGGTAGGTATATTCTCTTTCATATTCTACTAAACTGACAATTAACCATGATAGAATTATATCAATTTTCTATATTCCATAAAACATCTAAGTAAAATTTGATGCAGTTTGTATATAAAAACAACCTAACTGGCCTTTTGGATTACGTAGCATTCGACAGAAAGTCCATTATTAAAAATCAATCTTCTTTTGACATAGTTAACAGTACGGGGGGTGAGCCGCTGCAGTTATTCTCCCATTATCTTTCAATATAGGATAGGAGCATTGGGCAGAATGGCTCCATCTGACAATTTCCCTTTTTTTTTTCTTTGATGCGATAAAGCAGACACGCATAATAAGTAGTCTTTTCCCGCAACATCGCAGAAAATTCTGACCGTAACCTTTCGAGCCGACGACTGCACACAAAACAGAGAAAATAATCTTCGATGTCTGAAGTTTCATTAACAGTTACAAATTGACGAAAGATATTACCTGGGTTTCTCTAAACAACTGTATATTGCCCTATGAACAAATCATCTTTGCGAGTCACGTAGTCGAAGATCTTCCATTGCCAAATCATTAACGCGATCGATATTTTCTTGCATGCACACTGACCGTTGCCTTTGAGCACCTTTTGTATGTTGTTCATCCACAGCGAAGCTTCCGATCCGAGTTTTTTTTTACTACTTCATATATAGCAGCATCGTCCCCATAACATATTGTTTATATAATTATATCCACATGAATATCCCTAGGCCATAAACTTCTCTGCTGAAGATATTTTTCGCAACCTTACTAACTTTCAAACGTTTTCAGAAATCAATATTTCTTTAAAACGGATAGAAATTCACACCTTATTCTAATGTCGTCAGATAATCTTAAATTGATAGACGATTCAAGCACCAAGGTAAAAAAATTTAAAATTTAAAAATTAACAAATCTAGTCACTTCCTTATATGTATATACAAAACTCTTATTAGCTCTGTTGGTAAAGGTTAAGACGTAGAAACCATTTTGAATTCATGTTGGCTTTTTATTTATTTTATGAAAACCGAGTTCTTAAAAGCGTACGCCGTACATGTGCGCATATGGTGGCGTCAAAGTCAAATCATATTCCGCTTATCAAGATTGCTACAGGTGAATTATATATACCTTATGAAATGTGTAATTAACACTGGATATGTATGCATTTACCTAATTCACGCCATTTTTAATTTTTGATACCTAAAATAGAAATTTCCACATTTGTGTAATAGTATTTCAAAACAAAAATCATGCTATCTAAACAGTGTTAAAAATAATTTATTAATTTGCCTATCTCATCACTGATAATAACAGTCGAAAGTATTAGACGTATTTGAATATACAGTTGACCGAAGCAAACATGATAGCTGAGAGGGCGGAGCCAGCGCTATTATAGTCTTTTTCAGAGTACATTCTGGTTAAGAAGTATTTCGGCGGTAACTTTAAATATTTGAAAATTGGTCCTTGAACAGAAACACAAGTGGGTACTTTCTGGTCAACTAAAATGTTACTTGTCTAATAACTAGATTAAATTAAGAGAGACGTTGCTGATGCCAACGAATTATCCATTACAAATCAAACGGTTAAATTTAATAAACGTTATTACAAAATAAGTATGTAGGTAGGTATATAAAAAAATGCATAACATGTTATTACTGTCAACCGCTGTCAACTGTCAAGAATAAATTTGATTTGTGAATGTACTAAAATAAACATTTGTGTGTTATTGGCTAAAAAATCTTGCGGAACTCCAAATATTTCAAATAAAATTCTTTTAGTTCACATACTTTCCGACTATATTGTTTGCTTCGCAGTGATCGCAAACCACGTGAAACGTGTGAAAATTTTGTATTTACTGCATTTCAAAAACATTACCAAATTATTACAAACCGTAATTAAATTAATGTACCTATTGTTAAAGCTCTGATAAAGCAGCATTCGTTCGTAATATAAAAAAGCGAATGTCTAGGATAATAGATAAATGATAGCTTCCTTTCACTAAAAATGGAAATTCGAATGCCTTGAACTGATCAAAGCTTACGACCTATTGATACTATACTACTATAAGTATATAACAGGACTATGCTATTGCCAGAGATAATACTGCTACACAAATTCAAACAACCTGTACATAATGATGAAGAACATTTACAAAAGGTAATTTACAACCCAACAGCAAAGGGTTGAAATTACATAAATTCGATATAGGTAGGTATGTAGGATTAAAGGATAAACTAAACATTTTCAGAGGATCCATTATGCAAATAATAAATAGTAACGGTCCAAGTTTGGATTCCTCGAGAATACTTCATTGTGAAATAATAATTGAAAATTAAAAAAATGAACAACAAAATTACCATTTTTTAAATATAAACAGAGAAGATTAATTTAAAATCATCTCTGTATATTGTGTAACAACGATTACGTTCTTATCATATTAATAATGGTCATAAAATGCACTCTTGGAATGAGAGTAAGTAAACATGGCATCGTCCTTAAACATATCCCCGTAGGGAAAGGTTACATTGCGTTAGGTCGGCCGACGTGATGGGTAATGCGAGCAGATATAAATCATATGCACTAGCACCTCCAATACAAAGATGCAGAATTCCATCATTCAGATGGCGCAAATCTAGGTGATTTCAATGTAGGGATGCTTCATTTTGTTTGAAATGTCACTATTTACTTGCAAAAAAACAAGAACTGTAATATGTTCAGAATTTCAGATAAGAATTAAAGAATTACTGATTCAAAATTTCAGATAAGAATTAAAGAATTACTGATTGCAATCCTCTCAATGAAGAAAAATGAGTTGTGCAGTTTGTAATTACTACACACAACGCGTTATAAAATTTTCAGCAACTCTCGGTCATGCCGTCCAGTCATGTTGCTTCGTCACTATCGCATTGATAGCAACACTTTCCACACAGTTCGCTCAAGACTTCAGAGTTCGCAAATTGCAGCGATTGTAGAATTATTAGAACTGCGGACGGAACTCGACCCCATTATGTTTTACAGTCTCGTCCCAAATGTTTGCTTGAATTCGTGACCTGATGGTTCTTTTGAAATGATGTGCATGCGAACGCGAGTTGTAAAATTGGATCTAATGTGCTTATATTGTCGAAAAATTAACCAATTATCACGAAGAAAGTACGAAAAGACACATCTCATACCTATATGCAAAAACCTGTATTAATCCACATTTTCTAACCCTTGATAATGACACGTAGTCTCCACACGCGCCATGAGTATGAAAGTAAACATCTTTTAATGTAATTTGCTTATTAATTATGCGATTTAATTTAATATAAATTAATGCGGGTTACTTAACTTTAGTGTTTTGGTTTAAAAAGATTTCATATAGATGTTGGTGATAATGATAACTGATGGAAGGTGGCGTGAACTTTTAGTTATATCTTTAAATCCACGATAAAAGACCTTTTATAAATGAAATTGTGCACGTCAAGATTTGATGCAAATATTACTTTAGTGAAAAACGATACAACTCGGCAATAGAAGAATGAAATTATTATGAATGACTGATGGTACATTTGAAATAAGCATCCTGTATATCTGAATACATTTTCAAAATATATCTTACAAAGACCTGTTCTTAAATTTCAACTGTAGGTTACTTAGATAAATGTGGAATACAGCGGAGTTGTTTGAGGACCCCCTACAGTATAGGGGCAATTTGTAACATATAACGTCCTACTGATCCATGCAATATCATACCACATCAAAAATTGAGAAAACAACAAACAAATAAAATTTATAATAATAACAATAAAAACAAAAATAGTTCACTACATCCACAGTACTTAAACAACTAAAAATCGATAACAGAACAAACAACGCAGATGGTAACTTGACTGAACCATTTCTCCAAATTTAACATACAACGTACTCATTTTTTCAAAATTTTTAAAATCGGTCACGTAATAATGACATTTTGAAGAAGATTCCGTTGAAATTTTAACGGATAAATGATGTAGTCCACATGCCTGCCCAAACATTTAGTGATCGCCTAATTTGCGGAACAAAATATTGCCTTTTTGAGTATTAATAACGAAAAGTATGTGAGTTTACTGCGTTCTCTTTATGAAATGTTGACTCATTAGCGCAAAACACAAACAACTCCCTTGTCCTTGTAGTTCGGGCTACGTCCAGTTATAAAATACCAAACATTTGCGTAAATCCTGCATAGGACAATTGTTGCATCAGATGAAAAGGATATGGATGCACTTTGTTCTTTCTTACAATTCTGTATTCCCAATATCTGGCCGATATTTTCAGTTACCCTCAAACAACCGATTTTCTTGTTTTTCATATAAAAACACTACCGGTACGACTGAAGGGTTTGGACCTTGGAACAGTATATCAAATCGTAAATCAAAGTTCGGTCAAGTCGTTCTTTTAAACATTTTCCACTTTTCGACTATTTTTATTTTCATTAGTATCTATTATAATTTTGTTGTTTATGTTTTGTTTGTTAAAGAGAGTATGTATTTCCAAAAAGCAAATAAAAAAGGTCGGAATCTTAATACATAATATCGTTTGCGTTCTACAAAAACACAGCACGTTAGGGAAAATATTAAAAAAATAACACATTGGCATCAACTCAATGGAGAAAAACTGCTAAACGTTGTTTATTATATATTTTATTTATTAAAATCATGCATCTAATTTGTTGGATGCGTGGAAAATTCAAAACTTCATATCTGATATAAAGGCCACATTCCACGCTACATCGAATAAGGGAGAAATATATATTTAAAACAAATGATCATCAAAACTGTCACGTGTAAAACACCCTGTATGAAATTAGTTTTATAATGTTGGGCTATCGAATTCTGCAACTTTTTTCTACGTTATTTTTATTGTATTTACAATATTAGCCGCGTCCACATTATGCCGAATGGTGTCGATCGACACGGTCGATCGACAATGTTGAACAAATGTGTACGCGTCGCCCGGCTTTGTTGAACCATACTTGTCGAGTCGAACGCAACCCGAATCAAGTCGGTACGGATCAAAGGAAGTCGAATCGACAGCTGTAGTGGGGACGTGTCGAACACGTTGCTCTACATTTCTGCTAATCGTAAACTAAAAGAATTACGAAATATTTACATATTATACTGTTCAGTTCTGTTTGTGCATTTAAATATTGTAGTTCATGATCAATCAAGCAATAAATCTTTCATAAATTCCTCTATACTGTACTTTTTTCTGTCTCGGACAAGACTGGGCCTTACCCAAAACCTCCTTGGGCGGCGGCGACGGCGACGATCTTCCTGCATTTCAACAACTGCAATAATAATTGCAGCAGTCGCCAAGCAGTCTCTTCTGAATCACTCATTTATACTAAACCTTTATATTTAAATTCAATTCATAATTGGGTGTGTCGCTCGACTAGTCCACATATACTGAGATAATGTGGACGTTAACAAAAGTCGACCATGTCGAGCGACAGGGTCGATCGACTTTGTCGATCGGCATAATGTGGACACGGCTTTAGAGCTGCTGGCAGAGCGTCACCGTACTAATGAGGTACCCTGTATTATACTGCCAATAAGCCGATCTAAGTAAATACGGTTGCACTCATTCAAGTACAACTAAATATTTTGCTTTTCTTAAAAATAAAAATATCGGTTCAAGTGATACGGTTTTTCGATAACAAACGTGCGATAAAAGTGTCACTAATTTGTACAACCATGCAATAAATGTTATTTAAAAGTCAATAAATTAAGTAAAAATGGTGGGCCCATTATAGACGGGAGAATAAGTAGAAATGGCAACCGTGTCCCCCCCTCTTCCAATTAACGCTCCACATAACGATCGGATTAAATGACTACTAATGTAACACACGTAAAATACATAACGTAATTGTAATAATTAAAAACGCCGATGGTCTTATCATTTTGTAGAACAATCAAACTATTAATTAACGATTAACGATCATTAAGGAAGGCCTTAAACGTTATAATGTAAATAAATACCGAGTGCTGACGGCCGCACAAATCACAAGGTTGTACGAGAGAAGCGGTTACGGTTGTCTACATTTTTGCGCTGTTAAGTTCATTGCACGCCAAACAATGTTACAGTGTGAACACGTCTCATTTTTAAATATACTTGTCAAAATTTGACTTGCATTAGTGAACCTATTTAATGTAGTAGATTTTCACAGTAAACGTGTATTTTTAAAAATCAAGGTTACTGTGACATAATAAAATTATTCATATGCGTATTTACCGCCATAATAATCATACCAGAGCCGTGTACATTAATAAAATGTGTAAAACGACGATGCGGTGTAGTAGAGACAAGTCCATAAATTTATAGTGTTGCGCGCACCCAATTGGTACCTCTAATCGTTCATAAATATCAACCTACAGTTTTTTTATACCTAACACAAATATGACCTGATTAAAATTTGTAGCTCACCTGCAAAATACCAAGGTTTCAACTATACACGGCCTGCCAATTTCATTCGAAACTACTCCTAATGTAACGGACCTGGGCCAACAACACTACCAGAAAAAAAAAATAAACTGGACACTAAATTATACTACTTCGTAAGTTTTAATCTTGACAAAACAACTTTTGAGGGCGACTGTACTTAGAATGCAATGCAACCAGGTGCAACGACACCATTCTTATAAAACCGTTCGCTTCACGGCTAATCTTCCTATAAACACGATTAGATTTTGTTGAAAACAATGCGTTAGAAAGAAATGAAACCATTCCAATTATTGTAGGATGTGAAATTTAGTAACGAAATCGTCAGCATTGCCAATTTTAGAATCGAAATAAGACCTACAACTATTTACGAACACTCACGAACATGTAACAGAATGATAATTGTTTGTTTTTCTTTTAAGATTTGAATTCTGAATGCCACGACAGCCGCAGGTATAAGGATCGTATTTCCGAACTACAAGTCTACGATCGATTGATCACTGGTACAAAAATCTGGTAGTAAAACTAGCACAAAGTATCCCAATAAAACTAGTTTTCTTGAACAATTGTCACTATTATTATTATGCAATAGGAACTGTTACATCGTGGCAAGATATACATTGTCATTCTATGTATGTATATCAAAAGAGCTTCATCGAGACACCCAGCAACAAAATTACAAAAAAATACTCACTTGCTTATCATTTAACAACTACCACATAAATGTTAATAAATGAAAAATATTACGTAACGACACTAATTTGAAGGTCACCAACTGAATAAAATAACAATATGTGAATTAGTTAATTATGAAAAGCACGTCATATCGCAGTGGCGTGCATTAATTTTGATAACAACTTCTTTTCGTTTACCGTACTCAGTCAACGCCACCTACTGATTGTGTTTGTATAATTCTACTAATTTCAAAATAAAAAGAGAAATTGTATGGAAAATATGCTTTCGTCATCGTCGATTTAAATCGCTACTCAAAGCTCGTAGAGATACGCTTATCAGAGAACCTCCAAAAATCTTTTAAAAGTAAGTTACACAAACACGCCAGATTAATTAAGATGGAACGTTTCTGGTCGTATTTTTAGAAATATTGGCATATTGTTGAAGCATATACATATTTAAATATTTACAGAAAGAGTGTGGGAAGAGTAGTAAGTATAAAAGTGTTAATTTTAGATATTATGTGCCTTTATACAAACTGCGAACTAAATCGTACTAAAGGAGGAATGAGAATGACACTCACCCTCGCACCAAGGAACCGCGCCTCTAGGAGCTCCTGTTTCCGGGGGTCGAGCACCGCCTGGAATTGCTCCATCTTCACGCCAGCGCCTGTAACAACGCCGATGTCACTCACACCTTTGATTTTTATAGGAGACTTAACTTTTGTGATGAAAGTTCAAGGTAAAACTGGCCAAGTTTAAAAACTTTTCGACATATGAAACTGACAATAACATAGACATACGTAGCAAAGGTTCGGTTATGTCTGTGATCCATGACTTTGTTGGGTGAAAGGGATAACTTATATACAGGTTTAATGAAAAATACTGTTATTTATGATATTTACTGCATCTTATGTGAATGCATATAATTTTCTATTCAATACGTATTTCACACCTCTTGTCGTGTTTCGGGAGAAGACGCTTACTTCTAAAACTTCAAGTGCTCACTGCACACGATTGTAAATTACGTAGGTATAGCAAACGGTAAGAGATTTATAATTTCACATATCTTACAAAACACCTCTGATTATAATCTGAAGTTCATAGTAATTATTCACTTTTTGAATTAACAAGATAAACAACACGGTTAGAATTAATTTGTCGCTACTTTTTCCAATTCTCTCGTATACAAAATAAGATAAATAAACATCCGTCACTTATGTGATAGCAGTGGTAGTGCGATTTCCCGGCACCATTCTTAAGAAGAATCTCCACGTGTATTCCACTTCCTTTAATTTACTGAGAATTCGCTTATGTCCATAGGTACCGCCTACTCAAAACAGTCGCATTCATAAATTTAGAAAACAAGCCAAAGAAATAAAATTCAATATTCTCACTCGGTTCACTGTTTTGCAATGAAAAAGAAACATTTTTGCATTTAGTCAGAAAAGCGACTACAGCGAATTGTTTGTGCACAGGACATCACACGACCAGGCGCATTTTTTTTCTAAAACATACTTAATATGCTTTCTTCCTCTCTGAATAGTAGCTTAATATTAGGTACAGAATTACGGAAGAAGATATAAGCAAACAATTCAGGTTTAAGTTAACTACATAAAGTGAATTTCAAAACAAAAAGGAAATTTTGGACACGATGAGCAACGGTTAGGAGACAAAGAGGTAAACCGAGTTATCAAAAGGATTCCCAACTATGCAAAACCACCAAATTTACTTATGTCCCATTGAGATAATGAATTAAGATGTTTTCCTCTAGAGGTTGGTATAAAATAAAGATTTTGGTCACCACTGTTTCCAAGATCTTGGACATCCCTGTCGTCAAATAATAACTAACATTAACAGTTTTTTTCCCAACAAGGAAAAACGTTTGGCACTTCCTCCAAAGAAATTTTTATAAGACAACGGCAAAAACGAGATCAAGTTTGGGAAGAACTTCACGTCGCTTTACAATCGTTACGATTTTTTTCGTCGATTAATTGTAAATGTATCATTCTGAGATGTTAATGGACTCGTTTATGTTGAGCAAATGAAAGCAGTCAATGTTACTTACTATAGGGAGTTTCTGTTGCGAAATTAAGCTGGCTAAACAACGTGAACTGCAAACGTTATTCTCATTATTATTTACAGCGTTCATCCACAGCTCAATTAAAAAACACTATAAGGACTGAACTGAGTTGGGAAGTAATCTCGCATTCTGTACATTGTTCAAACTTCCCTCCAAGAAGTTATCTACTTGTGGATCACCAAAAACGTTTGATAGAAGTAAAAAATGCGGTGCAACTGGTTAGGCCATTAAAAGAAAGATTTTTTTAACAGAGATGCTGAAACTAGCGTATCTGGGCAAATGCTCCTGAAAGGGTTGTTATTTAGAAAAATTCAGTAGAAATAAACTTCCGATCCAGGTTTACTTACCTACCCTTGTAATAAACGTGGTTTGAGAAACGTTTTTTCCAAAAAATGATTTAGAAAGTATCACTATCTTCACTGAAACTAGTGGAGAACGTCGAGTTATTTTCTCTGGAGAAGACAATTCTAATGGTTAAAAACACTACACCTTTCAAATACAAAAAGCTAAAATCTATGCGAAAAGTTACATTTCCCCTATACAGATGGAAAAAACCGAGGAAAAAACAGTATCTACCATAACTATCCACTTCAAGAACAAAACAAACAAAAAGCCTCTTCAACATTAAATGCAGCATGCAAATATGTCGTCCTTAGAGAGCAGAAGTAGCAGGGTCGAATTTTCCGTACTTCGTTAGAGTATACAGGGTGCCGTACCGTGTATTTTTTTTCTAATTACAAACGTTATTGGGGGAAGATTTTGGTAGTAAGGGTAAAATAAACGAGACTGTTATTAAACGAAATTTCAAACAATGAAAACGAAAAGTTAATGAAAAGGTAGAGAAAAGATCACAAATTTTTAAGGTGGTACTAGTCATTAAATAAAGGGCGTATTAAAATAAGTTATTTTTCATTACTCTGTATACTATGTTATGTAACGATTTTCACTAGCAATAGAGCAAGAAATAAAACCGCTCTGTAATTTTACAAAGTTCAAATTATTTCACAAAGCGGAGGTCTTAGATACAGGTTGGTTAATTTCCTGCTCCGGCAGATCACCAGATTTATCATCTCCAGACTTTTATGAAGTCATTTGTTTATGTGGGCAAGCCTCAAAAACAATACTAAAAAAGAAATCAATAGCAAATGCAATAAAAAGAAAGATTCGTCTTTGTATCCATCCATAATCAAGGAAATTATTTCATAACTAACCTCTCTTTCAACCAAATTTACAAAATTTCAAGCTCAAATAAACATAATATACAAAAATACAAGATTTTTTCGTTTAAATTCAGAAATATAGCATTATGAACATTCGATGATGAATTTTGCGCCACCTTGAAGATGCATGCGCTGCATGATAAAAAAATTAAATATTCAGAATCTGATACTTTTGTCAATCAGTCCGCGACCACATCAACGAGACAGTTTAAAGCCATCAATACAGGCAAAAAATCACACTTATCCTTGCCTGTCATTTTTTAAACATTTTAAAGATGTAGAATACCTCTGTATGAAGAATATACAACTGGTATTTCCGCAAACCAACAGAGAATCTGCACAGAACTGTATCCAACACTGAATTTAACATGCCTTCCTTTCGATAACTGGATTTCTGTTCAAAGATTAAGCATTTTGAATGTGAGTTTGGGAGATGGATGAGAATTTGTATTGTTCTGATATCCAAAATTCTGACGATTGGCTTCCCTATTTAAAGAAAACTCGAGCTCGAGAAACAAGCGTACAAAAATTTGGTGTTCTGTCATATTCGTTTTCTTTCAATTCATGAATTATTTTCATTTTATAGGGTGGAATTTGTGCCGATGAATAATTCTGGAAATACTTGTATGGAACATTTCTAATTCTCTACACAACCTAGTCAGGCTCTGTGTTCCTCATCAAGGCAACGTGCCCTAAAACTGCAACATTACTGGCCTCGTTATGGACTTTTGACCGTCCACATTTTTTATTACGTTATAAGTTTCAATGACCTTTAATAATTCCAGAAAGTATTTGCATCTCACATTTCTTCCAGGATGAAATTTAGCGAATAAATTAAAAAAAATTTCAAAAGAAACATCAAAAACGTACATACATACTATCAATAACTACAACAACAATATTTGGGATATATCAACACTCAAATATACTCAGAATTGTGGTAAAACAGTTCGTGGGAACTGCATCGAGACTTGCTCACACCTCACTGATACATTTTTTAGTGAATTTTGTAGAAAATTATGATGCCTGCAAGCATTAATCTCTTTTGAAGAAAAGTTGTTTGATCATTTAAAATGCTTTTGGGAGAAAAAAGTCCACCCGCTCGGTAATAGCATTTTACATGTAAAATCTTGTCTATGCAATTTCCTGCTCCCCTAATTGTTTTAGGGCCAAAACATAAGAGTAAAAAAGTATTCAAAAGTAAAAATACTACCCTTTCTATGTTTTTTCTATTGCACAGTGCTACATTATCATTTGAAGTTAGTTATGTAAAAGTAATAGGTATTAATGATTATCACAATATTACTGCAGGATAATTAAGTTTTTTTTAGGAGTAAAAACATTTAAAAATAACAAAAATACGTTTTTTTCCACAAAAATTTGGCACGCCACCTAGCAAATTGAAAACAATATATCTACTATACTCACATAATTGAGTGAGATGGATGATATGTCCAGAAAAATCTTAATTACATACTATTTTTCGACAAATTCCGAACCGCAATTAAAATACTCTCGGTAATTTTCGTAATAATATCACATAAAAAAAACCAAAAATTGTTTCTTAATAAATTTGCATTTTGTTATTGCTTTCGTGGATTGGCAAATGTTGGTCGTTAGAACAGCGACCAATTAAACAATCAACCAAATTCATGGTTACTACTTTTTCTTTGGCATTCTTGAATTTCTATGCCAAAAAACACAAAAAAAATGTTTCCCAACTATCGCTTAAGTTTCTTTTCTTCTGAAATTATTCCAACAGCTATTAATGACAAATTTTAGCACATTTAAACTACATCGAAAATTATGAAATGGGCGATTTCTGAAGGACAGAAATTGTTAGTAAGAGACGTCGAATTCGCAGAATTACCATCCACTGCGAGGATGTTGATGTTCATTGTCAAGTGATGTGATCGTGCCAAATACGTACCATTTAGTAATGCCAAAGTTGAAATGCACTAGTTAAGCACATAGATAAATTAAGCTGAGCTTTATAAACACTAAAAACGAAATGTCGCACAATCAAGAGACCCTTGATAACCAAAGTCAAGTGTGACAAAGATATCTTATTCTGATTGATACGAAGCACAGGGCGTCTGAACAAAGCAGCAAACCAACTGCTGATAAATCGTTACAATTAACGGTCAATCGTGTACCTACATCTGGCATACCTGGCTTAAATACTACTTGCTTCAACATTTCAACCACATAAAGAAATAAAAGCGACTGATAATATCAACAAATATCAAATTTCAAATAAAAACACACTCTCAGACATTCGAAAAATATGGATTCTTCTGCTATACCTACTATACGACACGTTCTCATACTATCTATATGAAGGGACGTTTTGTCAAAAGTTTCCTATTGGGATATAAAGATTAGTCAAATTTGGTAAAAATCTTTGAGTTTCTTCCAATTAAGTATAAGTAGACAGTCGGATTGGCGATTTTTCTGCTCTGACGATAACCGGGATAAGAGGCGGTATGAATATTGATCTTTAATAGAAAGCCGAGCTTTTAAGAATACATATTGGTATTCATTTACTTCTCAGCGAAATTATGTTCATTTGCCTTATATTGCGAATAGGTATTTGAAAAAAAAATTATTTCTCAAGATGATCTTAATATTACGAGTACAAAAACATATGTGTCATACTCAATTAAGTTCGAAACGAAATCGTATAAGTATGGCAACGCCGAGTTGGTATCACTACCGTAACCTCTTGCAACGTAATATTGTGAGAAAACAAAACAGGTAGAAGTACGTAATGCCATCTTTATTAAGATTGACGTAAATGAGCAATAGGAAAAGATTATACTAATAATGTAATAATAGAAGCAATATGGCGGTACGGAAGTGGCCCGGGTGTGACGTCATGACTATCTAGCGTGCCGTGTCAACATTGATCGGGAAGGGGGTGGACCCACCCCACTAAGCACCCCCAATTACAACCGTCAGATGGAGCCAGTGTAAAATTGAAAAAGTTCCTTTCGAAACGAAAATATCCCACAAATTCGATATAAACGTGAAATCTGCGACCTACAAAAACTATTACATTCGCGTAACATTATTAAAAACTCGATTGATACTGGTTATTTATAAGTAATATAAGAAAAATACATTTACGATAACCTTAAAATGTTATGTCCAGCATGAGGTCATCCGCGTACAATGCCAGAGAAAAAATGTTGAATTTATGTAAAGGCTAGTCCAGACAGGAGTAGGTGGAACGATCTAAATCGACAATGTTCACACAGTAGTATCCGGTTTGTTTGCTATAACTACTATGACCGTATAATGTTTAACAGAAGAAAGTTAATCTTAGTTTAAATTGGATGTGTTTTAACACACGATTTAACACTTACGGTCCTCTGTTTTTCGACTCGTGCAATGAAGGAAGTTGGCATCCATCGTTGGTTTCTTTCTAACTGTTAATTTTACATATACAGTTAATAATCTGTACTTAAACGTAAAGCACCTATTTTGGCTTATCTAGAGTGTTTGCAATGACATCTAATCTTTCTGTTTTTATCGCTGATAACCTTAAACTTCATATCTAACTTCCAGTTTCCATTTAAATATTGTACTTTCAACTTTGCGGTACTTCGCCGTTCCACGTTCTGAATTTTCCTACGAGTCGATGTTCAGAAAGCACTGGTTAAGTACATAAACACATTTATTCACAAACAAGTACGGGCACCTTCCAGTTTTCCTCGCGCGCGCCTAGAGAGCTGCACTAGGTTACGCAACTAAATGTATTTGTTCAGATTCTAAAGCACGACAGAATTTAAGAGATTATACGCTTTTGAAATACACGAAACTCTATATCTGATGATAGGCTAAATAAGGCGTCGATGATAAACTTTTTCGTACACGCGTTAAGGTCGAAAAGTAATATCAGGATCATTCAATTGTAAAAAGAATAACGTGGGAATAAGAAACTAACGTAATGAATTCACCTACTGAGACAAAGCAAAGTTTCTTCAATTCTTGTTAATTATTCTAAGTTAATTTCGCTCAGTTGTTCGAATTGAAAACTGCGATCTCACGTGATCTAACTGCTAACTTAATACTCTGTTGCCGGTTTTCGTACCATCAAAATGTTTTCAAATCGATTTCAGTAGATCTCGCATACAAAATGGTGAGAAAAGTTGAAGTGAATGCTGAATGTGTTACCTCAATATGATTAGCAATGACATTTTCAGTAAGCAATATTTATTTGCATCAAGGGGAAAAGTTTTCGCAATTTGAAATTTGATTGCGCTTAACTCTCGTTTATTTTAAAGAGGGTTTTTAAGAACGAAATGTTCGCATTTCCTCTTGTTTCAATAACCTCTAACAAGCGCATACAATACTTTCTCAGAGAAAAAACAATTTCCGAGGAGTCGGATTCATATTTTACTGTTATTTGTGCATTTCTCTTGTTATTCCACTTAAAATTTAACGGCATCTTTGCAAAACTGATGTTCAATATTTTCAAAGAGGTTTCGCTACTTACACTTTCGTTGTAGAGATTTACTCCCAACAAAGTATTGTTTATAATCTACTTAGGTATATTGATTTACAAATGTTCCCTTCTAGGCACCTTTGTAAATGTTGAAATACAGATTTACAGACCGGCGATTTACAGTGAATACACACAATTTACCACCTACTATTACCCCTTCAAATGTTGTCATTGATCAGCTTTTCCCACAATTTCTATCATACGTTCACTATTTAGGTTCAATTTTCCTCATCAATTACACCTATCCATTAGCGATCAATCACCCATCGCTAAATTGCATGGATACAGGACACGATTTAGGATTTTACTATTCATGCTGTACAAATTTGAAACAAATGGCTCGTAAACTCAAATGGATTTATGAAATTAGAAAACTCACGCAAAGGAAAACATCTCACATTGTCTATTTTTTGTTATGTGTATTTGGACGAACACTGAAGTGATCCTTGTATTTCAACTACATACTTTCAAATTCTGTACCTTCTTCGCTAATGGACTAAAAATCAATTGTGTCCAAAAGTCAGCTTTTTAACTGTGTTTGTGTGAATTAACGTTTCAGATTGAGGAAAGAATGTTAAGCGGAAATCAGTTTTGGATTTTGTCAGATATGCTATCGCACGCTGATGATGTTTTCATTTCGCATATTAACTGTTACGCTGCTTGGGCGCGGTTGGAGTAAAGCAAAACTAACAATCGCGATAAGGGATAAATTCGTAACGACTCTTCAACAAAATGGACCCGTTTCCGTTTTTCAACAAATCAACGATAGACACTGAAAGAGGTTGCTGGTTTAATTTCTAAACGCATTTTTAGGTTTTGCTTGTAATAAAAACTTCGACGCACCGGGGAAACGAAACAATTTGCTTCTCTTGCGCTCAAATTAAGTAACTTGTTTAAAAATTTAAGAAAAAAAGTTCCATTGTTAAAGACGAAAAACTTTACAATATTAAATTTTACGCAAGTACGACCGTGGCCCTATTTGAGAGATACGCTGTTGCCAAGTTTTATTTTTATGCTTACCTACTTTAAAGACAACGAATCCGAGCCCTGTTTTACCCTAAAGCAAAGTTATAGAAGTAGTACGTTTAGAGATGAAAAGAACGAATGGGAGCAGCTCATTGATTTTTCATGACGTCTAAAATATTGACATTTGCCTTATTTAATCAGGGATTGGTCTTTTGTTACAAGTAATTTATCTCGATAGAAACTGTATTTCTGCAACAAGTTTCTCGTTTACTTAACTTTAATAACAATCACAATCGTATGGCGATTACCTCCACTTTACAACCGACTATTATGTCGTTAAAAATTTTAATTTCTATAACTCTCGCGCACGAAAAGTCAAAGCATATAGAATAGATACTTGTAAAGGTTAAATTTGAAAAAAAAATCGTTTCTGCGGCGAATAAGAAGTATAGAGAATGTAGAACGGGATACGGGGTAGGGTACAGGATATGTCCAATTGCACATCTACGCGATTCGGTAAAGCAACCAGATCGATATCTAACAAAGTCAGATGAAAAGGAAATACTAGAACAACGTTCCATCATCATCATCTGTTCTGCTCTAACACCTACAAACAGTAGCCCCATGGGGAAATAAAGGACGTAGAGTTTGTCAGATTCGTTATCGCTGTCGGTACTTTGGGAGTCTGGGTAAGGGGGTGTACGGTCCTGGCACCGTATTATAGAATGGTGTCCGCAATCTGGTAAATGGTAAATAACTAGGCTGAACAGGGGTGTGGCCACTTAAACTCAATGTCGTATAAACATCTACTTATTAAAACTTGTGCTTCGCGGTTGAGTCGGTTCAACAACGTTACAAAGTGAAATTGATATATTTCGTTAGAAGTTTCGGATATTAAAACTTTTGCAAATTTATATTCACCTAAATATAATTTCCTCTCATTTAAATGTACATAATTAAAATATGGCTGCCATTCCCAGTCAAGTGATGGACACATGCCGCAAGGTCAGGTGCGAGCGCGAGTCTGAATAAAATGGATCGATTTCATCTCACTGCAGCATAAAACACAACGCTCCGGCTAAAAATTCCTGTTCAGACGATGTTTTAATATACTGTAAATACGGTTAAATAAGCACCTAAATTTCAAAATTCACACTTTAAAGTTTAAACTGGGCCACTTGTACTTTACCTTTCCATTTTAATTCTTAACATGGTTCGTAACCTACTAACAGGAATAATGTCGCCTAAGCTACCTTAAACACATGCATATTGAGAAGAACAAAATCAAACATATTTGGACAGATTAAAAATGTAAATACATATCTAACTAAGCATGACAAATGTAAATAAATACACATGGCAGCTGAATTGGCACATTTGCGCAAGCGCTTTTAACCCTCTTAATTTTTCAAACGCTCTTTTTAGCAAAACGAAAGTGACAACATTATACCATAACAAGTAAATATTAACCGCTAATTAAGTAATGTGTAAATCCTTAAGCGTTACTGTTATTGCTTATTATGTAGTTAACGGCAAGTCGTAAACCCCCTACGGTGATGCTCAATTCGAGTCAGAGCACGCTATAACAAGCTCAACGTGCTGATGTAGTTTAAAGCAACATTGGTTTTATTAACACAAGTTTAATATAAAATACTATAGTAAACGGGGGTAGTAAGTACTACGCGTAAGACTGAAATTGAACAGCGGTAACCATCTTAAAGATAGTGGCAATTTTCTACCTCATTTCTGTCAATCATAAAAGGGATCTTTTACACAAGCGTCAATCTCAGATTATGCCATTTTCATTTTGTACACAGCCATGCAAAAAAAATAAAACGTAATACTTACCTAACGCTTTGCTTCTTGAAATTCTTTGACTTTCGATCTAAATTGCATAGATCAATAAAATATAGGTAGGGCCAGATTATTCCATTCAAAAATAAATAAATGAAGTAGGTAGTATCTACTGTAGAATTCTAAAGCGGGCAACAGAAATTTCCAGTCAAACTCCTCTTTATCTAAGTTGAGGTATTTACGCACAACCATTTCAATAACATAAGAATCCCGGTGACGAACACTTTTTATTACATATGTCAACAAAAGACATATGTTTACAATTTAGTTTTAGGCACTTGTAGGATCCAACTTTTAAGAGCGAGGTGTGCTACACATTATAACACAGTTTATGTATTTTCAAATTTCGAACTAGAAAAGGCAATTACTTATTTGGGTTAAAAACCAAAGAAGATGAAAACAAATATGTAGGTACAACACAATGTTTATTATAACTGCAAAAAATGAAATATGTAGTGAATTACTAATTACGCATAATTCCTTAATTACCCACTGAGCAAAATGCTCAGACTTATGGCGAATTATAGGCCCACTTTGGGCGTCTAATAAACCAAAATAAAGATGACTGATTGCAAATTCCCTGACGTAAATCTACGAGAACTGTATCAAATCAAAAGTAGATATACTTATACGAGGCTTGCCTTTTATGAAAAAAATTGTAAGTCTGCCGTATAAATAGCTCGAAATTTCTGCTCAAAATATAATACCAAACAATATTGAATACACAAGCACACACAATATTTGGTGGAAAAGTTGGAAAAGAAACACAAGAGGAAGACGATATACATTACGACTAAATAGAGACTATATACATAAACGTGTAATTCAAAAATTCAAAATGTGACCGCAATTATACCGCTGTGTATAAAAACTCCATTTTTCGTTTTTGAAATTGAAATTAAGTTAATACCTTCTTCGCCATTTGAACAGAGTAATACAGAAACCTTTAAAACTACAAGAGAATACATATCTTCAAAACCAAAAGAAGAGGTTTGCCAGTTTCGAAAAGATATTCACTATTACCAATTTATAATAAAACAAGTTCAAAAGGTACGCATTCTTATAGAATTCTAATTTTAACCAACTTCAAAGATTAATAATATCGAAATTTTGATTGTAACGGCCTCCCGACGACGAACGGGCGGGTGATCAGATCAAAAAATCTACCAGAGATTTGCAACCAGTAAAGATTTTTCTATAAGAACATCGTGCAAACGCACAGACACACAGACATCCCGACGAATTTAGTTGACATTGGACATGTGTCAGATTTTCAGATTTTTGTAACTTTTCTTAAACAAAAAACATACATATACAGTAGGGTGCATCGAAAAAACACTTTTTTCGATTTCACTATTCCAATAGTGATTTTTTTTTGTGGTTTGGTGTCAAAGTAACGTAAAAAAAAATTGAGGTTGATAGGTCAAGTCCTTCAGGTGCCGACTTGACCCTAAAGTTTTAAAAAATGACGTTTTTTGAAGATTTTTAAAAAATGATCTCCGAGCTGATTCACACTTGCCAATAGGGGTTTTCTGTTTCCAAATAACACTGACATAGCGACAAAAAAAATTGACGGTGATCGGATGTGCCCTTCAGGTGCCGACTTCACACTAATTTTTTCGTCAAAATTGCGAAAATTGAGATTTTTTCGTATTTTTGCAATAAATTGCTAAACACCACCCCTGGGTTGTTTTAAAATAACTCAAACCTAAGTGTAAAACACTCTGATGTAGTTATTTCGTCTGTATTACTCCTGGTTACATGTCAAGAGCCTTCAAACACAAGCAAAGCATTCATATAAGGAACCGAAGTGCAACTTTTTTTAGACTGTAGAGAACGGATTTATAGGTGACTCAACATTGGGAAACTGCCTAACAAAACAATGTTGCGTTTGAAGGCTCTTGACATGTAACCAGGAGTAATACAGACGAAATAACTACATCAGAGTGTTTTAGACTTAGGTTTGAGTTATTTTAAAAGGCCTGCACTGTCAAAACAACCCAGGGGTGGTGTTTAGCAATTTATTGCAAAAATACGAAAAAATCTCAATTTTCGCAATTTTGACGAAAAAATTAGTGTGAAGTCGGCACCTGAAGGGCACATCCGATCACCGTCAATTTTTTTTGTCGCTATGTCAGTGTCATTTGGAAACAGAAAATCCCTATTGGCAAGTGTGAATCAGCTCGGAGATCATTTTTTAAAAATCTTCAAAAAACGTCATTTTTTAAAACTTTAGGGTCAAGTCGGCACCTGAAGGACTTGACCTATCAACCTCAATTTTTTTTTACGTTACTTTGACACCAAACCACAAAAAAAATCACTATTGGAATAGTGAAATCGAAAAAAGTGTTTTTTCGATGCACCCTAATATACAGGTACATTTTTCTGTATCTATATTCTATATGTACAGTGTGACTCATTTAGAATGGAAACACACATGTAAAATCTGAAGTTATTTACCGATTTTAACCAATTTTTTTTTAAAATGTCAAATAATCAAAAATCTACTTTGGGACAAAATTTTAAATGTTTATTCCAATTTTCAGGGCATACTACGATAACTTTTTCGTACTCGGAATGGAGAATTATTATTAGCGATTTGTTTATAAAAAAAATATCTACGCCACTGGATTCAGAATGCTTCCAAATAGCTATCACCAAAATTTTACAAAAATATATTTATTAATAACAAGTTATAACAACTTAAATTTCTAAGCTAACAGTTACAAAACAACACCCTGTATCAATAGATTGCCATGGAAAATATGTTAATAAGTCTTAAATTAAACTATCAGTGGAGAAAAAAATATTTAAAGTAACGTAATATTTAATAAAAGTGACGGAATCGCACAATTGAGTAAATACATAATAAGACCTAACATTTCCATTTAAATCTTAGTTACCATGGAAATTATGTTACTGTTTAACAGTTATAATAGATTTTTATTAAATATTACGTTACTTTAAATATTTTTTTCTCCAGTGATGGTTTAAATAGTTTAATTTAAGAATTATTAACATAATTTCCATGGCCATCTATTGATACAGGTAGGGTTGCCAGATTGAAATAAGGCTTAACCCGGAGTAGCGGTGCACGCGAGAAAGAAACGAGGAGAGTCGTATCAGCCTCTATTACCTTTATACATACTTTTCTTTGGTATCGGTGAAGAGGTTCGGGAAATTTCGAAAAATTTTACACAAAATTATGAGTTTTTCTCTCCAGGTGCCAAATTTTAGTGGTTGATTATGCGATTTTTTACTTTTAGCCCTTCGTCGGTCGTCCATAATAATTGTGGCCAAATACGGTACGTTAAATCGAGTAGGTGCCTACATTTGCCATAATTTTCGGTGCAAATATTGGCAAGCTGCGCAGTAGATTTTGACAAAATATTCGATACAGCAACAATTCAGAGACGCAAGAAGTGCAATTACCGTTCGTTGTTATAATGTGGCTAAAGCTAAACCGACAAACGCCGCAAATTCTCGATATCGTGTAGACCACTCACTCAGACGGTATGCTGATGCGCAGTATCTGACGTCATCTGCGATGCAAACTTGCAAACTCAAGCGCTTGTGTATGTATAAAGCATGCAAATTTTGGACGTAAAGTGGGAATTGTGAAGATTTAGCTTGAGCAATTACATTTATTATTAAAGTAATTACTTTTTGGCTAGGTATTTACACAAAATATCAATCAGAAATTGAATTTGTGACGTCATGCGCAAAGCGAACGCCTTTGAGACAAATATGAAATAATGATCATACCGTCTGTAGGTGTATCGTGGTATAGACTGTAGACGCTGAGGAGAATTATAGGAAAAAATGACAATTGACGTGTGTAATGGTGCGCCCCGGAGAAATGGAGTGCAAACCCGTACCCCGTAGAATGTAATGGAAACCCGGAAACTCCGGGTGAAACCCGAAGACCTGGCAACCCTAGATACAGGGTGTTGTTTTGTAACTGTTAGCTTTGAAACTTTTCGAACTTTAAGTTGTTATAACTTTGTTATTAATAAATATATTTTTGTAAAATTTTGGTGATAGCTATTTAGAAGCATTCTGAATCCAGTGGCGTAGATATTTTTTTTATAAACAAATCGCTAATAATAATTCTCCATTCCGAGTACGAAAAAGTTATCGTAGTATGCTCTGAAAATTGGAATAAACATTTAAAATTTTGTCCCAAAGTAGATTTTTGATTATGTGACATTTTAAAAAAAAATTGGTTAAAATCGGTAAATAACTTCAGATTTTACATGTGTGTTTCCATTCTAAATGAGTCACACTGTATAACAACAGTTTACCATTTCTATCAAGGAACAGTTTTTGCAAAATTGATTCAGTAAACCAAATTTCACGATTCAATTTTTGGTACGATTTTGCGTCAATACTTGTATGTTTACTGTGGTCAATACTATCCAGAGGTGTAGGTATGTATGTATATTCTGATATACTGATTCAAACGTTATACCGTTGATTGATTCAATCAACGGTTATACTGTATGTACTTTTCGTAATAATAAATTTCTTATAATATATACCTAGGGTGTCTCACGCTCATAATCCAGTAAAACTGTTTATGCTATAGAACGAGATGAGAATTTAAATGATTCAATAACTAACCTATCACATAAAAAGGTGGGGATTATATTATGAGATACATTAAATCATTTTTTAAAGGAAAAAATTATGGTCTGTTAAGAAAATAAGAAATTAATATTTGTAAATTAGAGGTAGAGTTCGCAAATTACCTCATATCTGATTGAATTTTTGTATTTTATATAAATGTGATAGATATTAATTAATGGAAAAAAGATACGAATTGGTATGAAATTTTCAAAAATCTTAGATAAAATTCAGGGCCGCTTATTTTTGTTATTAATATTTTCAATCGTACGTTCCAATTATCGATATTTCCCGATTTTAAAAATTACTTTAAGTTCACAGATAATATGAACAAAGTTATTACACTCTGTACATAATAATAATAATATGTAGTATATCACCGCGACTTTCAAGATGAAATTTAAAATTTAACATAGTACAATAAAACATTTACGTATTGCAAAATTATTGAGCTGGTTTAAAGCGAAATGGTGGTTGTGATAATTAATGAAAACTGTACAATTCCACTGTAAATACGAAAAGTTGAGCGATAAAATAAGACATTGTAAAACAATGATAAGTTAAGCAAATATAGATAGCGATGACAATGTTCCAAATTTGCAATATTCATAAGAGCTTCTTTAGGACAAACGAAATATAATTTTTTTTTGCATTTTTGATTTCCTTAAAGCAACTCTTACCTAATTTTTTTAATTTGTCACAATCTTTTACCGTTCATAAAATAAAGATTTAAGTGGAATTATTTGCTATTGTTATAATTATTTATAGAGTTCCACAAGGTACATTTATAGAAAATTAATTATGAGATAAATTAAGTTTATAAAAAGAGAAAAATGAATAATTTGGCATTTCACTCTCTTGCATGAAGGGTTTGGATAAATAGGGACGATCAAGACTATTTCTTCAAGTATTCTGAAAAATATTTGATGGATCAGTGAATCTCGGGTACACCATCAATTTTCCAAACAACAGGTGGGCGAATATACGAAACGGTTGTGGCAATTAAAATAAAAACCCATGTGAAGAAATCGACTGCAATCCAGCACTACAGTCGTAGTCCCATTCACAGACAGTTGTTATTAGTTGACCATCTTGAATTTGCCTGTAGCTTCATGCATCATGCTTACAAAGATGGGCCTTTTTACTTAATTTCGTTTTCACAGGGGCCCATCCGGCCTCGGTTGTTATTAATTTCCATTATTATAATCAGTATGTTACTTATTAGTGCTATGTAGTTACATACAGGGTGAGTTTTTTTTCATTATTTGTATGGGGATCTCGGAAACCATAAGAGTTACACATTTGCTTAAATGGGGAAAGATTTGCTTTTTTGGAAGACTAATCCAGATACGCTTTTGTTGATTTAAGAAAAGGCATGGCTTACTAGATATTTGCAAAAACGTAAAATTCTCCAAAATCGTTTCAGCCCTTTAATTGGTTTATTTCTAAAGATAGATAAAAATTGTTCAAATACAATTTGTAGATAATTTTGTGCCGAATAACGTCACCGTTCTAGTTTTTTAATTTTGCTTAGCATTTTGAGGTTATGAAGCAAAGTTGAATTTTTTTAAATGGAAACCATGGTTGGCTATGACGTATTTTAATAGTGCATTTTTTTTCTGATTGTAATGATGTAAGGGTTGTATCACTTATTTTGATAAATAAAGGCACAATACACGTTTTCCTATTATTAGGTCTACCAAAAATCATATCCTGCCATGGAAAACAAAAGAAATTATTATCGACACATTGTGACACCTTTTCAACACGGAGTTAACAGCTTTCCCAATTTTACGCCCATTTACATCTAATCTGCTAAACGCATTAATAACAACTTCCTGCAGCTCCTGCATCTTTTATTCCTCCAAATACAAAAAAGTCTGAAGGTGTGTCGATAATAATTGTGTACATTTCGAACACTTACTGTAAATTTCTTTTGTTTTCCATGGCAGGATGTGATTTTTGGTAGACCTAATAATAGGAAAACGTGTATTGTGCCTTTATTTATTAAAATAAGTGATACAACCCTTACATCATTACAATCAGAAAAAATGCACTATTAAAATACGTCATAGCCAACTATTGTTTCCATTTAAAAAAAATTCAACTTTGCTTCATAACCT
Organism: Pyrocoelia pectoralis; assembly: GCA_036250285.1. Lineage (NCBI taxonomy): Eukaryota > Metazoa > Arthropoda > Insecta > Coleoptera > Lampyridae > Pyrocoelia > Pyrocoelia pectoralis. The sequence goes on from CM070077.1 coordinate 14,189,940, forward strand.
CAAAATGCTAAGCAAAATTAAAAAACTAGAACGGTGACGTTATTCGGCACAAAATTATCTACAAATTGTATTTAAACAATTTTTATCTATCTTTAGAAATAAACCAATTAAAGGGCTGAAACGATTTTGGAGAATTTTACTTTTTTACAAATATCTAGTAAGCCATGCATTTTCTTAAATCAACAAAAGCGTATCTGGATTAGTCTTCCAAAGAAGCAAATCTTTCCCCATTTAAGCAAATGTGTAACTCTTATGGTTTCCAAGATCCCCATACAAATAATGAAAAAAAACTCACCCTGTATATTTTGTATTTTCATCCGTTTTCCCCTCAGCCATTCATGTTACTCAATTTACGATAGTCTTAAATACTTCGGCTTGAGAATGACGCGAGTTTGTCTCGAAACATGTCGCCCGCGTTAACTATTTTATATCTGTTCATCTCCGTTTAATTACCTTTTAAATAATTTTTGTTGGTCACCTTAGTTTAATAAGGTTAGAGAACTAGGTCACAGAAGACATAATACAGAAGCGACACTCGTTTGACAAATCCTGGTGACCTTCGCCATTTTGTTGTTAGTTTCTTTACGTGGGAAATTTAAAAACACTTTAGTTTTCAGCATTAATCTACTTCTAATAACTACTTAATACTACTACTATTTAATAGTTTACATTTGCGAAATATCGTTGCCATCCAGAGAAGTAGATTAATGCTGAAAACTAAAGTGTTTTTAAATTTCCCACGTAAAGAAACTAACAACAAAATGGCGAAGGTCACCAGGATTTGTCAAACGAACATCAAACGAGTGTCGCTTCTGTATTATGTCTTCTGTGACTAGGTGCTACATCAATTATATGAATTTTTCAAAATGTTAGTCCTGCTAGTTTTCATCGCTAGTGGTTTTAGTACTTCGGTACTTTTTTTTAAAAACTTAACCGTTCATCTTCATTGAACGTTATTGGTTAAGGAGAGGTTGTTGTTTGGTTTTTATTTATTATACTCAACCCTTTTGTGATTACCAGACTGCATATCATGGATTGTCCCATCACGGTATAAGTACTTTATACTTATAGTTGGCCGTGCTTAACTTCTAAAAATTAAGCAGATTCGGGAGCCCACAGCGAACATTTGAAACTCTAGATTTTGTGAATTGGTCATGTAATGATAGAGTACCGTATGCGACCGCATTGGAATAACTGTGATTTCAAAATTATATAGACCACTTCTTTTGGATAAAAACTGTGAATTTGAAAGTTATGAGAATTATGAGCTTTAGCCTTATTTACTTTAGTACTTACGTTGCACGATAAACGTTGCGAAAACGTTCCTTCAAAAGTTAAACGTACACGCGACAACAACGTCTTAGTCATTTTTATACTTTTAAAAATGGATTGTAAAAATAAAAGGATCAGCCGTATGTGACGTCATTAGCCAACGCGCATTGCACGCTTTAGCCAAGCGTCAAAACTCTGTATATATTGATCGCAAATGTAGTACTAACTTAACGTAATTACGTTTATTGCATTTTTTAATAGCAAAAGTGTATCATTTTTGATTTTGATCTGGACAGTAACAGAAGCAGGTGAGCGTGAGGTTCACTTAATTATTGTGAAACTTGAATGAATTAAGTGTTATTGAATCAAATGAAAAGAGATACGCAAGTCATGTTACAAGGTTATTGAAACCTAATGCCGCGTGCAAAAGAAAAATTGTTACGATCGTTAGTCATACTCAGATCTAGAATGAAAAAACATTTCGTCCACTCGTAAGATCAATTGCTTACAAAACAAATTTAGGTTAATTTTGACAGGGGTTTACAGTGTCAATGTGACACGTTTGCAGTTGTCATCAGTTATGAAGACATCGCCGCTCGCGTTTTACCTAACAAAATTGTATGAATCAAGTTCATTCTTTAAATTGGCAAACCTCGCTTCTAACAAAATTTTGTACGATAAATTTGGCTTTACAACAAATTCTTTCTCGTAGTTTATTATTATTAGCATCATCAAATAGAACTTCCTTTTGGACTACACCCAATGTATTAAAAATAGCGTACTGATTTGTTCTAAATACTAATACAGTAGAGTCCCGCTATTCCGAAAATTCGCCTATTCCGAACAGAGATCAGAAAAAATATCGATTTTTTTAACTTACAAACAGGAGAAATTATTGTTATAACCAATTTACACACATTTAAAAAGTAAAGTCGGTAATTTTTTTCTGATGAAAGGCATTTAATTGACTTGAGGAATCAATGTCGTCAATCTGTTGATATTATTCATGAACCGAATTACCGTTAAACCGAACAGAGTTCGGTCCCAATCAGTACGGAATAGCGGGACTATACTGTAGTGATACGTTTTAAACACATTTTTTTCAATCTTATTGTTGCGCGGTTCATAATTAAAACCACCGAGTATTTTCTCTTTTCGCTCGAATTTATTTTGGTGTTAACCTAACGAGAAGAGTACAGTTTGTCAAGTGACATTAATTCCTAAAAACTAGAACTTTACCTCCCTACCTGCCGGAGCGGGGGTTGAGGTATAACAATAATACAATATAAACAATACAATATAAACGAGTTTGTTGGGGTACGTGCCAACATGCCGCCCCCTTTGAAAGTATCCGTTCTTTCAAAAATAAAAAATGTAAAGAAATGTTATACAATTACAATAATTAGTTAGAATTAACAAAAAAAAATGAAATATTAAATTACATAATTACAAGTGAAATGTCCATCCAACTACTGTGAGTTAATTTGCTTAACTACTAAGACAAGAAACATACTATACAAACGTGAACACAATAACAAACTTAACATTAGAAATGAATTAAACTTAACTCGGTACACTTAGCCTACACTGTTGTCCTTTACATCATCTAGCGGTAATACACATATTTTGTTAATTGCGCGTTTTACTACGCCACCCTTAGTTTTAACCGAAACTACACGAACTTTATTATCACTCCCACTATGTAGCTCTGCAACTCGTCCACAGGACCATTGCAATGGAGGAAGGTTATCTTCTTTCACCATCACCATGTCTCCGACGGAGAGATCGTGTTTCGCGAGCTTCCACTTAGTTCGCTGTTGTAGCTGATTCAAGTACTCCCGTTTCCAGCGCTTCCAATAGTTCTGTTTCAATTGTTCCACTAGCTGCCATCGTGATAACGTATTCATTCTTAAATGTGTAACGTCTGCTTCTATTGGTGCCGTAAGCAAGTCTCCAATAAGAAAGTGACTTGGGGATAAGGATCTTAGGTCGTTAGGATCGTTACTTAAAGGGGTTATTGGTCGGGAATTTATACACGCCTCAATTCCCGTCAGAACCGTGTACATCTCCTCAAAAGTGAGGTTCGCGCTGCCTATTATTCGCTTTAGATTTTGCTTGACTAGCTTAATGCTAGCTTCCCACAGACCACCTTGATGAGGTGCCCTTGGTGGAATAAAGTGCCAATTGATGTGTTGTGCTGTTAAATTCAATATCAGTGAGTTTTTAAACGCTTCGGAGCTCAAAAGTTTTTTAAATTCCCGTTCTGCTCCTACAAAATTTGTTCCGTTGTCAGAATAAAAATCAGTTACGTGACCTCTGCGCGAAATGAAGCGCTTAACTGCCCCCAAGAACGATTCTGTGGTTAAATCTCCAACCACTTCCAGATGAATCGCTTTGGTGGCCATACAAATGAACAATGAAATATAGCCTTTAATTAACCTTTTGCCACGCCCTTTGCCCTCCTTTAACGATAATGGACCGGCATAATCGACTCCGCAATGAATGAACGGTCGTGCGGACGTAACACGATCAATGGGTAAGTTCCCCATAAGTTGTTCGCAAGCAACAGGATTTACTTTGTAACATTTTACGCATTGTCTTAGTACATTCTTAACTTGCTCTTTCCCTGCAATGGGCCAATACTTTCTCCTAAGCGAGTGTAAGGTCGTCAATTGACCCGCATGTAACAGTCGTATATGTTCTTCGCGGATCAGTGCGCGCGTTAGATTATGTTTTGGTAAAACTATTTGATGTTTCGACTCAAACGGTAGAATAGAATTACGTAGTCGCCCTCCCACCCGCAGCAAATCGTTTTCGTCTATGAATGGGTTTAGAGATAGAAGAGGACTATTACTGGCGATGTTTCGCCTTTCCTTCAACCGTCTAATTTCATTAGGAAATGCATTGTTTTGCAAAGTTCGAATAATGTATATTTCAGAGTGACGTTTTTCTGAGACTGTTAAGTTTCCAATTTGCTTGGATAATTTATTTTTTGTATTGTTAATAAATCGATTGCAATATGCTATTACATGACATAAACGTCTAAATGAAGAGGTTTTTTTCGAGAATATCTAACGGTGTTATCGTGTTGGTTATATAACATGTCGTTTTAGGTGATTTTAGGTCAGGTATATTTTCTATTTTTAAAATGTCCGGTTGCTTTGGAGTTTCAACATTTGGAATACTTAAAAATTCTGGCCCGTGCCACCACAATTTTAATTTGGCCAATTCGCTGGGTAAACTGCCCCGAGAAATAATGTCAGCAGGGTTGTCTTTGGTGGATACGTGATTCCACATCTCAGTCTTAGTGCTCACTAGAATCTTTGAGACGCGGTTTGGAACGAAAGTTTTTAACCTGGGCTGAGCAGTATTTATCCAAGCCACCACGATGGTCGAATCGGTGTATAATTTGATTTGGCTAAACTCTATATTTATTGCGTGTATGATTTTATTAACCAAGCGAGATAAAAGTAACGCTGCACATAGTTCGAGTCTCGGGATCGTTATAATTTTAAGCGGGGCGATTCTAGACTTGGAGCACAATAAGTGGCTATAAGTAATTAACTGATTATTTGAAATTGATTTGATATATATACACGCTCCATATGCCTTTTGTGATGCATCGCAAAAACCATGCAACTCGAATCTAAAGCTCGGAGATTCTATGACTCGTCTAGGTATAGAATAAGTGGATATTATAGGTAGTTCTTTACAAAATTGTTGCCAAGACGTGAAAATGTGTGAGGGTACCGACTCATCCCAGCCGATTTGTAATTGCCATAATGTTTGGAGTAATATTTTTGCTGTTACGATTATTGGACCGATTAAGCCGAGGGGGTCGTAAATTTTTGAAATTACCGATAAAATTGTTCGCTTAGTGATTCGCTTATTGGCTATGTGACAGTGATTAGAATATTTCAAAATATCTTCTCCGCAATTCCACAGGAGCCCTAACGTTTTAGTCTCCTGTTGCCTGTCTAATTGTATATCGCTACACGTACTTGTTTGAATGTTTGATAATAAAGCATTCCCACCGAATATCCAACCTAAATGTGTTTTTTGAAGAGTTGGTTGATTGTTAATTTTGATCTGCCCTACACATAAAAGGGCCCAAAAATCTCTGCTCCCAACAGTACATCGATAGGGGACGCTTTATTAAAATTCTTATCCGCTAATTTGATTCCCGATGGAATATTAAATAAACTGCGATCAAGATCGAAATTCGGTAATTGCTCCGTAATTTTGGGTAATGCTAAGCAGTCGATATTTGATTTAAAATTATTAAATTTTGATTTGATAGTAACGTTTACTATTTTATTAACAGACGATACGTTTTGATTAATTCCAATAATTTTCCAATCAATGTGATTCGAGGGTAATTGTAATTTGTTCGCGAGATCATTGGTAATAAAGTTTGACTGGCTACCTGCATCTAGTAAAGCTCTACAAGTGTGAAACTGGCCTGTAGCATCTAAAATGTCCAAACACGCGGTCGATAAAAGCGTATACACCTGGTCATTAAATTCTTTTCCAACATGATTGCAAGAGGTCGTATTTGAATCTTGCAGGTTTGCGCTCATGGAGGGTTCCGTAAGTGGTTTTTTACCGTGAAATAGCGTATTATGTTTTTTATGGCACTTTTTGCATCCACTGGATCTACAATTTATGTTACTATGGCCTTCGCGTAAGCAATTGGTACAAAGTTTTAAGCGTCTTGCTTCTTGGAAGGCATCTTCCATGGTTAATTCTTTAAATTTTTCACATGCGTGTATGAAATGGGATTGGTTGCAAAAAGAACACTTAATATGAGTTACTTTCTCTACTGAGAGCGCCGCATTATTTACAAAGCGTTGATACGTAGGTTTTGAGCCTTGATTGACGGTAACTTTACTTCCCTTATCAAATTGCAACGACTCTAACAATTCGCACTTATGTTTTAAAAAATCAATCAGGTCACCTAACGCGGGAATATCTGTGGTATTGTTATTTTCCCAATCACGAGCGGTAATATAATCTAACTTACTAACAATTATGTAAATAATTAAAACATCCCATTGTTCGGTGGGCAACCCTAAACTATGTAAAACCTTTAGATTTAACGTTATCTTATCAATTAATTGGCGCATTGCAGTGGAATTGTCCTTTGTAACGGTAGGTAATGCAAATAATTCGCTAACGTGATTTTTAATTATTAATTTTTTGTTATGGTAACGCTTGACTAGTAAATCCCATGCTATCGCGTAATTTTCGAATGTTGTGGCTAGCGATTCTACTACTTTAGCTGCTTCATTTTTTAAACAGGATTTTAAATAATGAAGTTTTTGAATATCTGTGATAGAATTGTCATTATGAATTAAACTTTTGAAAGTTTCGTAGAAGGACAACCACTGGTCGTAATTACCGTTAAAAGAAGGCAAATCAATAGCAGGTAATTTAAAGGTTTTGCTTTTGAATTCAATAGGGTTATTTTGAGATTGAGGTAAATTTGTAACCGGTTCTAAGTATTCTTTACCCAACGCAACGAGTTTGTAGTATTCATTTTCAAAACTTTCTCTTTCTTGGAAATTCTTAGATGACTCATCGACATTGGAATTTATTTCGCACAAAACATCAATTTCTTCCTGTACAATGTTAAATTCATCTAAAATTCCCAGTAATTTTTCGAATCTAAATTTTAATTCTGTTGATTTTGAGTTATCGTAGGCATTTATAAATGTGAAAAATCTAGTTAGTTGGCCTTTTACAGCACGGCGTTTGGCAATTAATGATTTTAATTCCGACATTTTGAGAAGATGTATAACACAGAACGTGTACGAGAATCGAGAACGTGTAATATAAATATATACGAGAGGATGTATGTAATAATAAAGGAAACGAGACTTACTTACGTGAATTGAATAGCTGTCGAGGGATGGTTACTTATTCTTTCGATGATTTTTCTGCGTGGTATCACTGCGTGCACTTGTAACATTACGATTTAATAAATTTTAATTAATACGATTGCGATAAATAATTCGGTTCGAAGGACCATGTTGCGCGGTTCATAATTAAAACCACCGAGTATTTTCTCTTTTCGCTCGAATTTATTTTGGTGTTAACCTAACGAGAAGAGTACAGTTTGTCAAGTGACATTAATTCCTAAAAACTAGAACTTTACCTCCCTACCTGCCGGAGCGGGGGTTGAGGTATAACAATAATACAATATAAACAATACAATATAAACGAGTTTGTTGGGGTACGTGCCAACACTTATAATATAATTATAATTATATTATAACACTACAACACTTCTAGTTCTCGTAACTAATTGTGCCGTATAAGACCTTTTACATCCAAAGCTTACATTTCCATTTGGTCAATAAATGGGTGCTGGTGTATTATATTTACGTTGCTTGTAATGCACTTGAAAGGCACTACTTAATTCCGACCAAAATCAATACTTTTAACTGCATTAGGTTGTTTGCGAATTTGCATTTATGCAACGTGGTAGATACAAGTATAGCTAGATCACCTACAAGGTGAGAGTGAGCAGGTAAGCAATTAACGTATTAAGGTTAATAACTATTACTTACATTTAGACAGGCTATCATCAAAAAACCAATCTGGTATATACCTACTGTTGTTTATGATCATGGATTTAGTTTCCGCGGAAATGATTTTGAAATTTTGAAAACGAGATGTATACTTATGTACCTACTTCCACTTAAAAAAAATAGCAACACATAGAAGTAAATAAATTTTACTGAATAAAGTTTCAGAAAATTGCTATTTTAATAAAGAAAAGTAATGATTAAAATTTTAAGAAAATCTATTATGGTTTTGTTTTTTTTAAACTTCGGTTGTTGTCACTTAACCTCTTGTGCCCAATTTTTCTAAAAATGTTTTATTGTGTTAAAATGCTCGTAATGGTACTTCTAGTAGGTAGTTCTTTATAGAAATCTTTCATAATTATGGATTTTTTCCAAAGATAATGCTGCATTGTAATATAAATAAATAAACTGCTCTAATTCAGCTACCGTCAGGTTCAGTGATTTATTTGGATTGCTTTGGGGACAGTATAGGTTGGACTGGCCTACAATGTGTTTTATTGAATCTTGGTCAAAAAATATTTAAAAAGGGGCGACAGATTCCCAAACATCCTCGTCTTTATCTTCAACCTCTTGGTAATCTGGGGTTGCTCTCGGTGAATTTATGGGTTTTAAAAGACGTTTGGTTGCGGAAGGTTTATCGCGTACATATACATATGGATATGAAAAATGTGTTAGGAGAAGTTACCTATTCATATTATGCAGTAAGTATGTATTCATCTTTTGCTCCTCAGGCTTACCTTGGGTTCCTCATTGCGAGGATAATAAGTTTATCAATATTTTGAAATTAGTGAAAAATTTCTCTATGAAAAAAATTTTTTCCAATCCATAACGTTAATGTGATATATGAGTAATTATTACCTCTTTCCCTTCAGACTAGGCCTTATATAAGAAAATAATTTTTAACTACTGACATTTGAACGTTGCGTGAGAATGGGATTTGTCGATCCCGAAACATGTCGCTTTATTCTTCGTCAAAATAATTAATTATTAATAATAACATGGTAAAGGGGAGGTTGTGAGTTTTAATTACTACACTATGAATTTATGCAGACAAACAAAGTCGAGATTCTAAATCACCCAACATATTTTCCTGGCTCAAACTCCACTGATTTCTTCACGCTTAAAAGATTAAGGCCTCTTTCATATTAGGATACTGTATGCGGGATACTGTATCCGAGATACAGTCGCTTGCGAAAATTCTTTCAAGATACTGTTGGCATACTTTTTTGCACATGCGCGATTACAATAATTAAATCCCGAATGTATTCACTATTCAGTATTCAGTTCAGTGGCGGCTATAAACCACACAATGATAGATGTTGAGGAAGCACCTCTACTGTATACTGCTGTAGTACGACAAAATATATCGCACAAACGTAGAAAGAAGAGCAGAAAATGTGATCGCACAAACGTAGAAAGAAGAGCAGAAAATGTGCATTACGGTAATGATTTAATGAATTCATCGATGTCAAATTTGCGATCCATCGGTATGTATGTACGTATGCGTATTTGAGAAACACGAACACCACTGACAGTTGCCGGCTACAAAGTATCCTAGTGTGAAAGATAACAGCCAGTCAATATCCCGTCGTCGTAAAGTCACCGGGCGATTGAAATTTAGTAGCCGGCAACAGTCGCCCAGCAATTTCACGTGTGAAACGTTCCATAAACCACAATGTTAAAAGTGTATGCGAGATACAGTATCTTGAATACAGTATCCTAGTGTAGCAAACATTTTGTTATTATTATCTTTGTTATGAATATATGTATATTTCTCTTCTTCTCTTCAGAACCAGATAGTGACCTACATAAGTCGTTGGTTGCCAATAAGAACTAGATACCAATACGCCTTCGTAAGAAAAGTACAAAACTAAATATCACATGCCAGGTAAAGATTGGCGGCAGAAGCAATTCTTACAGTGGCGATGAAACTAACAAACTACCACAAGAATAGCACTCTTTAGAGGCATCCGTTAGGTGAGTGAGGCATAGAAGGAAGTAGGTTACAAACTGTGAACAAAATGATGATACCTCTCGAACGGAAAGATGTCCGAACAGGACAAAAAACGATAGGAACTACGTTGAAATCGCCAAAAAGGAGTACTTGTACAAGATGTATCAAAAACAAACGAAAGTTTGTAGGACCTACCGGTTAATATAGGATGCCCGTTATGAAATATTCGATGCCGTCTTTTAGATATCATGAATCTTCGATATCGCTATTGGCTGCTGATAGGGAAGGTGTTATGTTGATAACCTACATGACGTTTCAAAACGCGCATCATTTTAAAGTGAAATAAAACAAAAAATAATAGTTTCATACGTCGATATTAATATCTCCAGAACCTTATGCCGTTAGAGGCAAATATAAGTTACCGAAACTTGTTAAACTACACAAGCTTTTATGACGCTTTGCATATCTGCAAGGAAAAATCAAGATGAAGTAGATTTTACATTCTACTTTTAGACGATGAAAAATTTCGTTCATATCATGTCGGGATTTACAGAGAAGTATTTGCAGTTACGCGTTCCAGATTTCTTATTTTATAAAAGACGACAGAGTAAATTGCAATTTCTGACGTAAAAAAAATTGAATTTTTTTTTCAGGGTGGGGCAACAATGGTGATCAAAAGCACCACACGGTGGTATTCATACGACCCGAATCTTTATTATTCGAGTCAACATTTTCAGTCCCGTGTGTAGAATGATCCACCAATGGAAGCTGTGGGAATGTGTCGCATACTCTTGGTAAAGCTGTACAGAGCAGATCGGCGCGAGTGAGAGATTCTCTACACCCCCGCTTACCCCTCCTGACCTAAACCTGATGACGCTTCCACTTCAACTAGAAATGGCATCTCCGGTTTCCTAGGGATTTAGTTATATTTCCGAAGATTTAAATGAGGATATAAAAATTTACTAAAAAATTGGCAAAAAATTGTCGGCAAACGTAGTATAGGGGAGGGAGCTAAAACGTAAATATGTGTTCACGTCACAGTTAACGATGTTTTCAGTAACAGTTGTGTAAAGTAAAACTAAAAATAAATGCCGTAGCATCGATCTGACTAACGAGAACTTGACAACAAATTCCTGCTTTGCGCACCTTTTCTAATAAGAATATTGTATTGAGATGCTGCAAAGGGTATGCGGCGAATGGCAATTTTTTTAATATCGGTCTTTCGCAAATTGCGAATTTCTATTAAAAGGGTAAGAATGGCAAAGACTGAAATGCCCTTTGACCCTTATCTTGGCGGCCACAGAAATCAATACGTTACCAAGCACACTCTGTCCGCAATATATATGTGTAGATACACTACGGCTTGCAAACATAGCGAGCAGAATCGAGTATCTCGAAAAGGCGACAAAGAATAAGTGGATCAAATATGCGCCACGTAACATCGCTGCCGCCTGCAACACGTGCAAGGAAGAGAAAGAGAAAATGGTGTTGTGTGGTTGCTCCAGTGTAGCAAGATTAAACCTACTTTATGTGCAAGGGAGCTGCTTAACTACCTAAGAGGGATATTAAACCTGTCTTAAAAACGCCACTTTTACGCCGACCGACCAGTTGCAAATATGAACATTAATATTTTTTTCCTGTTTGAAAACATTTCTTATGTATACGAAAAAAATTCGATATTTTGAGAGTTTGAATATAAAATAGCGTGATCGGGTTATAGAGTCATGAACACACACAACTGGCAACATCGATCTGTGTACACTTAAAAGCTTATTATCGTATTGGCGCAACCTTTTCTATGCCTTCTCGAACGAAATTACTATCAAACAGGTTGGTTGGGTTACTTTAAAATCGGCACAACGTGGTGTAAATTTTTTACTTTCACTCTCGCTACAACTCGAACATAAACATTGACAGAAACCACTAAATCCCACTTATCCTTGAAATAAGTAAACAGTTCAACACATAAAATCCCTCGCTGAAGTTGATAATTTCCTTCGACTAACAACAGCAAGGAAAAGAAGTAGAGTGTGCTTACCAAGACGAGATCTAAATACAGCCATGGCATATCCCCAAAGCTGTAGGTAGTCGCGGTAGTCAGAGAGAAGCTTGATCCCGCCGGAAGAACACGGTCTCACCCCTGGCACGCCGCACTGCAATCGCACATCACCACGACTCGGAACTGAGCGCACACTCGTCAGATGCAATGAGACCGCACGCTGCTGCTAATAGGCGCCATCCGCCATGTTACCGCCTTGCTTTGATATGTATGCGATAGGGTAAACAGAGAGAAGAGCAGCTTTGTAGTGGAGAAGACTTCTAAATATGCATTACCGAAGGTAGGTGGATCTTGGTTAACGTGCTGCGCTTGAACACGGAATTCGATGACACTCCGATACGGTATTATTTCTAGGTTCTGGAGCGCGCAACGTAAGAAAACTTCCAATCTGCACTTACACCTGTTTTATCAACAGGGGCGGACTGTCGGCTGCTAACTGGACTACCAAAATAGCCGCAACCCCGATACTAACACTAACAAAGAGCGCGCGACTCGAAACAAACCGACAATAATTGAAATTCCAACCCCTTACATTATTTCTCGACTTCCGACGAAGTTCAAAATTATTCGTACCCTAATTCCCTTGGCGGCTATAACATTTTTTTCGGGTAATAACTAAGACTTGCCAAATTATAAATTTACTTTCATGTTAACAATTTTGCGAATAAACACACCTTCTATAAACGATACCAAATCGGTATATGAAACGTATTCCCCGCGGTTTTTATGCGTTACACGAATATACCTTTCGTTCATTCGACGAGTTATCACCATGAATATCTGTGATGTAAGGGATCTGAATTTAAAACCGATTACAAAGGCGCAAGTCATTTTTTACCAACAAAAAATGGCTCGCATACTTGAAAGAGGAGTCATTGGTCAGTTCGCTAAAATACACACAAAAATTATTACGAAAAATATATTAGACTGAATTACTCATCAATCAGTCATGCTTGGAAATGTAAAAACGGGTTTCTTTCACATAGATACTTGGCTTATGTCTGTTGCAATTACACCAATGTAAAGTTAAAATATGAAAAGCCTCCCTGCGAAAATTAATATCCCCTTCAGCAGGAATTCTTTAGATACTGTTAAAATTTTTATTAATACTAGAAAGGGCTTTAAAAAGTAAATTAAGGGTAGAAATCTGAGAAACGATAATAAAGGTTTTTTTGTTAAATCTAACTTTCATTCATATCATATCCCTATACCTAACTTGAATTGTTCATTACTTTTTTGATAATATCCGCTTCTCCTAGATTTCGGACCACAACATACATAAAGAAATAAATAAATAATGATAATTTATGAATTGTCCATATGGTCTCACAATAAAATAACACTAATCAAAGTTGCGACGATAATATAACACTACTTTAACATTATTTCACAAAACTCCTTTTGCACTAGCTAGAGCAGCTGTACCTATGTAACAAATTTTGACGGAATGTAAAAGCAGCCCACTGAGAAATAGATTTCCAACTTATTACTTACAGGATTTAAAAAATATGCTTCATAGCAATCCAAATGTTCGTTCGTTCTTCGGTCCTTCTCCCCATTGGTTGCTTAAAGACTTGAAAACGATGGTAAATGTTAAAAATTTATAAAATATGTAGGGTATTGAATAATCTACACCTTGTATGTAAAAGAACATCTATGAAGCTGTATAAATTGCAGCTTTTGCAGAAATTAAAACCAATCAAATAACGGTTATGAGTTTTGTAACTTGGCACAATAATGGGTGGAAAAAATGAATTAAATAAATAATAATAAAATAAATAAATTAAAATACATTAAAGGTAGATATCACATTGAGTTTTTCTACCATGGACACATACAAAATGTGAATAAGGGGCGAATACCGTTGTTAACCAAACAGAAGAAGGAAGTGGAAGGAAATAGTGATGTAAAAAAGGACCCAATAATAAGAAGAAATGGCGAATGGGATGTGGTAAATAATATTCTGTATAAGACCATGGATAAGTAAAAAAAAGTAATTAATCATTACGGGGTGTTTCATTAAAAAATATGTTTCCATATCTGAAAAGAACCTAAACAATTCAGCCTTAATTAATAAAAAATTCGCATTTTTCGTCACCGTCTAAACTTCCACAGCCTTGTTAATGTTAATGTTTACATGAAAATTATAATATGTATTATCATTCTTTAATTATAAAATGAAAAATATGTGTTTCACTTAAGGTAATAAACCTGCTATTGCTATCATCATTTTGAAATATAAAGTTTAAAAACGTTAAAAATATTGCACTCATTTGGAAGCTCATTCTCATAAAGTACTGCGGCTGTGAAGGTTAGCACAACGACTAATACAATAATAAGGTTCTGGATGCATAGGATGCATAGGAACCTTGGAGCGGAATAATAAGCTTTACCAACTTATACATTAAATTGCTACGATGTCATATTTGTATAATTTAGGTGTAGCCCATGTATTAAAATCAGAGGAATTAATTTTCATAAGCTATCGAAATTAGAAAATCGTAAAATGAAGCACATCGTGGGCGGATTTCTACATTTTTTACACGAATCGCTCCCCTTAAAGCAATGCTTTGAATATTTCGAATGATTCATTCCTATTAACAACATCGAAAAAAACATTAATTTTTTTGTATAAATCAAAAATGTGTGCATCGGCGATTTTGGAAAACGAATGAAGGCATACATGAAATGCCCTACCTTTTGCGATCTTTCTCTTCTATAGATACCCACCTTGAGAAGAATGAGTTCAATGAGTCAATAGATTTTGATGAGCATTCAGAAACAAAATAAAAGAAACACAAAGAAATAAATTTTGTAGTACGAACTGTGATGAACTAGCATAGACTACATCACACCTTGAAATCTATGGAAGGTGAGCGCTTACGGTTGTAAATGGTGTTTTCAAAAAACCGTTTGGAAGCAAGGGGCAGGAGACAATAAACTTTAGGTCCATTTTTTAAGAATGAAAAAAGTGCTATAATTGGGAGTCGTTGCTGAAACTTTTTTCTAGATAGCTTATGGTCCTGAAGAATTTATTTGCGAGCAGTTTCGTAAGGCGCCTTGAATAGTAGAAAAGATGTGCTCTTTAATGCACATTTCTGTAAACTGTGTAACACTGTTAATTCGGATTTTCATAATTATTATGACATTTTATGACAATAAAGATTCAGCTATGAACCGGGCATTTTCGGGGATACAACACCAGGTTTTTAAGAATGGTTGTAAGTAACGAAGAATAGGTTTCAATTTATCTTCCGATGAAGTTCTTCAGCAAAGCTAAATTATGGTAGTAGAAGGACAATCGATAACATAAACATAAATGATGATACATACCAACAAATACTAAAGTTGCAAATCTAAGAGATTATTTCAGAGATTGGGTTATGTTATGTTGGATAAGGTAAGAAGTTATAATTCGGTTGTGCCGATTCGAATTAAACAGTTCTTTTTAACAGTGCGGTTTACGTAACACAAACGCACGAATAAAAAAACAGTAATTTTTACAACGGTTAATATTATCGGACATGTTTATTACTGGTTTTACGACGTAAAGAAATTCAAAACCACATCAGTAGGTACATTGCGCAAAACAGGCGAAACATTTACTGTGGTGGAAATCGTTTTTTGTTCCCTTGAAAAAGGATACCGCATATCTTATGAAGTGAGATAAGTAAATCGATTTTTAGGGAAAAAAATTGTGCAGGAATGTGATGGTTGGGTGTCATTCCCATTAATGGAAAATCGTTCTGTGTTCATTCTAAATCCCTCAGTTCACAGCCCCTCAACCCTTATTGACCCCTTGGGCGATAATGGATTGCAAATACGCAAATATGCGCATCGTTAAAGTTAGGCATCGAGATTATCGATTCGGACCAAAAATTTGTATATTTTATAAACGACAGGCCATTTTCTCACATAAAATTAATGTAATAGATACATTGATTTTGGTACGCATAGAGCACGATGAATACTACTAGCAAAGTGACAGTTCGTGAATGGAACAAAGCAATAAGCAGTTGAAAAGCACTCTGAGCCAGATCAATGTAGCCGGATAGGAAAAGCCAAGCCCCGCAGGGGCACCTTGTAACACATTTTGCGGTAAATTCATCCCCTCGACACAGAAACCATTAAGCCATATTGTGATTACTGCACATATTATCCTACTATAATAAATAAATCGGTATTGGAAGTACGTTACGTAATTAGAAAATTGAAATTGCGTTCACGATTTCAAATAGGTAAGAAAAACGTAACTCGCTCCTTATTTCGACGCTTGGGTAGCGACGACTGCCAGATATTGAATTTCCTCCACAAGTTCCTTCTCGGATTTTTATTTTATCGACACGTAATTTTATAAGGTTACTTAGACCTCTTCTTATAGAGAATTATAACTACGAATTTAGCGCTATTATTTTCAATAACGAAGGCGAATGCTGCCAGCTATACTTTAGTCAAGATATTTCTTTTGAATAAATGATGAAAGCGTTCTTTTAGATGTCGCTCTGTTCCCAATCTCGCTTAAACTGTAAGTTAGCGTCATAGTCAAAGGCAGCTGCATCTGTTTACACCGTTCGGTAAAGTTGTGGAAGCGAAAAACTAATTTTCGAGGGATTTTTGCATCATCTAGCGAGCGATGAGAAAGCACAAAGTAAAAAGTATGCGCGCGAATTGACTTTTTTAGTCAAATTTCTATTATCGTTCCTAAGTAACGATTCCATTCAAAATAATTTATATTAAATAACAAGCAGAACGAACTGCTTAATTTATTGTAAACAATCAAAACCTTGAAACGAACATAAACGAAAATTAACTACCCATTAAAAAATTTTATGTCAACACAAAGTTACAAGCACATTTTTATAGATACGGTTAATTACCAGGAAAAGCGGACATTTTAACAATCGCATTATAGTTTCCTTATGGATGGATTTTATAAAGGTATCTAGGTACATTATAAAATGGTAGAAATTTACCGATTTATTGGTGTTGCTATATCAACTGAATTGCCACAAATGTCAAATATATCTACCACCTTGAAAATGAATAATACTGGACAAGGTAATTTTGACAAAAAAGTGAATAGAAATAAACATATAAAAAATGTCACGTTATTGAAAACAATACTAAAGTAAAAAATTGTGTTAGTTGAAAATTTGAGCAATCACGACCTAATAAAATTTTTTTTATTGCACACGCCCCATCGCTTGCAATCCCTTTTGCCTTTAGGGTAAGTAATCGATCCGGTAAGTGGATACGGCCAGACGCAAAGACACTACGTACAGAAACAAAACTTGACGCTCGCCTCGACGTCGCTTTAATTATTGATTTTCATTGTAACTGCGACGTAATTTCAAGTACCTACGGGTTTCCACCTTAAGTGGGTGGTTTTTAATAACTAAATTATTAAAATCGCACCTGTTTCCTCACAATTATCAACGTCTTCACTTCAGGTTCGTTTTAGGGTGGTAGCTTCACACAATACCTACACTTACTTTCTTTACATTCAATCTGCTAAATTAAAAGAATAATTTTACGCATTTAGGGACAGAGTGTTATAAGAAAAGTGCGAGATAATTCTAGACGTGGCCTAGTTCCAAGACAAAAGTTCAGATGTCCTACAATTCGCTCGATCCTCCCAAAAAAAAATTACACCGTTGTAAACTTGGGCAGAAGTTAACTTTCGTGTAGTTTATTAAGAAGTATTTGCCTTCTTAGGTATACCTAATGCAATTTAGTGTACTTTGTTTAGGTATAATTTTTTTTAATATCTCGACTGTTTTCGTTTATTAAGTGAACTGGTAGATTACTGAAAGAAGGCGTTGCCAAATAAGCGCTTTTTAATGGGAAAAAATTGTGAATGACATCTGCAAAGAGGTTCAATGATTAGATTTAAGCAATGTTAGAATAGTATTGCGCTTTTGGTGTGATCAAGAAAGCAACATTTCTACTTCGACCTCCTTATTATAATGACTCACCTTGTAGGTATTCTGGATTACGATAGGAGGGTAGTCAGAAGTCCACGCGCACATAAGCCACCTTGTAAGTAGAATGTTATAGGTATGTGCAGATTGGTATTGCTACCATAGTAATGCAAAGTTTTTTTATCATTAGACACAATACTTACAAGAAAATATTTAGCACAAGCTACAAAAAGTTGTTTCGCTAACTTAGAGCACAAATCAAAAATTCATCACAAAGAGTTTTTATTGATTAAAAACGTCGGTTGACTAAATAATTCGTATTCAACAAAATATTTTTTAAAAATTATTTATAAAACACACCTTACCTACTGAATCCAAACAAAACTCGTGGTTTTCAATACTGTAAATCAAATTTGTTTATAAAAAATGTCAACGAACCACAAAACAACAAACTACTGATGCCATAAAATTTTCATTTATTAGATACCGTTTCAATAACAAAGTTACCATATCATCATCAGTGAAAAACTGTATTAAATCACCCGCCATAGATGTTTCGCCCAAAAAGTAGCGTACTTTGATAGCTTTGTTTAAATACACTAAAAGTGTTGTGCAAGACACAATTTCGGTTACCTCCAGATTGCTCGATATGAGACGGTTCCATCAAGGAATGCCATTTTGAGTTAGATAGAATAGTACAAGAATACCTACTGGTACCGTTGTAACTAGACATACAATAATAGTGATTCAAACGCGCTCAGAGCGTCAATGTTCGAATAATTGAAGACCCTACAAACTTTGTAACACAATTTTAACGATCTTACGGTTTTGAAGCGCCTTCTCACTTGGCCGTTGAAGTAGTAGAAATACTGATCTGCTGGACGTGCCACGAATGATTTGGTTAGCAAGCTACATTTTTGTGGAGTCCATTTTTCCCGAAGGGGGGGATTAATATAGGTATGTATGTGAAATAACGCACAACCTTCCCCTTAATTTATTTATTTTTTTAAAATTTAATTTTAATTGGATGACTTCTGTCTCCATCTTATTAAACTAATTTAAGGGGAAGGTTGTGCGTTATTTCACATACATACCTATAAGCTACATTTTTCCAAAAATTCGACGAACTGAGACTCTTACATTATTATCAAAGTTAAAGTATGAATTTTTTTCTTTGTTTTTGAACATAAGCATCTCAAATAAGAATAGTAAGTAAATCTTTAATAATATGACATGTTACAAACAATGACCAAACTAGAATATCTCTGGAACCTCCCAACCTTAATGCCACAATTAAGATGGTATATAAGTACATATATGTATAGTAGATCAGAAGTTGTTCAAACTTCTCTCTCGCAGGATTATATTCCCATGTTGGTGATGGGGGGGGATGAACTATGGCATACTTCCGTGCACATGGTAACATCTGGAATTCCAACGAATATCGATGTTTCAATGCTATATATTTTTTCCCAAAAGTTATCCAAAGATATGATAAATTAATTATCAAACTCACACATGAAACACGACTATGTTGCCTTGACGACTCGAGTTCCCATATGCAAAATACCAAGTGAGGTTCATCTGAGGTAGAATTGCCACTACATAGCGCAACACAGACCAAGGCTAATATCTAAAAACGTGAACTCATGATATCTTGCTCATTAAGTTTAGATTTTCATCTAAATATTTCAATTCATGTCACACTTCCTGCACAGTAACCAGAATAGCAGAAACAACTAATTACCGTTAGTTGAAGAAATGAGTTCAATCGGCAAACTTTGGACTTCGGATTAGGCCAAAAAATACTCTCTCATAAAGGCCAAATATTGAAAATTTTTCGGTGCCTGTATCGCGAAATCGAATTTGCAGAAGAACGATACGTTTTAATTGCTAGATACAACTCGCATTTACGTTACATAAGGTAGGTAATTGAAATATAAAGGGTGGCATAGAAATTTGCCACATGTTCTCAAAACGCGAAGAAATAACTCTGGAGGATCTGATACATGTAGTTGTGATGGACGCTCCCCGAAAACATGTAGGTAACCGATGGGAATCATCGCAATCTTGCTTTGACGAATTTCTTTTTGAAGTGTTCCTAGCGTGCAACTAAAACTACCAAAAAGTTTGACGACATTTATTTTAATCCAGTCTAATAAAACAATTACCTAAGTGGGATGGAAATTTGCAGTATTACTTTTAAGACCTGTTTAATAGCAATGGCCAGAACAATCAGTGCCATATTGTAATTAGATAATGATCTAAACTTTATGGAATTCTTAAACGAGGTCATATATGCGCATAAAAAATCAATCATCAGTCAAACAATATAATGTTTTAAATTATGAGAACCTAATTATTTAAAGTACAAATGATGGCGCTTGCAGAGGTAATCTAAATTCATTTTTAACTAACCGCATCAACTATGACTAAACAGATCTAGAGCTAGCGAAAATTGTATTAAATTTAGGGAAGTATTCATTTCCTATACATTATAATATGTACGCCGATGACAATCTCAACTACACTGTGCTTTAAATTGTTCTTTCATGTTCTAGAAAGAAACCGTAGTGCTTTACTTTTCTAAGATTTCCATATGGTCGAGCTTTTTTATTTCAAATCAAATAGACGATAATGGCTACCAATTTAGCGACGTTTATTATCGCGGTTAATTAAATTAAGTGCCCATGTAATTATACCGCACATATAATTAAATATGGAGGATAGTAATAAAACAAAAGAAATAGCTTACGTGTAATAGGTAAAAGATGTACACTGTGTACAATTAACTTTCTACAATCAATATAAAGAAAATAGAACTGGTAAGTATTATGATAAGGTTGAATGTGCCGCTCGTCAAAAACAAATAACGCAACTTCGATCATGAGTGTGACGACTAAATAAGTCCAATGAGCATTGATTGAAGCGGTGACATGACAACGTCGCAAACCACAAATGCCAATTCACACATCCCAGCTAATCTACCCTTGCACGATAAGTACCTACTTGTCTGAAATGAGGCACTGAACTATAAATACGAATACTCCCGCCTATTTTTAGATACAATTTAGGTTCGCTTGTCTTTGGCTCGACGCGTAAATATGTTAAATTGCTAACTATTTTTTACAAACTGACGCTAAATTTAATCACATATGCAATCGCTGTACCATCCCCGCTATACTGTATAATATAAAAATACACAGCAATAAAGATCGCGGTTCTTAAACTGCAAAATAGCGTGTATTAAAACGAACATTTTTTAGAATGTTATACTATTTTTAGAACGTACTTTCTACGCTTGATGAACTCCATATCAAGCTATGTTGTTAACTAAATATTATAACACACCTACTTATTATTACTATTATTGTGTAACCTGTTTAATCGGGTAGTTTCTAATTTATAATATACCTACTTTTATTTCAGACATTTGGTATTAAAATTAAAATTACGATATAATTAAGTGGCAATAAAACTTTATTCAGATTATGCACGTTCATTCCCGTGCCCATAATATTACGCCAGCCGTAAAATGATAAATACTTATTTCTTGTTTGAAGAATCACTAGGAAGCCGCTTTGAAAATTTGAACATGAGCGCTGAGCGGGATTGTTACCGAAAGCATTACCATATATGTATATGGTTTCTTTACACTTACTTATGAATGTTTGATGAATTTCACGAATAATAAGAAGTAATATTAATATACATAAGGAAATTGGAGACTTACGGGATCAATGTTACAGCAACTTCGTAAGACAGGTAAGGTGGAACATATCGGCACGTTTCCGTTCTGTCCTCTTTTTCTTAGTAATTTCGCCGAGTCGCTCGTACCAAGCCTCATTCTTGCCCTAAGAACAGACTGCCTGTTGGAGTTTTTAAAACAAAACAATTATCAAACTAAGTTGTTAGTATTATAAAGTTCACAATGAAAATTGTGACAACTGGATCAATTTCTTCGCATTGGCGTTTCGTTCGTCGCAAATCCATACAAACTGAAAGGTCTTTCCAACCGTGCCCAAAAACCATCAATAATTTAATGAGTAATTTATGACCAGTACAACCACCAGAGCGATCCTAAGCACATCCCTATCATTAATATCGATTACAACACGTAAAACTTGAGACCATGATTTAAATCCCAGTTTAGGACCAAGACCAAATGTACCTAAGGTTACTTGTACTTAAGGTTCATGCACTTGTAAAGTAACACGTTTGTTGTTATAAACATATACAACATAGATATACTTTCTTTCTATTTGTTACACCAATATAATAATTTTTAAATAATTTAGCATTTACGAATAGCATTTACTTGTTCCTGAGATGAGCATGTAAACATATACAACATAGATATACTTTCTTTCTATTTGTTACACCAACATAATAATTTTTAAATGATTTAGCATTTACGAATAGCATTTACTTGTTCCTGAGATGAGCATGTAGGTTAGACAAATGAGGTCTGCAGACACTTGGCCAATGTGCTAAGTTACCTCTTGTCGAACATTTTACCTACTGAAAGAAATCAGGAGCAACGTCAATTGGAAAATATAAAACTAATAATCACTGTACCCTGATATTTGAAGGCGCAGACAAACCCGGAATACTACGCTTACTGTCGGAAAGGTAATAAACAAATAAACAGAGTAGGTAGAAAGTGATATCATAAACAACTTGGCCGTAAACAATAAATACTTCTGCTCAAAAGAGTTTAAAAGTGAGCAAGAGCACAGTAAAGCTGGTTCAAAACATAAAAGAAATGCCTTGCTTGATCAAACTATTGCAAAAGTCAAATGCAATAGTAAAGCAAGCAACTACCTATTCTGTAGCGTCGGAAGGTACAAAGAGTAAGAAGCTCCGTTGAGAATAACGCGTTGGGCCACACTTGTTGTAAAGCATCACGAGAAGAAGAAACGATGAAGTTTCAATTACCGTTACACTGAGACCATATTGTAACCTTACCTACCGAACAACAAATAAGTTCCACATAAGTGCCACTCTCTCCTGACGAAATAGGTTTAACTCTCTCTCTTTCTCTCTCTCCCCCCCTCCCCCCTCCCCTCTCTCTCCCGTTGGTTCATTTGGTTAGAGTTCTTATATTTTATTTTTATTATTGTTGTTTATTTTAATTGTGTTTCGTTCTTGGCCTGATGAAGCCCCTTACAAAAGTGACTTTTTCAACATTAACACAGTGCTACCCCGGAAGTAATCTTTACCTTACGTTAGTAATTTGCTCGAAATTAACGTGATTTTTTGAATGATTTTTGAGCGTTTATGATCCACGCCTAAAAACAAAAAAGACACAATAATGTTGAGTGTGTGCCATAATTGACTTGGCAGATGTTGCACATAGTTCAGTAAAAATTAAGTAAACAATATAATGAGGTCTAACCATACACATTCGAACTGGCCTTTAGGGTGAGGTTTTATGTATAGGTAAATCCATTTGCATTGAGAAAGAAAGATGCCAAGTTTAAATAAATAATTTGGCCCGACTTTGTATTAGATCTTGCTCAGGTATTTAACAATAAAAGTTCATTTTAAAAGTATGTAATAAGACAATACGACTACGGCTTACCACCATACTCAGAAAGTAAGAACCAAAGATTTTAAACATATATATATAATTTAATTCAGAAAATTTGATGAAATCAATGATGTCTTCACATGAAAATGTATTTGGGGAGATGAGATATTTAAATTGGATTATGACATAGTAAATGCGAGGAAAAAATCAATCACAGATAAAGACCCTACATTATTATTTTGGATATATAGGGGTTATTGAAGCACCCTGTACATATCAAAATAGTTTCTGCGTTTGAATGAAACTTCTAACTTTTTTAGTCTCGGTACTATAGAAGATTCGGTATGTAACAGCTGAAAGTATTTTTATTGATTTTCGAGTTTTCATTTCTTCGTAGACTTTCACATCCAGGAAAACAAGAAAATCGGAAAAGGACATGATGATACAACGGAAAAAACGACTATCTAGAAATGTAATACTCGAAATGGAAAGCATTCTGAAATCTGAAGGACTGAACAGAGAAGTAGGTACTTGCAGCGGTTAATAATATGTTCATTATGTTAGTTGTAAATCTTGAAACATTACATTAATTAAGTGCTAATTATTGCTAATATTAAAAATTAAATGCTTTTCCCATGTGGCATGATAATACATTTTATTTCAGTGTTATATAAAAAGCGTTAATTAACTCTTCACTTGCATTCCAAAATCGATCGTATCGCTCTACTAAATACGTAATACATTAGACAGTCATGAAGTAATTATTTACGTAAGTATTACCCAAAAGCTTCGGGATTAAGGTTATTAGTTATACGGTTTAAAAAAATCAAGGATCAACTCTCAAGGATAAGGTAGTATTAAAAAATAAGACGTTGCTCCAGTTGATTTACGAAGGAAATTTTTGAAACTAAATATTTAATCAACGTGTTAATAAAGAATTAATTTTAACCGCTGCATGTATGTATATGATTTTCTTGTAAAATTATTTGAGATAGGCATTATAGGGAACCCTTATATCCAATCCATCAAACAGGAATTATGGTTCTGTACGCATGATGGTACAAAATGTATGTTATTCCAATCGAAAACAAGTACCGATGTACTTGTTGAATGCGGCATGTGTAGTGTAAATTGAGCACATGCTTAATATAGCATTGAAATAGAAAATTTCTTGTCCCTATAGCAAAATTCGTCCAAGAATATTAGATCAAAACCACAGAATGGGTCGAGAGGGACAGGTGGATGGATACGCAAAAATAGCGCATTCGGTTTCACTAAAGTTGATCCCAAAAACTGCTTTTTACAACAACAAAAAAGTTTTGGAAACAAACATTGCAAATTTAAGGAGACATTTACGAGACAAAGGGGTAAAACGAGTGGAGATTTTTGGCAATATCGAAAGGATTGCCAACCACCAAATTTACTTAAATGGCTATGTGACAATGCAATGGATTGTTCTCCATAGAAATAAGAATTGGTCTTTAATTTGTCATCTATTGGCAATCCTTTTTTTTTGTGAAGAAATTCGAAGACGATGCGAATTTTCACAAAAATATTTGCTTTATTGATAAGGCTACAATTTGTTTAATAAGCAATTACGCTACTGGGACTCAAATATTAGGACCTTACATGTTTGTTTTTCCAATTTTATTTCTTAAAGAAGTTGACTTCGGGTAAGCGATGGGATAGGTCGGAAGGGTGCAATGGAATGGCCACCTGGTTCAC
This sequence comes from Pyrocoelia pectoralis, assembly GCA_036250285.1. Taxonomy (NCBI): domain Eukaryota; kingdom Metazoa; phylum Arthropoda; class Insecta; order Coleoptera; family Lampyridae; genus Pyrocoelia; species Pyrocoelia pectoralis. The sequence continues at coordinate 14,214,994 of CM070077.1, forward strand.
CAGATTTTTTCGTTTGGGACCAGATCAAAAATAAAGTTTACGTTGACAGGCCAAAAAATATTGAGAGCTTAAAAGATCGTGTTCGAGAAAAAATAACGGTGATCACCCCTGAAATTCGGTTTATTGATTTGAACGATGAATTTTCAACATCTGTTGTAATTTTCCGACACAATTTATATTTATGTAAGTACTGTTTTATTTTTATTTCCTAATTTAATTTGTGTGTTCGTTTAATGTTGTTTATTTACACAAATAGTGTAATAAGATATCACATGTGTCTGGGATGACTGCTAATAATTAATAACGGCTATGTCACATAAAAGAAAATTTTTACATGCGACGATTTGTGTTGAGAAGTAAAAATAATTAAATTACAATGCACACTTTTCAGATTTTTAAATAAACTGACTTTTCGCCCAAGATATCAAAACTAAATGAAACATTTCGTATTGAGGTAAGTAATTTTTTAACAAATCTTTAAGGTACCTTCAACTACTTGAATAAAGCGGTCACGGATGGAGTAGATTAACATACATTGACACACACCTACAAATAGTTTTTGGCATTTTTCTCAAAATAAAATTTTTTTAAATATACGTGTGTGAATATTTTACATTCTTGAAAAGAGGACAAATCCCTCTATCAAAAAGTAAGCTATGGATATAGTGCTTTGTCATTAGAAAATTATCTGCAGCACAAAATTATTAAAAATTGCCAAGCGATAACAAATTTAATGATTTAAGAAGCTGTATAAATAAAATTTTGACATAGCTGGCAACAAACGATGACTAACTAAAAGTTCGATCGTACCCATGGGAACAATACCTACGTTTGATACTTCTTACAAAGAAATGTAGCTATACAAATATAAATTTCCAACATGGCGGACAAATTCTCAAGGCAAAATATGATATCTGGTACAACCAAAGACAAACGCGTATGGACATTTAACTTGAACTGATCGACGCGTGTAGATGTTATTATTAACGTTTCAGTTGCAAAAAGAGCTCTTCAGGAAATAATGTATAAGGGAGGAATCTCTTGTGAAACACATTTGAAGGGCACCTGGAACAGGTTCAAGTCGTGTTCAAGGTATAAGCGCATATACTGCAAATAGTTTCGACTCTAAAAAAATTAAATCCACACACACTAGTTGAAATCTATAGAATAGTTTCGACGGACGGACAATAGCAACATTTCCTTAATTCTCAAAAAATATGCCGTTTTGAATAGTCTGTAGTGTAGTATGTGCAATTTTCTCTGGATATGTGATAAAACTAAATATAAAAACCACAACTCATATCTTCTTTTATTATAAAAATACTTAACGCAATTTTGACTTAAGCGAAGGGCTTTATTACCTATAATAAGTGTATCATACAAAGTAATTAAAATTTAACATGAATGATGTACAGGTTAAACAGGGTAAATATTTTGGCAAATTGTACAATTTTTGCTAATGCAGTTTTATATAAAACGTAATTTAATGTAAAACCTGTTTATCAAAAATCAATAGTAAAGGCGGCGCTGTAAAATTACGAATCTTATACGGGACACTCTGTATAATGCTTTAAAATGTCTATTAGTTTATCACAACCGACGTTTATACCTTCACTAATGAACTATAAACACATCATCAATATAGTTTTTATATCTAGTAGTCATATAAAGTTACCTTGAGTGACAAGTATTAATCTTGTAATTTATTGTTATTTTAGAGTCAAAAATGATTTTGTAGAAGAAAATTCGAAAAGTTGTAGAGGTATAATGAAAAATGTTCAAAATCTAAAAAGTTAAAAAAAAGCATGTAAAGGCTACACCACTATTATACTTTGATTTAATCGTTTAGCAAACTTTGTTTTTTCTCCATCCACAAACTGTTCAATTTTATCTGATCGGAGACACACTGTATAGAAGCGTAACGAACATTTTGTGAAAACTTAATTAGTTTCTGTTGAACCTCCAAAAATATGATGTCGTTTGCAATTTTTTATGTAAACATGATGACGATCAGCATAACGTAAATGCTAATAGCATTAACGTTAATTCAATAATAAAAACGATAAGATTGTGTTGGCAAATGTTCAATAAAAAATGGAGGTATTTTTGACTAGAACAATAAAAGTACATATTCCATAAATAACAAATTATTCGACATGTTTCGCTCCATATCAATGTGTGATTCATATACATACTTGGGATATGTATCACATCACCCTGGTCCCTGACAGTATCTAGATAAAACAGTTTTGCGTCACAAGTAATTGTGTGGAGAAACTACCATTAATTTAGGCGTATGAATTTACGAACGCGACATCTAGTACCAAAATAAAAAATGAAATTAGAGGTGACGGTTACTCCTACTGCAGTTATAAAAACGTAAATCTTAATACGCTAACGTCATTTATTAAACCTTGGAAATATTATTGTATGCAAGTACTTTTATATGCAAATTACCAACATAACAAATAAATTCTCTCTTTAAAGTAGCTAATTACCGAAAAAAATTACGTGGTGACATCGTGGGACACCGAACGTAAAAATGTAGAAAAGATAAAGAAGAAATTAAAAGACCATGACCGAGTCGTTTAGTATGACCATTGACCGAAGACCACTACATTACAAGTGGTATCGTGGGGTCTGATGTGTAAAAACGCCATAAGCGGGCACGAGCGCGAAACAAGAAGCTCGTCAACGAACAGGTTACAGAATAGAGGGCTTGACTCAACTCGACTACTACCAAAGAGCATCGATCGCTAACACTTGTTGCATCCGTTTCCCACCAATAATGGCGGAATTCCTCGGATACGTTTGCGGCGAGCTCTCAATCGGCGATCTAAACACGTTTAAATATTTGCATATTAACAAGAGCCACGAGTTTAATTAATTAATTGTAACAAATAAGAAAAAAGTGTCTTATTCATGCGCTCCTTCCAATTAAGCTATATTTATTTTTAAATCTGATATAAATCTCGGTAAACGGTGAAATGTAAACAATGTTTAAAAGTACGCCGCTAGATTTCGCCTCACATTGACTAAATCGTGACAAATATTTAAATTGATAGCAATATTTGTAAAAGTGAAGGACGTGCCGAAAACTCATTTGCATTTTTTATTGTTTACGTGTTAATTTAGTGGAAATTTTTAATTCTACCCATTAAAGCCGACCTACTGAAGAAACACGAACAGACCACCTGACGCCATCTAGATTTGTTTAGACATTATTTCAGGGGTCAATTGAATGACATACTCCCATCTTTTTAAATTGGAACTACTATATTAACCTAATATCCCTTCCACCAACAACAAATATCATAAAATCAAACAAAGTTAGCGGTTTAAAGAGCAAAATTTGGCCAGTCTATAACACGATAAAATAAATTTACTTACCCCCTCCAGAGAAACACCGGTTATCTGTCATCCCTCCAAGTTCTGTGGCGCCCCATTCGAACCTGAAATGGAAAATTTTCAACAATTCGTTTTTGTGGATCGAATGATCGAAAAACTATAGTTATTATGGTAAACGGTCAATTATAACTCTGATAAAAAGTATTATTTTAGAGCTATAATCATAAGTTTATATATGAATGTATCAAAAAAATAAAATACATACAGTCCAACTTTCAGTTATACATGGTGCTCTATATGTGCTCTCAAAACAATTGAAATAATAATGTCATAATTAAAGTTAAAAAAAAAAACATCAGGGGAAGTAAACCTTTTGTAGATTGAAGCAAAATACAGAAATGTTATTCTTTTTGTTATCTATTCAGCCATTTGTTGTAATGAAAGAGGTTTCGCAACCTTCAAACTTATTTTGCATTCCCATTTGCATATACATAATGTAGCCTGTTCACACCAAATTTCGTTACCGAATTCTGAATTGGAATGTGAAAATATTCGCCAAAAACATACAAAAATTTCTATTTTTTTCCTTATTCAGTACGGTAGTTCGAAAATTACGCGTAGCAAAAGAATTCGCTGTTTTACACAATTTTAGGTATGTAGAAATGAAAATTTGGAGATTTCTTTATACGCGCCAAATTAAGCTATTCAAAATTTTATTGAAATCAATTAAAATCATGTACACAAATATGCAGTAAAAGGCCCAATTTTATCCTTGATCCAGATAATAAATAGTATGTATATTGAAAAACAAGTGTCACAATGAGCTTTTTGCCGCACGAAGACCAGGTTTGCAGACCGAGTGAAAGGTCTGCAAGGGGATGAGTGTGGCAAAAAGTAATTGTGACCTGTGCTTTCCATACTATTTTTACTTCCCGAGTACGAAGTAAAAGGGAAGTACATATTGTGTGTTCAAAAAAAAATTTGACCTATGCAAATTTTTACATATCTTTGCGTTTCTGAATACGTAGATTCAAAATTTGAAAAAAAAAATTTTCCGTCTCGTCTGTACGTACACATTCCTTGCAACGCTCTAAACTCAGAAACTATTAAAGTTATCAAAATGCGGTTTTCGCCAATCGATTACATTCGGGCCAAGGACGAAAATGCTGATATTACCTTTGATGACGTCACTTCCGGTATAAGCTAAAATGGCGACACTCGTTTTTTTTATAAGATAAAGTTGCAGTTTTTTTAATGTAGTTTACTATAAAAGTGTAAGTAACTATTAAAGTGATCGAAATGCGGTTTTCGCTAATGAATTACATTCGGGCCAAGGACGAAAATGCTGATATTACCTTTAACTACGTCACTTTCGGTGTAAGCTAAAATGGCGGCACTCATATTTTTTATAAGATAAAGTTGCAGTTTTTTAAATGTAGTTTAAAAGAGTGTTTTTTTCTGAATTCAGCAATATATATTTTGCTATACTTATTTTTTGAAAAAAGTGTTAAAAAAATAATTATTAAAAAATCACTGCACGCTCGATATTCAGAAACTATTAAAGTGATCGAAATGTGGTTTTCGCTAATGAATTACATTCGGGCCAAGGACGAAAATGCTGATATTACCGTTAACTACGTCACTTCCGGTTTTTTTAATGTAGTTTAAGAGTATTTTCTTCTGAATTCAGCAATATATGTACAGTGTGTCCCAGGATTGATGTTACAAGAGGTGTAATGGACTAAAATTTTTTGAATTTCAATTTAAGATTCTGGAATTAAGCCCTGCTTGGCGTGAAACGAATTTTAAGAAATTTTTCGTTTTTTGAAAAACAAAATGGCCGTGACGGTGAAGCAAGAACTATTTTCTTTTCAGGTAAAGTGCCCTTTTGGTTTGCGACATGGAAAAATTTTACTAAGAAAAGTTGTTCATAATGACAAATCATGGGCGTATACCAAACTTCAGGACCATCTACCTACTTTCATTAAACTATCTGTTTTAGATTGAACAATAGTTATTTTTGTATCTAGTGCGCGAAATGCGACTTTGGTGATCGAAAACTGATTTATTTAACGAGGCGCAACCGATTTAAAAAAATAGTCGAGATCACCAAAGTATTTCGCGCACGAGTTGCAAAAATAACTATAACAGACAGTTTAATGAAAGTAGGTAGATGGTCCTGAAGTTTGGTATACGCCCATGATTTGTCATTATGAACAACTTTTCTTAGTAAAATTTTTCCATATCGCAAACCAAAAGGGCACTTTACCTGAAAAGAAAATAGTTCTTGCTTCACCGTCACGGCCATTTTGTTTTTCAAAAAACGAAAAATTTCTTAAAATTCGTTTCACGCCAAGCAGGGCTTAATTCCAGAATCTTAAATTGAAATTCAAAAAATTTTAGTCCATTACACCTCTTGTAACATCAATCCTGGGACACACTGTATATTGTGCTATACTTATTTTTTGAAAAGTGTTAAAAAAATAATTATTAAAAAATGACTGTATTTATTTTTTGGAAAAAGTGTTAATACGAGGGAAGTCTCGTGGCAACTTGCCAGAATTTTTTCTATTACGCATGAATTTACTCTAAAATTTTTAATAAATAAAGATACATAATAAAAATTGTTTTAGTGATTGTTTTTGATATTATGTTGGCAATTCTGACATTTGACAATTCAAATTTAAAATTTCAAGTTGTATAATAATGGTATCGTCGACAGTTCTTGAAAACTTACAAAAAAATTAAATCCCTGTAACAGTACGGAAACAGAGTTTCTTTCCGTATCGTTTTCAGTACGGGTACGGGTAAAGCTATAACCGTCGCGAAATAGAAAAAAGAACATTTCCAAACTGCCTAAATAAACAAAAAGATTCGGGCCAAAAGCTCTACTACGGACGTATCCAAAACACAATTAAGTAATTATCAAAAATATGCTAAAAAGTAAAAAGTGTAATTTATTGAATTCATTTGATTTAAATATCGCAACATTTGTAAAAAGTTTTGAAGCTATGTATATATACAGAGTGTCTCTCATTCATCGTCTATTAGCGTTACTCACGAATAACGATTTTGAGCTTACAACAAAATTACACTTCTTGTGCTATCTCTTCCTTTACGTTGATCGACTATCACCTTCAGGGGAGTCGAAAGAAAATGGGGGGGGGGGGGGGGGGGGCTTACATTTTTTCAAGTAGAAATTAGAATACATACTTGAAAATTGTTACCTATTTTTAAATTAGTAAATCAATAGGTATGCAGAATCACCGATGGAATAGAATATTATATTCCAAAAGTGGCTGTCTACTAGTTTTATTGTGAACTTTTAACATGTTCTAAAATGGATTTACGAGATTTATAAAATTCCAGGGGGGAGGGGGGGGGGCTTTGCCATGATCACCTTGACAGTTTTGGGTTAACGATTTCTCGTATAATCGAAAGTTTCGTCCTCTTTCGACTATTTAAACAAAGCAATGTAAATTCAGGGCCAATATACATACTAGGTGGGCCAACGAAAAGGCAACAGACGGGTTTCAGGGCAGAAAAATTTTCTTTTTGAGAAACGCAAAAACACCTCAATTTTTATATCAAGGGAGACAACTTTTGCCATGATTTTCAACCTGAAGTGATTACATCCCTTAGCGCTGTGAGAACAACTCCTAAAATTTAAATAGGGATGATGGGGCAAGTGATACGGCATTTAAAAGGTCTTTCTTTCCTGAATTCAGTGCACTAGTTTTTTTATTTTTAACAAAGCAATGGAAGTTGCAAATATGGAAAATGAGGAAAGAGTTTGAGGCATTTAAAAACTCAAAAAAGCTCGGACAGGTCAATTGTTTTTTTTTAGAGAAGCTAGGTACTTTTACTGTCATTTGACAACATTGTTTCACTCCTTAGTTACAGACGTACCACATTTTAGTCAAAATGAGCCCACTTATTGACAATACGGCCGTGAAATTTTTGTAGTGCAAAAAAAGTTCATTCTGTAGAAATGCTTCGGCAAAATAAAGTTCAAGGAAGGCAGAACAAATGTTTACGATGGAGAGCAACGGTAGATCATCGGTAATATGAGAATTTCGTAATAAAAAGTTTAATTTTTGAATTGGTCACTCATTTTACGCAAATTTCATGATTTTTGACGCATGAATTTATGGCCGAAAAATTGTATTATCACAAAGTGTGCTCGAGATGGATACCGCAAATGCTCACGCGAGCAGTAGCATGGGCATTTGCGGGGATCTAAAACGCGAATTTTTGGTCCATATTGTGACAGGCGATGAAACCTGGGTTGTTCATATCTCACAAGAGGGTAAGCAGCAATCAATGCAGAAATGGTATAGTGAATCACCGAATAAAAAAAATCAAACATAAGTTCCATCTGTTTTGCTGCAACTGAATTACTGTTATGGGTCTCTTACTCTCTTCAAAATATAAAAACAAAATATATCAATTTCAGTTCTGTAGATATCCACCTAACTTAAATATAAAATAAACGAAACCCCCTACAAGTAATAGATGTAAAAAATTAGATGCGCTCTATTCCTCAAACAAGGTGGAGTAATCAGTTCTCGGCCAGAAACATCATGAGGATGCCGGGAAAATTTGTTAACGGTCGTATAATTTCTGGATTTATAAATTTACCTTGGTCTAACGGCGCTCTTTTTTTCTACGGAGTTTTTCAAGGGAAAGGTTAATGGAAATGTGTCAAATCAAAATGATTTAGAACAAGGAGTTAATCCAGTGTTTTGACATTTAGGACACACTCTAAAAACTTCAACAACTAGAAACCTCCAACCTTGATGATCATTTTCAGTCAACAAGACATTATTCCTATATGAAAGACAATAGGGAAAAATGCTATTAGTACGGTAGACAGCGAGATGTGTTAGTTTGGGCGATTTTTAATGTCATGAAAGTAATGTTGTCCCTTGGAATGGAAAACGCCAAAAAATTGGCCTGTCACTGCGCATGTGTAGCCTAAGCAGTCTCACGGTTAAAGCGATTGTTTCAAGTATTCATAAAAAAGAGCCTAAAGAACGTCAAATAATTTCCCAATTATCTCTTCAAATAAATAAAGTTTTAAGGCACTGTATAGGTAAGTATAATAGTGCAGCTTCCCAGTTTTACAGAAAAACGTTTCGAATAAAATTTATATCAATCACAGGGTGATCGAGTTTCACGATAAGAAATAATGGGGCTATAACTTGTCTAAAGTTATCATTTTCGGAACTTATTTAATTTCATTTTGTATACATTAAGAAACATTTATTTGAATGTTATAAAAGAGTTTTCAATACTCCAAAAACCATCTTTTTAAATACCACCCCATATTAATTTTGATTATATCGTTTACCTTTTTGAATTATTCATCTTTCACGTACAGTCCCCGGCGCGTAAGAAGACGTGGAGTCGGCGCATCACGAAGAACTACGGCGGGTACCGATTATAATAAAAATACCAAGCAGTAGCGTATCACATTTTTGTGTGTATCTTCTTTTCATGTGTAATAACATATATAGATACATTATGCACCATGCGACGCCCCTGAGGTAAACGAACACGGGAATTTGAATAACATCACAAACGCGAATTTTGCGCATAGGCGGGTTCGTCTTCTTACGCGCCGCGGACTGTACATATGTACCTAGTATTCCCTATAACAGTTTAGAAAAGTATTTCATTATATAATTTAAACACCTATAATAGTTTCAAAACAAGAACCCTGGCATAATTTATTCTCAAGAAGGAATTTTTTGAGTCAGCGACAAATGCCGTATTCGTTAGTTTTCACTTTCTGATAATGTGAACGAAATTTTGGAAGGTTGCAAACACAGTAAAAGTTATTAAATCAGTTGAAACTTTTAATTCAATATTCATTTTCCTACGTTACTCGCGAAATAGTGCGCGAAATACATATTTCGCGCACTGCATGTAAACTAGGTATATGAGATTTTTGTATTTTAACCTTTATATTAATTTCCATTTTTGACGTTTGTAGAAAAACATTTGTTTGCAACTCTTGTGCGAAATACTTTGGTGATCTCGACAATTTTTTAACTCGGCTGCGCCTCGTTCAAAGAATCAGTTCTCGATCACCAATCAGCGGCGGACTAACGTTAAAGCGGGCCCTAGGCAGATGATTTTACATTTATATTTTCTTTTTTTGTGTCATCTTCACAAACGGAATTGCTTGGTTTTTCCTGCTGGTCTTTTTGCAGAATAGTTTCGGGCAGAAATGATGTTTCTGGAGTTTGGCAGGTGAAATTTGTGAAAATGATGAGGATTGTTGTTAATTGTTCTCCATCTACATTCTTCATTTGTTTTGCCAGTTTATCTCGATCTGCTTTTCGTTTTCTTTTTTCGCTTCCACTTAAATGTTTATAGGAACTCATTTTAAAGACCACGTACTAAAAAGAAAGAAGAAAATGATCTTCAATTAAATTTATTTTTACTCAATATCACAATCACAAACAAAATCACAATTTATGGTATTTTATACTATATTATTTTAATTAAATAATGTAATACTTTTATAAAAACATTTAGGAATTCCAAAAAGTATTAACTATGAATCCAAAATAATCTATTTGCAATCAAGTTTAGGTACTTAAGTCTTAATTGCACAATTTTCAATCACAACTCACATAAGAGGAGACACTGATTTTAAATAGCTACGTTTGATTTTTTAAACACGTGCATAGTAAGGGCTCGATAGGCGCGAGGCTCGATCGTATTTACACACGTCGACACTCTCGGGCTTCAGGCGTGGATGCATAAGCACAGGAACTCTCGCCCACACTTGTCGAGTTTATCAATCAACGATTCGGCATAATTTGGATACGTTTCAGCAATAATTATGAATATCAAGTATTTCTGTTAAATAAAAATTAATTATAAAAATTAAAAAATTAAAAACCTAATTTTCGGGCCACAAAAATTACGGGACCTAGGCACGTGCCTAGGCCTTAGTCCGCCCCTGTCACCAAAGTAGCACTTCGCGCACTAGATACAAAAATAACTATTAATGCGGGAACTGAAGAGAAAGCGAGTACAGACAGAGAAGCGGTAGAAGCAAGGGAATGCTTATGGAATGTAAAAAGTTCATTATATCATAATCAAACAAAAATAAGAGTAGCTATTTGGGAAATTTCTTTGGAACTTAACATGCCCGATGAAGAAATAAAGAGGAAAATTCATACGTTAAGAGCATCCTCATCCATTCTGTAAAGAAACGTTTCCCACAACGTACACGAATAAACTGCAGCTGCAACCAAAACATGTTGCAAAGTAGCGCTGTGCAACCTCTAGTCTCGACCTGCAACTTTTGTAGGCAGCTGCAGCATAAAAACTGGGCGTTTTGCGCTAGGTACTTTCGGCTCGTGTGTGAACACGATACGTAACTTTAGCAGCCGCTGCAAAAAAACTGCGCAACAAAAGTAGCTATGTGTGATACTACCTTTAGTGCACGTACTGGCAGCGCGGTAAATGGTTTGATTCAAAAGACCCTTTTATCGGAAGTCACGCGCACAAAATTCGGTAACAAATTAAAAAATACAATTTCCTAAGTTTGTAGAAGTTGACATAGTTTGACATTCGGCGGCTAAGGGTAACAATAATAAAATCGTATAATGTCCGTAACGGCAAGGCGGAAATAATCTGGTAGAAAATATCGTTTTATCAGCAGATACGCAAACATTACTCGGTAACAAATTAAAAAATACAATTTCCAAAGTTTGTAGCAGAAGTTAGCAGAAACTTTAAGAATCGGCGGCCAAGGGTAACAAAAATAAAATCGTTTAATGTCCCTAATGGCAAGGCGGTACCTAAATGGTCTTGTTCAAGGGACATTTTTATCGGAAGTCACGTGCACATAATTCAGTAACAAATTAAAAAATACAATTTCCTAAGATTCTAGAAGAAGTTTACATACTTTGACAGTTGGCGGCCAAGGATAACAAAAATTCATTTGGGGAAATTGCTAACCGCGTAAATCGAAATCGGTCTAGTGTAATGCGAGTGTCACGCATGGTTTTAAAAAGACATCAAACATTTAGAGCTGTATTTAGTGCAGCATTTGCACGTTTCGAGCTACCGGCTTAAGGATGCCATGGCCCATGCCATTGTTAAATATTGTTAAAATTGTAATTCATCAAGATCTTCCAATCTAGATCGATGTTTACATTTATGATGGACAGTCAAGTCATTCAAGAATATAATTATTGCAGAAAAAACTTATTAAACATAATATTCAACTATGTCACCATCGCCGAAATATTTCAGACATTTCATGATTTTATTCTTTTTTATCACCTCTGCTGCTATTTTTCAGTAGTTTTCTACCAGATCTCTCCGAATCAATTTTGTTGTTTGTCTGCACAAGTCGGTAGCACACTATCCTGTTTGGTGTAATTAATTTCGTTCTTCTGTTTTCTTTTTTCGATTACAGTGTAGTTTTAATATCCATTGATATCTTGCGTGATTCAGTTTCTTTTAAATATCGTCTTGGATCCTCGCTTGGATCTTTTCTTTATAGGTTTCTCCGTTCTTTCTTCATAATTCTGTGTCTATTTGGCACACATATATATGCAGGACAGCAAATAGAAATGGAACTAAAATAAAGACGTGGACAACAACAGAAGAAAGAGAGTAAGTTGGGTGGCATTTGGAAAAGTTTCACATACGAAGGGGGATGATAGTTAGGACTAAGAATGAAAGAAAAGAAAAGAAAGTGTATTACTGTCACAAAAATGCGTTCATTTCTCAACGTAATCCCCCAAACGTTGAATACATGTTTGGCAACGATGTTCCAATGTTTTAATTCCATTGCGAAAGAAATTTTGTTCAAGTGCAGATCCACCACAACTTTTAACTATGTGTCAGTTGAAAATCTTTGACTCCCTAGAAAAATGTTTTATTAGGGAAATATGTGAGAAAGTAGGACGGAGGTAAGTGGGGCGAATAAGAGGGATTGGGAAACAAATAATATCAAAATTCGTGAATCTTGACTATTGAAAAGGTACCAGGGTGAGGGTGGATATTATGATGGAAAATGATCTTTTTGCATGCTAACTTGGACCATTTTTCGCGAATTTTTTTATCAACATGTTCAAAAGATTGGCATAGTGTTTACCATTTATTTGCCCCCTGGTTAGAAATTCCTTAACTTCCCAGAAAGACGACACCATTACCTTTTCGGCAGAGTTCGTTGTCACGACTTTCTTTGGCGTACTTAATGTCATATGGAAATAAATCATCGAATAAAATCGGCTGAATTCTGTTGAAAATAGTGCAAACATTCATGCGACAGTTGAAGCCGTATCCATTTTTACACTAATGAAGCTTTCCATACCTAATTCTTGTGGTACAGACATTGCATACTCGTTCATTGGAAATCCCCATAGTAATCCCGTTCAATGTTAGTCTCCGGTTTATTATCAGATTATCACCATATCGTGAATTTTTGCGACCATCTGTGGTATAGTTACACTTCTAAGACATCTCGGTTGGCACTCAGCTACCTAACTCTTTATGGTAGTATATGAATTATGAAGGAGCAAAATCATTGAAAACATCTGCGTTTATTAAATACCTTAACTTTATATACAGAAACTTTTACGTACGTTTCTCAAAGTTATCCACTTTGCGAAGTTGGCGACAAGAAACCATTTGACAGATTGAATGCAAATTTTCAATTGACCAGACCTAAACATGAAACTGAAAGTTTTTGGCCCTAACAGTGTAGTGTCGCCATATCTTTTAAGGCCGCCTAATAATCATCTCGCCCCATGTATTAAAGAACAAACCGAGGAACAAACACTCCACAAAATTCAAGAACGCAGATCTTCGACCAGAAAAAAATGGATTAGACAAAAAATCAAAATAGCCGATATACTGAAGACAATAATACACTTGAAATGGAACAAAGGCGAAAATTATTTAGACTTTCTTGAATAGCAATACATTCTCCGATCAGACTCATTGCCTGGAGATGCAACTCATTTCAAAAACTTTAATAACTGCATCAAAAATTGCTGGGGTAACGCTCTCAAAAGCTTATGCATACTTATATACATATCAAACATTACAATATCATCTTCCACGTTTAAAACCAAGCTTAAGTCTTCATTGCTATTAAGCCAGGTGTCAGTTTTGATTTCTGTTGTCACATGTAAACAAGAACGCATAGTGCTTACACTTGTGCGTGAAAATTTGTTTAACTAGTGCATTTGTTTATTTTATTTTTCTATTTTCTGTAACAGTAGTTTAATATGGTCTTATACTCTATAGCAGCGTTTTAATTGGGTTTAGAGGGAAGAACAGTCGTTGGTTCGCCAACATTCTGAACCTCGCCCCAAGGTTAACCATCTCTGTACTACCTGTACATACATAATGATTAATAAAGAATTTATTATTATTATTATATGGCGTAGGTAACAACAATTAACATCATTAAATTGGCTCATTTATCAGAAAAACATCGTATCCTACCAGGCTGTCCAACTGGTTTAGTAGAAATTTCGATGGCAGTTTGGTAACAATGATAAGCGATAATACGAAAATGCATAAAACAGTTATGGCGTGCGTTTTCGTTCCAAATTTGTAGTCAAGGGATGTCATGAAGTATGTTTCCATAAAAAAATGTTTCCCTTTGTGACCAAATGATGATCGGGTGGTCAATAGTCGATTAATTTTTTTGTTTAATTTTTAGTATGGACCCCCAATGCAGAATTTTAATGCTTTAAAAATCATTCACATGGCAAACTTAGGACAAGAACTCTTAAGTTCCGTTCCTTCACGACACGGACCGTCAAAAAACGTTCAACATAAAATACAGCACGCGGCGTGTAAGAAGACGAGCCCGCCAATGCGCAAACCACGAGTTTATGATGTTTTTCAAATTCACGCGTTCGTTTACTTGATATTTTTATTATAATCGGTACTCGCCGGAGTTCTTCGCGATGCGCCGGCTCCTCGTCTTCTTACGCGCCGCGTGCAGTACACTGAATTAAATCATACAGCGCGCACTTGTCCGTCCTTCGCTTTCCATAAGTTGTGTGAGGACAATCCGTCGACGGCCGTCAACGTGACGGAACGGAACGGGATAGTGCGCGTTAAGCTTAAGTTCCGTGAGGACAATCCATCGACGGCCGTCAACGTGACGGAACGGAACGGGATAGTTCGCCACAACCTTTATCCTCTCGAGGATTTGAATTTGTTGGGCATCATGTTTTGTAGAATTTATTTTCAAGCATTGTTGTTGCACGTTATTTATTACTGCTGATTAGAAAGAACACATTCTACAGATACAGGTATCAGCACAAGACAACTGGCCGGCCTACGTATGTTGTATATCTCGAAGTGCAGCATGAAGAATGCGGCTCATGTATCATATTATCTTCAACCTGTGGCGTGCGTTTCGCCTACTGATAACCCATCTTGGGAGAACTTTTTTCAATGGTTTATTTCACAAACTGTCAATCCGTCATTTGTTCCTTCAATTTTGTAAAGAGATAGAATAACAAATTTCCACAACCAATACAATATAGACCGATGCTACAGTTCAGACTAGACATCAACTTCAATTTAAGATTAATGTGTGGGCTGCTGTGTAACTGTCTGGTAGGTCCATACGTTCTTCCAGCACATATAGTAGGTGTTGTCTTCATGAACTTTATTCAGAGCACTATTCTAACAAGATGTGGCACTACAAATAAGGAGAAACATGTGGTTTATGCATCTTGCCCCAGCTCATTTAATAGTCTCATGCTTTGAAATGAACTGGATAGTAAGTATGTTCCATCGCCTGCAAGTTCTCCTAACCTCAATCCTTTGGATTTTTATCTCTGGGACCACCTTAAACACTTTATGCAGCAGATAATCCGGATTCAGAAATTCTTCATCGACCTGTCATGGAAGCCCGCGAAACCATTCGACACCATCATCGAGTATTTGAAAGGGTATGACAGTCCAGGATTCAACGAGTGGATTCGTGTGTGGAAGCAAGAGGGGCACATTTTGCACATTATGGGATTGTAACTTGATGACACTTCCAAACGGTTTATGATGTGTTCAATATAACAAAAAACTATGCTTTTTTGGTGTATACGGGGCGACGGTTTCTGCGTTGGTGGCAAGGCCGCTTATATCTTTATTAGACGTGAATTAAGGATCAAACATCAATATTAAGATTTTCTTGCAATCTATAACTATTATTTTTCTTTAGATTCTAACTAACTATGAGAGTATGATTTGACATAATTCCCAAACTTTTTTCAAAGCAGCGACATAATATGTAGCGTTGATAGTTCGGGTTATTGTAAGGTAGTCAATAAGTACTTAGTATCCCCTCCGCATTCCAAAAAACGTCCCTTGAGGGATAACTGTTACACTGGCTCCACTGTCGAAAGTGCTGTTTTGATTCTGGAGTGTAACAGCACTAAAAATCTTCAAATTATCACTAGACATTCGCGCTCTTTCACGTTTTTGATAAGAACAGCGGCACCCATATTGCCGACAGCTTGGCCATACCTAACCAAACGTGCAAAATGTTTTGTAAGTGTTCTGTTGAAATGTCTACTATCTTCATTATCTCCTCAATATTCAATTTTCGGTCACTAAAAACCGAATCATTCATTTTTTTGATTATCTCTGGAGTTGTTGTTAATTTTTAACGGTTCGGGAAGTTGTCGGAATGTTGCTCTCGAAGGAGCAGATTGTCGTCCAATATTTGATGCATGTTAGCCAGTTGTGTTCATCCTTTTAAAAAATGAATGGGTACATATTGAATTGCACCACCAATTGCGACTTTATCCATTTAACGATTTTCTAGACCTATCTAGAGGATGCCACTCTAGTCATACCATTCTCGTGGTTTAGAGAAAAATATTTTCTTCAGACGACGGTATATATAATTTGAGGACAGTCCAAAAGAATTTTGTATCGGAATGGAGGTTAAATTAAATGGTTTCAAAGTTCTGCGCCGTTTTTTCCACGAGTAGGTAAAAATTTCCTGTCCTACGATTTTTAAACTAAATGAATATTAGTTTAACCCTTTAACGGCTAGCGTACCCATATGGTAACATCGACAGGCGCACGTATTTTCACTTCCTACACTTTGTTTACTCCGAATAAGAACTGCATTCTTGCAGTTTATTGCGTGCAAGTGGTCCATAGTGTGAAGTGATATTGTTGCAAAGTAATCAGAAACCATAGAAATCCATTATCAGTGTGTTGTTTTAGGACAAATTTTTACCTCTAGAAAATCATGGACATAAGATTTGTGTAAGCGTATTATTTTTTGTATGAGAATTTTCTCCGTGGGCTACTTCTAAATTCCGTAGAATATACTCTAATCTTCATGTATTTGTTTTCAAATTAGTTGTTCCTCTTATAGTTTCCCGGTAAATCGCCCTTATTTTTTACTGTTACCGTACGGTAACGCTAGCGTAATGTGATATCAAAAATGGCAATTTCCTGTACAGGCGAGGACATACACTAGAATAAGCACTGATTTGGACCCAGATGAAATCTTCATAGAGCCACCTGCTGCGGAAAATGTTTTGACGGACGAAGACTCTGGGGATGAAGATGAAGGTGGTTTGCTAGACAACCTGAGCAGAAGGCAGCTTACAGCACTGGCTGAAGTTCGTTTCGTTGATGGTGAGGATGGTGAAAATGCAGCTGCAGGTCGACCAGGGAAAGAAGACATTACGTAGGTTGACGGAGATGTGATGCCTAGAGCAAACGTATTTCCGGTTAGGAACTATGATGAATTCAAAAACCTAACCCCTCGTGAGTTGTTCGAAAAGTTCATTGATGACGACATAATTTCATTCCTCGTTGAAGAATCGAAATTATATGCATTATTTTGCAATCAGCCCGACCCAAAAATTACTCCTGATGATTGCGATGTGCTATAGCCATTCTGATTCTCAGTGGTTACAATACACTGCCAGGCAGAGATTTCTACTGGGATTCGAAAAATGATTTGGGAAATATCATGGTCATAAGTTCAATGAGGAGGGATAAATTTAGGCATATAAGAAATCGTCCAAAGTTATCTGGCCATGTTCGGAAAACCACTATGCGGTGCTGGGAGGCCATGGAGTAGGAGCAGCGTTAGTGTCAACAGAGTGTCTGACGATGTGCGCTATGATGAAAAAAACCACCTTATGGTCTATACTGAAGGTAAAAAGAGACGCAGATGTGCTGGGGAGGGTTGTTCATCAAGTGTCCCAAGCATGTGTATAAAATGTGGCGTTGGGTTATGCATAGAATGTAATCTCATATTCCATACCAAATAAAAGATTGATTTTTGAGAATCTCATATCTTTGACTCTTCATCTGGCTAGCGTTACCATATGGTAACGCTGGTTTTTTGTAAATAAAAATTATATTACTATGAAATTTGAATTTTTTTTGCCTGAATAATAAACATTGAACACATACAATTCCCATATGCAATTGCACTTGACAAAAAAAAATTTCGCCGTTAATGGGTTAAAGCGAGATTTAAAGGGCAGGTTGTTAATCAATTCCAAAATTGGTAACGTTTTGTAGTGTCGCAATCGACCAAGTGAATAATAGCAAATATGCGCCACATTATTGTTACGCCTTTGATAAAATCCATATCTTACTGGTTGGCAACACAATCTCTGTATAAAAATAAGTCCCTTCCATTCCAGATAACACCTATTTAGAAGCACCACCTATTGGATACATTAATAATGATTCATTGACAAAGATTTCCAGAAAAGTTATCTACAATTTTATAGTGCTTGATAATATTAACAAAATGCACATTGACATGAAAATCGTGATTAGAATGAAATACATTAGTTAGTAGTGTTAGTACACCACACCCTATTATTCACAGAAAAAGATGTCAGATGAAAATGATATCCCCTCTTTAAGCCTCTGTCTGGCTTGACAACGATGTTTGATATTAAAAGACATTTAAGTGCATAGACGCAAGTAGGTGTATGTAGGATTACTACAGTTCAAGATGGACCAAATCAATAAGTAATTTCTAAATTCTTCGTATACGCAAGGAAACGTTTAATATAGTTTCACCAATAAAGAGAACGATTCGAAGGAATTTAAATTTGTCGTAGAGCCTGTACTGTACCTGAGTTTAACCTGACTTACACCAAAGTACAGTTTACACAAAAGATACAAACTCTAAAATGCACACACACCTGGCATTCTAAAATTAAATATGTCCCACTTGGAAACGCTTTACAATCCATCTTTACCTACCAACGAAATACGGCAATTTGAAAGTTATACCTAATCAAAATCGTTGAATCGTATTAACAAAAATTTTGACAGCTCGACGTGGAATTGATTTAATCACATGTTACATTATCCATCATGTTATTAATAAGAATTATGTACGGTGTAATGTTCATTAACAGGAAATGAAGAAATTGTCCGTAGAGATCATTGCACGATATCGAAATTGTACCTAATTTTTAGTTTTACTATTGTTTAATTACAATATGGAAGAAGAGATTAAATTAGTAACTAGGTACATAAAAATTTGCCTACTAACTTTTTTGTACAAAATAAGAGAAATCGGCGATTGACCTACAGATTTTTAATAACCAAAAATCGCCAGATCTACCTTAAAATTCGCCGTTAATAGCCGACGATATTTTAAAAATAAGATAAATGTGCACGTTTATGATCAATCAAATCATGATGGCTACACAATAGCAGTAAAATTCGTAATAGAAATGCCCGTCTGTAGAACTAAACTATGAAATGATCTTACAAAAACTACGAATTTTCTTACCTAATCCTGGGGCACGTTAATCCGTACGTTATTCGAAAAAATCAGAGTTTCCACTTTAAAACACAAATAAACTTAAAAACATAATTAGGCTTAAATTAAAGAATCACAAGAGAAAAACTTGCGAGAAAGATGGCGACCGCCTGCCAGTTACCGATAAATTATTTTCTTTCACGGTCATTTTTAAGTATTTGTTAGTCAACAAAACGCACTTTTCACTTTAGGGATCACTAGATAGCGGTATAATCTGTCAATTAAAATGAAATAAAATGGAAACAATTTACGGGAATAATAAAAATAGAATGAAATACGTCAACATATACTACCAAAAATCACAGATTGATCTACTTTATAATGTTTTGCCGTTTTGCATAGAAGAGCAAGGATGTAAGCAAGCACCACGGACGTAGGTGACAGGCCTGTCGGGAAATTGGCGTTGAGCGGTGGGAAAATAAACAAGCTATTATACCGGCTTAAAAGGGCGCGAAACCGCCCTCTATTCATTCATTTATAGATAACGACCATATTTTTTTATTACCATTTTTATTAATGTCATTTTTTAGCACTTTCTCAATTGTCGTGAAACGTAACACGGTGACTATTTTTAAACGGTATTAATTATTAAAAAAATTTCGTTTCTACATTTTTTTATTTACCTAGTAAAAATTGTAGTTTACTTAGATATTAAGTACCTACCTAGTTACAAAAAAAAAACATTTTTGGGCCGTTAAATTTTACGACGAAATTAATTAATTTTCACCGGAAACGCTTTCTTTTTCAAAAGTTTGATTACGCAAATTACATTAATTTGCGGTATTTCAAAAATCACGCATAAGTTGTAACAATTTTTTCTTGTTGTGCGCTATTTCGTAACTGCAGCAAAAGCAGGAAATCCCGCAGAAAGCGTCGCAAACTAAATTTCGAGGGTGTTTCTGCTCCGCTTCGGTAGACGTATGAAAGACAGGAGTAACATTATCGTGGACGTTTGTCACTTGTGTGAGCTCAGCTCAATTTTATCAAACGTCTTGTCAACCTACAAACTCAAAAGCTTCTCAATGGGTCTTACTAGCCCCCAGAGCAAAGATAAATGATATGTCGCATTTTAACATTTTCGTTCGAACTATATTGATTCTAGCCTTATTTTATACATTTTTTTTTTAAGTTTAACGAAGTATACGAACCCTGATCCATAATAATTGAACTATTGTTAGTTTCAATGCGGCAAACAGAAATTTACTATAATGTAGAACGAACAAAATATGATAAGCTCGCACTTTATTTCAAAGAACATTATAATTCGTAAAAATAACGAAAAACATTTTTTATCATTACGCTCATACCGTACTACTCTTCTTATTGTATTAATTGCCTTTACTCGTTCGGTGATTGAGTAATCGGTTGACGGCATCCTTCTGCGGAGATTGATTCCTAAACGACGCTGGACGGTATCGTAACGCCTATTTCATTTTACCCCAGAAGGTCTCCATTGGCAGCGAATCTGTACGAAAGATAAAATAACCCGTATGACATGCAAGCCCATTTTATTTTGAAGGACTAACTTCCGGTTCCTTGTAAGCGCCCAAAATATGTTCCAATAATAATTGTTTGTGAAGTGTGCATTGAGTCTAAAATCGGGCAACCTCCTAGATTGATCTATGGCTAAATGTGGACGGCTTGACCAAGACAAGTGGTAGTAGGCCACTTCCTCAGCTCAAGAATACTATACGCGATCTACAAAGCACAAATGCATAAATAACCCTTTATGGCATCTTGCATTTCCATACGCAAATGTTTCAAAAGGCGCGCGTATTCACTAAAAAAGCGAGCAAGGGCGAACAACACTGAGCGAGCATTCTGCATCAATAATCATCTGTGAGTACGGGCTAGCGAGAGAACAAACACGTTTGTTTGTTCGCGTTCAAAAAATATCGAGAGAAAGGCGGTACATCGAAAGAAAATACTTGTTCATGCTCGTTCAGTGTGGACTGGATTTCAATCTCCGAAAGTGCTCGTGATTCGATCGATGAAACTTTGCCGGGCCAAGTATAGTTTTAATTATAATATTTTCTATTTTAAATTATTGGGTTATTTGTACGTGGTTTAGGTAGTGACCCGTATTCAAAATGGAATGGTCTAATGATAGTGTTTTGCAATATTGATAAACGCTTATTGGATTCGACCGGTTTTAAGGAACTCTTTGGATCCATTTTACAAAAATAAAAATAAACGCTCGAAGAAAGTAGATGGATAAACTACGAACCTGAATATATTCGCGCTGGTATGGACGAGATGTCAATATGTCGAGCGGACATGAGCAAACATACACGAACAAGAACAAATGCTCGCTTTTTTGGTGAATACTCGGGTAAAAGCTTCTTCCTTATCTGACCAAATAGTTTCACCTCAGAAAGATTGTTCGCAATTTAAATCAGGTTTGGTCTATACCACGAACATGGGGTTATAATACTAATATAGGTATAAACATGCAATGGAATTGGCCATCTATGTAAATGTCTAACTTTATTGGGACATTTTGACGTTACATAAGTCTTTACGTTTAAATTGATCAAAAAATCTTACAGTTTTAGCTGCCTCCACCCTTTCCCACTCCGTTGGTTGGTTAGCTACCTCGGTGGTCTAAAGGTAAGAGTGTTTACCTTCCCCATCAGTGGGGCCGTTTTCCTAAAGAGGCGAACAACAGAAACACGTATTCTTTCGAATAAGAAGCAAAACCGTATGACCCGTATTTATACTATGTTCGGCATGTTCAAATTCCGTTGCTGAGGAGTTGCGAATTCCTTCCGTTCAGGATAGTAGAAGTGGGTAATAACCAAAGCAGTGCGGAGGCGTATTTATGCTTCTACCGCCTATAGGGCCACAAGAAAAGTGCCACCCCATCACATCCCTCACCACAGGAATAGAACTTATTTATGCAAGTCTGAAGCCGAGAAAACATTTTTTATTAAAAATAAATAGAATTTATTTCATTTTTTGCGTATTGCAAATTAATAAATCAATAAATCATACTACATCTGGAAGACGAGAAGCGGCAAAGACAATGTTTGGTATTGGTCATACAAATTCTTAGAAAACCTGTAGCTAAATAGGATAATCCCTCTGATAAGGACCATTTATTTAAATGAGCCCGACTGAATAAACTGAAAGTGCAGTTGGGATTATTCGATATCACGTCGTGTTGACGCATTTCTACTTCACTTTTATTTTCTAGTGCATTCCAATTTAAAAAAAAATTCCTTCGATTAATTTTGGTGCCCCGTAATTTTGCCGCTCCCTAATTTTTGCCGCCCTGGGCGTGGGCACCAGCCCTTAAAGCATCAAACCACCAAATACTTGTTGCAAATTATAAGCTCATTAATGTATGGATTTCGGTCTTTATAATCCTTTTTAACATAAAGTTTTCCTTATTTTGTTATCTTTCTTCAAAACGCACTGATGTAAACAGAATGTAGGTATCAACTTTCATAACAGATTTCTGGTTTCAACATGATAGTAACCATAGGTTCTGTAACTTGCCCATATTGTTGAATTTTATTACACCAGTAATAGCTGTAATTAACACTGTAGAATTGAAATGCTAATTGATCAATTTAATCCCAGGAGGATGGTGGACTAGTGCTTGGAAGCCACTGCGCTCAACTTAATTGGGCCAGGTTCGATTTGCGTTACCAAAGCTTTCCTCCTCGGGGTCGGCTCAATTTCCATCAAATAAGTGCCTCGTAATTATCTCTAGAGTAAATGCACACTGCCTTCCTGTTCCTGGAACCCTGGAAGTATTTCATATATGGACGGGGCGAATTTATGTTTTTTTAACGCACTTAAACTGGTATAACATCGCCAAATGTTCTAAAGGGTGTCTATTATTATTTATTAATCCCAAAATAATGTTTGATCTACATTTCGTAATTCCAAAATTAAATCGATTTTACTTTTAACCGTTTTTGCGACCAATCCCTGAGATTTACGATCGAAAATTGGTTTAAACTTTAATCAGTCATAATCAGTTTCATCTCTGGATCAGAAAAGTTATAACTTATTAAATTTAAAAGTATATTCTGTATGCCACATCAAAATATTGAAAGAAGTGCCTTAAGCTAAAAACTAGTTCATTTTTTTAAAACCCAATTCGCTGTTTCTTGTTCTTATCTTATCGTGAGAAAAATTGATACTTGGAGATCATTAGATACGTACCTGGGATTGTGTTTCTTCTCTTCGATAGTTCAGTAATACCTAAAATACTTACCTGTAAATTCTTCTATTTTTCGACCATTAGATGAGGGTGATAACTTTGCAATCGAAACACGTTGAAAATTAAAAGTGTGTTCATACTCAAGTCTCGCGTATGGGGTGGCTTGAACGAATTTTGTTAGGGTCCGACGACCCTAATCAAGAAGTAAAGGTCCGGATATAAGGCCTACCCGTGCGCGGACATCCATCCATTCCCAAATTGCAATCCAGAATTTAGGTACACTTCCTGAAACATATTATAAGCAAGTTCCTTTTGTTACATACCTAAGTGAATTTCTGGAAAAGCGGGAAATTCTGTAGATTTCAATAATCTTATTAACATTGATCCAAATTTCAGTTCGAATGTAGGTACCTATGGCCTATGCTATGCTTGTAAAAGGGAGTAGATTTTTGGTAAACACAAATGGTGAGGGTTTGCTAATAGGTAAATGTCATTAGGTATGTAAACTATGGTATGTAGGTATTTAGGTACTATTGAAACTAGAGGCTAACAATTGACATTCGTCCAGATGAAAGGGTTATCATTGGTTAACTTACGTAGGTGTACATAGAAGTCATTAGGCACAAGAATAAGGTCATTATTAAATAAACATTCTATGTATTCGCAGTAGATATCTATTGAAGCCGAAAAACCGCGTTCAAAGATTAAATATTTTATGACTACTATTGGTTGGTTGTTTCATTCGCCGAAACAAAAATCGGTTAAAGAGACTTGGGGTGGTTAAGCAATTTCTGTGGAAAACAAGCTCCTCACCCACCTTTACTTTTTCTAATTGATCAAGAGTCACTAAGTACGAGTCGTCACAATTCTAACTTGAATAGTAAGGTAAGTAGCGTTTGCGATATAAACATTTATCCTCTTCATTGAAAGGCGCATCGCACAGAAAGAAATTTCTTTATAGATATAGGTAGTTGATGAACTTGTGAAATTTACTCCAACAATGTTAATTGAAAATTAAGTTTCTCCAGGGGTTTCGGAGACCTTCTCGTGGAGTGCTGATGGTAAACGTTAGAGATACACCAGGCCATTCCTATAGTCGAAACGTCGGCCGATATAGAAGTACACTGGTGTATCTCTAACATTTACCATCAGCACTCCACGAGAAGGTCTCCGAAACCTCTGGAGAAACTTAATTTTCAATTTATATAGGTAGGTAGGTTATAATCTGAACCAAAATGTAGTATGAAATATCTATTCCAATATGTTTCTCAACCTCACAACGTTTAACTTATGGTATACGTATCGGTATCCTTTGTTAATATAATACATATCTACTCATAATACTCATATTATTATGTTTGGAAATATTTTTAACGCTTATGACCCTATAACACTTGAATGTGAATCCTTAAGTTATCAGGTTTAGAAAATATCACTTAATATTTCCGAATTTAAAGAAAGTTAAATTATACTTAATTGAAAACCCAGTTCGTGAAAACTTCTCACTCTACGCTTTAGTCTAGTTTAGACTCAGTCTTGATCATTAGGCAGTGATTGGAAACAGTTCTATAGGTTAATAGGTATATGGACAAATGAAAGATAAATATTATGTAGGTACTCTATCATTCGAGTCTAAAAGCGTTTTCAGAGTAGGTAAGGCAAATTTTATACTTACTTAACAGCACTAGATATACATTTTACAAACGGATTAATTACGCTTTGATGTTTCATTCAATTTAATAATCAGAAATAATCAATAATGTAGTTAGTTTAATTTATCACCAAATCCAAAAACGCGCCGGTCAATGACGCAGTCCGCGTATAGAGCGCAAAGAAGAGACAGTTTTTGAAATATTGTGTTAAATTTGTGACATCATAGTAAATATTAGAACATTAAAATTGCATTAACACCTTTTATGTTAACGATATCGTGACAGCGACGACTCGAAAAACTTACTCTTGCCTTTTGAGTCGAGACATAGGTAGGTATTCGAAGTTCTACTCACTCGAGCCTCTTTTTCGAAAACCAGATTTTTTGATTATGGTGGGTATAATTTGTGATACCTAATCTAAAATTAAATGGATACTAAAATGTTTATTCTAAATTTTAGCATGTCTCTTACTCATTTTGATACTTTTTCCCAAATTAACTTCTCAACATTATCGGAGCGTTTACTCCTCTTACAAGACAAGGCGCATATTTTTTTGTCTTTAACGATGTTTTCTTGTAAGTGTTTATTTCAGAATTCCATCCATTATTTCATTGTGCAGACATTTCTTGATTTATGTCAAAAGAATGTGTGTAATTTATTCTGTAATAAAAGTTCTACCGAATTAATATGAACATTTGAATTTAATCGAAGGGCGTTTCTTGAATTTAACGAGCGGTTTTCATCGTAATCCGATAAACGCAATTCGGCCTTTTTAAACGTACACATTGCGCATTTCTGCCGCGCAGCACGCGACTGTATATCGAATGCGTTGAATGAAATAATCACGGCAACAACTTTTGGTTTTATACGTTGTTTTGAACCAAATTTTCCCTATTTAAATAGGCTTCTTGCCCCACCCCCTCCCATTTAACTGCACTTACAATGCTTCATTATGCACCGTTACAATTTTGGATTGCGCTTCTTCACGAATTAACTGGCCTTTTCTCTCGCCCTTCCTAAAAAATCTGTTGAGATAGGTGGTTGTCAGGCTCTTCCCCTAATTCCCCGATTAACACTCATACATCCTAAAATTAACTTAGGATTAAGATTAACTATAATCTTTAAAAACTTTTCTTTGTGATTTTGACTTTTCTTTCCTTACTATTGTACGCAATTATTTTTGCCAGTCTGCCTATTATAACGCTACGTGCATTGTTTATGGAATATAAAAGCATAATATGAAAATAATTTTCCTCTGTGAACTTTCCCTTCAAGGATTACACTTTACATATTGATATAGCAGAATATTTAACGTACTTTGAAAGATATATGTAACACAATACAATTGTATCTTTTACAAATCACAAATGGCGAAAATTACAATATTGAATGATTCGTATTTAATCCATCTAAACAACTGAAAATCAAATCACAAATCAATGAAATATCTTGACTGGCATATAAAAGATCTTTTGAGATAGATAGGTAATTCATGAATTTTTTGTAATTGTAATAATTAACTTAAGTTAAGGTAACATTAACGCTGTTGGATTTCAAAAAGCTCTGCTCTCCATTTTCGCTTTGGTTTGGTTTCATTAGTGTATTATCTTAATTAAATGGCAGACACATCCAACACTACATTAAGTAGGTATCCATGAATGGATGTTTCTTCATGCTATTACAAGTTTATTAAGTGCTTTTAAAAAGTAAAAACCTTCATGTCAGATGTGCCAGTGCCATTAGACGACATACAAACAGTGTTACAATGGATGTACAGTGTGTAGGTGTTATTAATGCATAGTACCTACCGTATCTATAATGGATGTGTAATGTAGGTGCTTATTACGTACTTCTCATACAATGTATTGGTGTTATTTGTGAGTATGGTATAATAATTGCATTTAGCATTTGTAGTTAGTACCTAATTATAGTAGTGTAAGCCAGAAATCAACATTTCGATTTATTTTCTTCGGATATACCGGGTGCTGATCCGGCCGCTCGGTAATAGCATTTTACATGTAAAATCCTGTGTATGCAATTTCCTGCTCCCCTAATTGTTTTAGGGCCAAAACATAAGAGTACAAAAAATTTCAAAACTAAAAATACTACCTGAATGGTATCTTCTTCCGACCAAAATTGTACTGTAATAAAGAAAATGAAGAATTAAATGTTGAATAAGAATGTGCAAAAATCGCATTGCCATGACCGATGACGGTGGTCATGGCAACTTCCAGTACTAATAAAAACGTCAAAATTCTACACTTGTTCATAACGCAATAGGGACCGGGCAGATGACGTCATTAACCTATTTTTTTACAGCTCTGAGGGCAAAATTTTTTCTATTCGTAATAGCACAGCCTATAGTTTTCGCATGTACAGGTTGCGCACGTTAAGAGAACGTGAGAGTTGCATTCACAATTGTAATTTTAGCCCGCGTAAACTGAAAATACGTGTTTTATGTAGCGTTTGTTTGCTCTCAGAGCTGTCAAAGTCAGCTGCTGCCCGGACTCTATTATTTTTAAAAGCATGGCAATGTGATTTTTGCAAACTCTAATTCAACATTTAATTCTTCATTTTCTTTCTTACAGTACAATTTTGGTCGGAAAGAATATACCATTCAGGTAGTAGATATTTTTAGTTTTGAAAATTTTTGTACTCTTTGTTTTGGCCCTAAAACAATTAGGGGAGCAGGAAATTGCATAGCCAGGATTTTACATGTAAAATGCTATTACCGAGCGGCCGGATCAGCACCCGGTATACTGTTAACTGTGTATCTTTTTGGAGAAGTCTACCGCACTTGCATTTGGCAACTTATAGAAGGCGGCAGTTTGATAATGGTAATGGTGTATTTTGGTCTTAGAGTAATCGCCAAAACGGAAGACACCAAACTACGCGAAGTAAGTGACGTCAAAAGAGTATAACATTCAATCTAAAAACATCATATCTTCAAAACATCTCATTCCTTTTAACTTCGAATTGTTACATTGTTACATACGAGGCTATCTTAGATTTTCATTGTGACATCGCCTTTAACTGATTAAACAAATCACAGTAAGGATGTCACAAAACTGAACGGTAAATGTTTGTAGAACGCACTGTAATGTCTGTTTCTCAGTCATATCATTATTGTATGTTTTTTCAAGTTAAGATTTGGTTTTTGCGCAAGTGTCTTTCGTTTTGGCGATACTCTACACATTTATATCCACATAGATATACTTTTGGATAAGATATATACAAATAAATGATCTGTGAATTGCTCTGTATAGCAAAACCTCTAATAGCTAATAAAATTGTGTTGTAATTTAAAAGGAAAATGAAAAATTCAGAAGAGTGCAAGTGCATGTTGCCGTACATTCATTGTTTGCCATAACTAAATGTTGTTTGATTGAAGCAAGTACCATTGGTCAAATTAGGTTTGATGTACTAATTAAGAAATCTCTTTACGGTGGTCAATTTGTTGTACTTCTGTAATATAAACTGAAAAAATACAAATCTCTACCATTATGTTTATTTATTTCATACAACATAATAAACTATATTCGAGTATAAATATGTAATAAGGATAAAATTAAGCAATACAATATTGAGCAAAAAATTAATATCACAAAGATAAAATTTATTAACCAATAACAATAGAAAAATTTACCATTAAAATAAATAACACAATATGGTTTTAGTTTAAACAAAATCAGTTCTGTGTTGTTACAATTAAAATAGTTCATAATTCTCTCTAACAATTAATTTGTTGCGTAAGTAGACATAATTAAAAATGTTTGCATAGCTATTTAACACTTACACTTTAACTTCTATCTTGCAGAGGTGGCAAAATAGCGCAAAAACTTAATAGTAGTACTTAAACATAACCCATACATTACTGAAGCTATTTAGTTAAAATATCACACAATGGAACAGTATTTAGCGAATAAAATAAAGCCCATTAAACGGTATGTATCCTGCCAGTTATAATTGTTCCTTCTTCTATATTTGTCTCTTGCCTATTTGCAATGGAACTTCTATTATTAATTAAATTACTATCACTCGTACAGTTTTTATTTTCTTCATAACCTTCTTGAATTATACAACCATTTGCTAAATGCATATTGACACTATCCAATGAATCTTCTATGTGATTCGAACAATTTTCATCTTCATTTATATTTTCATTTGTAGCCTCAAGACCTTTTTGAACATCAGGGCTTACCAAGAGATTAGTCCACCAGTTTGAAAATGCTCCTTTTGCTTGTGATAAAGCACCACCTTTCAAAATTTCATTACAACTTATTGCTAACATACTTTTTTTTTGTGAATTTAGAATGAAGAGATCTGTACAACTCTCCAAATGCCTCAAAAGGGTTGTACAGTGTTCGCCAAACGGTCTGCAACATATAGATATTTTTTTAATTATATGATTTTGGAAAACTTTGATTGTAGTATTTATTGGAGAGCTTAAAGCAACATTTTTTTTTAAAGTACACAATAATAGATTTATTTGAGGGGATTTTGGAAAATTTTGGAAGAAGGAACAATTTTAAACGTTCATCTATTTAGCAAGTTTTAATCGTGTACTATTACGATTTTTTTTTTAATTATTGCAATCTTGTATTTTTGGACTATTTTAGATTCAAACTGAATTTCACTTGTATTGTAAAGAAATTACTATTTTTTGATAAGTTACATATTACTATTAATATTTTCTACATTAACAATTCATTCATATTGAGGAGTTTGTTCAATGTGGAAATTCAGGTGGTGCCAAACTTTAATATAATAATTTTTTTATGTAAAATGAATGTTTTTAAAAATAATTTCAAGATTGATATACCCAAATACATTAGTTTAGTTAGTAATAAAAATAAATAACAAAAAAATTAAAAATCTTAATTGCCTATTCAAACTTTCTAAATAGAAACAACTTTTCCTCAAATATTTTCCTAAATAAGAAACTTGTTTTTTGTACTTTCTAAGTTTTGATAGTTGTCATGTAACGTCGCATCCATGCATGTCACTTATAGTTCTTACAGGTGCAGTAAAAATTAGGCATCTTTTAAGTAGATTTTAATTTCCATGGTAATTATTGTTGCAACTATCGTTACCAAGAATAATAAGGAAAGCTTAGTGACAGGTATGGATTAAATTTTGAAATGCAAATGGCCATTACATTCTTAATGTAATCCTAAAATAAAATTTTTCAAATATGCAGACCCTTCTGCAGATACTGTATAATAATTGTAATTAATTTTTTAGTTGTACAGATCTTAGAAACTAAACACACTTACCAACTGCTTTACTTGTTGTTGCGACTGCTCTTCCAGTTGATGCCATAGCCTGATTAAATTTTCTACCTCCTTCACTATTTTGCATTGTGCTAAAATAAACAAATTGAAGAAAAATGAAATTGTGAAGACAGCACCAAAAAACGTACTGTGCCAAACGTAACTTCATATCTGATACCGACAACTGTCCCGCAAATGGATGACCCCCAATTATACCATCTAAACCCGAATGATCCTTACTGTTCCATATTTTAAAGCAATGAGTTTCCTTTACAGCTGTTATATAATTGATGTTGAAATGTTCCAGTTCTCTACTTCCCTCTAAACAGAATATCGTCGACATTACAGGTGACAGAATTAACAGTAACAATTAATACAAAGGAACAATTATTACTCTTTACTATAAATACAATAAAATATGTATCACAATATTGTGGTTCTACTTAACAGCTGACATTTGCCATGTTCTTGAGGTGATTCGCAAATGATTGTAGATGGTGGATACATAGACATATGGTATACTTTTAGAGTATTTAGTGATAGTTTATTTAATTAAAACAATTAAAAATGTCTTTCTTAAAATTAAAGGCAATAATTGAAGATAGCCACCACCACCACCTACTTACAAGGGTTGCATAAATTAATAAAATAAATAAATAAAATTAGTATTTTTTTTAAAATTACTTATTAATTACATTTTCTCCTCAACTTACCAGGTAAAGATAAAGTTTTTAATAGATACAGTAGATAAACTTTAAATTGAGCTCTTATCCATTCATCACCGCCTTCCCATCCAACACCATCTAAGAAAACGTCATGTTTGTCTTCGGAAACATGTTTGACAATATAATCGGCAAACCTTAAATCTTCAGTTGTTAAATGTAGTTGCTTTCGTAGGTCAATATCTTGACATTCGATTTTCATATTTTCAATATCAACTAAAATGTCACTAAGCTGCCTTTTCTGTTTAAATAAGATATTAGTAGCTCCAACCACATATCCACGAACTTTCATATCGTTTAGTAAATCCAAGTAAGGTAATGACAAATATGGAAGACACAAACAACCTTTGGTAAAGATAGGTAAAGGAACACCACAGTTTTCTATATCAATTTGTGCCAAAAGGTTTAGACTATTCTGTACATTCTCCCCAATGGCCTCATTACTCACATCTCTACACAGATTTTTATCTGATTCGTTAGCCTTATTTGGAATAACATTTTCAGTAACCTCAATACCAATTTCAGTGTGACCTTCTGATAATAGATTTGCATTTGTAGCATCTAAATTTTTATTTTCTTCAATATTTGACTGCTGCCTATGAACCGAATTATCTAAAGGAATGTGGTTGTGGGGTTTGTTTGTTGGCGTTGTCACAGGACTATCATCGTCGGAAAAATCTGGCATTGGTGACATCGGGCGGGACAACCTATTTACATATTAAGTATGATTTAAGTATTACAAAATTGTTGTACCTACTTAACAGATGCAGATTGCTCTAATCCTTTTTCGATCATAAGGGGATGCAAAGAGAGTAACGTTAGAATTGTGGAGCAAAGAGGTTGAACAGGGGAGCGATAAAAAATTACTCTTTTTTCGAGAAGCAGTAGTTTAAACAAGAGTAAGGCTTTGTGTCTCCATTGTAGTATGAAGTCTCGTGCTGACAACCCTACAAATCAGGACCGTAAGAATCAATTGGAAAGATACTGTAGTTTGTGCCTAGATATGTATTAGTAAAATTGAATAAAAGATATTAGTATAGATAAGCCTAGTACGAGAGTGGATATACACAATCCATACAGGTATTGCATGTTCAGCAATGTTTAGTCCGGTTGGTATTTGGATGTGTGATCCATTCATTAGAAAAAATGGAAGAAAGCACAATGTTCTTCCCTGAAAGAGTTCCGCTCTTTCAGATCTTAAGAACAATAGCCACTCTGCGGCTCAGTGTGTCTAATAACTCCTATGCTATCGGCCTACAAGGCTTGCATTTATTTATCTTATAAAACTATAAAAGATATGTTTTCAACGGTTGTTGTGCGAAAACTACACTGCTTTTATAATTCTGAGCGGGCACCTTCATTTCAATAGATATGATACAATCTTACACACAGAAGAAGAAATAAATCAAATATCAGTATGAGATCCGGTATCGGTATTAGAAATATATACCCTCATCTGTTAACAAAGATTATAAGTTAGATAATAATATACAACGTCGATAAATTTCAAATGAGTTGCCTAGCTCTAAATCGCGTACCGACGCTGTTAAATCCGCTTTCTTTCAGAAGAACGCTCTGCATCCCTGTCTGTTACATGGAATGGCGCGCGCAGCGTTCTCTGTCACTACCCCGATTTGTTATTCATAAACATCGAGCATTAGATGAGAGAATATGACACAAGGAATAGGAGGTTGTCTACTTTCTCCTTAGCACAACTATGAAGTTGCCAGGTACAAACAGGTGAGCAAGCGTTATTAATATACCTTCATCAGCTATTTAATCGAATTTTTTATGAAATGATAGGTTATTTTATTCCCTACCCAACAGTATCAGGTTGCCTTAGAAAATGCTTGTGACATCCATGGTTGCCTAGATTTTAAATACATATTATCTTTTCAGCGTGAGCGGGGAGAGTGACAGAGAGCGCTGCGTGCGCTATTCCATGTAACAGACAGGGACGTAGAGCGTTCTTCTAAAAGAAAGCCCCGGATTTAACAGCGTCGGTACGTAATTTAGCCAGGCAACCCTTTTGCAATTTATCGACGTATATATTATATAACTATAACTTATAATCTTTGTCATCGTCAAATAAGAAATGAGGGTATATATTTCTAATACCGGATCTTAGACTATATGGGTCAATATATGGGTATTTAAGAATTAAAAAAAAAATTGAATATTTTTAGTATGTAGGCTATTAACAGTTGAAAAATTAATTATAATAATTATTTAGACACTTTGATGTACAAAAAATCAAAAATCCTGGATAAATAGTGTTATAGTAGGTATGTACAATGGGATATATTAGAAGCTATTTATTTTTCCATCAGTTTTTCTCAATGAATAAATAGTGTCAGGAAGAAGCATTTGCAATATTATCGTGCGACCGCGATGGCCTGTGCATATGGCAGATGATTGTTTCCTGTTTTACAGTGGTGTGCTGTCGCAAAAAGATACTTACTTGAAAAATAATAATAAAATATGGATTTCTACTTTTACACATTCGTATAGTACTAAGTTTTGTTTTTTTTTTTACTTGTTTGGCTACAAACGGTTATTTAAAGGTAATTTATAGCAATAAAACACAATATATCAACGTGCGAAAAAAATTTTAAGCCCTTAGAAACAACACAGACGCCTATGTTTTAACCTCAAATTATGTGTTAACGAATCATGAATTCTACATAAATTAAATGATCTGAACTACTTCCATATGAAATCATGAATTGTGATTTCCACACTATAATAGAATAAAAATCACCACTAATTTATCGTTAAAATGTAAATTTAAACAAAAACTAAGTATACGCCTACGCAACGACCATCAACATAACATAAACAAAGTGAGTCAAACTTGGCCTTTCATGGCCGCATTTCCGTCTCGCATTGACATATACAGCCGTCTGCTATATGCTTCTTCCTGACACTATTTATTCATTGGTTTTTCTGATGTGATTAACTAGATTAAAGGATAAATTGAACAAGTCATTGATCCATGTAAAGCGAGTGCTATTTTTATTTTTTGCCGGAAATGATACTATTGTTACCAAAATTTGATCCATTATTCAACTCAGATAAATCGTGTTTTTTGCAAAAAACCAAAATGGTACTGCCCTTTAGAATAAAGATAAGGGTAATATCTCGGGTAATATTTTATTCAAAATCTATGAGATTATCACATGTTCTTCTTTATTCGGTTCCTTAAATGCAGTACTTAGTGCTATTTATTAAAGAATAATACACTAGTTAGAATGAATATTTGGAAAGCATCGTCCTACCAAAAGGCTTAAAATACTATTCCAGAAACAAGATGGTAGGTATTTAAAATTTAATACTGTATCAAAAGTGTTTGGTGTGTTCACAAAAAGCCACAAATTGTGGTTAAAAGGTTTTGCAGTAGTTCTTTAAAGTTTGAATGGAAGAATTATCAAAAAAAATTTGAAGTCATATAGATATCCTTTTATGCATGTAATTTCATCGTGTCAAAATTTTATTCACATGTAAAACCGTTTCAATTATTTTTAAAGTTTGACAGTTTCAAAGAAGAAAAATTTATGATTAAATTGATAAGAAAAGCAGCAAATCTTCCTATTTTTGTGTTACATATTTTGGAAAAACACTGTTTTAGAGTGCATATTGTGGAAAATGTTTACAAAACTTAAAATTATAACAAAATGCTTCTCTAACACACTAATGTCGACGCATTTAGATTACCCTGGAAAGGTTCCACCATGGTAAGATTATTCAAATAGTGTAATGTGTAATGACAATATTAAACTTTCATTAGTAGGATGACTTATATTAACTAATTAGATTGTTAACAAGATCAAGTCCAAGCAATTACAGGTTTTTTAAAGTTCACTATTGTGAAACATGAAGATACAATACGATATCATTAAAATACATATACATATTACGTATTGTTGAAGCAGAACTGATAAAGATGCAAATAGAATAAATTACTGTTATAGGTGTAATTAATGAAATGGGCCGGTTATATGTGTAGGGCCGTTTTAACCAATCCCTGGTAGACAATATTATTAATAAAAGTTTATTCTAGAGATTGATTTATGCTTTAAAATTTCCAGGTGCTACAAAAGTTAAAAGAATTACCCTACTGTTAATCTACAGTTGGGTATAATATATAAATTATTAATTTTGTAACTATACACACTTACCTACAAATGTTTGAGCCAACAATTCATTTTGTAAAAGTACAGAGTTAAGATGGTGGTATGTGTCCTCCAACAAAGAAACTTTACTAAAATCGCCTTCGTCAAAATAAGCATGGGTAATGAGTGCCATTTTAACTTGTATATGACCATATAAAGGCAATTTGCTAAGAACACACACTGATTTTTGAACAGTACCTCTCGTTATATCGGCAGTTCGATTTTTTATTTTCTGCAATTTGTGCAGTTAGTCAACTATCGTACTAGTTGAATAATACATACATCAACTGGTATTTGTCTGTAGCACGAAATACCATAAACAGTTTTTTTGGGGTTAGTTAAACTAGGGAGATGAAAGTATACTGTATCTTCATCATAATTATGCGAACCATCTGGAAGTGCTAGTGTTGGTAAGTATTTCCATCCGTGTGGACATTCATTGGGTGCATCTGGCACCAAAGCAGGGAAAGAATATTCCACCTATTAAAAACACCACTTAATTATGTTTTATTGCTATTTAGTAACGAGTGTTACTTGGCAACCCTTTTTGTGATGAAAACCGACAACGATTACATATAATATAGGTCCTTCACAATCACTCATTTTTGGATGTTTAAAAAATCAATTTCCTCACATTAGTTGCTTACAATCACAAATAAAATAAAACAGTGATCAATCATGAAGTTAGCAATTGTGTTGCCCCACACACGCCTTCGCATCATAATTTTCGACGCGATTGGAACTACTCCTCAGTGCAACAGAACTACAATTTACCGGCGTGTAACGCCCTTTACAGTTCAGCATTACGATAACTAACCTTGAAACCTTGACATTTCACAATTTGTAAACAAATTGTTGTTTACTAACCTAAGCGGTGTATATCAACATTGCCTTTTTTACCACCACGTAGGTAAGCAGTACTTAATAATAAAAAAATTTATACCATTATACAACTTCTGTGCTTGTACAATACAGAAATGTTTACTGTTTCACTCATAATTCATAATAAATTATTGACAAAAAGACACTCTGTGCTCATACTCTAATGAGATCAATATTTTTCACTGTTCACAGAAGTTTTTAGTATTATCCTTGTTTATAAGGTATATAAACAAGGGTATTATATTCTATGGGTGACTTCATCGAGAATAGGCTATTTTTGAAGGATATACTAAACGTTTGATATATTATACGTATGTAAGCGTATGCTTCACCTGTTGGGCCAAAATGTGCAGTCACTTGCTATAAATTTCAAATTGCATATTCTTTTCTTACTTATTTAAACTGGACTCGTATTTATTTAATTATGAAACCATGCAAGGTATAAGAACATCTTAATTACTTGGTTTGATTAGGTACAATAGGTACAGGGTGATTAATGAAATCATGACTATTCCCTCCGGTTCCGTGTGCCTAATACAAGATAACACCTTCATTTTTTGGTGGCATATGGATATTTATTGATAACAACTAACTTCTTTAAATTATTTGCAATTATACAGGGTGGTTCACAAAATTGATATATGAAAGTTATGTTTTTTTAATGTAACACCCTCTATTTTATTACATTTTTATACAAAATTATGTGTTAAAAACTATGTCAACTTTATTCAAGGTTCCCTATACCTATCACTTAGGTCCGGTTGTACAAATGCAGTTTAAGCCAAGTTTAAAGTTAAATGGAGCTTAAGCCACGAAAAGTCATTGTACAAAACTGGTTTAGCAAGTTCATTGCTCAGCTAAGCATCGACTTTACATTAAGCTGCAGATGTACAACCGGCCCTTACCAATTTTGAGAAAATTATGATTTTAAGAAAAATGTTTATATCGATTTATTTTGACCTTTAAGGCTTTCATTTTCACTATGTAGGATTTTGATTCTTTAGACGGGGTGTTTAGAAAAAGAATTCATATTTTATATTTTTCAAACATCAAAAACTCACTTAACTTAAATGCACCACTCTGTATGTGAAACTATTCATTTTCTATAAAAAACTTTGAGTAATGCATATGCCTATTAAAATCAATGGTTAAAAAGTTATTAAGATTTTTCTGTAAAATTTGTATGAAAATTGTTTTGCTTTACATTCTACACCTTTTCCAATTGTAATTCAGAAATTGAACTTGTAATTCAATTAATGAATTGTAATTCAGAGACTGTCACATATAATTCAGATTAGTAACTTCTAATTTAGAAAGTGTAACTTGTAATTCAGAAAGTGCAATTTGTGTACTCATTTTTCAAGAGATCTCCTAAAGTTTCTCACTTCTCAGGATATCTGTTGTTATAAATAGCAAATGCATCCTTTATTCTAGTCTTCATCTCATCAGAAGTGGTAGGTGAAATTGTTGTAAATTATAGTAATTAAGGTATCTAGAGCGTTATGAACTAAATAACGCCTAAGGTCAACAGTGTATAGCCCAAGGGATATACGTCGACCGTAGGCGTTATGTTCATAACACCTGTGGTGCCTTCATAACTTTATGTCATACTTGCAAGAAGTTGATTAAGATGATTAAAACAGATGATAACAATAAAATCAGTATAGACTCACATTTAACATCTTTGACCGTATCTATAGTGATGAGGCATAATTTTACATTTGCGAGAGTTATAAGCAGGCGTTATAAAAAATAACGCCCGTTGCTATCTAAAATCCGGTCGTCATGTAAAGAGCCGTTATTTAGTCATTAATGTTTCTTGTTTCAACAGTTGTTATGGTGAAATAATTATAAGGTAGTATCAGTATGACATAAAATTTTTAATGTAACCCCAAAGAAAAAAATCCATGCTGGTTAATTCAGATCTAGGTGAAAATTCATGTGCACCTATGCAAATTTTTACATATCTTTGCGTTTCTGAATACGTGGATTCAAAATATGAAAAAAAAATTTCCATCTGTGGTGTGGCGGCACTCATTTTTTTTCACAGATTTTCAACCATACACCTAGATTGACAACTTCATTGTTAAAAAGTGAGGCCACATTAATTGTCAGTTTGACAAATGGCGGTTACCGAATTTCCCACCACTGTTGCCAGTTTGACAAATGGCGGAATGGCTTCATTTTCATATCCTTGGAATATATGAAGTTGTCAATCTAGGTGTATGGTTAGAAATCTGTGTTTTTTTTAAAGAAAAAGTTGCCGTTTTTTGGTAGGAGGGAAGTGTCGTGGCAATACATGCCAGAATTTTTTTTTTACTAAGGTTGTTTTAAATAATCCTCCCACCGGAATTGTTACACTACATTTTTTGTATTTTATAGAACTGATTACAAATTCATCAAAATGGTCTTCGACAAACGTTATTTTGGTGGAAAATAAATCCAAGTCGCTAAAGCTCACATTCATATCTAGGTAAATGCTTATTAGGTCTGTTTCTAGCTTATTATAAGTCAGACCCGCAATTATGTTGTTCGATACCTGTATAGTTGCATTTACGTTATCAACATTTTGCTTGGTTACTAAATTGTTACTATGCAAAATGTCGACGACATATACACACCGTTATAAAAATGTAACTTATAGTGCAATTGAGTTCAGATTTTAAGTTTAAAATTTAAAACACGGGAAGTAAATGGAATATTGTTTTTTAAATTATATCGTTCAAATTATTCAATGATTATACACATTCTTTTTGATTGTATGAATGAATGTATCCTCTAAAATTTGCAATTTTCAACTCAGTATTGTTCAAAATTTATTCTGTATGAGAATAACAGAACTTCGAGTAAATAAGGATATGAATCCAGAGTTAAAAAAAATTATAAAGGTGTTAACACAAATACATTTTTACAATTCATCAGTCGACACTTACATGTTTCAAAAAATCTGTAATCTGTAATTGAAATCTGATCTAGTAAGTAATTGCCACACTTACAGATTACTTTTCAAAACAGATAAGTACGTTTAACTATTTAAATTTAATGTAGGTATTACAGAAAAAATGAGACACTTTAATAACCCTTATGATGACTATAGTCCTGAAGCTGCAGAAGGTCTTATTTCAGCAAATAAGGTAACTAATAAATCCTTTATTACCTAATTTGCTGTCATATACATATTAGTTGCATCCGGATTCAAAAGTTGCATCTCTTGTGCAGTTGAAATGGGACTGGACCATAGATCAGTTTACTAACTTAGACTTCAGCGATACCTCTGTATATACAGGAACTTCAGGAATAGCACTTTTAAAATTACTGAAAGATCCAAACGATCAGACAAATTTGAAGGTCAGTTTGTATAGTTAAATTTAATTTATTAGTGTGTTTGATTAACAGGAAGTTAAGAATTTACTTTGCTTAAGGAAGCTAAAGTATAAACGGTCCTCGTTTTTATGTGGAGATGCAGGTCCTTTAGCTATTGGTGCTGTTGTTTGTCACCGACTAAAAGAGAATCAAGAAACAGAAAAATTGATAGAAAAGTTGTGTTCATGTGCTTCACAGACTCTTTATAATTGTAATAATTTTAGATTGTTGGCCATGTCCCATACTGCTGTCGATTGTAAATCGGACCTTCCAAATGAATATTTATATGGACGTGCAGGATATTTGTTTGCATTATTGTATGTGAATAAAAACATAGATCCTCCACCTATTGGCGATCAAATCATCAGAGAGGTCAGTGGAGTTTACAGGTCAAGTAATTTGAACTATTTATTTTGCAATGAAATTTGAATGATTATTACATCTATATCCATATAATTATCGATAACTGTTACATTTGTTTAATCAAAGAGCTCTTTTACACATTCCTTTGCTTAATGGCCATACCATTGAATAAACTTTCACTCAACGGCACTCACTGCAAATTTTACTCTCAACCACCTACTTTTTTTGGGGCGGAAAGGGGGAAAATTGCATGTTTGCAGAAAAACGATCTTTTTTATTTTTTTTCCCTCCAACATTTTTTTGTGATTTACAAATTGTCCCTCACCCTCTCTCTCTTAAGGGTGGAAAGAAAAACAATGAGTCGTTTGTGCAGAATCCTGGGTGCTTGTGTCTGCGGTGGTGAAATTTGCAATTTGAGAACAGTTTTTATGGAGAATGCAAAAAGTGCAATAAAAAATAGGTGTTCCTATTTAAGTTTTCAAAACTTACCCGTCTCATCCCCCAGGGGGGCGGGGATGATATTTACACTTCATAACCAAATAGGTACCAAAAAGTAATTTGTAATTGGATGTGTCGTTTTCGAGATATTCAAGGGTTTCCATACTTTTTGGACACCGTGTATATAAGGAAGAAGGAACTAATGTTCTAGCGCCTAAAACTTTTGAAGATACAAAAAAAAAATTATAAAGCATCATTTCCCCATATTTTGCAAATATTGTTATTTATACATAGACATGGCAATTTTTTTAATAAAAGACCCTGTATACCGGGAGTTCATTCTCAAAGTCGAACATAGGAATGTAACATGGTATTGAACGTTTTTGCTAATTGTTGCTTGCCTATTTAACTTGGAGAAAAGGCAATAGTATCAACAGAAAGAGAAAATTATTGTAAAAAAGTATAATTTTTGTAGGTGATTGAAGCAATTATTTCCTGTGGCAGAACCGAAAGTCGTTTAGGAAAATATAAAAGTCCTCTTATGTATCAGTGGCATAATAAATACTATTTTGGAGCAGCACACGGTGTCTCTGGAATTCTGTATCTCCTTTTACAAGGAAAAGAATATTTAAATGAGAGAGAACTTAATAATTTCGTTAAACCTACTATTGACTATATGGAGAACACAATGCAAGTTATTAGTAGACTGACTTTGCATATACTCAACAAAATGTTCTAGGTATTCAAGTGGAAACTATCCCTCTTCTATGGATAATGATGACGATAAGTATGTTCAGTGGTGTCATGGTGCTCCAGGATTTGTATATTTGTTTAGTGCTGCTTATAAGGTATTATAAGAGTTTGAGAGTTTTAAGTTTGAATATTACATCCATTGGCAGGCATTTGGAGAGCCAAAACATTTACAATTGGCATTATCGGCAGGTGAAGTGGTGTGGAAACGAGGACTGTTGAAAAAGGGTTACAGTATTTGTCATGGTGTTTCAGGAAATGCATATTGTTTTTTGGAATTGTTTCAACTAACCAAGGTATACCGAATGCGTAATGGTTACAGTCGATCAATATTTTTTGTTGTAGGATATAAAGCATTTATACAGAGCAATAAAATTTGCAGAATGGTGTATTGCATACACAAAACAGCATGAAGAATGTTCACCAGATCGTCCCTTGTCATTATTTGAGGGAATGGCTGGTACTATGTATTTACTACTTGACATTCAAGATCCTATGAATGCTAAATTTCCAGGTTACACACTTTAAGAGCACTAACTTCTTGTATATCAATTTATTATTAATAAACCATTTAACTAATATTTTTAATAACATTAATTAGTAATAATTATCTTATGTACATATTGGCTAAAATATAAACAATATCAAAAGATTAACATAAGATTTTTAGTTCTAAAGAGAAAATGAATACTGCTTTTCAATTGTGTTATTTTCTTATAGAGACAAAATAGAAACCAAAATATTTGATTAGTCAATATGCATAACAATTACATTAGTTTATAGTACAAAATATGGTTTAGTTGGGCTAAATATGATGTTTCATTTGGAGTCCCAATCCAAAGTTACGTAGTAACTTTTCTTGTGATATGTAAAAATACACAGTTTTGAAATACATAAATTATTTACATATGTTCATGTTTAAAAAGCAAACACTTTAAAATGGTTCACAACCGCTTATTTTTATAACATTACTTTGAGAAAAAATTCTCAACTAAATACGAAACATGCATAATATGGCACAAACATTCAAACAATTCAAGAAATGTAATGTTATAAAATTAAGACAAACAAATCTAACTATCAACAAGGCACTCCATCAGGTCTGGACACTTGTTAATGAATATCTAACCGTTTTTACAAAAAATATTGTAATTTATTCTCAGTATTTACATCGGCTCTTAATAATTACAAAACTATTCCCACAAGCCTTTCTGTCCATATAATTACAATTTACAAATAACAATATAATTATAATATGTTACATTTGAGCTAATTAGCTGATAAAATTATGTAAGACAAAGTTTTTCGAAAGTTAAAAAATAAATCAAGAGCATACAACATTTTTTTGAAATTGTTAGTTCAGGTCACAGATTTATGAATTTTCTCTAAAAGATATTGGTGGCAAAAAATTCTATAAAGTATACATTTTAAAGCAATGCAGCATCCTATGGAGTTTGTAGCAAATGTACACAGTAATATAATTGCACAATTTACACTTTTTCGATAAAAGTACATGGTTAAGTTCAAACTCAATGCCAATAAAGCACTAATCTACTTCTCCAAGATCCCAATGAGTACGAAATTGTCCAACACCAATTTTAGAACAACTAACCAATCTCAGTCAGTTTTCTGCTGACAATATAGTTCCTTCAGAGATTTCAGCTCGTCTATAAGGGCTTTATTTTGATTTTCTAAAACAGCTACTCTGTTTTCTAGGCACTTTATATATTCTTTCTTTTTTCGTCTACATTCGCGAGCCGCTTCCCTGTTTTTTAATAGTCTCATCTCCCTTTTACGTGCTTGGTCTTCTCCTCCCGGACTGCTTAGACTCCCACTTTGTGCCACAACTGCAATGTATAATAAAATGGAACATGACATTGATTTATTTACATTTGAAGAAAAATATTTTCAAACTAGTAGTAATCAGTTATAATTTCATTTTGATGTATTCCATGTCAAGGAACCAAGTTACTTTTTTCGTACCACCTTTGATCTTGATGAAATTTGGTATTAGTGTTCAAGTGATGTTGTGCAAATTCTATGTGTCATTAGTAGCATATACATATAGAGGGCACTAGGGGGCTCCTGAAAAAGGGTCACCTGTGCAATGCAAACGCACGTGCGAATAAGTTGATAAGTTTCAAGTGCTGCTGTTCTGGAACTGTAGCAGCTAGGATTCTGAAAATTGGCAACCAACGACAACCTTTTGTCCTTTGCATGAAAGATGCAGTGTCCAAGGCTTCAAAAGTTTTAGTTTGATTGCTGTTATGTCACAAAGTTATCCAAATAGTCCATCCTGTCAATTTGGAGGAGGTTTTTGATGACTGATAAGTTTGAAACAATACCTTTTAGAAACTTGTTTTGGTGAGCTAACTAAACCCATTACCGCCCATTACTACTTTAAGCTGTCAAAGTATCTATCAGTTACCATTGAACTGTACGTTATACGCAACTGGAAAGGAAACGCTAATAAGTAACTAAAGCCACAGCCAAGTTAGGCAACCCTCAACGAATGGGTATCTCCATCTCTTTCCTTCGCACGCAAAGTTATACTCCAATGTCCTTGGTTGCCAATTTTCAGGATGCTTTTTGGGATGGTTCCACAACAGAAGCACTTGAAACTTGCCAATTTATTCGAATGTGCATCAGTGGCACAAAGGTGACCTTTATGCTGGAGGGCTCAGCATCCCAGCTATACTATTTATGTTACACTGTTTAAATTTTGATTTTATATGATAAAGGAGTTTATTACAGACATTTTGGAAGAAAAAACAAAACAGCCATGTTTCAATAGCACTAACCTGGTACAAAAAATTCTTGTCCACCTTGAGCATATTGTACGATAGCACCACCTGCAGTCGAGTTGGTCATGGTCAGTGTATGGATTCCAGGGCCCCCGTCACCGCTTGATATCTGTATGGCTCCAGCAGGTATCACTGCAACAAAAGTAAGTATAGATACCAGACATATTATCATTTATTTGTAACCTTATAAACTACCAGTAAGCAGTGATTAGTAACAACATACACCAGATTGTTAATGGGAAAAGTTGTGATTTCTATGATCAACGTTTAGAAACAAGCAATACACCATCTCCTTTCTGATTTATTTCACATACGGTACCTAGTTAATGATCCTGATGTATTGAATTTATTAACACACTGTTAACAAAATCAAGTATTAGGTTAGTCAAATAAGCCCCGAGAAATTTTAGTTTGTTAATAAATCCAATAATTAAATTTTTTTGTATTTGATCCGTTGGTTGATAAAGGCCACAAATTGGGGTTGAATCAAATGAAGAATTATTAAA
The DNA here is from genome assembly GCA_036250285.1 of Pyrocoelia pectoralis. Classification (NCBI taxonomy): domain Eukaryota; kingdom Metazoa; phylum Arthropoda; class Insecta; order Coleoptera; family Lampyridae; genus Pyrocoelia; species Pyrocoelia pectoralis. The sequence goes on from CM070077.1 coordinate 14,259,267, forward strand.
ACCACTGATTTTAAATTAAATAATAGATGAGGTTTTGATCATTCTTCATTATACTTGATGTGTACATTGAAAATGCAGTTTGAATTCTGTATATCATACTCTAATCAATCGTGATACTGAGCAACATAAAATGAAATATGCGTGATAAACAAAATTAATCATGCAAAACAATACCATGTTTAAAGCCAAATCAAATTAGCCATAACTGGGTTACGATTACAGTTTATAATGAAATGTATGTAAATGGAAGGTAAGGTGAGTTTTAATTTTACTAAACAATTTTTTACTTGCCTAACCTGATTGTACTACATGTATGTTAATACCTGGTGCATGAACTAAATCTACAACATGAAGTTAGGTGCTGATAGGTTATTCTAACTAACCTGTGTGGTATGGGATCGAATGAGAAGACAACTCACTGTCTGCCTCCGAGGATGTCTGCTCAACCTTGCCCTCTGCGAAAATTATACTTTAGTACTACTCTAATGTTTGGGTCTCAGTTTGTTTTAAATCTGCCCATTGTTTATTAAATAAATCCCATACCACATTTTCAAAACAAAACTGAATTGCAAAAACCTAACCTATAAAGTGCAGACTACAATTTAATTCAAAACAAAAACAACACATTTCACATTATAGAGATATTTTAAGAATGAGAACAGTTAACAATTTCGTTAATTGTTATTCCTGCACAATTATTGTTAAATACTGTCAAATATTCAAAATAACCACCTTCTTTATTGTCTTCAGCAAAGAAACACTCCGAATCTTCAGTTGAGTCAATATAATCACCCGATTTAATATGGATCATTCTGTAACTAAAACGTCAGTTCACTAATGAGATATAGAATACAAAAAATATTTAGAAATTGAAAACGTTAATTTCATTTATCGATGAAATTTATATTAAAACAGTTTTGATATCTTAAAAAAATTACTGTGTATTTAATAAACAGCTGATAACCTGTATATGAACCGAAACAACTTGTTTACTAAGGACCAGTAAGAAATTGCTAGAGAATCTTATAATTGGTGTGTAACAATAATTTGTTTAAGAATACACAATTAACGGTCAATTTTCCAATTGACAAGAAGCATTTTAACCATTACAATATAAAAACAATGGGCTTAAGTTGTAATAGTTATCCATGTTTACTAAATATATTTATTACATATTTATCATTCACATTTTTAACTATTAAAGATATAGAGTTTGTGATAGTGTTCTACATAACTGGGTCATTCTTTCATTTGATACATTTCTTTATTAGACAAATTACAGCAAGTTTATTCAATTTTTGCATTGTGAGTTGTGGATTGATTTAGAATAACTAGCAAAATTTGTATCACTGCATCAAAAATTATAGTATTTTCAACGAGTTCGCCAATGCACATTATTAACGAAATAAAATGACATACAAAAATAAAAATCTTGATCAGGTACGTTATTCACGTTTAAAAAAAGTAAATTTTCAACAGTAAGATCATAAGTGCTCAACTCTTGTCGGCAAGATTTTTATTTTGTATGAGCACTGGTGGCTTGGCAATTAAACGAGATCAAATTGACGAAAAGACCCGAGCGCAGAGCGCGAGGGTTCTTTTCCCAAGAATTTGATCGAGTTTAATTACCTTTTAGCAATCAATGCAAATACAAAATAAAAATCTTGCCTGACAAGAGTTGAGAACGAATGATCTTCGGTTGGAGAATTAACTGAATGAAGCGTTAATTTACTTTTGTCAAAATGACATTTGATTTTTTAAAATATTAATCAATACCTACTAAAACAATGAGGTAGCGGCAAGAAAAGTAGCATACATTCTTTTCAGTTAAAGAAATTTGTGATTGGTGCATGTGACACTGTTCTTAATGTCTCATTGGTCTACAATACTATGAAGTTAATTATATCAATGTTAGTGTTGGTACTGAAAACCAACGATGCCAAACCTGCTTTACTCTTTGTTTAATATTTGCGTTGTAAATTTAAGGTTATATTATTGTTGTGCTTTCGTTGTTTACATACATTTATATATGTATTCCCATTTTTCTCAAATTTGCTTACTTTTCTGTCCTAAATTACACTGTCAGTGGATCGTTCCAATAGTACAAAGAATGTCTGTAGTAAAATAACGTCATAAATTTTGTGACGTGCATTGGAAAACTCGTTGAAAATACTATAGGTAATAAAAGTTTAGCCTAACTCACTTTGGCACTATGGGTCATACTTTGAATAATTTGATTTAATTGTGGTTAACTTACAATTGGTCTTTTTAGTTGATGGAATTGCTTATACGAACATTCATAATGACAAATTTTTATTGGACATATGAAAGGTGAATAGTATCAATTGTTGCTCTTCACGATGAACTGAAAGGTACTTCCTCCATCTATCTAAACCTTGATAACAGCAAGTCGTTTTCAAGTATTGCCCTCAAGAAAAATGATTCCGAGAACAAAATTTTCTCAGCATACCAAAAAATTGTGAGCACAATCTTTCAGACAGAGACTGCACACAAAAATTTCATTAATGGTTGAATTAATTAGTGTCACTCAATATTACGCATTAGAATGTAGATTTCCTGTCATATAATAATTGCAAATTTTACATGTTCTAATAAAGAGCCTTGAGAAAGACCAACCCTGAATGGTCAAAACGTCGGCATTAAATTGAAGTACATGTCGTTTCATTAACACCTACCAACAACTCCACGAGAAGAATATCGTAATTTCCCTATTTTTGGAGTTTTATAAAAAAATATTATTTGGGTTTTGCCTAAACACCTCTAAATTCACTTCAAAACAAATAGTGTCAGCATTAGCCATCCCAGACACTTTATGAAGGCCCAAATAATCATTTAGGCTGGTGAAGGAATATATTGTAGAGTGCATAGTCTTTGTTAGGAGTAGTTAGTAGGTAAACATACTAAAAGTCTCCACCCCTGGGAGCAGAGCTTAACGTGGAAAGGGGGGATAGGCCATTTTTCGATTTTTTTATTATATCTCGGAAACGGTGAACCCTAGAAAATATTCTTCTAAATAAAAAAACGAGAAACAAATATTTGACAAAAAGATTGTTGCGAGAATTATCGATTTTCAATAATGTATATTTCGATAACCGTTGGAAATTTTATAGGAAATTTAATTGGCTTTCATTTTTATTTAGAATTTTTTCTAGAGTCCACTGTTTCCGAGATATAGTCGAAAAGCCAAGAAACGCCCCCCCCCCCCCCCCCCCACTCTCTAAGCTCAGCTCCCAGCGGCGGAGACTTTAGTATGTTTACCTACTAACTACTCCTAACAATCATGAAGTCACGCACTCTACAATTGAGTGGACTACACTCATTTCTAGAAGAACATAGAAATTGAGCCTACATGTTAGAAATTCTATAAGTTTTGATTGGCCGAAGATAAAGTAGCAAAAGTTACATCAAATTAAAGGAAATTTAATGGTCTATAACTTCCGCGTCTGAAAATGTTTCTCAGAAACAATGGTGGGAGGCATTAGAAGTAAATGTTCGACAAAGAGTTACGATAACAGATTTTTTCGAAAATACCGATATTCAATAATTCAATAACGTATAAGGCCAAATGTGAACTCACAACCTCCCCTTGGAATTATATTTAATAACAACAGTAAGTTTATTAATTTGCTGTTAAATTGCTACATGTTTCGAGATACTCCGATCCCATTATCAAGCAAAATCGTTGGAAATGTCCGTTAGAAATAGTTGTATAAAATAATTACATATCTAAAAGTTAACGATATAAAATTACAATGTAAAGCTTAGATATAAGACTCACCTAATTGCGACACATGAAAATTAACAAAATCGAGTTTAAATGATAGGTTAAGAACTGATCTAACTGAACTAGTTCAAATCGCCATAAAATTGATAAAATTTAAAGGGTCCTCCAGTGAGGAACCCGGGTATTGCCTTAAGGGCCAGGGAAATAGGGGGATGAAAGGGGATGAATAAAATTATGGGGAAATTAAAGGTGATAGCAAGTGAAGGAAATGAATGAATATGGATGACACGATGCGCGCGACCCCTTCGTTACTTTAGCGGACTAGGGTAAAAGCAAAAAGCACTAAGAGTTAAGTATACACAGTGAACAAATAGAATTGGTCTGAAAATCAACAAGCTCATTCAGCAAACCGGGATTCTCTTTGTTGCATGTGATTTCTAAATTCTCAAGCGTGTTAAGTAGAGGGCCCTTCCTGCATTTATGCAAAATGTGAAAATCGCTGCTACGATCAAAACAATGACCAGTATTAAGAACGTGTTCTGCAAACGCAGATTTGCGGTCCAGGTTGTTGTTGGTAATACATTTACAATGTTCATTAATACGGGTAGCAAAGGATCTCCCTGTCTGTCCAATATAAAAGGCTGGGCAAGATTGACAGTTCAATTGATAAACGCCGGAAGAGTCTAAAATGTGGGCGTTTATCAATTGAACTGTCAATCTTGCCCAGCCTTTTATATTGGACAGACAGGGAGATCCTTTGCTACCCGTATTAATGAACATTGTAAATGTATTACCAACAACAACCTGGACCGCAAATCTGCGTTTGCAGAACACGTTCTTAATACTGGTCATTGTTTTGATCGTAGCAGCGATTTTCACATTTTGCATAAATGCAGGAAGGGCCCTCTACTTAACACGCTTGAGAATTTAGAAATCACACGCAACAAAGAGAATCCCGGTTTGCTGAATGAGCTTGTTGATTTTCAGACCAATTCTATTTGTTCACTGTGTATACTTAACTCTTAGTGCTTTTTGCTTTTACCCTAGTCCGCTAAAGTAACGAAGGGGTCGCGCGCATCGTGTCATCCATATTCATTCATTTCCTTCACTTGCTATCACCTTTAATTTCCCCATAATTTTATTCATCCCCTTTCATCCCCCTATTTCCCTGGCCCTTAAGGCAATACCCGGGTTCCTCACTGGAGGACCCTTTAAATTTTATCAATTTTATGGCGATTTGAACTAGTTCAGTTAGATCAGTTCTTAACCTATCATTTAAACTCGATTTTGTTAATTTTCATGTGTCGCAATTAGGTGAGTCTTATATCTAAGCTTTACATTGTAATTTTATATCGTTAACTTTTAGATATGTAATTATTTTATACAACTATTTCTAACGGACATTTCCAACGATTTTGCTTGATAATGGGATCGGAGTATCTCGAAACATGTAGCAATTTAACAGCAAATTAATAAACTTACTGTTGTTATTAAATATAATTCCAAGGGGAGGTTGTGAGTTCACATTTGGCCTTATCTGTCTAACCCCTTTGCGAGAAATGGACCACACCACTGTCAATAACGTATATTATATACCCTCACATTAAAATTTTTCCTAACTTAAATCTGTATAAACCAAAGATAAAAAGTGCTAGTAACAGTAAGAACGTTTTAGTCATACAAAAGGGTGGTTTTTGTGCCTTCACTTTATATAAAACACATAATTTAAAGACAGTAACTTCAATATTTACCAAGCACCCATAACGGTGAGATCAAACATTTCATGCATGCATAATACACATTTTTCATGTAACACTAGAATTTTTGTTAAGAATTTACAAATGCTACAATTAATTTTGTTAACGAAGAGGTAAAAACCAATTTTTACAATCTTTCATTTTGCAATGTTGGGTAATTTTCACAGTTCTATTCATTACAGTGTTTCATTACCTTGCTTCTTAATATGAGTAATTAGCATTCCAAATTTTGTATAAATATATTTAGCTTTTCAAGGTTTGTAATTATAATTTCTAATTAATTCACTAATGTTCCTTTGACCACATAAATATATTCTGTGGTCATGTTTAATGATAAATTAAATTACATTAAACCCTTCCACAACTTTGGCCTAAACAGTTGTGTTGTAGAACAATTCCACAAAAATTCCATACCTTATATAGCAAATTGATTACTTTGTAACTTTCTTAAGAATCCTCTTGAAGAACTATAATCATGCGAAAAAATGTATTCATGCAAAAGAATTTTATCACTGCCCAATTGTGAAGACGAATAAAAACTTAGAATCACATACGTTTAGTCAGTTTTTATTTGTTTTCACATAATTAAAAGCCTTGAAATAGAAATATTATAAAGCAAAATATTTTTAAAAGGTATATTAGTTTCGATAGAGTCATGCGAAATACATAACATACCAGCTATCTCACCCCCGCCAAGATCGTTGAGTATTTTTCTATATGAAGGCCTCCTTGTGAGTAAATCCCTACGTTTTTTGGGAGATTCGTCTTCTGATAAGCTATCGTCACTCTGGGCTTCGACGACCTTAAAACATATTTTGCCTCAATGAAAGGAATAGCATAACATTACATTACAATGATGATTTCTCAATGGCTAATAATTTATATGATAAGAATTGAAACTATTATGTCCTTTTAGTACTAATTATTTATAAAATATGAACACATCTTGCAGGACTAAGGTTCTTGTTTAAAAAACAATCTCATTACCAATCAATCATACATGTACAGGGATGCAATCAATTTTTGTATCTAATCAGAAAATTGCATTTCTATGATTAAATGCAAGTTCGTCTGACCAAGAAAACAATTTCATATAAAAGCGTCTGATCCCATGTCCTAAGGGCATTTTTTGCATTGAAAATTGTACAAAATACAAGATTGCGACTTACAAGTGCAAAAATTGAAACAAGTAAGTACAACAACACTAATCAAGCTATAATATTGCATTGTTTATTTAAACTGATTTAAAATAACATCTACCATCATCTAGAAATATTTGTTTTCAATTTCTCCGTAGTGAAGTGAGATTGTTAAATATTAGAGCTTGCAAACTATGTCCCCATCTTTATAATTCGTAAGCTTAGGAAAACCCCCACAATTTATAATTATCAGAGAACATTTGAAATGTCAAGCCTGGTCTTTCCGGGTACATGTAGATTCATCTCAGTAGCCATTTCTTAATTCCTCACACAGACTATAAAACATTCCAACATGAAGTGTGTTTCATTGTTCAAAAAATGATTTAAGGAATTACGCACACAAAATAAAAATGACCGTAAACAATTGTCACAAATTGCAGATTTGTTATTAACAACAGCACAGTACAATAAAATGAGATAATCCCATTGATGATATTATGTGTGGATCCAATCTTTAGATTATAGAAAAACTTGATAGGTGTCAATAAATATTAAAACTATTGGCATTACAAACAAACATGCTGTCTCCCAGTACTGATAAGGACAAAACCATCATTCTAGGATTAGACCAACCACTGCAATAACTAATTTGTATGTAAATCAAACTTCAGACGCATTTGGTTTCCATATTATGTGCAAATGATGAGATACTTATTTTTTCTAAGATTGCTTAATAATATACTTATTATTCGCTAGTTTTGAATAGATAATATAATACCTATTACCTACCCGTGAGTAATGAATTTCATTACTCACGGGCGGGCCATTATTCACGGGTTCAATTAATCATATGACCCATACCTAGTTACATATTCTTATGAAGAACATATTTTTAAAACGATTCATACAGTTATAATCAAAAAAGGTAAGTTAAAAAGAGTCTAAATATAAAAGGAAACTCTAAAATCCCCAATCAAAAGTAATAATTTTCATGCGATTGATGAATGCGTTTTTTTAAATTTAACGGTTGCTAGGCGATCAAATGCAGATATTTTAAAAGGCGTGGTTTGTCTGACAAAACAATTACCGGTTGACGTTTTTGTTACAATGCTTGACTATTATTATTTTGGTTCTAGGGGTGGTCCTAATAGGTTCCCGCACTGCGACCTTTTGGTCTATTGTGCTCCCCGATGTTGTCTACCCTTCAAGAATACCTGTATCTTTTACAAAGTCCAGGATTTTAGTAGGGCGAATCTTCGTTACTTCCTCTTGTGTAATTTTTTCATTTCCAAGTAGGAGTTCCCTTGCCTTTATGAATGCCTCACATTGGCAAATGACGTGATAGGGCGTTTCATCTGCCTCACCACAACCCCTGCATGTCGGGCTTTCAGTCAGTCCCATGTTGTGCAGGTGTTTGTTCATGTGACAGTGGCCCGTGACCATTTCTGTCGCAAGTTTTATCTTCGTCCTACTTAACTTTAAGATGGACGTAGCTAGGTCCCCGTTTGGGGTTTCCAGAAAGATCTTGGAATGACTCTGTCCTGGATTTTCGACCAATGTCTGCAATGCTCTTTCGTGAGTATTGCTTGAATCTCCTTTTTGACTGTGTTATAAGTAATCCCACAGGCCGGTTCGTCAGCAACCTGGTTACCTGCGATTCCCACATGCCCAGGTGCCCACACTAGTGTGACTGAGTTGCACTTACCTAGTGCGTTTAGAATTTGTGTGGACTAGCCCTGAATTTACCACATATGAGTCTATTGCTGCAATCGCTGCTTTGTTGTCTGTCACTATAAAGATTTTCCTTTTGATAAGGTTCTCTTTTAATAGTTGAGCAGCCGCCGTCAGGATTGCATATACCTCGGCTTGGAAAACGGTGGCTTGTTGTCCTAGGCTTACAGAAATTCTGCAGCCCCGTCCATTGCTGCCGTATACTCCAGAGCCAGTGCCCTTTGTGGTTTTCGAGCCGTCTGTGTAGTACACAATTCCATCCAGCTTCGCTTTACTGGAATTGCTCTCCCTTGCCTTGCCCCTCTTGCCGAGTGGGGATTGTTGTCTTAAACAGTTTGATGGGACAAACTGTTTTGGGTATCCTCTCAGTGTTCATACTAAGGGATACTTTGGAGATTTCGTCAAAAATGAGCGAGTGCCCCTTCCTTGACGATCCCTCCTCGCCGTTAACTCTCAGCCGGTATGCCCCTCTGCCCTAATTGCTAGGTTTAGTGGCGGTAAGTTCAAGAGGGTCTCCATGGCTGCCGTAGGGGTAGTTATCATTGCCTCCGTGATTCCAAGGCAAGCCCTACGCTGCACCTTGCTAAGTTTCTGTATGTTCGTCTGGGTGGAGGTTTTATGCCACCACACCAGTGTGTACGTGTACGTAATGATCGGTCTGATCATTCTGGTGTATATCCAGTGGGTCATCATTGGAGATAAGCCCCACTTGCTTCCGAACGCTCGCCTGCAAGCCCACAAGGACTTTGTGACTTTGTTCGCCCTTGGTCTAGCGTTATTCCCAAGTATTTGGCTTCTCCCACAACCTTCACCTTGGTGCCATACATTGCTATGTCTTTTAGCTTTGTCGGCCCTTTTCTTCGTGAGAAGAGAATGAGGTTCGTTTTTGTTGACTATCCAGTTATTATACTAGATGACGCTTTGCCCGATTTTGACTGCGTATAACGGTTGCCTAGTACCTTACTCTGTGCAATGTCTGTTTGTGAAAACGACCATACAAAATGTAATGTTGTGTTCCTGATTGTAATGACAAATACAGCAGCCACATTCGGTTTCCAAAAGATGAGCAATATTGTTTTTAAGTTGAATTGTGTATTTTCAATTAAGGGTTGCAATATTTAAGTTTTGTTTTTCTACTGTTAACGATTATGTGCCATACAGTTTTGTCGAAATAAAAATATTTTACTATAACTTTAGAATTTCACTAGTAACCACTGTTGAAGGTATGTATTACCAAAGAGTATATATTCTCTTTGGTATTACTGAATTTGTATTTTCTCATGTAACAAAATCAGACGAAGCGTCATCTAGTGACTGGACATTCAACTACACTCCTGCTTTTCATCATTTAAGTTTCTCTTCTAGGTGGGGATGTTTTGTAGTGTGACATAGTGTGACAGTTACAACAAATATCGCAAAACGTCAGTTGAGTAATTACAATTCCAAGGGTAACCTGACCAAAGATATGAGAAAGGATATTAAGGGAGACGACATCACGTGGTCAAAGTGGGTAGAGGTACGCCATATTGATAGTGCACTTATCAAACAAATTGTCAATCAGATTGTGTTAGTAAAAAGTGTAATATTTATTAAGTGCGTGTGTATTACAGTTATATACTAATGTAAATATTAAAAGCATTATGGTGTCTTGTGCTCTACGTAGCTGCAACAGCAGAGATGGCGTAGATAAGAAGAATTCGACTGGCATAACATTTCATAAGTTAGTGTACAAAATATAAACAATGTGTAGGGCCGTAATTGGAAAAACCGAAAAGGAGATTGTGATGTTCAAAGACGATTAACATTAATTGAGATCTCGTAAAAAGTGAACAGGACCCGTTATTTTCGAGGGACAAAATACAGTAAGTGGTGTGCTTTGTCATTAATTTTAAATAAAGCCACCTTTTAAGTGGAGGGTTGGAATCACTTTTGTTTTTTTATAATTTTCCGTAGTTCGCACCTGGTGAGGCAGCCATATTGGTAGTACACTTAGCCCCGCCCAATGCTCCCGTTTTCAGTATACAGCAAAGATGCTTCATAGCGTCTCCTTTAGTATCCTTTCTCAAAGGTTTCTATTGAACAAGCGTTGTATCTATGTCTGAAATGAGTAAACAAATTCTCTGGGTAAATAAAAAAATTGAAAAACAAATATCTGATTAAAAAAAGATACAAAATCATTCCCAGAAGACTGTATTAAGAAATTTAATAGGGTATTATTATTATTAGGTACTTGCTGTTATAACTGCTAAAATGCAGTTCTGTTGTGTTTGTTATAGCATGAGTATTTCAATTATAACAGTTTTGTAAACAATCTCCACAGAGTTACCACAAATAAATCTAGCAATTTTTAGTAACAGACAGACATATGAGCCTAGTGATTGAAAATTTCAGAAATAGGTATCTACCAATCAGCTTACGTAAATTGAAACTCTACAGAGACGAACAATGATTTAAAAGTTAATCAATGCTATAATAGTTAGCATTTGTAAAAATGACAAATATGCCATTTTATTATGTTTTCGTTTGTAGGTATACATACATTTTTCTTAATTGATATTATCTTGTTATGGTTCTTCTAAGACTACGAAAGGGTCTTTTGTTAAGTAACATTAATTCTTCCTTCGACAACTTTACATAAACTAATGAGGATGTAAGTAAGCTTTAACCAAGCGAAACGTCACACACAAGTTGGCCCAATACATTTTATAACTGGACACATTTGCATGCTGCTTAAAAATGATCTCATTTAATCCTAAAATGTTAACAACATTTATGTACGTGTAAACCTCGATAATCAAAATATTCTATAGGTAATATGTGTGTAGATAATGATTGATTACAGAGGTTATAATGGCTAATACTTACTTGTAAGGCTTGTAAGCTACCCTGAGTTGTTTGTATAACGGAATTTGGTTTCCCCACAAGAATTACATTGCCTTTACTTAACATAGGCTGTAAATTAGCAGCTGTTTGTATAACGGATTGTTGATTTGGTTGTATTACGGATTGCACCTTAAAATAACACTAATTACATTTACTATTAAACTGGTCCTATTATAATTTGAAAGAAGGATTTAAGGAGCATGCAAAATTAGAATCATGCACAGAGGGGGGCCCAAAGCCCTACCTGTGCTTGTGCTTGAGTGTGAGTAGGCAAGGTAAGTTGTACTATGTTAGTAGCCGCAACCAGATGTGGTTGAGAATTAGTTACGCCTACCGAAGATGCAATCGAAAGGGGTGGATCCGGTGAAGGAGCCAAAGGATCAACTGTCCCGTTCTCTTCCACCATCCCTTCCATCACTTATGTAGCGAAGCACCTGTAATTAATAAATACTGTAGGGACATTGTTTATAATGCGATAACTTGTTTTACCAATTCCATAATTGTAATTTAATTTTTGATAATAGAAATAAGATAGACTGCGTTACATAATAGGGCCTACAATTTTCTATATTAACGAAAAATTAACAAAATACGTGATTTTTGACGTTGATTCTAACCACAAAACAGTGAAGAGAAAACGTTTCAAAAGGTCATAATCAGAATGACAGCGCGATTAATAACACGTCCCACGTAATAAGTTAAGAGTTGATTATAGAAAAAAAGTAGAGAGAACATCAAAATGAAGATGAGTAAAATCTAAATTTAAAACTCGATTGACTAATATGACGCCATATTCAATACCTTTTCAAGTAATCCCACATAACGAAGGCACGACATTTTAAATGTTCACTATAAATCTAAGTATTTAAATCACTAACCCTCTAAGGGATACCTGGACCATGTCAGATTGTTATTATTCTTCAGCTGGGTACTTACCAGTTACGTATTCCTCGTCACCAGCTTTGCAGCGATCGGAGTGGGTAAAGCAGTCTATACGTAGTAGCCACGTCAAAATTTCTGGGCGGTCGTCACTGGACGAGAACACAAGAGAAATGCGCGTCACAGCAATGGCGGATAAGAGCGCGCTTTACATTACCCCTTTACCTCTCACGCCCCCCTATACATTCAAACATTAGTCTACTTTGTAATCATTCGTTTGTATCATATTTAATTTGTTTATAAACTTTATGCTTTAACGAACAAGGATTTTTTTTATGTAATCGTCGACTGGCCATGATGACGCACTTTGTTTTAGGTATAGTAAGTAGGTAGGTATTTCATTTATGCTGGAAATTAACATACGGGAATTTCCCTGCGAAAATAATAAGAAAATAAGAATTTGTTGATTCTTTTTTTTTTATTTGGCAGTGGCGTGGGACATGTTTATTAAGCTGACGTCGTTTCGTTAATCGCGCTCTAAAAATAATTATTTCCTAGTTACAAGTACGAAAGTACTCTGCACAGTGCACAGTGTGTGCTACTCATCTATTCACATTACAAAAGTAATAGGTAATTCCCCCAAAATAAGACTTAGAAAAGAATGTTGCTAAGACTTACCTAGTTGCTTAGTTTCAGAGACTCCGTATTTAGGAAAAATTCATTCAGACATCAAAATTACGTCATAGTGAACGATAATATTAATAGCGGGGAGGGATGTACAAAGTGAATCACGTACCTATGCCATACTTTTTGTAATAAGTACCTTGGACTTGTTGCATTGTTTATCAGAAGTTTGCGGAACGAGGAGGGAGGGACGCGATGTGAGGAGGAGTTGTATAATACACTTCCCTTCACCGGTTTGATTATCATAGGAGGGTGGACAGTGCACGTGCATGTAGGTCTCATATCTGGACCTTTGTGCTACGTCCCTGATTAAAGTTGTCCGACCCTGCAACATCACTCAAACCATAACCACACTCCCACACGTGATATAAACCCGAAAATGGTGGAAGAGGGAAGTGGATGAATTGTTGTCAGTTGTCATGATGGTGGTTCGATCAAGCCCAGGAAGCGCAGGTTCCTTCTTCATAGCCCTGTGGGGAAACTGTGTAATGGTCCCTTGAAGGTGTCTCTTGCGTGACGACAGCTTATCATCAAGTTCGATTTAGCCTTGTACTGGACTTGACTGATTCTAGTTATTAAGTTGTTTGCAGAGTACCTACTGTAAGTGAAAGTCAGCGTTTTATTCCAGCATGCCCTTTAATAACCCAGGCGGGCTCTAGGGTATTGCGACTTGCTAGGTACTTGCACTCTTGATATTCCGAAACCTGCTTAGAGGTAATGTTCGTTCTCTATATTGTACATTGGAACTTTTCACACTAAGGGTTATTCCTACCAATTCTGCTGGAGTTTATATGCTCGATGTTGGAACGTAGTTGAAAATTGATCTAGTGGTTCCGTTTATTGCCCAACTTAGCTGAAAAAATATCCTACTTGGTACAATCGCCATGTTGTTGAGGATGTTACAATGTTATTATTGTTACATATACGACGAGACAGCGCACCATATACTTTGTGAGTGTCCCCTACTTGTCTAACTGAGGCGATCCATGTTGGGGATATCCTGGCCGGACATAGTTATTACAGCCGCATCCCCTTCCAGCATCCTCAGGTTTATTTTACATGTGGGATGGCTTGAGTGACGTTGCGGGATCGGACGACTGACGACTGTAATCAGGAAGGTAGTATAAAGGGGCCGAATGTGAGGCCTACGTACGCGTGGACTACGTCCACCCTCGTATTGCAATCCAGAATCCAGACACTTATCTTGAGATACCCAGGTAGCAACTAACCAAAAGTTTTGTCAATTATGAAGTATTCTCAGATCCGTTATAGTCTTGTACTGTTGTCCATCCGTCCGTTCATTTGCCTGTGTGGCGTGTGCACTATAATTCTATTTAAAAGCCACCAATCGTTTAGAAATTTAGTGTAGGGGTTTTTTATATATTAAGAAAGATCACTGTTGACTTTCAGGTCCCTAAGCGAACAGGATCGGGAACGGTAAAAAATAGACTGACAACATTTTAGAATTATGTAGATATAATTAATTCTCTAGAATCTAGATCTAGATCACATACCTCAACGACCTCGAATTTTTGCTAGATTATACGTTATGGTCCTTATATGTGGAACTATTCAATATAATTCGCATCCGTGGACTAGGTCAAAAGTTATGTAGCAAAATTTACGCAAAATCGTTATTAATGTACCAATTTCGTGGGAAAAACGTCCAAAATTGCATCGATGCCCAATAAGGGAATTTCATGCATTTTCCGCTACCAGGAGGTTTTTGATCAAGACATGCCAAAACTCATCAAAGTAAGTGATGGTAATTGTAATATTGAAGGTCCTTCGATATTACGTTGTATCCGTTTATTAATGCCGTGAGTTATAGTAAAGTAGGTGGTGGTATACACAACATAACTTTATGACGCCACCAATGCGATAGTGTCACTCCTTGTTATGAGCTTTAAATAATTAACACGTTGGCTGCCACCATAGAGCCCCAGGGTGTACCCAATATGCCGTGCCTTTGGGCCACGTACCAAGTATGAAAGCAGTCCTACGAAGCCACGAAAATATATTTACATGTTACTGTAATGCTGCTCGGGATCACGGGTGATGCCCGTGGCGTAGTTTGAATAAAATGATGGGTTCACTGGTGATGCCCATGGGAGCCAACGTGTTAAGACTCACTGCGACTTATGGCGTAGTTTAAGTTGCCTACCATTGCTAATTACATCATCAACATATTTTTTCAATTTATTGAATCAATACAAAAGTTGAAACAAATACTTACTTTTACATACAAACACAGAACTTTCTTAGCCAATTACAAAAATAATGAAATGCCGACTGTCAAAAATTTGAATAGAATCATTGTTATGTTATACGTTATAGTATGTATAGGGTATAGCGTTTGCTAATAACGCCCCTAATATTAGTTTTAGAGAAAAGTGTTACAAAAAAATTTATCTATTTTGCTACAATTTATACAGGGTGACCCTATAGTCCTTAACGCTTTAAAGGATCAGTTATTGTAAATTGCGGTTTTCACATTTTCTCTTGTACCTACTTTTAATTTATGTACCTACCTACCTACCTACTTTCTCACTATGCTATAAAGGTGGCATTGTATCATTTAGAATTACGGAAAAAAATAATAAACAATGCGAATAGTTCAAGTAACGCTCTCTATATACATTCATATAATAATATGGTTATTGCGTTGTTTTAAACGCTATAGCTCCCCAAGGCTGTAGCCAGGGGGGGGATCAAGGGGGTCGGACCCCCCCCCCCCCCCCGAAACTCAGTGGAAAATAACAATTTCTTAAACGAAATGTAAATTACATTACGTAGCTTGTAGTTATATCGGGAGGCGTGTAATTGTTAAAATTTGGTCCCCCCCCGAATATTTTTTCTGGCTACGGCCTTGTAGCTCCCTTAGTAGCATTACCGTAGTAGTATTTTTTGGACAACATATAGATATAGGGATATCATCTTGAAAATTGCCTTTCTTTACATGACCCTAGCAATTATCAGCGGTTTTCCTCTGTAACTTATTTCTTCGAGATGTTCTTGGGACATTGGGGTTTGTGAAAAACAAAAGGCCAGCGGAAAAGTTTTAAATTTTCATAAATGGCAATATATTCCACCCACGGTGTATAATCACCGTGATTCCGCCCCATTACATTCATTTCTTCTCAAGAAGCTCGAACTTGCCATAGTTTTTATGCGATATCATATAATATTCCTTATTCCTAATCATTTCAACCATTGAAACCACCCTTTACAGCAGAAGCGTCTATTAGAATTGCAGTATTGATGTTTCATTCTCTAATTACACTTTATTATGCGCATTCTACCCTGCGGTCTAACTCCCACCACAGTGCACCCTTTTTACATAATATTACAAATTGTGAGTGGAAATATAGGTATATTATTGGTTGATTTGCATATAAGAGAGATGCGCTATAACATCGACACGACATACCCCTTTCAAACACCTCTTCGAAATAAAATACACTAGCCGTCAAAATACAAGGGAAGTCAGAAAAAGTGGGTTGGTAATACAATGGAGTGATTCAAATTCTCGGTTACACAATATTAAAATCTAACAACAACGTTGATCTTATATCATGTGCTCATACCATAAGTGTGAACAAATGCACTGTTTATCCTTCCCCAGTTTATCTTAAAATACGTTCCTCTGCTGATCCTAATTTAAAGACTTCATCACCTTCGAGAGACACTCCTCCTTCGGAGAGGACGGTCAAAGCGGACCTCTCCCAAATGACTTTAGTATACCCTACACGTTACCAAAACTTCGGGAAAATATAAACACCTCATCAAAATTCGTAAGTGAAATGTTTCACCATCGATGTTGTGCTCTGGTGCAATTAAAGGGATACGATTTGTAAAGGTACACATTTAAAAAAATCAACTATAAAGGGTGCGCCAAAGAAATAGTTCGGCAAAAAACATTTCTTTTTATGAATATAGTTCGCTCCTTGAAAATCCTCGAAAAGAAGAGAGGTGTCCCAAATACACCCATGCACAACTAGAAATAATATCTGAATGTTGCGAGAATCTGAGACGTAGGTATTTTGTACCGTTTGATTGCAATGGTCACGTCGTCGCATTTAGAAATGAAAGGAGATGGTTGATTTTACACTTCTGAAATTGAAAACCAATGAAGCTACTTTTGGAAGCAACATAATAAATCAACTGAACATTAAAATGTTTGCTGTAAGTACCTACATACGTCCCTGGAAAGTACCTTACGCCCGTCCTTGGGTTTCCATTTTCATCTTTACCAATTTTGATTTAAATCGGTCAAGTGGTTTAACCGTAGGTACGTCTTTTTCAACTTCTAACCGAAAGTCCAAATACCAATTTTTATGGATTTAAGTTAAAACATTTACATACAAAGTGTCATCCCCTATTTTACCCCCTTAGGGGTTGAATTTCGAAAAATTCATGTCTACATCACAAAAGGAACCTCTGTGCAAAATTTCAGCTATCTAGATCCAAGGGTATGGGCTGGGCGTTGATGAGTCAGTGAGTCAGGGCTTTTCTTTTTATATAATTACATGTATAGATTATATAAAGCAATGGTCCATTATATGTAATTAGAATAAGAAAAAAAAATGTCCTTGTTATCGCCTTATTCTTTTGGCATACCATATACAGGGTGAGTTTTTTCCGATGTTTAGCATGGGGATCTTGGAAATTAGCAGAGATAGAGAGACGATTAAATGGGGAAAGAATTGCAGTTTTGCCAGCCCAATTCAATAAGCTTTTCGTTTTTTGAAAAAATTGCATGGCTAACTAGATATCTCAAAAAAATCATTTTTTCGTTTTTTTGATTACTACCTATAGCTCTGTTATTATTGATTTTAGAAAAAATGTGTAAAGGAAAAAGTTGTAGATAATTATGGGCTCAATAATACAGTTTAATCAAATTTTATATTTATGCGCTAGTTTTTGAGTTATGACACAAACTTGTGTTTTTTCTAATGGAAACCATAGTTGGCCATGACTATAAAAAAGGCCCTTTTTCGACGATTCTAACAATATATCACTTGACATACTTATTTTCATCACTATAGAAATTATGGTCAAATTTTTGTTTTTAATGTCGCATTGTTTAAGTAGTAGACTATGGAAACAATTGATACATGCGTTTATTATTTATTTATTTATCGCTTGTCATTTTCTACATACAATTTCATTAAAATATTTCTATAATAGTAATAATTGTAGCTCCTTTTTTAGCATATACGCAACTTATAAGTAGACAGGGTAGAGCTGTATATGCAAATAAATATGTTTACCTATAGTTTCGAGATTAATTTTTTTAAATTATAACTTATAACCGTTGACTGAACATTCGTTCAGTCAACGTTATAACTAACTTGAATTTTATGATTAAATGCGATGCGCAGGCATCAATTGTTTCTATAGTCTACTACTCAAACAATGCGACATTAAAAACAAAAAAATGGCCATAATTTCTATAGTAATGAAAATAAGTATGTCAAGTGATATACTGTTAGAATCGTCGCAAGAGGGCTTTTTTTATAAAGTCATGGCCAACTATGGTTTCCATTAGAAAAAACACAAGTTTGTGTCATAACTCAAAAATTAGAGCATAAATAAAAAATTTGATTAAACGGTATTATTAAGCCCATAATTATCTACAACCTTTTCCTTTACACATTTTTTCTAAAATCAATAATAACAGAGCTATAAGTAGGCACTAAACAAAAAAACGAAAAAATGATTTTTATGAGATATCTAGTTAGCCATGCATTTTTTTCAAAAAACGAAAAGCTCATTGAATTGAGCTGGTAAAACTGCAATTCTTTCCCCATTTAATCGTCTCTCTATCTCGGCTAGTGTCCAAGATCCCCATGCTAAACATCGGAAAAAACTCACCCTGTATATATAGCTTGTAAATTTACAAACTTTATATGATGTCGTATGTACAGTTTTTCTTTAATTTATGAATCTGTCAAATCAACCAAAATGATTTTTAATATACAAGTACATTCAAAGAAGAAAATAGCGTTTATGCATAGGTAAGATACCTAATCGATTTTGTTCAATTTTTTATAAGATATGTAGAGCAAAATATATTTAGCACGTAAACTAGACAGAAAAACAACGGATTGAATTAAGGTGTGAACCTACATAATAAAAGTTAAGGCTATTCAAAATAATCGTCTAAAAATACATTTCATACAACGAGACTATTTTTGTATTTTTGTTGTAAACCAAAAGAGAAAAATGTGTCAAGAAAAATAACTTTAAACAATAACGAATCAAAAGGACTAACTTCAACAACAATTACGCAGATGTAATACATAGATAAGTCTTCACAATACGTAGTCAACCAATTTTCAAAATCGATTTAGTATAATTGGCTTCGACTTTAAGATAGAAAAGTAGAACGATATCTTAATCTTTTTCAAGTTAATCTGTTGAAATATTTCCATGAAATTCCCTTGGAAACTAGGAAATTTGAAATATTTTCGTCCCAGTACATAATATAAGAATTTGTTCAAATTGTCTGAACGAAATTGATGACACGAACGGACACAGTCAGATATTTAGCTAAGTCATCATCAGATTAGAACTCTGGAACGTCTTCACGTAAAATTCGAACGGCGGCAAGTAAAATTAATTGTGTCTATGGTTAGGAAATGTTAGGAGAAGAGTTTACTTATTTTTATGGCAATGTTTGAGTAAAATAATATGTTATTTGAAGAATTTGTCGTTTATCTCAAAAATAAGCATAGATAGTAAACATTTAAGTAGATATAGTAGAAAATTACTACTTAGTTCATTTATTTATTATCTATTTAGTTTATTAGTTTGTGCTCTAATTCTAAATTAAAGTTATAATCGATACAAATAAAGTTTTCAAAAACAAACATGTATTATTACTGTACCTTTATTTGGACGTTTAATGGTTCTTCTGCAATTTAAAATTCATATAATACTACATGCACCGATTTTAATAAAATATAATGTACCGGGTGGCCAAATAAGCGAGGTAAGCGGCTGTATCTCAGGACTTGCTCATCTGACAACAATGAAATTTTTTTTATTATTATAAATGTGGCCATAAAAAAACTCTGGAAATTATTTTCGAGTTCCTAGGATGGCCGCTAGGGGGCGTATTTGGTATAATAGTTCCAGAGTCAGTAGATTAACAGAGTACCGCAACCTCCGCCATGTTTACTCCTTTCCGCACTTCACTCACTACACGCTCAGTGAAGTAGATGACGTTTTGACTAAATTTTTCGGAATATACTAAAACAAATACACTTAACGGCACAACAACACGGCATATTTTATTCAAAATTACGCACTTTCGTAAGTCTATCTTATGTATATGGAGTAAAAATGGCCGCCAGGCGGCATTTGTCGCGTCAAAGGCTTGCGGTACTCTGTTAATCTACTGACTCTGAATAGTTCATAAAAGCTTAATTTTCTCGCTTAAGGTCCCAATGAAGTGGGTCTGAAAATATTGTCATGGCAATCTACGATCATTTTTGAACAAAAAACCTTACATCAATTTTTTTGACAGCTGTCAAATAAAGTGGTGGGGGAAGGTTCTACACCGAAAAAGAAAAAGGCTTGTAGTATCAGTTTCGCTTGGCCGATTTTACTGAAACAACTTTTGATTAAAAGAGCATTTTTGGAAGTATTTTTCTATAAAAATAAAACAACAATATATTTTTCCATTGTTCTGCGAGAGGGCGTTGATTTATAACTTACCCTATTTCTTTAAATATCTCTAAAAAGTTAAATGAAATCATATATTTTTTCTTACGATAATAAGTAGAGCACTAAAAACTAAAAAAAATAGTGAAAAGCGCAAAACGATATTTAAACATTTTTGTTAATACCTTCGTTATAAATAGAGATATCGTTTTGCGGTTTTCACTATTTTTTTTAGTTTTTAGTGCTCTACTTATTATCGTAAGAAAAAATGTATAATTTCATTTAACTTTTTAGAGATATTTAAAGAAATAGGGTAAGTTATAAATCAACGCCCTCTCGCAGAACAATGGAAAAATATATTGTTGTTTTATTTTTATAGAAAAATACTTCCAAAAATGCTCTTTTAATCAAAAGTTGTTTCAGTAAAATCGGCCAAGCGAAACTGACACTACAAGCCTTTTTCTTTTTCGGTGTAAAACCTTCCCCCACCACTTTATTTGACAGCTGTCAAAAAAATTGATGTAAGGTTTTTTGTTCAAAAATGATCGTAGATTGCCATGACAATATTTTCAGACCCACTTCATTGGGACCTTAAGCGAGAAAATTAAGCTTTTATGAACTATTATACCAAATACGCCCCCTAGCGGCCATCCTAGGAACTCGAAAATAATTTCCAGAGTTTTTTTATGGCCACATTTATAATAATAAAAAAAATTTCATTGTTGTCAGATGAGCAAGTCCTGAGATACAGCCGCTTACCTCGCTTATTTGGCCACCCGGTACAAGCACATGATAATTCAGTAAAAATTATTCTGTTAAGATATAAAAAAATCACTGCCTTTTTATGATGTATTTTTTCAATTATCATTCACGTTACCTACTTTGTTTCCAGAATTGACAAAGGTCGGTCTATAATAGCAATATCCGATATAAATACGTGTTGTTTTTTTTCCACCTCAAGGACTACTACAGTAAACGCCAAACAAAATCCGTTGCACGTCAGCAATCAGCTGATAATTGACGTCCCTGCCGTAAATGTAACGGCATAAAAATCGTGAAAATTCGACCTGTAAAAATTAATTTCATCAGAATTTTATGATCGCCAAGTTGGTAACAATGGATTGTTTTCAGCAACGTTGCCAATGCCAATTCGATAAGGTATCAATTTTGTAATGTTTTGTTGTGGTTATGTTTTGACTGTCACAATTTTGAAGTTTTGATTTTGTTTTTTCTTTATTATAACTAAAGTTACGAGTGAACTCAGAAGTTTTATCTGCGTTACCTTCTTTCAATTACAATCCGGCAACATTGCTCCCAATGTACGTCATTCACATTATATGACGTGCAACGGATTTTGTTTGGCGTTCACTTTATAGTAATAGTACGTAGGTAGTACGTCTTCGTAGTGACCAGTCAGAAATACTGACAGAGTAAGGCCCAGTGCCCATAATAATTTGCAGTCTCTTTTAGTAGTTGATCTTGCCTGTCACTTTTTCATATATCTTCTCACAGTGCACTTAGGTACATAACTGAAACTAACTCACTTCGTTATTGGGTGTTTGAGAACTACCATTGTCTACGCCGTCTTTGTAAACAAAACCATATTCAGCAACCAAGCTTAACCGAGTAAAAATTGCTGCGTTTGAGGAGTTGAAAATCTAGAACCCATTCATGAATAGTTAATACATTCGCAGAGTGCAGAGTCACTGTTTGGTGTAAATTTAGGCGGGTTGGTATCTTATTTCTTGTACAGTTAATGGGGAATGCTGTCTGGAGATGATAACGAATTCATATTTGACACCGCAATTGGTTGGTGATGTCTCGTTTCGGGATTAGAATTGGTCACCAAAATGAGATTCTTCTTCAATTTATTCATGAACTTACGTACGAACGGAAAAGGTCTGAAGGTTGTAGATTATCCTTCATATACAAGAGGTGTGACAAAAAAAAATTTTCATTTTAAATTTGCAAACGATTCAACTTCAAAAGTTTGGCAACCCCAAAGAAAAAATAGATATGAACGATAAATTGGGAATATATAAAGTAAACTGTAAAGAGTTTAACCAAATCTATATTGGGCAAACTAAAAGATAACTCAAAATTTCAAAGAGTAGGTAGGTATGGTACTTACGCTTGATAATACCTAATCACAAAGTAGATATTTCCCTACTTAAGCAAGTAAATAATAAGACTCGTAATGAGATTCGACTCGTTGAATATGAATGAATATTGATAATTCAGGTTCTTAGGATAATCAGAACTTGTAAACTTTCTCGTTATATCACTTCCATTTTAGGGGTAGGTATAATGGTATAAAATAATGTACGCTGATCTCATCTCTACGATGCCCCATTTAGTTGCCGAATAAATAAGGTGGTTAGTGGTGTACCTACGTGTTTGTATGTTATACCAAAGAGTATCTATACTCTTTGGTTATACAAATATTGTGTAGTAAATGCTTTGTGAAAAGGCACGTACACGAACGGGGAAATGCAAAAGAATAAAGTAGTAGTAGCAGTTAAGGAGTGAGTGGTCAGTCTGTAGACGCCCTTTGAAGGTTCAATTGATTAATAAAATTCTGTTCTTTGAATAATATTTTTATTGCACCATTTTATTTGTCTTACAATAATAACGTTTAGGTATATACATAATTTCCGTTTGGTTCATAAAACCGCTCAAATAACTAATTTATATCGTAGGGTGGTAGGTATAAGAAAATTGAAAACCCAAATTAAATTCTATTTAGCGAATTTTAGAAAATTGTAGTCAGTTCGAAATAACCCAATTTTCAATATTGTTCCTGTTTACAAGTCCAAAAATAAGTACTGTATGTATATTAGTCTTTATGCGGATTTAAATATACATAATTGTTTTTGTAAACTATGTAAATAAGTAGATATGTTTACAAAAACTAATCAGATGCCATTTTTTAAAATAATATAACCAGTAATCAATTCCAGCATATAATTTACATGTGACAAGTCTTTTTTACTTGTTCTTATAGCAATAGGCGAATACTAGGACTGACCTTTTAAATAATTGGTTGCTAATTACCGGTGTAACTACGATGTATGAGTATGAGGTAAGAAATTGTTTTAACAGTAAATAAAAACGAACGTAGGTGGGTAAGTTTTACAACTCCTGAGCAATTGAGTCAAAAGCCAACTTTATTAAATAGATCGCAAACTGTACACGCGATTTGAAAATTATTTTGAGGACAAAAATCTCATTATGTAATAGAAAAATAAAGTTTTTTAATTTGAACGCTTTTCATAATGTATTATGGTTACGTATATACGTTGAAAATAATTACTTATTCAATTTAATTGCCAACAAATATTTTATCCAGTTTTTACGGAAGTGTGGAGTTCAGAAAGAGCAATATATTTTGATAGCTTACGTCATTCGTGTTGCTACTGACGTCATTATGACTCATTGCTTGTCACGCGACGTAATGGAAAATGGGAAAAGGGAAATTGAAACTTTTATTTTAATTCTAAATTCTATCAACAGTGCACACCATTAAACAAACTAATTCGTAATTACATTATGAATTAATTTTCCAATTGGCTTATCAACGATTTTTTCGTTATCGTAAACGACATGTCCTCTTATTACAGTCTTCAGTACTTTTCCGTACAGGTTTTTTCCTAAGTAAGGGGTA
Organism: Pyrocoelia pectoralis; assembly: GCA_036250285.1. Lineage (NCBI taxonomy): Eukaryota > Metazoa > Arthropoda > Insecta > Coleoptera > Lampyridae > Pyrocoelia > Pyrocoelia pectoralis. The sequence goes on from CM070077.1 coordinate 14,283,420, forward strand.
ATCTAACGAAAGTAAAAGCCTAAATTATTAATTTAAAAATAATAATTGTTAATCCCACCTTATTTTTGTGGTGAATCATTTTTTCTTCTATGCATATAGTGGAATGTGGATCCCATATAACGAAATCGGCGTCGAAATTTGTAGCTATTTGTCCCTTTACGTTATGCAACCCTACCAACTTAGCGGGCATATAAGTTATATACTTATGCAAATCGAATATTGAAAGTCCGCGTTGCTTTGCTTGTGTCCAAAATAAAGATAGACCTATTTCGTAATAAAGTAAAATCACTGTTGCTGTAATGTTTTATTACCGAATTGTAAAGATGAGATTCCACCCCAAGCTTTTACAAAATCGCCGTTTTCCAGACACTTCAGGTCAGGAGTGCAAGGTGAATGGTCGGAAACGACCATATCCAACACACCATTCTTTATGGCGTCCCACAGTAAATTCTGAAATAACCACATTATTTACTCGGATACAAAATTTGAAGTGATGAAAGCTTACAAGATTTTTTAAATCTCTTATAGGTGGTGTACATTTAAACTGAGTCGCTTTTTCTGGGATGTCTTCGTGTTTTAAATTTAAATAATGGTGGCACGTCTCCACAGTTAGCTTAAGTCCATCTTTTTTAGCTTGGACAATGAGAGGTAGTGCTTCAGCAGTAGATAGATGCACAATGTGCGTCCTCACACTTTAACAGGTTTGAAAAATTAAATTTACTACACTCATCGTAAAATAGGAAAGTACTATCACGTGATATATTAGGTGCGGAACTAAGTTTCCGGTTTTGTTATCAATGAAAAGACACAAAAACAACCGAAATCATTTATCCAACAAATTTTGCACTTCCTCGAAATCGGTCAAGTGTGCCATTGACAGGTACAATAAGCAGGATAAATAATTGGAGGGGCCAGGTTTGGTGAATACTGTGGATGAGATAGCACCCCATTTGAGCGTTTTAATGGTGTTTGGAAATACCTTGACGAATCATGTTTAATGTCTCCGCAAGTTAATCTTCTGTTTGCGTATCATTTTCATCCAATAACACTTACAGATCGGCGTCCCAATTGTTTTTGTTCTCCCCGAGGTTTACTTGTCAGTTGTCCTCCCCCTTGTTGAATCGCAACTTTTCAAGCGCTTAAACAAACTTGCACAGGTAGTTTTCAATGGTAAATGTTCGCTGTAGACCTTCTTCACCAAATGACATTTTCCGGCTGCATTTTTTCCAAGTTAAAGCAGAAAAGCACAGCTTCCCGCAAATGCTATTTACTTCGAACAAAACTCGACATCTTCGTTGTTAGAAAAAATACTTTTGCATTGCGATATAAGTTGATATTATGACTGGTTATTGTTGACAGATATGCCCAACTTATAAACAATACACAACTTTAGACATGTGTATCGACTACATCAATGCGTGAAACTCGGAAACTTAGTTGCACATCTATGTACTATTATTAACGTCAATGCTATGTCTCGTATTTACTCTGAGAGGAATTAAGACATTTGAAGTTTTTCAGCTATAGGGCAAGGTTGAAATTTTTCAAATAGCAGAGATTTAACGATGCTCAATGCAACCGAGTATAATTGCACCTTTTAGGAGAAATAATTTTAAATAACGTTACGTGGGTTTTCTTAACTTGTGATTAGTTCAATTAACTTACTTATATTTTTTCGCTAATTCTATAATAAGCTTGATAGCATTCATTTCCATTGACGCAGGCCTCGTTCTCAAGAAAGTATTATACTGAACTGGGTCATCTGGAAAATAATTTAGAACTTATTAAAAAAAAATAGAAGGTTTTTTTTTGAAAGTATTAATTCCTTAATTACACCATTGACGGTTCTAAGCCAGTATGAGAAATTAGGAAGATTGTAATACGTAAACTAAATGAAACACGGCGAGCAGAATCTATCAAAAATAGGCACCCTATACTAGATAGAAATTACACCGTCAAGGAGAGGGTCCTGATGGATACAGAGGGAGTAATTTTGCTTTTGGAAAAATTTCTCCATCTGCAAGTGTATGTGCAGTAATTTCAAAACTTAGGAACCGATAATCATTTTTATGGACCGCTTATGGCAGAGAGAAAGATTTAATATCAATGAGTTTAAAGATGACATTTCATAAAAGGAACAATAAAACGGGAAACATCTTCAAAATAACCAAATAAGGCGTTACTGCGTGAATCGACACAAGATACCTGAAGGAATGAAGGATGTTAAACACCACAAATGTAGAACTATATAATCCACATATGGAACTCTGTAACAAACTATTTCCATCACTGTGGGAAATTGTAGACAATTTGACAGAGTTGACGACCAATAAACTGAGGAACAAATTCCCACGCCTTCATAATCGACCAAAATCCACAAACCATGCCATCAAACCACTGGATACGGACAAGAAAGAGGGAAGAGATCAGAAAAAACAATGGAAAATGGCCAATATACAATGATGTAATTGAATCAATTTAATTTAATTTAATTTAATTTAATAATAAAAAATAAAATAGAAATGTAGTGGTTGGAGATGTGAGAGTCTAGAGAAAACCATTATCTACTGAATGGGGATATTAAACGAAGGATGCAATAAAGTGCAAAGAACTACACCAGAACACCGAATCAAACTATAGTAGGATTAAATCCATGATATCCAGTCAGGTAAGCACAAAGGGGTTGAGTTTAATAAATAAAACCAAAACAACAACCTCCCCTTAACCAATAACGTTTAATGAAAATGAACGGTTATGTTTTTTCATTTTCATTAAACGTTATTGGTTAAGTGTCGTTTTGGCAAGGATCTTTGGTTTTGGTTTTATTATAATTTATATAGTCTGATTATTATCTTGTAAGATAGAGGGGACCTGATCACAACGGGCACTGATCATAACGGCCACCTAGGTTATTGTTATTTCATAACGGCCACCCTGATCACAACGGCCCCTAATACTATTTGATTATAACGGGCACCTTGTTCACGTTATGATCAAATAATATTAGTGGCCGTTGTGATCAAGGTGGCCGTTATGAAATAGTAAAAACCGGAGTGGCCGTTATGATCAGTGGCCGTTGTGATATAGACCCAGATAGAGGTGTTTACAACACAAATTGTAACTCCTTCGTTCCCCAATTTATAATAGGGAGATGTTAGCACTTCCTGAAGCGGAAGTGGCCCCTCTACTTAATAAATCCATGTTTAAAGATGATATTTACTCCAAAGAACTGCCATATCATCAAACCACTAGGTAAAACTGTATTCGAGGTAGACCTTATAGAAGTAACGCTTAGCCTGAGGAAAATTTTCATGGAACATCCAGAAAATAAAGTAATAAGAATCTCTAGTGACAACAGAGCTGCTCTCCAGGCACTGAATTACTGCAAAATGACTTCTAGGCTGCTCTTTGAGTGTTACCACGTATCAAACCAAAACAAACTGTAATACCCACGAGCAAAAATAAAAGGCAATGAGGAATCCGATGCAATATACCGATTGGCTTCAAAGAAAGTGTTTTATGGGCTAGAGCCGGCTCTCTCGCTTATAGTTTAACCATATAAGCATCCTTATATAACTCAAGACACTCAGGTCCAGCGTAAGGTCCGATGAAACTTGATATTATAGATTTTGGTCATGAGAAAGAGGTCTTTAAGGGACCATCTCACAATGGGGGGCATTTTCGCACAGGGCCATCAGAGAAAACTGCACTTGATCGTGGACATACCTTCTGGTTATTTCAAACTAAACTAACATCTTGTGGAGTATGTTACACAGACAACGAGACAGCGTATCGTATTTCTTGTATAATTGAGAGGTTTCATATATTGGGAATCTTGGCAGGAGAGGGCTACGATTAGAGCCTCTTCCAGTCCACTCTCAGCATCCCCAGGTATATCTCACGTGAGTGTAACTTGAGTATGGGTCCGGACAACTCTAATCATGAGGCGTTGCAACACGAAGCCTATGTGCACGTAGACTTCGTCCATCTTCCACTCATAATCTAGAATCCAGAACAATGAAAAACATCAGAGATAGATAATAGAAAAGATTAAATTTAAATTTACACATAGGAAGTCTACGAACGCAAAGTAACATAAACAATACGGAGGAGGGGGAAAAATAGAAACTTTACCCATAAGTGGTGACCTAAAAGTGGAAATAAAAAAAGAAGTAATTGTAATGATAATAGCACTGAAGTGAAATGTTACAACACGAGAGGAATATAAAAAAGAATATAAAAACGAATGAAACGTGAAATAAGGAGAGATGAATGATAGAGAATTGATGATTAATTTCATTTCTTACCGTTATTAGTCATTGATGTCTTATCATCCAGTTCTGCGTGGAACTGCAACGATGCATACGTAAATATGTAAAAAGCACAAAAAAAACTACATTTACTTACAGCTAAAACACTACCTGTATTTTCCAAAATTTTCATTGCCGTCTCAATTTCGTTTTTATTTACGCATGGGAATTCTTCTACTCCTGATTCGCACATAAAACATTTAAATCCTACAACTCCAGCTTTTATCATATCGAGTAATTCAGCCTAAAATGCGGATTAGGCTAAAAAAGAATCGAATTCCATTTTTTACCTGATTTCCAGGTATGACTCCTCCCCAAAATGCAACGTCGACATAAGCCTTTCCTTCGGCCGCTTTTATTTTCTCTTTTAAATTGTATAATGTTGTAGTTGGTGGGACCGAATTTCTACAAACTTCAAATTAAAATTTTGTGCTAGGTGTTTAGGGTCTATATTACCACAGACTCAGGGGCGGACTGGCCATCTGGCAGTTAGGGCAAAAAAAATTAGAACAAAATCTATTATGAGTTTATGTGAGACAGACAACAATGGCAATTTTACATAAGCAGTGCACTCCCACGCTTGCATGTTATCAGGAAGTGTGAGGTTGGTGACGTGCAGGAAAGCGTTCTTCTGCTGATATTTTGTTTACATACAAGGGAGGGATGCGCTTCAAACATCGCTGCTCATAAAGTAATACTTAATACTTTTGACTCTGCTTCTGACTCTTTTGGTAGTTAAATAAAAAATGTAAAGGCTACTTTGTTTATTTTTTTTAGTTTAGAGATCAGTTTAATTATATGTATTTTAGCAGCATCTATAGAGTAATTTTTATGCAGATAGTCTAATTTATCTACAGACCCTGAGTTTAGCCTGAAAACCATCAGAAAAAATGTTAATATTGAGTGGGCCGGTGAGTTTGAAAATGCCAGAACCCAATTTTTGCTCCAGTCCGCCCCTGCACATACTACATTATTGTCTGTGATATTACTGTAGGTTGTAAGTTAAATTTTGACTTACAAGGGCATATCAACAATCGTTGTAACTCCACCGGCTGCTGCAGCTTTTGTCGCCGTTTCGTATCCTTCCCAATCTGTTCTTCCAGGTTCATTTACATGAACGTGAGAGTCTATAATTCCTGGCATAATAACATTATTGCCAACATCGATGATCTATAACCGAAGTATGTACCAAACAGTATTAAAAACAATTTTCCGATACTTACTTCGACATCTTCATATTTTTTATAGGTTTCGATTTCTGGTTGGCGCAACACCTTTAATATTTTTCCCACTTCGTTCACAAAAATTCCACCATTAATAAACTTATTTTCTACTATTATATTTTGACTTATAAACAATTTGTTTAGCTCCATATCCTTAGTATACATCAATGTTATAACCCAGCAAGTAAGCTATTGGTAACATTTATCTCAATAAACCGTTTTTTTATTAACAAATAGAAGATAAAGTTCAAGCGGTTTTTATTTTTAAGTAGGTAATCAGTTGCACAAGGAGTATATTATATAAATATTATTCGTACTTAATGGAAATGAATTGAAATGACGTATTTTGTCTCTGTGGGAATGTGGGATTAATTGTAATAGTTGATTATTCACTCAACGATTATTATACCTATAATGAAACAGAAATACCTGAATTTAGGTGATTTTAACGTCAAAAATACGTGGTAAAGTAATGAGACTATCACCAACTTGTATCGATAAAAATTTCATGATCACATTTGTCTACCGATCTTAAACAATAACATAGGTAAGTCTTATAATTAGCAGAACAATAATTCTACTAATTAATGTTAGAAGTAAACGGGTTGCTACCCTATTATAAAAATTAAATTTCCAGGAGGTTTAACAGGACTCTTAGAAAGCTCTATTAAAAATGTTGTCTTTTACATTTATATGCTGTATTGTTTTTGTCTATGTTCTGTTTATAGGTACTTATTTAATATTGAATTTTTGTGTTTACACTTCATGTAACTTTAACCCTCCTTGTAATGGTAAAAACGCCGATAAATTAAATATATGGTTATAGCAAAGAGTAGATAATATTATTCTCTTTGGTTATAGTCTATTAAAGTATTATTATACTGCTTAGCTATGATGATTCTAATTCAAAGTCATTTGTTAAATGAAATATTTTACAAAAATTATATACAAAATAGCTACAATTAGATATGGCAAGCCGTTTTACCATTTATTCACTGCCGTCGTTATATGCCATTTCAATTCAAATCTATTTCCATGTCACTTCTGATAATGAAAATTACGCTATTTTTGTTAAGAAGAATGCAATTTTCATTCTTAATTAAAATTTAAATACAAAAATTATTTTAAATTAAAATGAAAATGATTATGTTTTTACTTTAAAGATTTTCACGATATTCTTACATCATATTAGTTTTCAGGACACATCTAATCACAAAAATTCATTTTCTTGGGATAAGTATGATATCCTTCAAACAATTTTTATTGGAATGCATTAGAGTTCGTTGCAATTCAATTTTAATTTTAATTTAGTTTCATATGACATAAATAGTGTATTTCCACTATATGTAATAAGAAATTGAATTGAAATTAAAATTGAATTGTAACAAAAATGAAGAAGACAATTAAATTAAAAATGGAGAAAAGAATCTTATATCCCATGAAAATTGACCCCTACATTCGAGTTAATAGAGGAAATGCCTAGGTTATCTTAACACCTAAATAAGTAAACAAATTAGTTTATGTTGAGATCAAATAAGTTAAGCATTTAAATTCTTATTTAAACTTTAAATTTATTATTTTGTTTACCTTAAAGTTGTTGCTTAAATTGTAATATATAAAATCATTTTTATGGTAATTTAAAAGATAAATTCAATTTTGGTTAATGAAAAATATACTTTCGTTCAGGTAAATTCCTAAATTTTCCATAAGGAGCAAAAGGTTTTATGTTTTTTTTTTCGTAATTAGAATGAAAATATATGTATTTTAATTTTAATTATGAATAAAAATTGCATTCTTCTCAACGAAAATAGCGTAATTTTCATTATCCTAAGTGACATGGAAATAGATTTGAATTAAAATGACAGATTAACGTCTAAAGTGAATAAATGGTAAAACGGCTTCCCATAATTAGATCACAGGGCAGAGCACAAAACGGTCTAGATCTAGATAATTGAATTACTTTTCAATTAAAAGTTTAAGAATAGAGATATTAGTTCAATAATGCACATAAATTGCTTTTAAATAAATCGCGTCTGTTGTGAAAAATATCTAAGTTATTATTATTATTACTCGAAATTAAATTATATAGGTTTATAAAATACAAAAGTGGTGAGTCCTTATAAGAATTGGATTCGGCCGAGGGAATGAAAATACATGTTATAATTTCTGATGATCTTTGGAACATTAAATTTAATATCAGATAGTAGTTCAGAAGAATAATTAAGCCGTGGACAAAATTATAACACAGAATACAATTACAAATATTAGCTTCACTACAAAGTAATGCCGTAAAGTAAAGGGCCAAATCTGATTCAATTTTTTGTAATATACAGCGTGTCTCATGGTGACCACCCATTAGAATATTTCAGAAACTATTACGATTTGAATTTTGAAAATTTGGGTGATGGGGTTTTCGGGCGTAGCAGTGGCGTACCTAGAATTTTTGCCGCCCGGGGCGGTCTCCAATTTGCCGCCCATTCTAGTCAATCAAATGGTGGTTTTTATAAATTAATAAACATAAATAAATAGTTGCAATTAAGATGAACTATAGGTAGGCAACTTTTTTACCGTTGCATGCAATATTTTAATTAGGCAGTAATGAAGGAAGCCGCATGAGGCATAAATGCAACCTTTATAAAAATGCTAGATCTTTCTTAAAGGCCACAAGAAACTTACGGAGGCCGAAGGTTCCCCACCTATGAGACAAAACCTAAGTTACAAAAAATAATTACCAGTAAATATTTTTTATTTTATATTTATAAATGCCTGCGTATTGTCGGTATCGGTATAGGACATGCTTTTCACACACACCGATAAACAGTAAATATGTCGAAATTGGAACAGCGGTTATATCTTTGTTAGCATCACCAGTGCCTTAATATGGAGAAAAGAACCACAAAATAACCATTGTCGTAACTGTATTTATTATATTTACGAAAGAAGAAACTAAGAGAAGGCAATTAAATTTAACAGCACTCATAGTTGATTACATTTGTACTGAGACAACACTGAATTCAGTGAAATGCAAAAGCCAGCACAACGATACCGATGTGTTGGTACCACTGAACTCTAATTGTACTGGAACGCTCACTAAGGCCGCCGGCCCTATGCGAGAGAGAGGGCTCGCAAGGGTCATCCCTGTCCTTCTCTCGACAGTACATTTAGGTTAGTGTATTTTTAGTTTAACGCTGTCTGCTCTCTCACTCACGGTGCATATATGTAAAGCGTTACGAAAAGGACAGGAATGACCCTTGCGCGATATCTCTCTCGGCTCGCGACGTTTTTATGGCAGAGATAGGCCAGTGAGCGTTCCAGTATAATTAGAGTTCAGTGGTTGGGACTGGTCTGTATGAATCAGTGTATTTGGTTTGCATTGCGTACTAAAACCGAACGATAATTTACTGACCGATATCACCAGACCATCCGACATACACATAATGTCGGATACGACAACCAACATTTTTACCGGATCGTTGGCTGTGTGAAGCAGTACCATTTAAAACAATACAGTATTGATGCATCACGATACCGATACCGACACCGACAACGATAATATCGGCGCGTGTGATGCCGCCCTTATGGTACTTGCCGCCCGGTGCGGACCGCACCCACCGCACCCCCCTAGGTACGCCACTGGGGCGTAGCCTTCTCAAATAAAATAATGGCGTCTACGTAACACTTCCGGTTTTTCCGGAAATGACACCAACTTTGTTATTTTAAATGTAACACCCTATATATTATTCCGATTTTGGATTCTACGTAAAATTTTAGGTGGACTTTCATCAAGTTTTCTTATTCCTAAAATTAACCGTTTCCGAGATATTTAGATAAACAGTATCTAGCTTAAAACCGTGTGAATTCTACAGCAAGAAAGATGAAGGAACCATATTGATACGAGAGATAGCTAGACCCCTAAGCTTCCCATCCGTACTTTCAAAGTGGCTTAATTGCATACAGGGTGATGGAAATTTAATGCCGAGTTTAGTTAACTTCAAATCATCATAAGTTGGTTTTTTCAAATGGAACACCCTGTATGTTTCATCGTAGTCTGATGCAAAATTTCATTCTCTTTCGAACGGTACTATGGTTCCCTATACCTATCTCTTCTAGTTTTTGAGATATCTACTGTTTTTTGTGTAGTCAACTAAGGTCATTCAAATTCTTGCGAAAATGGCTTAGCAGGACTTCAAAACAAACCGCCAGTTATTAGTTGTCAGTCTAACACCACTAGTGACAGTTAAATTGAATACTATTTATTTAAAAAATTGAAAACAACAAACGCAAGAAATTGAATGACCTTAGTTGACTACACAAAAAACAGTAGATATCTCAAAAACTAGAAGAGATAGGTATAGGGAACCATAGTACCGTTCGAAAGAGAATGAAATTTTGCATCAGACTACGATGAAACATACAGGGTGTTCCATTTGAAAAAATCAACTTATGATGATTTGAAGTTAACTAAACTCGGCATTAAATTTCCATCACCCTGTATGCAATTAAGCCACTTTGAAAGTACGGATGGGAAGCTTAGGGGTCTAGCTATCTCTCGTATCAATATGGTTCCTTCATCTTTCTTGCTGTAGAATTCACACGGTTTTAAGCTAGATACTGTTTATTTTAATTTTTATTAAAAAAATTAAATATCTCGGAAACGGTTAATTTTAGGAATAAGAAAACTTGATGAAAGTCCACCTAAAATTTTACGTAGAATCCAAAATCGGAATAATATATAGGGTGTTACATTTAAAATAACAAAGTTGGTGTCATTTCCGGAAAAACCGGAAGTGTTACGTAGACGCCATTATTTTATTTGAGGAGGCCACGCCCGAAAACCCCATCACCCAAATTTTCAAAATTCAAATCGTAATAGTTTCTGAAATATTCTAATGGGTGGTCACCGTGAGACACGCTGTAGGTACATATCTAAGAAAATAATTTTGTACCTTTCCTATTTTTTTAATGTTTATATAATGTATGTGGAGCTCATAAAGTTAGAACAATACTCAACCTTAGATCTTTCAAAAGCACAATATATGTATAACATAATGATTCCTTTAGTATTTCTAAAATGGCTAGTAGGTATATTTCTTTTTATAAATCCAATCATTTTAAAGGACTGGCTTACTAATGCGTCAATATGATTTACAAATGCCAAATTATTATTAAAAACTACTCCAAGGTCCCTCATAGAGGAGACTGATTCAAGACGTTCATCGTATTCAGGAGAGTAGGTACACCGCATACTATTGGTCACAACGTCCACTTTAAATTTGGTCAGAACTTCCACCGACGCCTTCTGGTCATTACGTACACCGACGTTAGTCGTAACGTTCACTTTTCTTTTTTTGGTCACAACGTGGGTTTGTCACATTTTCCGCTGAACTATTGCGGAGGTTTTATATACTCATACAGAGTGCAGCGCCTAAGACGAATTGCTCTATAGCTCTCTATCTAGTAAATTAAGAAGGTTAGGTACAAGATGGTCAGAATAATCAGGATGAAGTAACCTGCCCGTGCACTACATAATGTAGGTACATGGAAGGGTGGGTGATTGTAAAATAAAAGGTAAAAACTCAACAAAAATTGTTTGTTTATATTTGTTTATAATTTAATAGTTATTTATGTATCAAGTACGCAAAATGATGTTTTAGTGCATGAGTCGAGTTTGTCGGACGAGGCGAAGCCGAGTCCGAAAACTTAGACGAATCCACTAAAACGTTTTGTGTAGGTAGGTAATGCATACAAAATTTTTTTGCATGAATTCTCTAAATTATCAAATTAATTTCATAAAAATTTAATTTGGTACGTACAGAACAGTTGTAAACGTCATATTTAGCTTTGACATAGTTGTTATAGCAACAACAAGTAAATTCGTAAAAAGTCAAAATAAAGATATCGTAAATACGTCAAAACGAATGAAAATCCAGCATTAAGGTTGTCATAGCGACTTTAGCGTACTTGTCCTTTAAAGATGTATTTTGCGGATTGTTTTCAGTCCGCAAAATGGTTACTTTGGAGACAGAATACAAAAAAAAATATTTTTTTAAAATCGGCCAGAAAGTAGTACTTTCCGGATTATTTTTAGGTCAGAAAATCTCATTTTGTCGGACTAGGCCGGAAAGTTATTGTGATAGTCCGGTAAAAGTTTTACCGGACTCATTTTTACTTTACCGGACTCATTTTTACTTTCCGGCCTAAAATGGTCAATTGTTCTGCCCGTTTCTGGACGATTTAAAAAAAAATATTGTACGTAATACGTCCCAAAAGTGCTTTTACTGGACTCGTAGGCTTGCAGGACTCGCCTGCGGCTCGTCCTGTAATTTGCCTACTTGTCCAGTAAAAGATCACTTTCGGGACTTGTTACGTAAACTACTATTTTGACTATACAGTACCTATACAGTGTGTCCCACTTTGTGTGGGCATTTGATAATAATTTATTTGCATTTTTTAATTCTCTATTGGATGATAAATAGCGCCGTTTTGGTGCTATTTTATAATTTTCAAGAAAAAATACCACCCACAATTTCAATATCTCCGAAACGAAACAACTTTCGGAGATGTGGTTAACACTATTAAAAGAAAATCTCTCTCTGAGAACGCCGAAGAATTTCGTATGAAAACTTATATGTAGGTATGTATATACTTATTTTGAACATTTCAATTGCGGATAATTTGATTTTCAACGAACTTCGTTCGTTACTGGAATCAATATTCCGTCCGTGCGTCCGTGCGTTGCAAGAGATGCGTATTGTCTACAATCGAGTTAAGATATGGATCTTATGTGAAATTTTATGCTGATTCAAGATCCGGTCCCAATTTTTCGATATCTCAAATACTTTTCGAAATATTCGACTTTAAAGTCGAAATTTCGAAATTATCAAATTTTGTCTTTTTGATAAGGCCAGATTTTTTTTATACTTTCGTTACTGCGGTATTCGAAGTTCGTTTTGTAATCCAGGGATTGCAACTAGTTTTTTAATGGAATGGTACTAATTTTGCCACTATCTGATGCAAATTTTGATTCTATTTCATAAAGATGTCAATATTGTAGTATCTGATGCAATTACCCTACATTACTTGTTATTAATGAGTATCTAGTCGTATTTACTGTGTCGTCTATTTATCTTGTATCATAACTGTAGACCTCGTCGAGTTGCGCTATCCTAATCTTATTTCTGTTACTCTGTTCTTTTCGTTATTTTTTTTAAGTTCTTATTCCATTTCGTCCCTTGCACTGCTCTGGTGGCTGTGATGCGAGCTCCTATTCTGTTGCCTATTTCTTCTGTTATAGTTCAATTACCAAATAATTAGTCTGTCCTTGTTTTATTTTCATGATCTTTAAGTACAAAACCAAAAGTGAAACCCAATCACTACACCCACTATTATTTTTCAATTGATTCGCTTCCTTGTCAAATAATATTACAATTAATACACAAAATAGAATAGGTACCTAGGTATTTCGTTTCCGAATAAAGTAAATAAAATGTTTCCTCCACTAGGTAAAATTCGTTTATAATAGGAATTACAATACCGCCTAGGTGTTGATCTGTTGGTGGGTTTTTTGGATAATCAGTCAAAATTTTAGTTTGAGGAATATTGTCAAGCAATGTTTTTGTGATAGACGAGTTGGCCAAGTACATAGATCATTAATATTAAAACTGCACAAGTGATTCCTGCAGTGTTGACGAATTGTTCCATGTTTATTTTTTGATTTGGCGAACCATAAGCTTTTTTTTGGAACATATCGTGACATTTGTGTATAAAACGCCCAAAGTGTTGAATGAGACCAGTGATCGACAAAATATTTTAACAAATCTTTATTAGTGCCAATGAAATGTTAGAAGTTTACATTTTCTTTGTCCATTGTGTTAGTTTTTTCACTTGATCTAAAACGCTACTTCTACTAGTTCCACCGATTGCTTGATATTGTTCGACACTGTGTTCGAAGTCCCAAATTTTAGAAAAATCGTTAGCAAAATGCTCACTGAAAGTATTATAAGTGATGTGAAGATGAGAAGGAACATATAATACTTGCCTTATAGTCTTTAATTCGTTGTGAGACAATGATTGCAGTGGAACGTTGTTTTTTTCTGCATAAGTGACCACTTGTCCTGCAATGTGATGAGCTTTCCGAAATGGTACACCTTTTCGGACAAGGTAGTATGCAATATCTGTCGCTAACATTTCGACGCTTAAAGAATTTTGACATTTTCCGACATTTAACTAAAAATGTATAACATTAAAGTGAAATACTTAAATTGATACCTTTAAAGTGCGAATGACTCCAATTGCGACCTTCAGAATTGATTGCAATTTATGATACGAATCAAACATTACTTCTTTATCGCCTTGCATGTCTTTGTTGTAAGTAGAAGGAAGACCTTTCATAGTCATCATCAAACTGCAACACTGATCAAAACAATAAAAAGATTAGCACATTTCAACAACCCTTACGTTTCCAAATAGACCTCCTGCAGTACCTCTAATTAGTTCTAGGGAATCCGGGTTTCTTTTCTGTGGCATTAGACTACTTCCAGTAGAATACGCTTCATCTATTGTTACGTAGCCAAATTCTTTTGAACAAAATATAATTAAATCCTCAGCCCAACGACTCATATGGACACCAGTTAAGGAACACATAAATAAGAATTCAACTGAAAATGAGGACGTTTTCTTAATTCTAAACTTGATGATGCTGTTACGTACCTATAAAATCCCTGTCAGAAACTGCTTGCATGCTATTTTGAGTGACATCAGCAAAATCTAAAGCTCTTGCCAGTTGCTTTCGATCGATATCAAACGGATTTCCTGCTAAAGCTCCACTACCAAGTGGCATTATATTAACGCGTTTTTTCATATCTTCCAATCGATCAACGTCGCTCTTTAATGACCAGGCGTGGCTAGAATGTATGTTTACTAAACAGTATTACTTTTGGTAGATAGGTACCTTAAAAGCCAGTGGCTCCATCTGACTGGCTGTGCCTGTTGTAAGTGGGTGTAACCCGGCATTAAAACATCAATATCTTTAGTCGATCTTTCTAAGGTCACCTTTATTAACTCTAACATAAGCAGTTCCAGATCGATTAAATGTGATCGTAACCAAAGTTTCATATCTGTAGCTACTTGATCATTACGACTTCGTCCAACATGAAGCTTAGTTGCTGGTTCACCGATTAGTTCCTAACAGTAAGCACTGTGGATGAAACTTCGTATAATCATACACTTACTTTTAGTCTTCTCTCATTTGCCGTATGTATGTCCTCATCATTTTTTTTAATTTCAAATCTTCCTTCATCCCACTCCGTCTTTATGCGATTTAAACCATTGCAAATTTGAGCACATTCTTCTTCCGTTAGTAAGTTAACGCTGACTAATGATTTTGCATAAGCTATACTTCCGGCGATGTCTTCTGCATATAATTCTTTATCAATGTTTATTGAAGAGTTGAGTTTCTCCAGTTCATCATCAACTGATGTAGAAAAACGACCTCCCCATAGCTTCTCAGTCTGCAAAAAATCACCAAGGGATTAATTTACGGTTATTACGATTTAGAACCAAAGGGGGTTATCTCCAACTGAAGTCGTTTTTCTAAATTTTCTCTTACATTTTAAATGGATAGATATCGATCTTTTATGTTGGTTTTGTAGAACTTAATACCCTAGAAAATGTATTAAACGATTGTTGTAAATTATAAGTATAAGCCAAGAATCTGCCCCTATAAAATAAGCAAAAATTCATTCAAATCGGATAAAAATTGTAGAAGTTACAGTGGTTTTTGTTTCGTAAGGTTTGGCTGCGCCCCCTCGCTTTATTATTGGAAATATCACAAAACGTTTTAAACAAAAGTTGTTTGAAATGAACTAAGTTTAAAAAAAAATATTTTAAATTGTAGCTTAGGTATATATCCACAAAAACGGCAGAACTCATTGAAACAAATAACTTTTCTTAGTAAGTGCAAATGTTTGATTTGGAGTTCCAGTTCATAGTTATTGGCGTTTTTTGTTTTTCGAAAAACCGTCTATACCTGCTCTCTTAATTTTAAGGAATATTTAAAAAATACAAAAACTTCAGCATTTCCTTTCGGTTCTCTAAAACACTTGTAGTTTCCAAATCAAAAATTTGAACTAAGAAGTTATTTGTTTCAATGAGTTCTAACTGCCGTTTTCCAATGTTACGACTTAATATTAACATCCTTCCTTTGCCATTAGGTAATTAGTATGTCATTATTAAATTATTAAAAACTTGTAATTTCTTTTAGATGAAAGTGGATTATCTACTGTACTGCAATAGGGAATTTGTGGGGAATTATTCATGTTTCAAGCTTAATGGACGATATGTGGTCTTACCATTTTGTTGTCAAGTATATCTTCTAGCTATTACTGGTGGAATTACCCGGCCTGGCATGCATTTTTATAAAGAAATTGGGAGAGTAAACACCTAGTGTTTGTGTGTGGCAGTATTTTTGCGGCTAGATAAGTAATTGCGGACGGCAGATAAAGTAACAGCGAGAGAAAACAAAATCTAACCATTAGGTATATTTAAAAATACTTTCCATCATTGTTCTGGCGGCATCTCTTATATTTTAATAAATACTAATAATAAATAATAAATTTATTTTATGCACCACCACCTTACACACAATGAATTACAATAACACAAAGGAATTGCTGCATAAAATAGGGAAGAAAAACCCACAAAAGCAAGCTTGTACGTGGGGTAGACAATTTCTCGATTATAAATAATTACTTATACTGATTAGTGAAGAAAACAATAATATACAGTTCAGTGTAAATTAATACTATAATGGCAGCATTTACACTTCTATAACATTCATTCCTTCCTATAAGTAACAAATTGTTTAACACTCTTTTTGAACCCATTGACTGTTTTTTTGATCTTTAAATTTTTTGGTAAAGTATTGAAAAATTTGGATGCTACATAAGAGATTGACCGTTGACCAACCTTTTTCTTAGACACATTATTTACCAGATAATTTAGATCCCTTAGCCTAGTGAAATGTGGATGAAATACAAATTTTTTCTAAGTGAAGTTCAGTGAACTGTTTAATAATTACTATTTTATAGTAATAAAGTTGTCTTATATCTAAGAAACCCGTCTCCTTATACAGTAAGCTAGACGGATACAAGCGTTCGCTTTTATAAATTATTTTAAGAATTTTTTTTTACAAAATTTCAAGTTTATTGAGTAGAGTTCCATTTGCACTGCCCCAAGCGATAATGCCATAAGATAATCGCGACTGAACTAAACCATGAAAAATAGTTCTCAATTCTGATTCATGCATAAATTTAGCAAAATGTTTGAATTTGTATAATAAGGGCTGTAGATTGTTAATTACGTTACTGATTTGACGAGTCCATCTTAGGTTAGAGTCAATAACTATGCCCAGATAAGATGTGTGGGAGGAGACCTGAATATTAAGGACCTGGTTATGATTATTAATAGCTTATTAATAGCTTTGCACAAAATGCTTCGTCATAAAGTAAAGGTTTTTTTGTTCGACTACAAGTTTTCTGGAACGTACCTACCTACCTACTTTAATTTAGCGACTTTTCTTCAAAATGTAGCCAAAATGTAATCTTAATAATTTTTAAATTCCCACGCCAGTTTTAGTACTGTTACGGAGATAAGACAATTTAACGTGATCTTGATCATTTTACTGTGAAAGTGTCCCTTGATGTGCAGTTATCGTTTTTTAAATTTGGACGGACGTAAGTATTTCAAAAACATTTCAGGTTTGCATCGAAGCTGACCAGTTGCATCAGTTGTGGTTTTACTTTACTTCATTCCACTCTTCTTCTGTTGAGTACTTATCTTTAAGTCAAATTTTGCCAATTTCGCTATTTTTTAACGATTCCTCATTTAATTTATTGACCGGATGATTTTTTGTTGCAAGAATTAATGAAAGAAACAATATTACCTACCTATAAAATAAATAGGAGTCGTCACTTTGATTGAGAATTCCTTCACAATCGTTTTTGTTCTTCGTGCCGATTGATAAGGCTAAGATATAGGTAAGTAAAGGTACTTTCTATAGTTTCATTCTTTGGAAGAACATTATTTGTTTTTTTTAATATTGCAATATCATGGTAATTATTTTGATATGAAATAGAATAGGTATGATTTTACATTTCATTTAGTGACCATTCTGTATAATTCCTGCACGACTTGTTCTCATATTAAACGTTCAGTAATTTTATTGCTTATTATGACATGAGATATGGTTTTGTTTGCAACACAATTTTTAACGTCATTTTTTGATAACATATACCGTTTTATTTCTAAAAATTAGACATTTCTGTAACTGAAGCCACAAATTAGTCAAACAACCTAGGTACTAACAGTAGGTACCTATTATGGAATGCCTATTTGACTTATCTTATGCAGTTTTTCTATATCTTTTTTCTTGCAAAGTTGATAAGGAGGTGCTATGTGTCTGCGAATATTATGATGGATAACCTCATGTGTGAAACCTTTTCGAATGAGACGTAACTCCAATACTAAAAAAAGACGTTCAGTCTCGGTTGCAGCGAGAAAAGAATCCTGTAACAAAAATCCCAAATTCCAAGGTGGTGACTACGCCGATCATGCATACTAACTGGGTGACCAGAACCAATTCAAACCTTTCTCATGAAGGCCCCAGCGGTAGAGCAGATCGTCAGTAGAAATGGTGTAGGCCTCAAACACATAGCGTCGCCCAGATGTCAAAACCTCGTATCTCAAAATTTACTGATTTTGAGTTATGAGTTTTATTGTCACTACGAATTCATATTCTATCGATTTCAAAACCTAGTAACTTGATAGCGTGACAACAAGCATGCGCTACGCTAAATTTTTTTAAGATACGAGTTTTTATATGATCAGTTTTTTTCATTTCCTGAAAATTGTGGTTTTTTGAGATACAAGGTTTTGACATTTGACGATAGGCCAAAAATTAAGATTCCAAATAAAAATATCCTGGATAGAAAATGGCCCCATTCGAAATTACACGAAAGAGACGAAGACACTTAGATACAGCAAAGAAGGATGAATGTTTAAAGGAATTAAGCGATAAAATCAAATATACCTTGGGAAATGTCGAATAGAGGTAAGGGTAATACGCGAGCAGCCAAATTGGAGCAATGAACGTTTTCTTGGCAGAGGAGGAAATCCAAAAGGTAGTTTCGAAAAGAAGAGAAGATAGCAATAGCGAGCTAAATCTTGAATGTGACAGTAACAAATCCGCAAACGAATGTTGCGCGAAATTACTCATGAAATTTCTTCTTTCTGATATCGGATAAAGGTGAACTCACATGCATCAGTTTATAAAATGACACGATTTCAGACAAATCTGACATCGGAAAATTATTAAAAATATTCTAAGCAATTTCACGCCACATTATTTTTGAATTGAGACAGTAGGAAAAGTTTTATGTGGTTATCGGATGTATGTAGGTAGTTTTTGCTAAGATATTACTATCTATAGAAAAAACAAATATAGAATGACGTTTGAACAACACTTACCATTTTGTCTGAGGCTAAAGCAACAAATTACTGAATTCTAACAGCAAAGTCCCCTCCAAGTATCTACCGCGTTTTACAAATTCACACTTTGACCTTTTGATTTATCGGTTATGTAAATTTGATAACGTCGTGTTAATATATTTTATTAATAGTACAATCACAAAACCAAAGCATTTAAAAATCACATTATTTGAGAAAGGTTAAAAGTAACAAAAATAATTTATCCTACACAATAACTTTATCGAAATTTCTTAATTAAAGCAAAGTACAACTAGGTATATAAAATGAACATTTAAAAAATAATAAATAGCAAGACAATCATCACTTGCAAATTGAGATGAAATAAAATTTCAGAAACTTTGTAGGAACATATACTACACTAAGGTAATAATAATAATAATAATAATAGTAGTCGTATACTAATCTTTAATAACTGCTATCAGTTCAATTACTCTGTCCTCCATTAATAATTAACACTTCAAATTCGTGCATTTCTTGATATTCCTGTAACAAAAACGGTAAAGTAGCAATTGATCGGATACTGTAACTAAGGAAATAGCTACTCAATATATTTGTTTAGTACTACGCTAGGTTGTAGATTAAATAAGAAGGACAATGCTACTTATTAAACTAGGGAGACAGTTACTTTGCTGTAAGTTAAATGGAAACAAAGTGTTGAATGATTAGAAGTAACATGCATTAACCAAGGCAGAGTGCGGAGGCAAATTCTTGTTGGACGGACAAAAACTGAAAATATTGGCGATACCTTCATATGCTAGATGCAAGAAATAATAAGTGAAAATGTACTTCAACTGCAAAGGCATACAATTAGATTTTCTACTTACTATAGTATTAAGAAGCATAGGTATGTGAGGTATTCTACTTCATTTGTTCCAGCACATCAAACATCTTGTTACTGTTACATTGAGGAATTGGTTTGTAACAATTTGTACTTATGTGCTAAAACATATTATCTAACATTTGTTGGTGCGCGATCTACCTAGCGTAGTTCTAAAAAATAGAATGCCTCATGAACATAAACATGGACATTCATTGGTTTCTACTTTTCGCCTTCTATACAGGGGTACATACGCAGTAGAAATGCGGTGAGTAATGGCCTCTCTGCTGGATGTATGTGTGTTTCTATCGTTTCGGGACGCCGATGTTCCTAACAAAATTCAAAATTTTCAAAAATACTAATCTATTTGTTTTAATTTACTTATGGTTTCTTTCTTTAACGTGCCTTTCTTTCTTGTATCCTCATTCTTTGATCTGTGGCAACGCTCGCGACTTTGTGCCTTTTCTGCAGTACTTCTTATAGTAGAAACCGCTGTTTTATGACGAATTGTTGGCAGTGCCCCTACAGGTACCCTATAAAAATAAGCTTAGGTCAACAACATTGACAAAAATCGTGTTTAGATTATGCAAATACTTTTTAATTACAAACAACTTACCTCTCTTCGCTCTTTCCCTTTTCTTCGTGCCTTCTGCTTTTCATATCAGTAGAATGAGCATCACTAACTTGAGACGATTTACTTTTTCGAACCATACGTGATTTTCTAACAGGAACATCTATACTAACTGGCAAATCTTCAGACGAGCTTCCATGTGATTGTAATAAAGCTTCTCTGCTACTTGCTCTCTGTAATCTTCTGGCTTTCGTAGCTGCTCGTGACGAACTTGTGTCACTACCAGATTTCTTCTTATTTTTATCCGAATCCGAAATACTCCGTCGATTTGTACCCGTAATAGGTTTTCTCGATTCCGATATGCTCTCAACGGAAGAAGTGGAAGATGTGTGTTTCAGTTTTGGTTTAGACAGATCGGTTTTTTCATTACAGTTATGCTTTGTTATACTTCTTTGCTTCCAAGATTTCGTTTCAGAAATTGTATCCAACTTTTCCTTTTTTGTATTACTTTTCTTTTTTTCTTCTAGTGATTGTTTCTCCGCTTCCTCCGCGTATCCATTGACAGCTTGAAGTATTTGATCTGCAGCTTTTGTAAGTTCATCTAGTATACTACTGTCAAATTCCCTTACGGTTGTTTTATGTTTAGTGCGCTTTATTTCTTCAACATTTTCGTAAACAGGTGACTTTGCCCGTGGTTTAAGATAAGTGCCGCTATTTTTTGTTTCGGTTTTAATAGGCGGCTTAGTGGAAGTGTCAGCATTGGTTTTTTTAAAAGGCCTTGGAGAAGGTACCGTTTTGACCCCAAAGTATGCCATTTCAGATCGCCTCGGATTTCTTAGAACTGACCTATTGGGAGATTTTTGCCTTTCCGAATCAACGTCGCTGTCTCTATCTTTAATAGTACAGTAAAGATTTTCTGTTGTAGGAGATGGCGCATGACTTTTTCGTTGTACGAGAGGACTGTGCAATGTATCGTAGATATGAACTGTAGGTGCGGGAGAACGTTTTCCCCATAATTTGGACGTGTTGGTATTGCCGTCTAAAGCATTTTCTTTCTTCCACCCCCCAACTTTGGTAATTGGATCAGTTTTAGAGAGATTTTGTCCGACGAGAGATGGACTCGATAATTTCTCGGATGCGTAGTTTGCTTTTAATTCTAGTCTTTTAGAATCACAGACAGTTTTTCTTAAAATTACGGGAGAATTTGGTGTTTTGCTCATTATCTTAATCTTGCGATTATGTCTTTCTGTAGAAGTTGAACTATTTAATGTGGGTGTTCTGGTGAAAGGTTCTTTTTTAACTTCAGTAAGCATTTGGTTTACGTTTAAGGAACCTAAACAGAGAAAATATTAAGTAAAAATTTTAAGCGATGTGAAATTTTTTTGTTATCGATAATTGCAATTAAAATACCTTTTTCTAAACGTGCATAAGAATTCAATTTTACTTCAGATGCCTCCGAAACGTTTTTGGCCCTTTGTTGCTGCATATTTCGGAATGCTCTCATTTTACTCCAACTTCCAGACACTACGCTACTGTTAGCGTCATCGAATTCTTTCAGCGGTTCAGTTTCGGTAGCGTTCATTAATTGTTGCACCTCCTTATCTGCTTCACTATCACTTGCCCAATCTTCATATAATTTTCTCAGCGCTTCTAATTGTTGAGGAATGTTCGATTTATTTTTAGTTTTTAAATTTGTTTCTTGAGTATCATTTTTAAACGTATTTAAAACTAAGGAAGTTGACTTGAAGTTACTAATCGATGCTCGTGGTAAACGAACGGATTGGAAGGTAGGTTCTACTTTAACGTTTCTCTCACTTGGAGAGGGCGATAGATCTATTGTTATTTTTGTCGTTGTAGTTGTGTTAGTGGAATCATTACCCGTTGTTTTTGAGCAAATAGTGTGAGAATTCTCATTTCCGCGTCCAATACGTACCACCAATCCTTTATTTAATATTTGCCTTTTAACATCTGTAAGGTGCAGATATGTCTTGATATTGAAGAAAACATATATAACAATAAGCCATGTTAAACTACATAATATAAAAGGTACTACTGTCGTTAATTATAATCCATGCACGAATAAAAAAAGGTACTTTAGACAGATCGTTGACTTGAAGCATTCAATTGTTTTAGAAGAATGAAATTAAAATAAGTATAAAACATTACTACTGCGCACTACTCATGCAAAATAAAAAATTATATCATACCTTCAATAACCACCGCTTCTCCACTACCAATATTTACTTTGGTGGAGTAACCTTTCATTTCTGGTTTCCGTAAGTCTTCGACTGGACACGTCGAGTTTAGCTGTGACGATATTATACGGATATTATCATTGTGGTCCGATGTGTTTTGTTCTTCTTTAATTTCATTTGTAGAAACCAAGAGATCATTTTGTTCAGGCCTTTGCATACTACCGTTCTTGTCATACAAAGTATTTTTTAGGGTCACGGTAGATTTCCACATTTGCGGTTCTAAAGGAGAGTGTACTGGTTTTAGCTTCACACCCCATATCTTCTTTTCATCGTTCACCGACGTTTGAATGCAATACGGATCGTCCCCTAACAGGTACGGTTTTGGTTTTACCGGCTTATTTTTAAGAATACTTTTAGGAATTTCACACTCTATGTTTTCCTTTTGATCTTCATCCGCGTCATCACAATAATTTGGGCGAGATTGATTAGTACTCACTGTTACGGTACTATTTGCGAATTGATCATTGGATTTGTTATCAGATTCCGTTATTTGAAGTGCTTGAAAATTCAGATCATCTTCATGATCTGTAAAATTAAACATGCTTCTTTCATATGAACTGTCACCAAAATGAAGAACAGGTAAACCGTTTTTATTGGCCTCGGTGAGGAGGTTATTGTAAAGCGTAGCGGAGTTCCGTCGGCGGCGTCGAAAGTTATTGGTTGGAGGAGGCTTCTCATCGGTTGCTACAATATTCACCCTACCAGAATCTACAGCAAAATGAACTTCGGTTTTGCAAAATTCGACTTTTTTATGGCGCTTTCCTTGCGAAAGATCGTCGTCTAAAACATCGTAAGTATCACCCGCCGTTTTATCGTTAATTGCCAAACTGGTACGTCGGTAATTGTTGGTAGGAGCTTGTGTTACGTATCGCGATTCATCTACCGCAATAGAATGTCTTTTGATTTCGCCATTAGTGATGTTTCTATTGTAGTTGAACGGTATGCATTCCATATCTTTATTGTGATAACTATCGGATAATGCATCAGGCACAATCGGTATCGTAATTTTTGTACCTTCGTAGTCCCTCATCATAGAACTGTCCCTTTTTTGTTCAAATATTGAAGCGTACCTTTTGACACTACCAATATTTGACACGCCACTTTCGTTTTGTGTATTATATTTGTTAACTCTATTAAATATTTCGTCTTTTTGACTATCATTGAGATCATTAGATTTATTTAATTGTACACTACTTTTATTTGTTGTTGGCACCAACATAATTTCACTAGATCTGCAAATTCCACTATCAGTTGAAGAATCCATGAAGGTGTTGTTTTTTGATATCGTATTTGTCGGTTCCTGATTGTGGACTTGCTCAAACCCATACGATTTTCTCCTGTTATACCAGTCTTCATTTCTACTCGTGGAGGTTCCATTTAGTTGCCTGGACGTACGTGATTCTAAACTACCCGTTCCTAATATGGGTTTCTTGTTCATCAGCGCTTCCATACCGTATACGTAGGAACGTACACGGGATTGCGATGATGCGACGTCTAAAGCGGGCATATCTTCTATTTGCTTATTTAAAGGATCTTCTGTTACAATACCGTCATCCGCTTCTTCTTCTTTTTTCGATTTTAACGTTGTATAAGTATCATCTACAGGCGAACTTGTCCGTCTCAGTCTTCCTCTAACTTCCTGTAAAGACTCAACTGTTACGAATGAATGCCTTTTCTGTTTTTTAGTGGTAATCTGCTCGTCCTTTTCCGGTTCTTCAAATCTATTATCACTATGCAGTTCGGTAGGGGACGTAATTAGTTGTAAAATTTGATCGAGAGCTTCGAGATCAACGTTATTTCCTCGTAAGGCGGTATTTAGTCTTCTTCCCGTCTCGAGATCTTCACGAATTTTGCGCACGCTTCCCGTATTAATAGGAACATCAAGAGGTTTCGTCGCCGCCGTCTTGTTTTGTGCGGGAAATTGTAAGGAACGTCGTATTTTCGATGTACGCCTCCAATTTTGTAATTGTTCGAGATCTTCCAAATCTTCCACACTCTTATTTTGTTTCTCTTTTTCAGGGGTTAAATGAATATCTTCGCTACTCGTACTCTTAGTTCGAATTAAGTTAGTGTGTTCGTTTATATTTTCGTTAGTTGCGCGTTCGATTTCGACTATTTCGACACCATCGCCACTTTCCCTTTCGTGAATTGGCGGTTTGTGGTATTTACCCAATGTTTGTTTAACCGCATTTTCGTGAACTTGGTTGCATAAACGAGAAATGCGATGTAGACTCGTTGTTCCCGTCGAGTGAGATTCTCCGAATGTTTGCCGGTTATGAGATTGGGTGTCGTCACGACCTCGTGGACGTGAAGGTGGACGTCTTCCAACGCTTCTTCCTACAGTGGCTCTTGATTTTTGTGATGTTAAGTCTAGCGGATTTAGCGGCAGCTGTAAGCAAAAGAATCATTATATTATGTATAGTAAACACGTAAGTAGTTTAATGCTATATTTAATATACAAGTTTAAATACCACGTCCAGCGATTAAAAGATTATGATTTGAAGCAAACTGTTCAAGTCGAGTCGAGACTCAATTAAATATTAGAAGCTGTGGAGAGCGGCTTCATTATAACCTTTTTGATGGGAGGGAAAATCGCTTGTGGATAGTGGTGGCAACTCTAGAGTGAAACCTGGATCTTATCTATTGTTTGTTGGAATAAGTATATAAACCTGACTACAAATTCTTTAAATGTTAGACTAATAACAGAAAATTATCTGGCATTTATCTTAACGGCTAAAGGCGTTTTTGGCCCTTACAAGTATACAGAAGTATAGACAATCTGTTACATAGATCGAGTGATAGGCGTGAGAATATTGTATAAGGTGTTAAAAAGTGTAGAAAATTACCCGAAAAATCAAACTTTGAGCGGTCACAAAAGCAAGCTATAATCGTTATTTGAATATTGTGCTATACAAAATTGCAACTTGCAATACCAGAAAATTAATGCAAAATGGTCGCCCATATTGCAGCATTTAGGTGCTGAAATTAGGACGTTCATTGAATTCTTCGATTTGGGAATTCATAATACTTATGGTTCTGTACTTATGTAGGCAGTTTTTAAGTAAAAGTGGTTTAATAGAATGCAGAAAGATAAGAACTGAAAGTTTAAAAGGATTAAGAATTTATGAAGCAGCGGGAAAAGAAGCAAAGTACAAGACAATTGAGTAAATGAACACCCAAATTGGGACAAGAAGCCAATGTCATTCCCATATTTTCTATTGTGATATAAAGGTTGATATTTGCATTAATTTTAATTATATAAGTAATGTTCTACCTACCTCTAAATCAGTGAAATGAGGTGTAACATCCTTATGTTCATTTACAAGAGGTGATTTACTGGTCCACCTACTACTTGACACCGTATGTGATTTGATGACTTGAAGACGTCCACCAGGTACACTACTTTGAAAGACCTCCAGTTGCCTTCTGGCCTGTTGTATAGCACCGTCTGCATTCGACCGAGCTCGAGTATCCACTACCTGAAACAACGTAGAGAATGACGCTTTTGGTGATAATTATTTCGCGAAGGTTACTCATCTCTTGCATGAAACTTGCATAAAATTTAACCGCAAATATAGTCAGGTGAGTAGGTTTCTGGTAGGTGGCAGTGTTGCCGATTATTACAGCTTATAAATCATTTTTATAGGCCATATTTGGTATGCGGAGACATAATGAATGATAGGTAACGGAAATAAACAATTTCTATTTCGCAACGTTATTGTTTAAACATTGGCTTTTGAACTTGTTCTCACAGTTAGAGTGTTCAACATTAATTGAATTAGACAAGGAATCGATCTGAAAGATATGCGATATACAATAGTTATTCTGTTTTTCTTCATTTAATTAACCAACTGAAGCTTGAGGAGTTCAACAACCGGTGGCCGGTCAAGATTTATCGCTGGAAGAATTCATTCTGGAGATTAATAAATTTAGATCAAAGTTCGTACATCGTCCATCCTCGTTTACGTACAAATTTGACAACAGAAGATACTTTATTCCAACACATAGACAACCTTTTAAATTAAGTAATTACTCACGAAATTTGAAAAATGGCACAGCGTTGAAATATGTATGAATCGTAATCTTGTGCGCATATCTAAATTAGATGAATATTCACGTTAAGCGACATTCGAAAGTAATTTATAATACTTTGACCATGAACAAGAATAGTTAATAACGTAATCGACACTAATGAAAAACGAATAGGGGATTTAACCATCCTTATGTACTTATAACAGTACCTAGGTATATTTTGCGAGAGAAACAAAGACGAAACACTTTTATCAATTAGTTAGGGCCATCATTATAGAAAATCAATAAATTGAACACAATATGTTAAATAAGTAATAGGTATAAGCGAAGGGCACACATCTTGTTATCTTTTCATAACAACCATAGGATCTTACATATAATTCCGCAATTAATACAAGGTTGTGATGGTACGTAATCATTACCTGTATACAAGTAGTTCAATGTTACAAGTTACATTAACAAGTAAAATTATTACCTTATTACCTTTTCCTTGTCGAGTGCATTTAACTGTGAAGAATTATTGTCGCCTGACTGAGACTCTAGAAAATGTTGGAAAATTTGAACAGTCTGATGGTCACATAAGTAAGTTGTATTGTGATGGGAAGCTTAGAGACAACAGAAATATTAAAAAGACGAATTCAACCTTTTCCATTTGTTACTTTTTAAGTCACCTAAATTGTTAGTTGCAAAGTTCAGGGCCTCGATATTAATGGATTTGGCTTCAAAAACTGCAAACAGTGATAAATGTTGTACTTGACTGAGACCTAATTTACAGTTCTATTAGAACAGTTAGGTAAATTATAAATGGAAAATAGAGCGACACTAATAAATTGACATTGTATTAAAAATTAGTGTATTGTTGTTAATTGTGAAGTGTAAACTGTCACAAATCAGGCGTATAATAGCGATATCCTAAACCAAGATACTCTACAATCACAAGCATTCCTTTTCGAGAAGGTACCAAAACTACAAATTAGAAACAATAGGAAATAAAGCGGTACTGATTTTAATTGAGCATTTAAATTTCAAATGTAAGTACGTTTAATAATAGCTCTACGATTATGATCTCCATCTGGTAGACAATAAACAAAGGCTGTAAGCGATTAAAAATTATGCACATTATTCCAATGTCTTTCTAATGGACACATGTTATAGTAAAACCTTTATCAAGCTTATTAATGATCCGTGACAAAAAAAATATTAAAACAGTTATACTTGAATGATTTTGACTTGAACTGATTTATTGGCGGAAAATGTTTCTTTTTAAACGCTTGCGTTAAACAGGTTTATTTGCATATCGATTGTTTCTACCCTTATAATGAAAAATAAAAAATTTGCACCACTGCAATGCTAAAAGACATAATTTATTTACGAATTAAATGATCAAACGCATTTAACGTACCTATAGAAATCATTTCATACGTGTAACTTTGTTAAAATATGGAAAAGAATTTCATGAGAAGAAGGAAAAACTTGTGTGCTGAAATTTTCCACCAAAATAACTGATATAAAAGAAGTTCAATGAATGACTTTAAAACGTGTGTTAGGCATACTCAGGTTTCTATTAGAAAAACAGATTGTTTGATGAGGCCGTGAATATAAGTTTTGATGGCATAAAGCATGAAAATATAGCAATGAAAGAAAAAAAATTATTTACTTTTCAATTACTTTCCTTGCTTTTTTCGTATCAATAACTACTTTAATCCGACACAAAAACAATTGGGAATGGAGTGCATAACCATAACGAACTTCGGCGCCCATTTTGACGAACTTACAGGCAAAGTGGTATCAAAAAACTAAAACCACTTTACTTAATATTGTTTCATCAAAAATCCGAATGAGTCAAAATTCCAAAAAAATATCATTTAACAGTAGTGATTGTTGGTAAATGTTGTCCCCTTAGATTGATTAGGTTGATAAATTTTGGTTCGTCTCCACATAGGCCAAATATTCCCATATCTCTATTAGGAGACGCATTTAAACGGCGAAAACCGTAGTTCATCCAACTCCTGCAGTTATTATAACTCCAAATAATGTTGCTAATCGTCGGTCGCTTCTTTATACTTGCATCCTCCGAAGTATTCAATACTTAGTTTCTTCAATGCGTAGTGATCACATTAACAGGGTGGCCTGGACGGACATTGAAGAACTGAAAGGTCAATTATATCCATATTCAGTCCACATTTTTCAAGAATAATTTTTTGAGTTTTTCACTGTTTTGTGACGAATTCCATAATAGGTTAATATTCGACTTTGTGCATGATACGTGACATCATAATTTGACACATAATACGAGAGAAGATCAATAATTAGCTACACCATGGATCTGATGCTCTCTATGGCAGACCAGAAGGGCGTCAGGAGTATAATCCCCCCCTTTGAGGTTTAATTAGTATCGTATACTAGTCAGGTATGATTCCTCAACGTGCAGCTGGGGGTATCTTTGAAATACAATGAAATCAGGTATGGCAGTAGGGGGTCAGAATCAAACTTTTTCCGAAGACCGGATGTACGTCAATTCCGCGGAAGGTCAATTATGCGTAAAATTTTAATGTACATATAATGGATTTAATTCAATAAGTAGGGCGATCCGGGGAACTAAAAAAGACGCCTATTCCAGCGTAAAATATCCCGCGGAACAAATCGTGAGTGGATTTTATTTCAGCGTAATTTCGCGGAGTTAATCATCGCCGAGGCGGAGCGGCCTATAATGTAGAATGGATTAATTAGGGGAGACCGGGGGGCGCCTTAGAGTTTACGCGGAATTAATTTGCCTTTATCCCAGAGGATCACTTCAAAGACGTAACAGTAAATGGGGAACGTCATCGAATTAATGTCAGCTAAAAATAGGTATGGAAATGCTAAGTATAAAAATAGAGACTGAAGAACAAGTGCATAAATTTCATATCAAAATTTGAAATTTATACATTTTTGAATTCAGAAAAATTGTCTCTTTCTGAAATTATAAAAAAATTTTTTTTTCGGGGGGACTAAAAATGGCTCAACAAAAAAAATGTTTTTTTGCCCTGTAATATAGAATACGTAATACTCAATAACTTTCAATTTAAATGTTTTTTCCTAATGTTATTAGTTTAAGAAATATCGTCTGGACATTCCAAGCCAAATCACCCTGTATAGTGTAGGTACATAGATTTTGTTAACGAGACCAAATGTTCAGTACATTGTTATCAACAAAGAATTACGTTGAAAGTATTAAAAATTGTTTGAATTTTGCAAATTTCTTCATTTCGTTGTAGCTTTTTTATATGATGATGCAATTGAAAATTTGATGTTTTTATTTTCTTCTTCTAAGAAAATGTTTTTTTAAATATATTTTCTTTAATTTTACAAATAATTACACCAAATAAATATGGTATTACTGAAAAGGTAATTAGGAACACTTTATGATAAAGGCATGTCAAAATTTAAAAGTAATATTAAAAATGTGATAAATTATTAATAAGTTTCATAAAAAAGTAATTTTTCATTTCAAGAGTGACGCTTTGACTTTTGCCGTTAAGAAATCTAAACTGTGTAATTTTGAGTTAATTAGTGATTTTGAATTGAAGTTAAGTTAAGAATCTACATACGTTTAAACTTCATTTTTAATGGTTATTTTCATTTTGGTAAACCTACTTTTAGTCTCATGGTTTCAACTGCAATGCTTCTTACATGTCACATTACAAGCTCAGTGACAGGCTAGTCAACCTGTGTTTTCATAATAAACTTACAAATATTTGCTCCAGAAATTCCAAAATATTCAAAAAAGTTGGTTTGATTGTTATAAAATATCTAAATAAAAGCGTAAGTAATTACAGTTTTTGATTACATCTTGTAAATACACCTAGCGTAAAGTAAATCACGTATCGAAAAATAAAAATCGGAAAAAAATTTGACTTAAGTAGTCACTTTTGCCTTAAAATGATGACCTCTTTCGAATCCATTTAGACCATTGTAATGGGGTTGGTGGGTTGGGATGGGGGTGCACCGAGTTCAAATCTCATGACAAAACAAATGTTTGATAGTTAAACCGTTTATTTCTTTTAAAGACAGTTCATCGTTCTGTTCTGTAAATAGAGAAAATGCAATACAAATGATACAAACCCAACGAAAGAGGTCGTCATTTTAAGGCAAAGTGTCACCTTTAGTAAAATTTGTCAGGACTTGCAATATCAAACAAGAAATATGGCATTAATGTCTGAATTCTGTGACTCAAAACCTTACTCGAAGCACAGTTTTAGGGCGAAATTACTCAATATGTCAAAGTTATGCTGGTTTTGATCTAAATGTAGAAAAACTATGATATTTAAATGTAAAACTCGGTGGTACATCATTATTTGCGGTTGGTTCTTGCATTTCGCTTTGTTTCTTCATATTTTAAACCATTATAGAGGGTGAGATCGATGAATTTTTCACTTCACCCAATTAAGGGCCACCGTAATGTATATAAAGGATGGTAGTTAAGAATAAGAAAGCAAACGGATAACTTTCATTATTTTATTCGAATTTTGACATTTCTGCTTCTATGATACAAATTATGTCTTTATTCCGTTCAGTGTACCGTTATTGCATTATAATAGCGGAGATTCTAGAAATAATAACACATCTCCTTGACTTGACAGAGACAAATAATGATTTAGGCTCGATCTTGCTATATAAGTAGTTAGGTTTTTTTTTAATTGCTACAAAATACAAACCATACGTTCTATATTTACACTAGAACATCCTCGAGCGTTTTACGGATAGTAATTTGCGCACTGATAAATTACTTTTAAATAGATATGGCTACAATGTAAACTTTTGTACAATGTTTAATTAAGACCTTGTAGGGCGGATTACGATATAAATATTTCAAGCAACTTGTTCGCACTGCAAATTATGTTATTTTATGGTAAAGAAAAAAGTTCATTTTTGCGTTAATTTCTTTGACACGTTAATAAAATTGAAGGAGATTAACATCTATGTATGAAATCTAATTGAGCATAAATAATTTTAATTGATTGTTTCAAGATAAGCGAGTAATTATTTAATTTAATGGATAGAAGTCGATTAAGTGGAATAACGTACGTATTACAAAAATGGGCCATCTAGCGTCTAGTTTATCATGGATATCGTTCAACCGGTTGTAAGTCTAGCCCTTTTTTGGAAAGTCGTCTTTGCATTCCGGGACAACGAGACACCCACCGTTAAAACCGGGTACTTTATCACCGATCTCTGCTCAAGTGACATTTATTTTGTAGTCGTGAGAATTTTTTCTTCTTCTTTCATTTTTAACGCATTTATTTTCTTCGAATCTATATTGCGCTTAGTATTTATTACCGATCCCATTTGAATTGATTTGACGATAAATGTTGACGTTATTGTGCTCGTTTGTATTATGTATGAGTATTGTACGGCTGCGGCATATCAATTACAGAAGAAATACTTAAAACTAGAGATACATTTTGATAAAACGAATTGTTTAAAACCAATGGAATCTTAAAAGATCCATTAAACAACTCAATCGGAAATGATGGGTGAACACCATGTTTGGCTATTGCCGAAATAGTGATTAATGACATCGTCTATTAAATAGTTTAAGTTTAAAGACTCCGTGCAAAAGCGGTTAATAGTCGTTATAGTTGATGGTTATGTAAATTATAAATATAAAAGTTGCACTACAACATGCGGGAACCTTTCATCAGATAATGGTACTGAGTCTTAAAAGTTCTAGATTTACATCTGCCAGTGATAAATGGTCCCATTTAAGACAATTGATAGGTAGTTCTTCTTATATAACAATACACACCTTTATATCAACACGGGACGCTTTCGAAACTATACCTAGTCTTCTCAGGCGAAACCAAATATTTTTGTTTTTTGAACAGCAACAAATTAGTGACATATGGTTGAAGAGTTCATTGATTTTTATAACAGTAATGTAATAAATTCTAAAACCTAAAAAAACAAATCAGAAAATAATACTTGCTACGAAATGGCTTTGGGGAAGCGTAGGGTGCAAATTACAGTAAATTACAAGTAAAATCAACAAACAAATTGTATTTGAATCGGTGTAATATTGTAAGTGATACTTCCATGGAGAATTATCTATTTATTTCACATCAAGCCACCTACGTTTATCAACGTATTTAACCAATTTATGTTACGAACTTTGTAGTGAATCTCAAAATCATCTATACATATATCTAATTCTGTGGTCGAGAAGATGGGGTTCTTCTTCTTCTTCTACAACAACGTTAACTCTCATCAGTCATCACGATTAGGCACATCTGATAAATCACGTTACAATTGGCAAACGTGTGGTAGAGATTTTGAAAAGAGAATCAGCGTAATGAACGTGACTTTAGAAATCTTGATCCTACCACCGCTTCCTGTTCCACTTTGTGTACTGCGTTAGTATCTACAACTAGGTACCCCACTTATACATTAGATAAAAGCAAGTTGATCATTGCATCCGTCGGCATTATTAGTGATAATGTGGAGTTCAATTGGCGCATGGACTCTCAAGTCGTTATAGAGGAGAGGTACCTATACATTTTGTATGTATCATGATATCATGAGCAAAGTTATCACTTTTATGAGTGCAGTTTGAAAAGTCGAACATTGTTTAGCTCTTAATGAATCTTTTCAATATCAATTGGAACAATTTCTATGAGTGAAAATCGCAGGTATGATTCAAATTCCATTTTTGAAGTAATGAACCATCTGGATTCATTTGAAGTATTTACAAGTTAATGAGAATGAAATATTTTAGAAAAAAGGAGCAATTTTATGTGATGATGCCGATTTTGTGTTATTTGTATCATTTGTATTTACCATGTATTTACATGGTTTTCATTTGTTTTTAATTTAAATATACATCGTTCAGCATGAGAATGCTTTAAATAGAAATTGTATAAGCGTTTATTCAGAAGCAATATCTTCATACGAGGATGTATTGATAACTAGTTAGCCTAGACCAGTTCCATGCATAAACAAAATATGTATTGCGATACTATAGCAACGAACAATAACTTATTAGAAGTGTCAGTGTAAAGTTTGACGTCAAAAAAGTAAACCGGAGTTACGTAATAAATTAAAAGAAAAAAGATGTCCACCGAAGTTGTGAAAATCCAAAAATTGGAGTATCGAGCCATCATCAAGTACCTGTATTTAAAAGGGTTAAGAGGTAAGCAGATTTACGAAGATACGCTTAATACTCTTGGTGATCAATGTCCTTCGTATGCGACCGTGAAAAATTGGACTGCAAGCTTCAAAAGAGGTAAATTTTCCATTGAAGATGATGACCGATCGGGAAGGCCAGTTTCTGTGTCAGTCCCCGAAAATATCGATGCAGTTTCATGACATGATTTTATCAGACCGTCGAATTGGGCTAAAACGGATATCTGAAGCACTGAATATTTCATACGAACGCGTTCATCATATAGTTCACGTCAATTTGGACATGACAAAAATTTCTGCAAAATAGATCCCCAAATGTTTGAATGTTGACCAAAAGCGTGCAAGGGTAGAAGCACCCCCTTCACCAGATTTGGCTCCGTCCGACTATCATCTCTTTCCTCAACTGAAAAAAAGTTTAAAAGGTCGTAAATTTTCTTCCAACGAGGAGGTAATAAAAGCTGTGGAGGTCTGGTTTGCAGAGCAAGAAGAAACATTTTTTTTGAAAGGTCTAGAGACGTTGCAGGTTCGCTGTAATAAATGTATCCAATTAAGAGGAGAATATGTTGAGTAATAAAATATTTTGACATTGAAATTTTATTTGGTTCTATAGTAGGCTAAGAATTTTTCAATATATCCTCGTACGTACTACATAGTTATTCAGCGAGTATGTAGAAATAATAGACAAATGGATCAGTTGGTTACTCTGGTTACATACATGTACCTGCACCTGATTTCTACGATATTTTCAAACAAGGAAACAATCTTAGATTTTTGTCGAACCTCAAATTTTTCCCTATTTCGTACCGCTTATATAATCAAAAAAGATCATCTTCTCAAGTAGACAGTAAAATTGGTATTTGATGTGCAAGAACATGAAACATTTCCATATTGTATGTATTATAATTTCTTGTGACACTCCATTAATGATGATAAGCGTGTTTACGTTTGGCCCGGTTGATACGGGTTCGAACCTGCCCAAGGTAGTCTAAATCCGAGAAAAACTAAAACACGCTATTTTCTCGGAAAGGAAGTAAAATGGTAGGACCCGTGTAGATGTGATGTACAAGACTCACTGGTTAGGAGTGGAATTCCTAAAATTCGAATAGGGGTAGTACTAATAACTAAATAAGTTATTTCGCGAAGATATGTACTCTATCGCGTTCTTCTCTGGATAATAAAAGCTTGTAACTACCTCAGTGGTTTTATGGTAAGCGGGTTTACTTTTCGTCTGAGTGACGTAGGCTCCAACACGGTAAAGGTAGCCGTTTTTCGAAAAGAGAAGAAAAACTGAAAGGTACGCGTTCTTCTCAGATAGTAAAATCGTAGGTTCCGTGTCAATCCTATGTTCGGTACGATAAAGCGCCCTGGTTGAGGATAGAATTCTAGTAAGGGTTGTGCTAATAACCAAAACAGTTGATGTCCGTAGAGATGCTTGTAAATCCGCTGTTCCTAGATCTCAGCCCACAGCATAGATAAACAAGGTACACTTGTGGTGTAAAATTCACATATTGCATCAAAGGTTTGAATATTTATATTCAAACAGGAATGGACGTGTAGAGATTTAAGTACTCGATAAATTGACCAAAAAACATTAAACCCTTCAAAGAAATATTTTACGCTGTCTCATAACAAATTAGGTCTGCAAGTTAAAAATGCATTGAACATATACAGGGTGTCTCAACGATCTGGGGGTGGAAGATTACTGTTGATTTAATAAAAATCCAATAACAGATTTGTAGTCAACAAAGCGGAGCATCTTGTAAAAATATTTTTGTATATACAAGGTGTCCATTTCCGTTCCGAGCACTATACTGAACATGTGTTTTTTATATTCTATGTTAACTGCTCTGCAAAATGATATGACTAACGGTTATTGACATTTTTATGTACAAAAATTAGTGTTCTACCATCTTGAAAGAAAATAAAGTATATAGTTTGCATGTATTTTGGTCAAGTTTTGTTGTCCCACGCACAAGTTGTTTACTTTTGTGAGCTTTTTTTATTTCTATTAGCATCCTCTTGCAAATACGTATATATTTTTGCAGTTGTTCTTCTTTACTTGTATATAATGCAATGTGTGGGCTGCTACTGCATGGAGTACTAGTTTTGTATTTAAAACTGAAAGTTAGTATTATTATTACTTTATTGTGTGGTGCATGCAGCATAAACTTAAGTTTCGTAAGGTGTGTGCTCGCTGAGTGCGATATCCGCAGAAATCAGAATATGAAGCACAATGGAGACAACAAGTGGGTTCATCACTTTAGCGACAGTATATGATTTGTTTAATGTACTTTTTACTTGTCTGCTCTCCATATTTGTAAGTGTGTCTGTTTTACTCATGTAATCTTTTCACCAGTAGCAGTACACATTCATTTCGATTGGTAGCTATACGAACAAGACTATTACTGCTACTACTATATTGAGCCCTAGAGATGGCGTCCGTAAATAGAGTGGAATACAGTGACTTTATTACAAACAGTGACGACAAGCGTGGTATCGATTTTGATTGGCCGTGGTATATTTTGCATCTTAATGGCGGCATGACTGTGTTTACCTTTGATCAGCGTGTGATTTTTATTTGGATTTAGGGCGTTGCTAGGATACCACCGTTGAGTTCATATAAACCCGCCCACAATTTTGCCTCTTAATGGCGGATAATCGCGCTTGTCGTCACTGTTTGTAATACAGTCACTGTAGAGTGGAACAGAGTCAGTAGATTAACAGAGTACCGCAAGCCTTTGACGCGACAAATGCCGCCCTGGCGGCCATTTTTAGTCCATATACATAAAATATACTTACGAAGTGCGTAATTTTTAATGAAATGCCGTGTTGTTGTGCCGTTAAGTGTATTTGTTTTATTATATTCCGAAAAATTTAGTCAAAACATCATCTATTTTACTGAGCGTGTAGTGAATGAAGCACGGAAAGGACTAAAAATGGCGGAGGTTGCGGTACTCTGTTAATCTACTGACTCTGGAGTGGAAACCTTGACATCAGCTGAGAATTTGCTTGTTTTTCTTGGGAATGTCATGGTTTGCTTCTGATCGCATTTCAAGTTGGTGGAGAAGCAGAAATCGCCAACTCGTACTGCAATATCTCGAAAATTCAGATACACCGACTAATAATTAACCGTGACAAAATTTCATTACAAGTTCATCGTATTTAAAAACCAATTCACAAGAAATTAGTGAAGACGTTTTTCATATTTTATTTGACACGTAAGGATTATTTCGCGGCACACGTAATTTCATCTATTATGGTGAACTGGTAGTTGAAAATAATGATTACTTTTTGGACTTTTTTGTGCAACAATAGGTATGAAGTAGGTGCGGTTTTTCCTCAATATTAAAACATTCATTAGATGGGTCTCATTTTCAATTAAAACATGTCTGCTTCTCAAATCTTATATGTAATAAAGCACCCATTATAATTTTGCTCCGAAATAAGAATGATCGTTAAAATTTAATTAAATTTTGCTACTATGTGATTCCCAAGAGAAGCGATTACCACATCATCGAAATGAAATCAAACCATTTATTGAATTTATTAAACAACTTCCTTTAGAACGGATAAATACTAGGTACTGATACAATATAATATCGGGTAACGAAATACGTTATTAAAGATATAAATGGACTTGAAGTATCATTATGTGATGAAAAAAGTAGCGTAGCAATGCAATCAATAAGGATTTACTGTTAATTCAATTTACTAAATGGGCACATAGAGAGTTTTAATATACTTTGCAAAGAATTTTCTCTATATAAGCTCTCTTGTATTATTTGACACATAAGATTGCAGTTTAATATAAATTACATCAAAACTTATATCTAACTTAAAATCTAAACACTATTAATTTTAATGGAGGTAATTTTCACATTCTATCAACAAATTAGAAAACTAATTAGGATGATAATGTTCGTTGTTAGTATAAAAGAGATGTAGCTTTAACGGCATTAACATCATTTACCTACGTACTTTTGCAATAAGACATCTATATTTTTCGAGAGATTATATCGCGAATCTATAAAATTCCAACAACCTGACTGAAGAAATTTTGTATACTAATTATCCTTGTATTTACTAGTATTTCCAATCAAGGAATAGTTGTAAAAAATTATATAGCCGAAGAAGACAATACCAAATTGGGAGTGCGTACCGTTATAAAATAAACTACAAATCTCTTGATGAATTGAGATGAATTCAAAATCTATGATTTTTGAAACTTGAAAATTCGTTATTTGCTGTTTACTATAACAACGGAACGCTCCCACCTAATGTAGCTGTTAGAATTTGAAATTTTCGGATATATTATGTGTTCGTTAATAATTTTAACCCATTTTAATTTTTGAAGGTAGGTAGGTACTTGCTGATTTCCTAAAAATACAAACAACGAACTATTTGAATTGAATTTCTTTTCATTGCAATTTAGCATCGCGAATAGTACCTACTCAAGAAAAATATTATTTAATGATCAAGTTTTATTAAGGAAATGTACATCTCTAGTTTTGAATACAAACAGTGTTTAATTTTATTTGTTCGTTTTCACTTTTTTAATTGCTTTACCAGTAGATAATTGACAACGAATCAATGTTAATATTTGTACTTTAATTACTGTTAATATAATTAGAGCAACATTCAAAGAGGTTCATTTAAATCCTGCGGAAGAGGCGACTTAACATCTGCTCACTCAATGAGAGTGGTTAACCACATTAACTTTTTCCGATGTTACAAAATGGTAGATACTTTTAATAAAACGGTAGCAAAGACTAAATCGATTAATCATAGGTCTTTAGTAGAATATGACGTCTAATGTGGATTCGGTCAAAGAGAGAGCGTTAAGTAATATAAAGTAGAATGAAACACACAAAACCTCCGACATAAATAGTATATTCAATTTTATATTGTGTTATTTAATAAAAGGGGATGTGGACCGTGCAGGTACTTATGAACAGAAGATAAATCGTTGTTGCAAATACAAAATTGATGAAAATGTATAAAATGTGAGCAAAATCACAGATGATTTGATAATTGATCACCGTTGTATTAATTAAAAGATTTTGTTAAAAAAAACTTCATTAGTTGAATTTTTAGCAAAAATTTAAAATTGTTTAATATTATGTATAAATAACTGGGATTAATTTAAAGATATACTTTTCTTATTTATATTCTGTACAGTAACAACCTTTCACCTTCATCGTATACCAATAACTGCTTGATGATCACCAGAAAGGTCGAAATTAGCCTCAACTCCTTTCATTAATTAACATCATTTATTATATGATATATTGATTATGGGGGAATTTTGTATAACGATTCAATCAATTCGTGAATAGTACATAGCACAGTTCTTGAAATATCTACAGAGATACACCTAATAGTTCCACAAAAAAATTAACTTCGCTTTTGGGTTACCGAATATGGGAAAATAGTGGCAATGTTACAAAACGAGGCTATATATTTTATTATACCGGGAGGAAAAGGCAATATTCTGCGATAATTGACTATTCCAGAATATTGCCCTTTCCTCCTCGGATACCCCATACAGATACACTACAGAAAAATTCATAGATATATTAAAAGGAGAGCATACATTGTACAGCACTCCCAAAAAGCTACATCTTAGTGTTGAAGGAGAACAACCTATTCATCTCATGCACAAGATGTTATTAACCTTTGACCAGTCATCTTAAGTTCTCAGGGAAGGTCAAAAAAGTCACAGTTGCACTAAGTTACACATCATTCCCAGTAGTAGGTGCGTATGTGTTGATGAGCTGATGAACCACTAAATAGTTCAGTCGATCACTTTAGAACAAAGTGCGATTTATTTAAACATCAAAGGATATTAAAATCTTGAATGATCTTTATGATTCTCATTGACGAATCTTTTGTTATAATCCAGGGCAACCAGTCACGTGCACATGTTATGATTGAGTGAAGATTGGTTAAATGGATTAAGGATGATGAATTGATATTGATTCCTTTGATCGAACATTTGTATTGCAAAGGTTGCCAGAAGGAGAAGGATGCTAACTGTGCAGATGAAAGATGGAAAGTACAGCTAATAATATTCACTGTTATTAATAGATCAATTTATCTTTACTGTAATGTAAGTGGGGTAATTTGAACATCACTATAGATTACCATTTAGTCGCCTGTAATTTTAGTTCGACACTAATCTTAAAAACGCACATTCTTGTTCGTTAATTGTGCATTCGAGAGAAGTATGGAAAAGACCATAATTGATAATTAGATTACAAGGAATGATGGTTTACATTTGGGGGTTTAATCTCTGATATTTTACTAAAAACCAATTAATAATATCTATGCAAAAAATTCTTGAGACAAGAAAATAAATAATGTCGTTATTAAACCATATATGCATCGCAACGCAGCACACCTTGTAAAGAAAAAAATAAATACCATTTAGAAAGAATAAAAATGTGCAGATCGTATTCAAAAATTTACAGGAAAAGTACCGGGTTCTCTTTTTTGGGACAAGTATATGCAACTTGGGAGACTATTTGGCAAAAAGGTAAAAGCAAAACTGGAAAATCTTATTCGAGATTATTAACTAAGTTAGGAGAACAAACTATGGCGAAACCACAGCGAAAAATTTCCATAGATGTGCCTCTTCTTCAAGACAGTACATTGCCCCTTTGTCAAATTATCATCAATTTCTTAAATTAAAGGAAAGTTTTAGAAGTGCAGGTATGGGGACCATGGGGTGTAGAGAAAGATAGAACAGATGACTCCAACTACGTCGTAGTATCCAAAATTCGATGTTCACTATTTGTATGATGGTAAAAGATAGGAAGTCGGTTAATTGGAAGAACTCGGAGGTCTTTATTTCGTTAGCTCAAACTTTTAAAGCGCATTGCTTACTAGATATACTGGAAAAATTGAAAATCGTTATTTTCTTCAAATTTAAATATTTTCTCTACTATTCGTCGTATCAAAAAGATATTAAAGTAAACGTTTCTCCTTTTAGTTTCTGCAAGACGTTTTATAAAAATATTTAATCTAGCATAATTCTCCAGATATGACATAAGATTGCATTTCTTTAAATTGAAAGCATATTATGATTTTAACATAGTTAAATTGCCCATTTTTTCCCATTTTCAACAATATAAGGTTTAACGTATTTATCTCCTTTAGTTTAAGAAATAAATAGAAGAAACGTGTTTGTGGCATACTTTAACGTGTATTATTTTTGAAATCAGCTGCAAATCAACAGATTGCACGTGTGTTAATTAAACTACAAAAACAGTAAGACAGGTCCTCATACTCTTGCATTTAATCGATTTCGTATCCCTTACCGTTTCAAGATACCAGTGATGAGCGTCGAATTTGGGACACAGTGTATATGATAATTTTAACTCGAGTGTCTAAGGTTTTGGGGTAATATTTGTTTCTAAGTTACATCGGAGATAACCGTTTCTATTTCGAGAACGCCCAGTTCTTCAATAATACGAAGGAGAAAATCTAGTGCCGTACTACAAATACAAACATCGAGAATTATGAACTTTTTCCATAATCAGGTCGATACACCTGTCATTTTATTTCTATACCCCCGTTAAATTTTTTAGGTTGTCGGTACTCTGTGCATTTACTTATTACTCAATTTCATTTTATATAGACCTGCTACTTGAGCATTTGAAATTATAGATTGCTAGTTTTAATTTTATATTGATTTATTATTCAAAATGACGATGACAAAGTAAAGAAAGTACAAGTGAAATACGTAGGTAGTACAAATTAGAATATTTAAGTCGAACTGTGTCTCTGGTGTAGATGCAAACTTTATAGGAATACCTATGCTTTTTATAATTGCCAAAACTAGAACGGAAATAAAACAAAAGTAGATTGTCATAAAACAGTGTAAAAACCTAATCAGCAGTGAGTGGCAAAAAACCAAGCATTTAGTCACATAACAGAAATGATGAAAAATCTGAAATATTGGCGCACCCTGCATTATAGACGCAATATATTACTTGATTATTTTATTTTGGTCATTTACAATGAATCAAAATAAAATTACAGTTAAGCGAACAAAAAATTGATTTACCAACCTTCATTTTCTTTTTACTAAATTTATATGACTACAAACAAAAGCAGTGTCTCGAAATGTAGCCTAGAAATAATTTAAGTAATAAAGCAGCAATGACATAACCTTTACATTGCGAATAACTAATTTACTTATGCTTCTTTATATGGATATGGTAATTTGTTTTTCATCTTTTTACGATTGGCATTTTAACAATTTTTTGCTACGCTTCAACAAAAGTTTTATTAGAGATTGTGGCAAGGGTATCTTTAAGGTGATACGGAAACGGAAAGCAAACAGTTGATTGTGTCCGGACTTTTTAATACATCCTATTATCTCAGTTCTGTACCATCCTAATTTTTTGCCATAAACACAGATTAAGTCGATCGTTCCTACTAACGGGTTAGGTAGACAATCATAAAAACAGCACACGGTCACACATTTTACTTTACTGTTTAATTGATATAATACCACAAAAATTAGAAAGGCTAAGTAATTGAACAAAACATTGGCAATGGATGAAGTTAAAGCAATTCCTATATGGAACGACATTTGTAATGCTCTGTAATGTATCTTGATTGTGAAATAATCAGAATCGTTGCAAAGTATTTCAACATTTTCATTTGTTTTGTTTACAAAATCGACAATTTTTTATTCGATTCACCTAAAGTATTACTATAACACGCAATAATAATAATTTTCCGCATGGGGTCGCTTGTTTAGAAATATTATACTCTTATGAAATTAATGTAATCCGTCAAAATTTTAGCTGCTTGTTAGGTAATAGGAAAATCAAACTATCCACAGTTAAAGTTTCAAGAAGAAAATAGGTTTGATAGGTCTCCGGGCGAAAAGGGTTACTCTAGGAAGCGAAAATCGAAACTTTTTATCAAAAATGTTGTCCCAAATATCAAATTTGCATGAATATCATTTCTATTAATAATGGCTTACTCTAATAATTATTATTAATAAATTTTGGAAACGAAAATTATTTTTATATTTTCATATAAATGAATTACTACGAAGCCAAAAGAGTTTTGATCAATTTTACAGGTGATTTTTCTCGTACTGATATTATCAAGTTTTTGACGATTGGAAGTTTCAAAATAGTACCTATTATTTAGTTATTTAGTACATGCAAATTTACTGTATCTCACTAAAAAAAGTAAGCTACATTTACAAAAATAAGTAATCAGCTTTGCAAAACGATTTCGACAAATTTCTGTCCAATTTGAACGACGCACGTATGACAAATATTGAATAGGAGAAAGTTGAG
The DNA here is from genome assembly GCA_036250285.1 of Pyrocoelia pectoralis. Classification (NCBI taxonomy): domain Eukaryota; kingdom Metazoa; phylum Arthropoda; class Insecta; order Coleoptera; family Lampyridae; genus Pyrocoelia; species Pyrocoelia pectoralis. The sequence goes on from CM070077.1 coordinate 14,326,657, forward strand.
CTCATTTACGACACATTCATTGAAATACCAATAAAATAGATTCGCGCAATTTGGAAGACCACTCATTGAACGTGATTGCTCTCATTCGACTAACACTTCGATTTGAGAGTGCTTTAAAGTGAGAACCAACGATGAAAATTCTCCCACATAAATAATCTCACACAATCTCACATAATGAAATCAAAATTTTTACATTTTTGCAAAATAATATCCAAATGAGATGTGTTAGAAGGCTATGAATTTACAAACATAGCCAGCTGTACGAGGTACATTTAATAGCAAATTGATCTTATTAATTCATTATTACTTCACATTCTAAATCATAACAAAAATTGTTAACTTTTAAGGTTCTTTGGTATGCCTAGGAGTTTAGCTGTGTTTTCCATAGGCCATGAAGTAAATACTTTACCACGTGCAACATATTTCACAGCACTGCCCAATCTATTCTTATTAATCTTGTTGAAGATGCTGCCTTAGTGGGAAGAGGGCTTTTTTACATTTTTTATGATAATAAATGTACCCAACATCTTCTCAACAGTTCCTCGGGAAGATGGTTATGATTTTTATGAATCTTGTGTTATATCGATAGATTTTTGGTAAAACATCGTAAGCGACGAAACTTGCTATAACGACTTTTTAATTGCGCCTGAATGGAAGAATAACGTCCCTGCAAAATATCGTTGGTAAAAACTACACATTTTCCGTTAAAAACAATTTTACTGTAACTTAAGCTCCGACACCCTTTAAATACACGAAAAGAAAAGTCTCTACGTATGTGATTCCATGGGAAGAACTGGAAATAATGGGTTTGAAAACAATTTATGTTGGCCACCTTAGGTATATCGCAAAGCCACATGTCAGTTATACCGTTGGAGCAAAGATTTATCACTGACGTACTACATACACCAATTACTAAAACACCCTTGGAGCAAAGGAGTCATGTATACAAGTTTTTAATGAAGTTTCGAGCTGTACATTCTCCTTACTGTAGGAACCACGAAGTTACTTGCCATAAGATTGAGGGAATGTGGTGTTCTTGCATAAAATTTTCATAATGTATAATGGTCAAGGAACCCGTCACGTTAAAAAAACTTGAATATCACTAAAAGGAAATACGTTATTGTCAATCATGATTTTAATCTTAGGTTCCATCTAACGAAAAAGGGCAAGTAGAGTTTGTGTGAGGTAAGAAACGATGTCGGCTTTAAGAGTTCAGAGAATGATTAAATATTATTCACACAACACATCCTAGATAAAAAGATCAGCTCACCCTACGTGGCGAATGATCATAGTAGACATTCCTCCGCGCCAGTTATGACCTCCAAAAGGTGTCGAACATCCGACATGGTGACAAACTTGCTTCTATATTACTCCTGAAAGTATTCCTTCTTTAACGAAGCTGTATATGAAAGCGGTATCAGCACCGTTTTTTCCTATTGATGGGAAGAATCGGAAGGCAACCGTGGCAGCAATGAGGTGTGTCTCATTTATGAGAGTGCACCGTTATTTACAAGTACACTGAAGAAGTGGATGAAAAAAGAAGCATTAAGTTAACTTTACTGTTGGACAAAATCGTAACCACGTTGCATCAATATTTAAAAGTTTCTATTGAGCGTAAAATTTGCGTTTTTGCTACCTATTATCAAAAATGCAAAAAAGCCCTCTTTCCACTAAGGCAGCATCTTCAACAAGATTAATAAGAATAGATTGGGCAGTGCTGTGAAATATGTTGCACGTGATAAAGTATTTACTTCATGGCCTATGGAAAACAGTAGTTATACTTACATGCTTGTGTAGATACTGCAGTAAATGAAATTATTGAATGATTTATTAAAGGAAGAATTGTGTGGGCACCATCAGAATGGCTCACACCAGTTGGCAATGCTCGAGTTAACCCAAAACCATTCACTGTAATTAACTTAGATCACAATGATTTTTTGATAGCTTTTGTCACAAAGGACTACCAAAATCATACAACCAAAATTCAATCAGTTATGAATTGTGGTGTTGAAGAAATGAGCTAAGGAGAGGAGGTACTCGTGACATACTGTTACAAATATTCTGGGGCGGAAATATATCCTGGTACCTAGGTATATCATAGGTTTTAGTGTAAACGGTAGTGTACAATAAATATGTACATCATTTTTTAGGTAGAAAATTAGTAGTATGTTTCTTTTACTCATGCCTACTTTCGATTGCTACTCCAAAATATAACAATTTAATGAATTATGCGAGCAGAAAGTTATTACACAAAGATTCGTGAGTGAGTTTAAAATTTTTCCATATAAGTCGAGCTATCCCTAGCAGAGAGAGGGACGAAGAGGCCGCTAATTCTAATTAATCAAGTGAAATGATTTTGATTCTTTTTCATGTGGGCTACGTCAACATGTTGCTTTAATTAAATAATATTAAGGTAAGGTTGCGAGTTGTATTTTATTATTTCCAACCCCTTTGTGAAACTTGAACCACCATCAATGATGTCTATGTTCAACTTTATTATTAGTATTATTTTTCATTTTTACGGAAAACATGTTTTTTTGTGTACCTAGGTACGTTATGACTTATGAGTAAAATTATGTAGAATTCTTTCTATTTCGCATGAACGTCGAAATGACTTACGAATTTTCTGTTCATAGCTCAGGTACTATGAAGTATGAATACACAATAGCCAACAAAACATAGTATGTACGTGCATCTTTTAAAACAAAGAATGAAACAATGTCTATAGTGTTTTCATCTCAAATAATTGACACGATTGGATAAAGCTATGGGATAAGAACAGAAAAACCATTCAGGTAAGGAATCAGTCGATTGATGTATGGTAGATTTCATGGCTTCTCTTAGTTTCAGTAACAAAGAAGAAATACCCGGGAAATAGAAGAGAAGCTACATACAATCGCATTGCAAATATTAACACCAACGCTACCAATAAATTACAAGTATCAGTTAATCCCTTTATTGGGTTTTATACGTCGTACTTTCACATATACAACTGTATTTTATTGGCATAATGTTCTTTTTAAATTGCTCATCCTCTTCAGTACTCTTTGTCATGACTGTCAAAATGAGATGGAATAATGCTAATAAGAGAAATTTATATAACACACCCTTCTTTGTTATGTTATTCAGACGAATAAATCAAATTTGTGTGTTCTCAGAAGTTTTTAACGACTGCCCCTCGTGAGATGGCGTGCTTCCCCCATCCTACTCACTGGCGAATTGATACAAGTGATATAGGAATAATAGATACATTTTGTTGTTTCTACGAAGTAAAAGAGAATCAAACAACTATAATTGTTGCTAACATATGTTAAGCTCTGTTAAATATTCCACTTCAAAGAACTGGGCATACACAATTGTATAAAATTGCCAGCTTCCTCTATTTATGGAAATATGAATATGTAGTAGGTTGTAGGACAGGTTCGAAAATGGCTGATACTTTTCTCACATGCAAATCAAGTAAAGTATGTGCACTACCATTACACAACAAAATAACATCAAATAGATAAGAAACTACTAATTACGTTACATGAACATTCTTTCCAAGTCATTGTCTTGTTATTCATTTTTTTTACAATGTCAATGTCACTGCACTCTCCTTAATAAAGTATTTTGCAGTCTTCACGTATCTACTTATATAACAGTCACGACTTTCCATAAGTTACGTTAATTACTTTTAGTCGTTTTTAGATATATGTAATTTGCACAAGAGTATGTGCTTATGGTCTAGTATTTAAATCACGCGCATACAACGTTTTTAAAATACTGAAACCTTTTCTACTTACGATTTATATTGTATTCATCGTCTTATTAAACGTACCTGCAACAAAATAATAAATTATAATAAAAATAGCACCAGAAAGTGTGGATTTTCTTCGTTACGTAAACGAATACCAGCTTTTGAAGGTGTAAAAATTTAGATAAAATAAGGTAATACCTTACCTTACTAGAAATGAGAAACAAGGTTATATAGTTAAACGTGTTGGCATGCATATTTACCAACAGATGTTCAGATTATATGCAGAAATTGGCGTGGGGGATGTGTCGACTTTTGATTTGTATTTTGTACCAATATTCTACCGACACGTGCAATTATTTAGAATTTGGAATAGTATAATAGGAGTTTCAAGGAACATCGAACAACAAAATTGTTATAAGAATTTGTTACGGTAGGTACTTTAAATTAGACATCTATAAAGGTTAAAATAAAATAATAAAATTCTCAAAGTCAATATTTATTCAATTAAAAATTTTACTAAATATGGTTATATTATGTATTTAAATTGTAAGAAAATGTCTTATTAAAATCAACCCGACGAAGCACTTAATTAGTGTGCGAAACATCGTGGTTACCTCCAATTAAAAATTTACGACATTCAAGTTATCAATGTCTTTAATAATATTATAATAATGAATCTATGTATATTTGGTTGCTTAATTTACCTATTTTGTATTAATAAACAATTGCTCTGGTATTTCCAATTTCTGTTGAACTTCAACTGTTTGCAATGACATTAAAAAGCAACCTGTTCTAGTTAAAGTTATTAATTGCTAATTATATGTATATCAGTTGAATTTATTGAATACTAATTGTTTTCAATTAACATTTAAGTGTAGATTTTCATGTTTTTAGTACCTTTTTTAAGAATATATTGTTTTTTTGTGCTATGTGTGCTATTTAGTTTGTTGAAATGTGCAGTTTAGCTAATATTGCTCTTTTTCGTGTGATTGTCTTAACATTTATTCTGTAGCAATACATTTAGCATTAATTTCTTTTCCACCATTCAATATCAATTTTAAGTTAGGGTTAGGTATCTTTTCTCTTATTTATATTTTTTCGTAAAAAAAGTATTGGTGCCTTCGCTTTCTCTTGTATTTTTGCGTAATAAATAAAAAGTGCTCCTATATTTTAGTAGTCCATTGTCGTCCGAAAAGAATGTTCTCTCTTTTAGGAATATCTACATTATTTATAGCTAATATTTTGAATAATTGACCAATATTATAATTCTTATATTGCACACAGTTGATGTATGAACACTTCTATTAGCCCATAATGGTATTACTATCAGTGTGTAAACTCACATATTCTCACCCTTCTCTGAAAAGCACTAATAAAAATTGAAATTTAATGACAAAAACACATATATGCTGGGTGTCCAGGGAGAAGCAGAAAAAGAATTTTTTTAAATTAGCAAGTTAGCCGACTCTTGTTCACACGAAGAAACTTTTCCACATATAAATCACTTCTTTCCCTTGTGCATATAAATCCCTTCATTAAATGACAAAAAAGCTCGACTGATGTATCAAATTTGGCTTTCAATATTCTTTCGAAGTCTTTCTTGGTTTGTGTCATTGCAGAAACGTTTTGCAAGGCCAAATTTCAAGAACGAAAGGTAAAGAAAGACCAAAACATATTCTTCGTTTTACTTACCGTTCTATAAAAGTGATTTTGTATAGGGTAACTCCGGGAGAGACGCCACCCCTTTTTTAAAATTAGGTTTGCAGGCTTACGTAAAGAGATATACAGCTCCAAATTCACTCAGAAGTAGCCACTACTATGTGGGATAAAATACTGAAAGTAAATCTAAGCTAAGATTATTTTCAAGAAATACATTTACATTTAAGCCGAGATACTGCTTTTGGCATCTCTCCCATGGTCTATGGGTGAGATGCCCAATGATGCTGGGACAGATACCAATTGGTAGTTGTTATTAGTACGATGCAATAAATGGTACAAAACATATTTTATTGAACAAAATAATATTATATGGTAGGTAGAATTCATTTTTTCAATTTCAGCAAAATTTTTCCACACATTTCACACAAACATGCTGAATAGCAGCTGTCAATGCTTCTTGAGCCCATTTACCACGCAAATCATTTTTTCTTTTATATCCCGTAGGCATTGCTATAAAAAAGTAAAATATGATACCTAAACGCATGTCGGCATCACACCCGATTATTAAAGTGGCATCTCTACCATAAGTATGGGTGAGATACCACTTGCTTCTGTACCGTATACGTACGTCTAAACATATCCAAATTGTATTAACACAACCTCCTAGATCGTTGCTTCGCATTATTAATTATTTAAATTCAAAATATCAAGTGATTTGTTGTAGGCACATCTTTTTGTAATTGTCACGGAAACTTTGGGTGTAGTTAAAAACTATTATCGCAAAAATCTTACCTAAAATATCAACATACAACGGCCAAATTCCGAACGCAACTTCACTATCTCAGTGTCACACAAAGTTAGTCGCATAATGGACATACGTCAACAAATGTTCGAGATATTAACAAGTGGCGTCTCACCCGCCATGGCATCTCTCCCGGACTTACCCTAAGGTAATATAATGAGAACAAGAAATGTTTCACTAATTCAACATTGATAAATATTTAAAATGCTAGTGGAATTATATTTGAGTTCTTTATCACTCATGAAATGCGAGTAAAACTGGAAATAGTTGATGATATTTTAAATTAGGCAAAAAATTCGACAGCAAGTGTAATTCTATGTGTAATGCTTTTCTGTTTCCTTCCATATTACACTATGGTCACATTTTATTCAAATTTTAATTTAGTTATGTATAATTATGTATTATAATAAATTAGCTCTCTCAGTCTACAGAGCTTACTTAATGATAGGGACTGTTGCTATAAATTAACTCTTGGCTAACTAAATGCTACAATTCTAACTAGGAATGCAATGGGTATTAGAGGAACTTTTTGAATACGGTTTTAATGAAAGAAGTGTATAATTTATAGTTTTTGATTCATATTTATAAATAAATAAATAATTCGTAAAAATAAAGGTCTGTTTAGACGAATTTGCGATCCTTTTGGTTAAATTTTACATTCTGCACTTTTGGTCGTTACTTTACTATCAATATTGATTTCATTGTGTACCGACTTACTGTTTTCTATTATGGCACTTGCGCCTTGCGCTCATATCTCATTTTAGATGGATGTTTTTCTGCGTTCGACATTGCGTTTCCAGCACACTTTTTACGTTTTACGGCAATTATCGGCTTCATTCACATCCATCAAATATTATTTGTACTTGAACAATTTGTGCTGCTCATTTTTCTAGCACCTGATTATACAAAGGGCTGGGGGTTTCACACACAGGTAGTCTTTAGCTGAATTCTGCTCATTGATAAACTCTTCTTTTGAGCGGTCCATTTATAAATTGTTAGTCGTACCTGTTGTAGGGTATTCGGTTCAATGTTACTGTTCTTTGATATACCTATCAATGACTTAGGTACTAACAAAGCTGGTTTTTATCCATGAAATGGATGTTCTGGTCCTACTCATGCTGGCCGTTCATTCTGTTGTGAAGAAGAGCCGTTTCTTCTGATTGCTGTACAAAATAAGTATTTGTTATCCTTTCACGTTATCTTCTATGCACTTTAGGATTGCCAGCCTGGTATATTGTGGCACATTTACCTACACAGCACTATTGTTCTGCCCTTGTTTTGTGCCATAAACGCATACGAATACGTAACTGACCGTTAAGAAGTAAATTATCTTTTACCTTGTGATGTAACCGCCTTTGGCCGCTCTTGCTCTTCATTAATGTAGAAAAATCTGTTCCCGACTTTTAATATAGCCGTAATGGAATCTGAATTGATTGCTAGCTATTTCAAGGAAACTATTATAAACCCGCTAATTTTATTTAGAAATTTAAAAAGTCGGTGTAATTTCCAAATACATACAAGGATGTAGGGATAAATTTTATCTCCGATAATGCTTGTTGCAGGATGAAAGGAACGTTGCTTACTTTATAGAAAGGGATCATTCCACGAATATTTGTGGGGACGGGGACATTCCGTTTTCAGCCAGATTCGAAACACAATGGAAAACGTCAGCAAAACCAATGAACAACCCTCACCTTCAACGTCAGTATGTACTGCATAAATTCAACGTATCTTTTCACTTAAAAGTCAAGGGGACAACAACAAAAGATTAAAAAAAAATCATTCCTTTAAAATGTCAAATTAATAATAACATTAATAACCATTAATTCTGAAAGTTTGCAAAATATCCCGTTTATTGAGGATATTGCGGTGTGTGCACGAGGACGTTAGGAGTCATCCCAGTTAATTAAGAATTTTTCACTTTGTAAGGAATTTGTAAAGAATTACATCGGCAATTTATCACTTTCATCTATTTGCATTTTACAATTACGGTTTCTCCTAGATGCATGTATGAACGTGTAAGATTGCCGATCGTCTTGGAATTAAATGTAGAAGATAAATTAAACGTACAGTTATAATCGTCTTGATACCGTAGCCGATGATTACGTCACTGTATTTGCATAAATTATATTGCAAATTGGCAGATTTAATATTGAAATAAATGGTACTGTTGTAGGTAACCTACTTTAGGTATACACGATACAAAATTGTTGACACAGCGTTATGTATAACTATATTGACATTAGACAACTCGTTGCTGTAAGTTGTTAGAAATGTACAATTCAGTGTGAATTACAGCGATTGCATCTATTCATTGACTTTATTTGTAGTTGTCCATGAACTACATGCAGGATTTCAGCTTTTTTTACGTTCACAAGTGTAGTTATTGATTACATTAATAAGATCAGACAACAAAGACTTGCACAATTTTGTTGTAGAGTAGAGATTAAAACAATTAAAGCATAAATGTCGACTTTCTCTAATCGTTTTAATAATGCCGCGGCGCTTAGAAACCTTGCAATTTATTATGCTTATTAGTAATTCGTCGATTTTAAGGTTAAAGGTCTCTGCCATGTACCATGGAATGAAAGTGTCCGTCTACGTTTTCATAATATTTGCAGTATTGCCGACGGAATCAATATGTAAATTAATATAGTCGAAAGTCGTACGTATGTAACAACTGCAGAATATAGTTATAATAATAACCTAAAATCGCCCAAGAATAAATAAATTACAATAACTGTTGCCTTTCAGAGTAGATTGTCAAGAAAGATAGATTTGTTTCCAAATTCATCTATTTGACATGAATGCATTAATGTTTATAATTAATGAGGGACACGTGCGTCTTTGACATTTTAAATCTGTAAATGTCACATATGGAACAGTCAATCATTGTGAAGAACCATTAACAATACGATTTACTTCTATATTGCAAAACTAATATGTATTCGAAATTAATTATATGATTTTTCTATCGGTTCATTTTGAATATGTTATTATTTTTTCATCTTAATCAAAAAGTGTTTTATTATAACCGTGACAAGTCCGAATAGAATTTAATGGCTTGTTATTAAATGTATTAAATTCTTTTATATTTTTTTCTGACTTTTAATACAACTTTTTTTCTTATGGTCCGTGTTAATATTAAACGGAGTAGTTTTTACCGTTATACTGATATAATAAATGTAGATGTGCTGCTTTGGGCACCTAAACAGCGTACTGGTTAATGAATTTTTGCATGGTGAATTAATTTAGCAGTCATGTAGGCAGCGGGAGAGCAAAAATAAGATTTTAGGCTTAGTGTCGTAGATAGAATTTTTTGCATTTCTTTCTATGGATAAATTCGGGCCGACCATTCCTCTTTTCCTATGACGATAAACAGTTTTGTACTTCTTGGACTAATATTGGACTCGGAATATGTTCAACCGCTCCATATAGACTTATAGAGTAACGCATTACATATTTCGTTTTCCGTACCTAAAAGTGAATATTCTATTTAAAAAACTGTCATTATCTTAATACATGAATACTATCGTTTGACCAAAAACTAAACAAGGGCTGTACTTAAAAGGTTAGCGTCTCACAAATGGTTGTTGTTAATAGGTTTACTAAGAAATAATTACATTTTATTCTGACATAAACACATTTTCTTTTTATTCAACAGTGCATTGTTTTCGAGTTGTTTATTACGTGTCCCTCGTCCAAATAATTTGTATCATAATTTTATAAAAGTATGCTTAATGTGGATATCCACAAAAAGAGAAATTATCAAAGATAATAAATTTCAAGTGAGAACACCTTTCATTTTAATTTAATTCCCTTAAATTATAATTACTTGCAATTTTCTTCATTTTTGGTGTTTAAAGAGGGCGTATACTTAAACGTAAAATATGGTTTCCCTCTTGAGTTGTAGAAAAAAAATCCGGTTAGCAGGTAGAGGTTTAACCCTTAAATTTCACTTGTACAATCCTTTTCGACATAAAAAAATTTGTACGAATCATATTGTCTTAGGACGATCTCCTCCCAAATCTGTTACACCAAAGACAGATTCTACTAATTGGACGACACAAACCACTCAGATGTATTATCGGACAGCATTTCGTCAGCTCTGTGATGATTTCACTTGGTCCTCTCTTAATATAACTTCTCAAAACTACAGGAATTGAAGGATTGTTTACAAGTGTGTGTGTGTGTGTGTGCGGGTGTGTGCGGGTGTGTATGTGTGTGACTGAAACCTATTTGTATGCTTTGCTAGATAGATTTTGAATTTTAAATCCGTTGCAGCGTGCTGTCACACTGTTATGCGCTATAAACAAGGTTTAAGGTTAACAACAGGTCTCCCTTCACTCCCTGAACTGCAAGTATACGGGTAAGAATTGTTCAACATCAATGTTTGAACCAGAATTTGAATGTTTCAAAACGAGGAAATGTCGCTGGTCGAACTAGTAAGCTTCTTAGCTAGTGGTCCCTCATAACCACATCCTTTGGTCGAAAGAGAACATCCTAACTTATCCCACTAACTATGAGGCAGAGATTTTGGCCTATATCTCGAAGGTTAGCCTTACATGTCGTATGCACTTTATATGCTTTGGAGTATCACCAAAGTCAATAAATTCGTTAATAAATTCTCTCGCGCCTTTCCCCTCATTCCTATTTGCTACAGTAGGTACGACGGGTTCTATACACTGAAATCTGTCCCCCCTCCCCCCCATATGGTAGTGTCCATTTCTTCTCAAAATTATATGTGTATATAATGGAGTTAACAAGAAAATTAAATTTAGCCAAATTCCCCATTGATGCAGGTGATTTTTATAACTAGATTTGAGTTCTATATAATATTTAATTTATACAAACTTTATTCCACTAATAAGACGTAGCTCGAATTTAAATATCTATTTGTAATTAAGTAAGTTTAACAGGTTTAATTAACATTTTTGCGTTCGAGGATGCTCGACAAAATGCTTCAGAATTATTGATTCATTTTTTCCGTTAAATTGAATATAGAAGATTTGGCTTTTAAGTTTTAACTATGGACGGCGTATCCGCGTATTATGCATTTAGATTTTTGTTTGATAAAGTGATTCGCAATCTATTTCAGTTTTAAAACATTTTTCTACAACTGACGGACGAAGCTTATAAAGTAGTCAAATATTTATATACCAAAAAGGAAAGATTTTCATACGCACTTGAATATTAATTATATTTGATTAAAAATATGTAACAACAAAAAGAGCATTGCTGAAAAGCACTTAGCACGCAATTCTCCCATTAACGCCACTTGGTCACTATTCAACATAATTACTCCACTTGTCTTATTATTATTATGTCCAGTTCTTCTCTTCAAGCTCATCATTATTCAAATTGACTTTTCTTTTAATCTATTCCACTTTAGAACAAAGTGCGAATTTAATTTAATTTAATTTAATTTTGTGAAGACGTTACATATAGATACATACGAGAAGATCCTTCGCTTACATTTAGATCGCGAGTGAAATATTGCAAGCATGGAGTACATTTTACTTTTGTCTGATCATAGCTTGTGATTTTTTTAAAAACACTATAGTTAACGATGTGATATCTCCAGGAATTAGTACGCTTTTCGTAATTGTACTGTTATCGAATTCGCAAATAATTCTACATTTTCCGCAACTTTCCTCAATTCCTCAATTGTTACATTTTACAGCACAATTGTCAAAAACATTTAATTTAGTATTAAATTTTGAACTTCATCTTTTTCTTCAATTTTATTTAAAACCTTTTAATCCATTCTGTAATAATATAAAATGTAATATAATAACCGAATACATGTAGAAGAAGTACTGTTGTGGGTTTATAATCGCATGTATAGTGGATTTTGATAAGAGAAGACAATAACCGCCTCGAAGTTTTCTCCCAGGGCTGTGCCGTTTTTTTGTTTAATGACAAAAATTTGGGTTCAATAACTGATCGGATAGTATCAGGTCTAGGAAGTTGCCACAATTCATTTTTGAATTAGTTAAAGAACGTATGTCTTTTTATCATGTTACTTCAATAATACTTAACAAAGTGGTTTATTTTTGAAAGTGTTTTGAGCGCTTTCGCAATCGAATTAAGACCATTTGTTCAGCTGAAAATTTAAAAAGTCAATTTCACACGATTGTGGAGAAATTTATCTTTTCTCCATCTCACTCGTCGCGTTTTCTGTACCGTGTTCAGTTATGTTAACCACATTCATCTGTCACTGATCTTTCCATAACCACACTGGAGATTTATTTCTTGAATAAAAGTAAAGGTTTGCTCAATTCTTGTGCTAAAGTGTTTTTCGTTGTAAAGGATTTGCACATAGCGGAACGTTGCTGTAAATGATGTATTTAACGACAATAATAAGGCGGCTCAAAAATGTAAATAAGCAGACAGGATATAGTTACATAACTCGTAGATTAACTGAGTAGTACTTTCTTTGATTTAATTTTTCAAGATTTTGGCTAAAAGGCCCTTGTAATAACAATACTTTCGCTTTGGAGTTTGTTTTTCATTTGTTCTGTATAGGGAAAGAATCTAGTTTTTCTAGTACTAATAGTAACTTTGTTGAAGTGAATTTGAAATTGTCACAACGTCCGTCGTCCAGTTTGTTTAAATCGTGATACCTTGGAAAACTAAAAGGAAGAAGAAGCGCCAATTTTTGGTTAAAATCGTTTAAAATTACGATCATTATACGATTATACTGTTTTAAAAAGTTCTTGCTCGCACAGCGTGAACGAAAACGTTAAATTCTATCAAATGGATTAATTTTAAGTGAGTAATATTAGTTACTTTTTAACGCGCGCTATTAATTATAATGACAGCTAGCATAATAATACATTTTGGGAGGTACTTAATTTATTAACATAATTCAAACACCAAACAATTTGATGAAGATAAATCTTCGGAAACCCACTCGTTTTATAGATGTGTTTGATTAGTTGCTATACTTAACGGTAATGAATTAAGGCAAGATTAAACGGTGTATTTCATACATTGAATACCATTTAAATATGTACTTAGTTGTTGCGATTCATTTGTTTACAAATAGTTTAATTAACAGTTTCGTCCAATCGAAACTCAAAGTGAAAAACATAAAATTGATTACAGCTTACACTTTTATTGACCACCTTGAAAGGAAGACCATTTCGCTTGCGTTCTTAAGACCTCATGTAGAAAATATACGTATACGAAAGGCCAAGACCAGAAAACTGTGTTATTTGTAGTGTCCGACCGAAGGTCGATTTCTGGCCGAAGCCGAAGCCGAAGCCGATTAATCGGCTTTTGCAACAACCTTCGGCCGAAGCCGAAGCCGAAGCCGAAGGTTTAATAACCCCAAGAAATTCAGTTCAAGATTGACTAGAAGTAAAGAATTAATGATGAAGTTCATAGTTTTTAAGTTATTAATGCTAAACAATGCTGAATAACTAATGTGGACTGTAAATAATAATTACTATCACATAAAAAAAATTAATATTAATAATAATTAGTAATCAAAGTTAAATAGTCGTACGTACCAAAGTACTTAACCAAATGCGTGTGCTAACTGCTAATTTGTTTTGTTTTGACCGGCGATGCAGGGTGATCCCGGTCAATCCCCGCCCTCCGCGCGACCACTTTTTCATCGCAATCCCGCGCATTTCGATATAGTTCGTTGATTTTCGGTATTTGCTAGAAACCTTCGGCTTCGGCCAAAACTTCGGCCTATTTTAGCCGAAGCCGAAGGTTTGGCCGAAGGTGGTATTTTTGGCCGAAGGTGGCCGAAGCCGAAGCCGAAGCCGAAGCTTCGGTCGGACACTAGATTTGATGTTCTAATACCTTTAAAAAGTTATGGTCTCCTTCTTAGCTCTGTTTTGTGTTGTAATGATCTGGATAGACTACCTTTTAGTAAATCCACGTCCAGTAGGTTTTTTTTTTCATATATACATCCGCATAGGCTTCAAGTTATACCCAGTGCCGCAACTAGGGTCGGTGGCACCCGGGGCAGACATGGATTTTGGCGCCCCCCTACCTAGTTTGTATATTGTATTTAATGCTATTTCCGAGTTCCGATTTAATTTGCTTTAACCTTTACCGTTGGTTGAAGAATCAAAGAATGTTTCTTCAATCAACGCCTCTACTCAATCTTGTTTATCTGTGCTTTAACTCAATGGTAGTATTTTATTTATTGCATTTAATGACCCTGTTTATGACAAACCCTTGGATTTTACGATCCAGAATTCCCGAATCCCGAGAAAATAAAATTATTACCTTCCCGCCTAAGATCAGGAAACATCAACGACCTCTGAGGTATAATACAATAAATAAAATAGTAATGTTTTATTTCATTAATATATGTACCAGCATTAATTGAAATTTAACTTAATGGTATCGATTTTTGTTTTACTATTTGGCGCCCCCCAGAGTTTAGCACCCGGGGCATGTGCCTCACGTGCCCCCCCCCCCCCCCCAGTTGCGGCACTGGTTATACCAAACTCAATCTATCTGCCTACTTTTTAGGTTATACATACCATTGAATTTTTATTCAATGGTTATACCCTGCATTAACCTATATGTGCAGTGTGCACCGTTTCACCCTTTCTTAACTTATTTGAAAAAATTGAAATTAGAGGTTAACTATCGGTCTATCTATCTGACAGAAGACGATACAAAACTAAAGTGATGCGGTGAGCGATGAAGAGGATTAATGGCTTCCTCAACTCGTGCTGGAAGATCGTACAGTTGCATTATTACTAATTTGCGAATAGAGAAAAAAGACATGGATCCTCATAGAGTCGATAACATTCGATTCGGGATTCGATAATGTTCACATTCTAAAAAATTCCGAAACCAAATATCACAAAGGCCGACAGAACAATTTAAAAAGAAATTGAATAAAAACAAGAACACCCTGCCGACCAAGATAAATCCCACAGTGATTGCCAACACTAATATTATTAGAATTAAAACCAAGGTCTACAACGGAAGGATGGTGAATCAACTCAGTTCTCCAAGAGCAACTCTAATCAAACTACTTATTTAGCGAAAAAGACAAAAACTTAAATCAATTGCACAAATTTGACTAATGAAATCAAACCAGAACTGATTTCAACAAAAAAAAAGTTCGCGTATTCCTGAAATTTGTAGTTCGTAATAGTAGAGTCATTTTGCTAATTGTTTATTTTAAATGTAACGCGACGCGTTTCGACACTATGTGTTATTATGAAGACTAACAGTAACATTCCGTTACCCTTAATAATGGACACATAGTGCCGATACAGATTGTTACTGTTACCCTTGATAATGATACATAGGGTCGAAACGCGTCGGGTTAAAAATAAAGAATTTATGGAATTGCTTGTAAGTAGCAATGAACGTGCTGTACAGGGTGTCCCAACAAATCCTTAACTTTGAAACTTTAAATAGGTAGTGACCACTGAAAATAGATCATATAGACTGCTTTTCTCAGACTGGAAGTGTTTTTTTCTGTGTGGTATTATTCCTATCGATACTTAGGCCAAACCTGCCTTTTTAATCTTAGAATGTTATAATTTAACATTATTTGTAAATAGGCTATTGGCTTTTTATGAGTTTTGACTATAATTCAGTCTGTTATGGAGGTTATGAATTTAAATAATAGTAATTGTTTGTATTTCTTTTTATGTATGTACAGAGGGTTGTCTTTATTTCAAGTTTTTTAGTACTGAGATTACGCTGTATCGTATGTATTGACAGTGTGTGTTTCTTAAATTTTGGTTTGGGTAACTGGCTTGGCTTTTCAACTATAATATGTGTGAATCTGAATCCAAATCGGACGCCAACATATTATTATATGATGCTTACTCAGTTTAAAGTGCACGGAAAATAAAACTGCCATTTTACAAATTGAAAGTAAAACAACGAACCGATCTTGCTTCAGCATCTCGTTTTGCGAACTATAATATGGCGTAGATTATACAGGGTATAATTGTAAGTCTTCTTAAAGCCTTATTTTGGTATAGTAGCTGTAGGTTATAGTATACCTATACATGATCTCGGTTGGTAGATAGCTATAAGCGTAACAAGAATATGACCTACGTCCATATGAGATACAAGCATGACACAATGAAAACACTTAATAGGTTTCATAAATAGAGAAGCTTAGAATGAATATAGATTATGTGCCTATAGGCAAGAAGGTGTGGATGAGGAGTTGTACACTTCAAAAGAAAATAAAAATAACTGATGTAATGACTAGGTCAATCTGTAATTGCCACTGCGTAATGCCTACCACGACTCTTTAAATCACCATAAATAGAGGAAACGGATGTTCATTTTTCCGAATCAGACTAATAATCTATGATTAAGAAATATTATTTCGACCCACGTAGTTATGAGAAAATATGTAAAATCTGTCGCAAAATTCAGGCGGTGTCATTTTCTCTGAGTTACTTCCAAAAAATTGTCTTCATAATACTGAATTTTAAAGCAACTTATTTACGAGGTTTAAATTTGGCTATACAGAAACATTATTTAAAGTGGGAAAAAAATGTAAGCAAAAACAGGTAAAACAAGATTTTAATTCTTCTTCAAGGTACTTACCAACACAATTTTTATAACGATAAACAAACTCTAACGCACTACTGTATAGGTGTCCTTAATTAGAACTTCTTTCATACTCGAATGCAGTAAACCAGTAAGAGTTAAAACCGAACAAAAATAGTAGCTCAAGCGAAACGTTAAACGGTGCAAATTGTTAAACAACTGTAACGTAAAATGACAACGAGACCTTCACTAATTGATTATTGAATTTTACAAAATGTTAGCACTTTCACTGACTTCACAAGATTGAGATTTCAGATCTACGTACCTTCACAGTTTACAAGAACTTGTAAACGGGTTTATAAAGGTTTCCAGATAATATAAACACCATTAAATTAATTATCTCGTTTAATATTGTAATTCATCAACACAAATGTTATATAACACACATGTTTACTGTAGCAAAGTTGAATAGGCAATGCATATCCGTTTGTAATTGGAATGGCTTCCGAATCGATTCTCGCTCACTGACTTTAGCGTTAAAAAAGTGTTGTAGGCCAATATTCGGTTTCGTTAAATTTAATACTGTAAAGCAGGTATAATTTCTATTATAACCACTGTTTTGTAATTGAGTGAAAAGTAGAAAAGTTATCCGATGACAATTAAGTATTCATTTTTTTTAATTACACAGTAAAAGTGGTTACTTACACACTTTCTGAACGTGATTTGAATGCAACTACCAGAACCTCCATTTATAAGTAAGTAAATTAATATTCAAAAACATGTAGTCACTTGTTATTTACTCTGTCGAAAGACCTTTGCATGCAGAGGTTAGTGGGCGAGGGCGAAAACGTCTTTTGAATGATTTTAAGATGTCCGTCCAAAATTTGAACCACAGTTGCTAAAAATATTGCTGAGCTGTAAGAGCGTCTATTTGGCGTAAGCAAGATATAATGTTGACCGTAACGTAACTGACGACAATCAAGCTTTCCATTTCGCTCTTAGTTTTTTCCATACATTTTAATAGGGTATTCTTCATTCGCGATTACTAATTTACGTAAATCTTTCCTAACCTCTGTGAATTTGTCAATATGACAGTACATTGCTTATGACGCTTAAGACGCAACGTTGGTTGTAGGCGACAAAAAACTTAATTTTTGTTTAAAAGGCAACAAGAATCGTTTCAAATTCGGTAAATAGCTCAATCATATTGTACTCTATATACAAAACTCCCAAATTCCAATTAAGTGCCCTTACAACCAATACATATACATTTACAATACGGAGATGGAGCACCGCTTGCCAAAGTGTAGGTAAATGCTCGTCTTTCAACTTCTTGAGAAATTGTTCATTCCCAATCTGGGTATCATTAACACTTAAACGCACATTGGAATTTTAATGTGGGAAATAAAAATGTTTGCAAAAGGTAAGAGATAATTTCCATTTAGTATAACACACATTGCTTTAAATTAAGAAGATCCGATGAATAAACGTTTTAATATAGCAATGTAGTTCTGCAAGAAAGCCTATTAAAGGGTGTAAAAATTGAACGCAGCTCAGCTGTATATATTTATCGAAATTAATCTTCTTAGTCCAACCATTGAATAACTCAATGGTCCAGCGAACGAACGCCTAAAAGAGGACGTGGCTGGGAACAAACTTTCTTACCTCAAGGCTGTGTGTAGCATAAGCAATACGAAAAGACGACGAGTTGAGCTGATTGCAGGTTCCTTTCCTCAGAAATCAATGTATCATAGCGGAAAAGTCAACATTAAAGGCGATAAAAATTCCTTTTAGAAATTTGTGAAAAACGTTTATTGTCTCCCAATTTTTGACAAATGTTTCTTTCTAGCACCACAGCACTTACCTTTACAGTAAAGTACTGAGAAAGGAAGTTGTAAAGGTACAGTCCTGCACTTACCAAAAGTGACAGCATAATTTGAAGTTTCCATTTTTCAAGGGCTATGTTAACAGTAATTTAATTTTCTATAGCATTAGGGCTTTAGCGTAAAACTAAACTAGAAATAAACAATGATTAAAAAACGTGTGGCAGAAAACCGAATGCGTATTTTTAAAAATTTCGATTCTAAATAATTCCAAATAGTTTATCTCATAACTATTCCAAATACAGGACTGAAAACAACAATTCTGTTCTCGACCAGATCCTCTCCATTGACTAGAAAAATCATATTCTTAAGAAAGTCATTTTTCATATTTACACGAGGTTTTGAAACACATAGTCAGACCTAAACCCTTTATCAACATGTATTTGACTTTTTGTGGTAACATGAGCATTATTGTCGTAAGATTTTATGGACAATTATTTTCAAATACCGATCTAGTCTTAGGAAATATGGAGAAACTCAAGTGGCGACTACTTTTAATCATGCTGGCGTGAAGAAGCAAAGAATGTTTTAAACTGATGAAAACAAAAATGTTGACAATGCCATAGATCCGTTTAAGCATTATTGTAACTTGACGAGAAATGAAAGACGTGCACATTTTTACTTGTGTTGTATGACGTTTTGAACACGCGCTAATCCGAGGCAAGACAGTGAGTGGTACAAATGCAGTACAAGAACAGCTTTGTTCTCCAGAAGGAAGTTGAAGGGTCAGCCAAAGCCAAAAAGGTTAGTAGTAACAACTTAATGGAACTTGTGGGGGTGTAAGATAGGAAATACGAATATTGAGAAGAACAACTACAAACTTTAAAGCCACTAAAATGTGAACTGTCCCGACTGTTTCAGATTACAAATTTAAATTTAATAGAATTGGGACAAATTAAAATTCAAAAATAACAAGCGACCGTTATCGAAGTTTAAATTTAAGATTCCGAATTTCCATGATAGTCACTCGCAGTATGTATTATCATAAAAAAATGGAATATAATGATCAATCCAAATCGTTAATGTCTTTGATAAATTTGAAAAAATTCCGAGGAGAAATTGTTCGTTTAAAAAAATGATTTTGGGTTTACGGCTAATCGGTAATCAGGTTATTACTTAGAGTGGTATCGTAAGCATAGACCTATCATGGAAAATACTGTTGATCATTAACCTGTTGTGGACACATATTACCAAATAGTGTTGGTTATTTGAATCGTTGTACTGTAAACCGTTGTCTACCCATATTTTATTCTATTTTGTTTTATTTCATCAGCATCTGCGGATAAAGTAAAAAAGTAGGTTGAATAATATTTATGGTTGTGCAGTAGGGGTCAACCTTAAAAAATAGGTTTTTTTTGAACATGGTGTCGGTGCTTACGAGTTCTGTTGAAAAAGTGAGTTCATTTTTACGTAGATCTCAAAAGAATTTTCTAGTTAAACCCTATTCTCTTTAGTTTTACACGTTTACCATAATATTTTGATTACAAGAGAAGAATTGGCCATTTCCAGTTATCCAAAAATTGCATTGCTTTCTTGCATAGAATTTGTTGTTATTCGGATGAAACTATGCCAAAGTTATATGCCATTTACGAAATAACGTTCTTTTTCGACAAAACAGATGAAACTTTGCAAATGGTTTGAAATAGAAATTATTTGTCATATAATAATCACTTTAACTCATTCGAAGCTGCTGTAAAGAAAATTGCCAGTTTTTGGCCTTTTCAATCTTCACACAAGAATTTATTTCTTTTAAGTAATTTTCTCTAAAATTACGTTGTGGAACTCCATAAGTAATTGTAGTACCTAATAAAAACACGTAATTTCACTCAATTTTTGTTGTATTTCAACACAAATTTTGCTGGTCACAGAGGACTATTTCCAAAACTACAGCTAATTTGGCAATGCTTGTTTATGGCGTTTAATTATGTTTGGCACTTGTGGCCAGCTTTACTATTTAAATATATCGCCACTTTCTTTCAACAATTGCCACATTTTGATAATTTATTACTTATAAACCATAATTTTTCCATTTTCAAATTGCATGCGCCGCGCCGCCGCCAAGTATGATGTTACACTAACTTGATACACAACATATTTTCGGAATTTTAGGGTTTACTCACAAATTTTAAACGTCATAAATCCATACCAAAAGAGCACTAAAGGCGACATCAGTTTTTGAGTTTGTATCTACAATGGTGCATCAAACCATCAATTATGAAGTTGGCATACCACTTTGTATATGAAACATTCTGTCTAGGAGTGTTTTTCGGTACAAATTTCTACTTAATAATAAATAATAATAATATAATTGTATTTGAGAGCTTATATCGCTTTACTACATGAAATTCAGTTGGCAAGTAAAATATAAAATAAAAGTTCCAACTTAATTATTCACTCATTTACCATAAAAGAACGTAATTTTAACATTTCTCTTTTGTCGATAAAGACAGTTATACTGACTTATTTATTGTAACCAATCTCTACTAATGGAGCAATATTTCGAACTTTCGATGGATGGAGATTAAAGGTACACTACATCACCGAAATTCTTTGTACCTTATAATACACGAAATATTTCAGGAATGCTAGGATTGCTAGGTGTTGTGGACAAATGTTTAACGGCACAAATCCATCCCCAAAGAGTACTAAAGAATGACACAAATTATTAAGTCTATTTCTCCAATTGGTGTGTCAATTATGAAGTTGAAACACCGACTGTATCTATATGAAATATGTTTAAGGCATTTAACACCAAAAAAGATTTTCGCGAAATACCACAATTCGAGGAGTTGCCGATTAGTGTTCGTGGGCGTAAATCTCTCCTAAAGGAGCACTAAATTTTTTTCGTTTGTGAAGTTTCCTTTGCGTGCACAAACTTGTACAAATATTAACCTTTTGTGGTGTTAATGGCGTTAACTTCACTGATAATGGATGATGGTACTAAATTTCCAAAAGTTTTCTATGACAAACCAGTTACAAAGATCTAGGAGTGATACTACTTGATGATAAGTTGACTTTAAATGTTGCTTGGAAGATATAATAATTGAAGGGGCTTATATTAGGACATAAAGTTCTTTATTCTGCAATATCACGATCAAAGCTTGTATACGCAACTATCATTGATTTCAACCTTATTTTATATATTTTATTGTTAATTTTAGAAAATTAGATAATAACTCTTTAATACTTTTATTCCAATAACTTAATAACAAATAAATTGCCAATTAATTGTAGTTAATGTTTCGGATCATAAAATGCATGCAAACTTAATGCTACTTACGTTATATTCCCCATCACTTACATGCCGAAATTTCTCTATTAATCGCATGATATCAACACAAATAGTAAAAAGCATCTTGAAAATCATAATATACAAAAAGCTGTTCTTGTGTTGAATTGTTTAGTTCAGGTTTACGCATTAAGATACTTTTTAAGTTGAAAATTGGACAATTGTACATGTTCTATTGCTTTGAGAAGTGAAGTGAATTTATTTGATTTTCAAGAACCAATACTTTGAATAAGGTTGGCAACTTGTTTTGGTAATATTTTTAACCAAGTAAACTTATTTGGTTTAACGATAATCAACGTAATAGATGGTGGTTAGGGTTACCTATTTTGTAATAGACAATAAATTGGTTAAGTCGAAATCGTTACTCACTAGTTCTGACACTTCTTTCGAAATTGAACAATTTATTACGTTTGAAAGGGAACTTTTGGTACTATTTTGATTAAATACGTTACATATGAATTAGCGACTGCATATAGTGAACTTAACGAAAGAATAATTGGTGAGCAACAGCCCCACGCCTTTTGTTCTAATTTTGATACGAGTTATATATACTGACATTTAAGTTACAATCAGAGTGCACCGTGTTTGATTTAATAAGTGTGATGCACCCTGTATTAAGGATGTAAATTTTAAAGTTTACGAAAAAAAACTGTAAAAATATTACGCCGAATTGCAAAAACGACTCACTCAATACAGTTATACAAATTCCCGAGTTAATGTGAAAGATTATTCAAAACAGTTTAACAACTTATAAACTTGATTTAGTCTGATGCACCAATAAATTCCTTCGAACCAAAACAAAAACAAAGAAACCACCTTCAAGCATTTAACTCGCATTGGCCCTCTACACATCGTATGACTTTTTTTCAAGAAGCGGTTTACATTTGCGGTTGAACTACCTACTTTGTTCTTTGACCCAATGTTGAGTCATGTAAACATTCCAACCATAACAGAAAATTCACGGTACGCCATTTAAAATCGCATTTCTTTGTTTTGCACAATTCAAAACTGGTCGTAAATCCTCTTTTTTTATCATCGAATTCAAATTAGTTTTAACGAGTTTTTTTGGAATACTTCGAAACCAAAAATGTGGCCAAATGAAAGGATATAAAGATCATTGTGTTGTTATAAGCTTCAGACTTAAAAAAATGAATTATGTCAGAAACCTTGAGATTTTATATCTAGATGAATGTAAGTACGTGATTATTTAAAAATTAATTATGGAAGCATTATACTGAGAGGTCAGGTACTGAGATGCAAGATACCGAACGTAATTAACACGGGCAACTAATTTGTAAATGTCAAAATACTAATCTGTAAACTTGAACTTCAGAGTGAATTGGTCCTAATTTTGAGATTTCGCCCAATTTCATATAACAACAATAACCTACGCTAAAGTTTCTAGTTAAATAGTTATTAATTAAGTCGTATTCGTGATTTATTTTGATCGGCCTAAATAAATTATTAAAATTGATTGTTTTACACGCACGTACTATTTCAAATTACGTAATTAGCTTGTTGATGATTGAGTTTAATTAAAGACAAAAATTTATTGTCAATAATGAACGCGATAGAATCTTTTCAATCCTTTTTCTGTTCTGTTGTAATAATGAACTAGTTATTAAATTAGAGGAAAGATTATTGGCGGGTTATATAACTACGCAAGCGGTTTCTATTTGCCGAAATGTTAGCAAAATGGGGCAATTTCGATTACGGTGTGCATGCAAATGAATACAATTCGATTAGCGAATTTAACTTGTGCAAATAATGCAACTAATTTTAGTTTGTAATTATAAGATCAATTTGTATTATGTAATACTGCGATTATGACTATAGCATCGTTACTAATGAAGTAGTAGAAAGTTAATTTTTTATAAAATATCAGCTAACCCCAATTAACCTTACTATATTGTTATTATAATTTCATCGAAAGATACGATCGCTATATAAGTACTATCAAAGTCAAATTATACAATGGGCAATTGTTATATCACAACAGATACAAATAGGTAAGCTTAAGACATACAAGGAAGTATTTGTGGTTTGGACAGATTACAATAACATTCTTCAATTTTTTTTTATGCATTTGCCGTTGAAAGGTTGATATTGTTAATCAACTAACTGTAGTTCTTATTTTAATGAATTGGGAAAAAATATCCTAGGAAACACAATTTCGACACGTAGGTTCTTCAACTGATTGCTTGTTAGATGGCGTCAAAAAATCCTTTCAAACATAACGTTACATACTTCAAATACAATACTTTTTCGTGATGTTCTGATGTTGGATTTTTTAGGTATCAAGAGAAACTCACAAAAGGTCAATGACTATTTTCCTTTGCCCAAAGAATGTGCCTTAAATTGAAAGTATATTAGAAAATGTTGACATAAAGACTTCCACAAAAATTTACACGAGTTATGAGTAGGGGAAATGAAAAATCACTATCTGCTTAGTCTCTTATTGGGAACCAAAAACTTAAATATGAAAAGATGTCAGGGTTATCAGGCAACTAGAAATATAAAGTGACCACCACCTGCTAAGCATGGAAATACGATTAAAAAAACGGAATAAAATAAGGACACAAATGACACACAATTTTAAAAGAAGAAAACGCCAAGGGAAAATTTCAAGAAATAATAAATAAAAAGTTTCAAGAAATTACAGAGGCGTTAGCGAGGGAAATTAAATGGAAATTAATTAGAAGAATTATATTAGAAGTCGCAGAAGAGAGCTCTGGAACATTTAAGATACCAAACGGAAAAAAAAACATTATGGTGGAATGAGAGAGCACAGAACATGATAACAGTGCAGAAAGCAGTTAACGAGGAAAAAAAAGAATCATGCAAACAATTTTTCTCGAAAAGTTGAATGAACACTTATAGAAAACCAGAAATTATTTTAAGGAACTTTAAACAATTAATACACAATGTTGATTGTTGAACATAAAAGAAGGGAATGTAAACACTAAAGAAGATAAGGCCATGAAGGCGATGGAAACAGCACTTCCAAAACTGACGAAAGCAGAAGAAATACCTAAAGAAGAATAAGAATTTGCAAATACACAAGACACCATATTAGTAACGGAAGAAGAAATAGATAAATCAAAAATGGGTAAAGCCAACGGAAAGGGTGCAGTAACATCAGAAATGATGAAACTTTGCCAAATTATGAATATGGCAATAAGATCTAAAATTATCCCCTTGGATTAAAAAAGTTACTTTATAAAGAGGAAGACAAAAGACGATGTAATAATTATACGGGTATAACACTATCTAGCATAGTAGGTAAAATATTAACAAGAATAAGAGAGAAAAGATTGAAAGATAGAAAAAATATAATACCTATGGATTCAAAAAAGAAAGAACTCAAGATCAAATATTCATCTTAAAACTTAGAGAAAAAAATACTATACAAACTACAGGAATGATAAAGAGAAATAAGTAAAAATCAAATCAGAGAATTAGTAAAGGTGGAAAAATATTCAATGCGGTGAAATCAACTTTTTGAGAGTTAAAAGAGAAATAAAAAGGAAGTTGCAATGAAAATAGTCAGATCAATGCTGTGAATCATGGACAATGGCAGATAAAGACAAATCAAGAACAAACCCTGTAGAAATGAGATTCCCGAGGAATATAAAAAGCAAAATAAGAAAGTACCTACGAAATGAGGTACCTATTTAGACACCAACTGAAAATTGAACCGACACAGGGAAGAATTGGAAAAGGGCACTGAACATGATACGGACAATGGACATGAAAGAAAACAAACTTAAAAAAATAATGTATGAAACAATAGTGCAAGGACTAAAAACAAAGGGAGGTTCGACAATGATATGGATAGAGGGAATTAGAGAAGAAATAGAAAAAAGAAGAATTAAATGGGAAGAAGTAAAAAAGAGAAAATGGAAAAGAATGGGGAAAAATATGCAGAAATAAATAACTTAAATTATAGGTGGTAGGAGTAGGTAATTGATCTTGTAAGTTAATCAAGTTAATAATGATTTGGGATTAGACCATAAAATTCTTAGATATGTTCGATTATTTAATTTTTTCAATATGTTGCAAAGCAATTTTTTGCTTCTTCAAGAACTAAAATATAAATTACAATTCGTATACCCTGTTCAAGTGACCAGCCGTTGCACGTCATTATTCGTGTACCAATGCTATAATTATAATTTACTAACCAACTTTAATAAAATTTGCATTAAAGCCAAAATGTCATCGTAAGTACAGTTGGTATTAAAAGTCATTAATCGTGTGGGGTTAGCGACCATATTTTATCCTTGTCGCACACTTTGCAGTTCGTACTTACAACTTAAAACGTAGTGCGAATATAAACTCATAAAATATCTCGATGTTGTCACGTCAAGTTTTGTTTACTTTATTAAATTCACCGGTACGCATTTAAGCTATTTTTTTTTAAATTGCCTTACTAAAAACAGTACTTATCAGTACTCTTATATTGTTTATGTCGACATTAGTTGTTGTATTTTATTATTACATAGGTATACAGTATCTATTTGTTCCTAACCTAAAAACGTCAGTCTGACAACATGTACATTTGACAACGCTGATTACACGTCATTGATTTAGTAAGTTTTAAGCTATGACGTGCAACGGCTGGTGACTTGAACAGGGTATAACATTCGTTACATTAAATTATTAACAATTGATACAGTTATCAATCAAGGTCATACCATGCAACACACCTCAGAGTAAATTTCTATTTATTAGAATAATTCTATAAATAGAATAGAATAGGCCTTAGAGTAAATGCTTTTTTTAGGTAATTTTGATTTGTGAAAGACAGATAGACAGATGAAATTAATAATGAGAATCAAGTTGGGTGTAGATGTTGAACGATAAGAGCCGAAGATTGAATCGCGTAGGTCTGATAAATATTACATTGGTAAAAATTATTATAAATTGAAAGTAAATTGGCATAAATAACATGTAGATTTTCTACATCAGATTTAGAATTGATAGTATTGTTTAATTGTTTGTTAATCTCCACCATTTCCATAAGTTTAAGGGTTGAATTTTTGTTAGAACTGTTTAATGTATTTTCAAAATCAACAGTGTGGTTATAAAATTAATAGCGTGTAGAGATAAGGCACAACGATTTTTCTTGGTTTTTATTCTAAATTGGTCGTACGTTAGAACAATTATTACATGGAACACAATACGTTGGATTTCATAAAATTGTCAGTTTTGTCTTTGAGTTTTGAAAAAAGTTGCTTGAGTGGTGACATGTTAAAAAAGCTTTTACTCTGAGGTGTGTTGCATTGTATGACCTTCATTGGTAATTTTATTAATTGTTAACAATTTAATGTAAGTATCATCTACGAATTCTAATCAACCAACTTCAAAAAGTTGGTTACTAAATTCATCCGGATGTCTGTGTGTCTGTGCGTTGGTCGATGTTACAGGGTTTAGAAAGCTGGAAGCGGTGTCTTATAGGAAATTTTTTACTGATTCCAAATCTCTGGTAAATTTTTTGATCGGATCACCCGCTCGTCGTCGGGACGCCATTAAAGTCAAAATATATACCCTTGAATATCTGATAAGACACATCCAATTACAAAAAGAAAAAAAACACGTTTCCTTTATTTTTTGAAACCTATTGAGTAAAGATTATCCTCACGCCCTGTGGAGTGGAGCGGGGGTGAGTTTTGAAAACTTAAATGGGAACACCTATTTCTTATTGCACTTTTGGATTCTCCATAAAAACTATTCTCAAATTGCAAATTTCACGCCCTACTGCAACCCCTTTTTTGGGGGTGGATAGGGGGAAAATTGCACATGTCCGCAGAGAAACGATCTTTTTTTACTTTTATTTTTCCTCCAACATTTTTTCGTGATTTACAAATTGTCCGTCACGCTCTGCCCTCCCATCTCCCTTAAGGATGGAAAGAAAAACAATGACTCATTTGTGCAGAACCCGGGGTGCTTGTGTCTGAATTGGGTTGGGGGGGGGGGTAGTTATATACATATATATTGTATATGCCATAATTAGTTACAAATTTGAAGTTGGTTAAAATTAGAATTCTATAAGAATTCGCGCCTTTTGACACTTGTTTATATTTTAGATCTTGAAGAAGCGAAAAATTTTTTGCGAAATATTGAACAAATTAAATAATTTAACATATCTAAATACGGAAAGGACTAAAATTACGAAATTTGTTGAAAAATAGTGACGCTCAAGAAATTGATCAGAAATTAATGTACCAAAAGGCCCCAAAAAGTATTTATGCAATAATAATGTTATAAAAGATAAGAATAGTAGATATCAATAACCAAACAAATACAAAAGAAATTCTATTCTACTTGTTGATTTTTCTACATTTTTATAGTAAACAATTTCTATAAATTAATTAGTTTTACTGTTAAAGCTTTCATCATTATAGTAAATTTATCAAAGCATATTGCGAAAGTTAATAAAATGTATGTTTAATACCTAACGTATCTTAAGACGAATTAATTTTCTTTATAATAGCTTTCAACTGCTCTAAGTAAGAATTAGGTTGCTTATAGAGAGTAAATAATTTTAAATTATTAATTCAAGTAGGTATAACATTTCTACAAAAGCTTTAAGGCATTTTAATTAAATCTCAGGTATTTGAATTATTGTGTAGATTACGGGAAAATGCGTATTGTTTAAAAGACATGTAAATAATTGAAATATTGTTATAGTTTTAATAATAATTACATAAAGAATTAAATAGTTTATAATAGATTTGTGTACTTAATCTTCTATGCACAGTTATGAAAATTTGGGCAACCAATCGAAAGAGAGCAAACTCGATAATTTCTACAAGAAATTCAATAGTGGACTTCATTGCAGTATTCCAAGTGAATTTTTGTGACAATCATGGATTCAAATAATATAGGTATCTCGTCTCTCTTCTTAATATGAAGCCTAAGTTTCGAAAATAAAATGAAATAACAAACGCTTACCTTTCCGTAATTATGCGAGGAATGATTTGTACTTGCAGTCCAATGGTCAGTCTCAAGTCGTGCTCTTTCAAGAACTCCGGTGAGACTATCAATTCTTGACCATTCGTGCACATCATGATTGTGAAAAGGTGGCACTCCGTTACTATTTGGGGTTGCTGCCACAACTTCCATTTCGTCTCTTCCTTATATTCGTATATTAAAATCCTTTATCAACGCTTGGTATTGACATTTGTCTGAAACAGACGTAGAGATTAGAATGGTAAGGAAGTAAATCAATAGAGAAATTATATCGTACAATAATTAAAAAAAAAGAGGTTGAACGTATGTATGCACGATTGTTCGTTACGACAATCCTTAACAGAGTTGTAACCTATATACGACACGACAACTTTCTATAACACAATCAGTTTATATTAACTTTTTCTGTTACCTATAACAATAGGGTATAGGCGTTAAATACACTGCAGCTTAACAATACCCCATATCACTATAACCATTTCATAACGTCGTACTAATTTCCATATTATGTCTGAGGAATCATCTCGCGGTTAGACGCAAGAAGAAAGAAGAGCGCGCATTATAAATTCAAATTGTCAATCCCCAAAATAATTTCAAACAACTATTGGGTAATACCATAATGGCATTGAATAATGATATATGTTGAGTTGAGTTATAAAAGCAAAAGCAACTTTCCGGTTTCTGCTTAGATTGTGTGACTTGCAAAATTAATATTGGTTTCATTTTCGTGCATGAGTGAGCATTTAAACCTTCTGATTCTAAAGATATTAATTATGTATTTATAATCATTCTAATTAAATTGTCATATTCATTGTGTGTAATAATGTATGAATATTTGTTAGGTCAATGTTGTTAATCGTTGTTAATAAAAACTTGTTTTATAATTTGAAAGTTATTCGTAAATAATTGCTATGCAGGTTTAGGTGTCTAGCATTAATCAACAATTTAATTATTAAGTTTGTGTAGTTATTTTTAAATTGTGGTAGCTCCTGTAGATTTGGAAGCAACGAGCTCGGTTTATAACCTGTTCAAGTACACAATTTCGTTTCTTTGTATTTTAAGCATAACTGTTATTCTGAAGTCAATCTTATAAAACTTTCTTAATTTTTGACGCCATGTCCAACCTAGGCATTTTTTTACATTTCAAAGAAATGTAACAATTTAAAGTTGAATCCAAAAACCAAAACATTCTCAGACAGGACATTTTAACTTAGCAAGATAGGATTTTTGGAAATTTTTTCGATAATACCGTGCTCACGAGTGAACAATATATGTATCGTTCATCATAACGTTCATCATATTTAAAGCTCTTCGTTGAATAAATTTTTCATTGTTCAACGTTTCCTTTGCCAAATTTCACAAAATAAATCTTGGGTTACCAATAAAGATCTTTGATTTAAAAGACTTTATTTTCATAATTCTAACAAACGCATATAATGACATGTGTCGACTTCTTTCATTCAATGTTTATCCAGATTTATAATGGTAGTCACTGTATTTTCCACAATGTGGCCTTTTTATTACGTTTTCAATTTCTAGTTACCCTTAGATTTTATATATTTTTTTCCCGTAAGTATATTTTTAGTTCTTCAATTTACATTAACCTAAGTTTTGTAGCATGGTCTGTTTTAATTTAACTAAAGTGCGATCAAGAAACCACATGTGTTACCATAGTTACTTTATTTCTGCCGCATTTTTATATTAAATCAACTAAATTGCAGGGTTGGTGCTACCGTCGAATACACATAAATCGGTTTTTCCAAAATAAACAAGCGATGATACGTCTAAATATTTTGAAAGCTTCTGTGCCCAATTTTTGCTGATGTACAGTGACTTGCTGTTTTAGCTAAAACACCGTATGGAAATTTACAAAATTAATCACAAGAAACAAAATTAATTAACTATCGCGATATAGCGTATAAAGTGACTACATATATAATTAAAGGAAACAACGCTTTTTTTCTCTCTACAACTAATTGACAAGACAAGCAAGCAAAAAATTGTACTTTGAATATAAATCATATTAAACTAAAGGCAAATTTGTGTAATAAGGTTTATCGACACGAGAAACATTTTTTTTTACGTAATAATGACTCATTTGTAGGTGCCTATTGGAAACATCAAAGCTTTGATTTATCGCTTCTGATCTACGAAACCGGTACATAACTTTAGTTGAAATCTAAAGCGAGAAACGATGTAAGCTAATTAAAAAATATACCTGACCTAGACGTTTTTATGTTTGATGTAACGATTTAAAAACCGCACTTTAACTTGATAGTTAGTGATGCTTGTAATCCAATCATCTTTATAATCGTAAAAAAAAACTGGTCTAAAATCACCATTATTATGCTATGAATTTTCAGATATTTAAATGTTTTGTGGGAAAAAAGGTTGACGTGTAAATTATAGAAAAAAACGTCAAAGACAAGTAAATCGAGGCCTTCGGCATAGAAATTGTTTCGAAATGTTCACTTTTTTACATCTGTTAGTGGGAAGACCTATCATCGTAAGTTTATTATAATCCATTACATTAAAAAGGGGTGTGTGTGTTTCATAAAGTACATATTTTTGGTACTCTTACTTATACTACAACTGTAGTGCAATACTTACGTTGGTTGTATGGATAGTTTTAGAGAAATCTGGGAACATTTACTATCTTCTAATGAAGAGGTTTCCATTCGGAAGTTATAGAGTATATGAAAGTCAGTGTTTCCTGCGATCTAATGTGTGACTAAATTGGAAAGCAGACATATTTCTTTTTATAAATGAATAGGATTATCGGCTATCGTACCTACAACCATTACAGTCAAGTACTTACTCGCTTTGAACCTTCGACTTAAGAGTCCATCACCAGTTGGATTTGAAACTGATTTCATGGGTGTCGCTGTATACATAAAATTTAAATAAAACATTGTTGTATAAACACAAAAAAGGTGTCATTGGATAGAGGAAGGTTTATTGTAGGGCTCTCCTGATAGGAATTTTTAAATTTTTCACGAAGGTTTTTGTAAAATTTGTTTGAAGTTGCTTAATATTTATTCAATTTCACGAATATTTTACAAGAAATACGAACAAAAATGGAAAATTCTAATACACGAGAGCCCTACAAGAACCTTTCCTCTTTGCAATGACATATTTTGTATTTCGATAAAACTATTTATTATCCAAATTTTATGTATATTTCTAAACCCATGCAAGCGCTAAAATTTGCATAGTGCGTTGATAAACTTTGTAAAAAATTAAAAAATCCCTATCAGAAGGGCCCTACAAGTTGTTGTGGTTATACAACAATGTATTATTTCAATTTTATGTATACATAAAAACCCATTCAATCAGTGTCAATTCCAACTGGTGATAGACCCTTAAACTCCCTGTGTAGGTCTTTGATGTGCATTTTCCGTTGGTTTACCTAGATAGCATTTTCTGTTATGAGTTGCTGATACAGTTAATCTATTACTTCCTTCAACCGATTCTGGAGCGATCTCATGCCCAGTTTTATGACTATATTACACTGCGTAACACCCCTTGAATATCATTTATATTGTGACTGTCTTTCTAGAGGGAGCTGGTAAATGCCTTTATGTATACCATATATATAGTACAGTCAATTTAAACACAAAAATATACAAACATTGCAAAAAATCCTATGTTACGTTTGCTTTTTTCATGGTGTTAGGTTCGGTCCCAGTAGTAAATACTCAATTTTGCAACTTCGAAAAACTTGTGGAAACTGGGGGGGGGGGCACCAAAAACCGCGATTTTTTCGGACTTTTTTCAGTTTTAGCCTCGTAGATCAAAAACTATGAGTTGTAGGGCAATGAATATGATTATCTTTTTTAAACTGGACTAAATTTTCTACCATTTGAGCCTAACCGGAAGTCTGTAAGTATAATAGTTTCCGAGATACAGCTCTTCAAAAATAGGCATTTTCCCTAAATCTGTTTTTAGCGTATCATCCATGATTCGAGCCAGATATTGCCACAACGACGTGCCCTACGATCATTGTCATGGAGGAAAAAATTGTAGGACATTTTATCACCTTTTATTTAAGCATAGATGCATTCCTGTAGGCCTAACAGTTCTCGAGAAAAAGACGGAAAACCGGAAAACAGTGAAATCGCTACGACTCCACATACAGGGTTAGTAAAAAGTCCCGGAACGGTCGAATAACTTTGTTATTTGAAAATTATGATTTCTGAAATTTGGTATGGGGGTATAGTTAATATAAATGCATTTTATGCAATAAAGTTTTTTTTTTTCACTTCCGGTGTAATCGGAAATACGTCCAATTCTTTTTTTTTTAATGGAACCCCCAGATTTTTTTAACACTTTTGAATGCAAAATAAAAAACTACGTTCAGGAAGTATTAACATGTTTAATTTTATTCACAACAAAACAGTTAAAAAATTAAAAAAGTGTCCTAATACAGAAAAATCAAGATACCTGTCTATTCAGGTTGCGATTACAATAATTGTTCAAAATGCTCTCCATTTACAATTTGACAAAAATGTAAACGGTCAGTAAAATTTCTTATTGAATTTTGTATTTGTTCTGGAGTGATGCGATTGGCTTCTTGAACTATTCTCTCTTCCAATTGTTCAAGATTATGGGGACACTTTTTTAATTTTTTAACTGTTTTGTTGTGAATAAAATTAAACATGTTAATACTTCCTGAACGTAGTTTTTTATTTTGCATTCAAAAGTGTTAAAAAAATCAGGGGGTTCCATTTAAAAAAAAAAGTTGGACGTACATATTTCCGATTACACCGGAAGTGAAAAAAAAAAACTTTATTGCATAAAATGCATTTATATTAACTATACCCCCATACCAAATTTCAGAAATCATAATTTTCAAATAACAAAGTTATTCGACCGTTCCGGGACTTTTTACTAACCCTGTATATGTAATAGCATTAATATGATTAGAAGACATTTTCTGATTATTATTATTTAGCCTAGCGAACTAACGCTCAAAAAGGGCTTGTAGACAGACTTTTTGATCCTAAAGATTTTATTTCTGGGATGTGTTTGGTGATGATTATACGAAAAGTAGCGTAACAAAATGTGCGGATTTGTTTGGTTTTCCGTTTACATCTCTTGAACAGGCCATCGTAGTGGGAAATGGCCAATTATTAAAAAAAGCTGATTAAATTTTCTACAAGTTTGCTTCTATGCGTTTTTGCTCTATCTCTATCCGTTGAAGAGATATTCGCTGTCAAGAATTGACATTCTTTTTGAAAATCGCTTTTACACGATGTTTTTCGGCAAATATTGTGCCCTAGCTCCTAAAGTATTGGGTTTATAGCAAAAACTGCCGAAATAAAAGTTGTAGACCATAAAATTTCCTATAAAATACATATACCGTTTAATATTTTATCTTAAATAGATTAGATGTTATAGTTATTTAAAAAAAACGTTGAGTTCAAGATGGAATAGAGGGCACTAGAGAACAAGTAATTTTGTGGAAGGTTTGGAGCTAAATCTGATATGTGAGTATTAAATACAGATTACCTGCATCCTTAGCCAAACAATTTCAGTCTTATGCGCCACCATGTTTAATGGTCTCATAGTCTTTTCTTAATACATTTATGATAAGGTTAATGTTTGACGAAAAGAACAAAAGTATTTTCTCAAGGCAGCTTTTATTTTATAATTGGCCATTTCCCACTACGATCGCCTATTCAAGAGATACAAAGGGAAAACTTAACAAATCCGCAAATTTTGTTACGCTACGGAGTTAGCTCATACGGTAGGGCGGGGGACTTTTCGTATAATAATCACCAAACACCTCCAAACACATCTTAGAAATAAAATCATTAGGATCAAAAAGTCTGTCTACAAGCCCTTTTTGAGCGTTCGTTCGCTAGGCTAAATAAGAATAATCAGAAAATGTCTTCTAATCATACTAATGCTATTACATCTATGTGGAGGATTTCACTGTTTTCCGGTTTTCGGTCTTTTTCTCGAGAACTGTTAGGCCCACAGGAATTCATCTATGCTTAAATAAAAGGTGATAAAATGTCCTACAATTTTTTTCTCCGTGACAAGAGTCGTAGGGCACGTCGTTATGGCAATATCTGGCTCGAAACATGGATGATATGTTGAAAAAAGATTTTGGGAAAAATTGGCTATTTTTGAAGAGCTGTATCTCGGAAACTATTATACTTACAGACTTCCGGTTAGGCTCAAATTGTAGCAAATTTAGTCTAGTTTAAAGAAGATAATCGTATTCTTTGCACAATAATTCGTAGTTTTTGAGCTACGAGGCTAAAACTGAAAAAAGTCCGAAAAAATCGCGGTTTTTGGCGCCCCCCCCCCAGTTTCCACAAGTTTTTCGAAGTTGCAAAATTGAGTATTTACTACTGGGACTGAACCTAACAACATAAAAAAGTCAAACCTAATATAGGATTTTTTGCAATGTTCATGTTTAAAATGACTGGACTAATATAGCAATAGCAAACATGACATTAACATTAAAATGCGAAGCATGTCCATGGGATTTGGCGATAATTTGGAATGTAATGATTTAGTAGTTTTTCCTTATTCCGGAAGTAAACAAAGCACAAAAGCTACAATGGAATGTCGTTATTTAAAAGTGTATATATTCGATTTTGCATTAACAGGGCTTTTTTAGTTAGCAACGAATGAAACAAATATGCCATGCCAATACAAAATCAAACATTTGCGTTTTTGTAAAAAAAAATAATCAAAAGAGAAGCTGATGAAAGTGTGAAGTAACTGGAACTGCTACTGCTGCTGCTTCAAAAATCGAAAAAAATAAGGTATACAAAGCAGCGTCCTGGTGGTGAAAAATGTAACATCAAGAATCTTGTAGCCAACAAAATGAAGATTGCCAAGAAAATTCTGCAAAATACGTCAAAAACTGTAAACGTAGCTTCCGACACGAGTTCTAAAGAAAACGTTTGAATTGATAAGACACAAGTTGTGCAATATCAAAATTTGTAAACGTATAACGTTTAATTTAAATATAAACAATGTGCCATTTTCAGTTTTTGAACTGCAATAAAATTGTATAGGTTTTTCTATTTCTGGAAATTTCGAATGAAAATCGAGTTTTAATTATTGGTATTTTCCTAGGGAATCATTATTGCTATTATCGCCGCTGTTTTATAGTCTATGTTTATAGAAACCGAATGCAGAAACAGCAATTAATGACTAGAGCTGCATTCGCCATTCAACCCTGATTTGGCAACTTTTGTGAGGAGCGGTTATAATAGATGACAAGGAATTTTTTACAGATTCGCATTCTACAATGATGAGAAATGATTTACTTTTCACATCTGATATTGGAAAATGCTTAAATAAGCAACATTTAAAGCGAAAGATGCGCAATCTGGAGCTATTGAAAGCTCTTATGAGCGCCGAATTTGGAGAATCATCTAATCTAATTTTCTAATCATCGCTCGCATTTAGTTTTGTGTTCTTTTAGCACCAGTTTTAATTTTTTTCTTAAATCAGGCATTTTTTTATATGATTATATTGTTAGTCTTTTCCCACATGACCAACCATAATTTTGGTAAAATTCCCTCCAATTTAAACACTTTAATTACTTACTTCTTATGCAATCCGTTGCTATTTCGTTGCTTACTTTCAACTTTCGCCTTTTGTCTCATCGTAGTGCCCATTTGGGCCCATTTCTAACGCGTCTTCTTCATTTTTCTCACCATCCTAATTTTAATCAAAGTTTACTTTGCCCTTATCTGGCAAAGTTTTCCAAGCAGATTTTCAAGAGAAAACTGATCACGGAAAGTTTTGTAAAAGATCTTTCTCAAAAATTTTAACACTTGAAGGTTTTCAATTTAAAAACATTGTGGCATACCTTCCAATAACTAACTATGGAACCCATCAATCTTTGAATAATAGCGACTTTAAATTATTTTTGAAAATTCCAGTATATTCATTGAAAGCTGCACCACACTTGGAAAGTTTAGCCAGCTATAGTCGGACGCGATTACATTTTTTTTTTAATTCCGCTAAAGAATTTTATGGCAAATATGGACAACCCTAATAATTACGCATTCTAGATGATTTAAAAATCTCTTACAAAAGACTTAGCGAATATTGTGTTTCATAACATACGGAAAACATCAATGAAGCTGAGAACTGATGCATCTTTCTGACATCTGCTTCTTTTGAATGCGGAATTAAGTGGGTAACTGTGATCGTATTCAGTATTACATAATTTAAAAGAGCCAAAAAGGTCAGTTGGTTTCTTATTATCATTTTATAACAACTTACGCTGTTGAACTTCATGAATATGTAATTATGTTAACAATAAATTAACTTTTGTCAAACTCGAGTAGACATATAGCATAAATATGTATTAGGTATATATGTTCGTCTACATATATTTTAACATTTACGGGTTGGTGGAACACTCAATTCCACAAAGAAGCTATAACTTAAACGAAAGTTAGTCGATAAGTATTTCACTGCAATAAAGCTGACGGGAACACGCAATTGTTTGCACTTTTTGATTATTCCACTGTAACCAAAAATGTTGTGTTGAAAATTGGAAAAAATTGAAATTCACCAAAAGCTACCACCATTTGGTCTCAAGTGTTTACATAAACAGTAAAAACCGTATTAAGAATGTATTATACACACTGATCTAACTTAGGTACAAGCTATTTTAGCTATTTCTGTTTTCTTCCGTGTGACGAAGAAAGTGCACGGAGTTGCATGTCTAACCTATCCTAATAAATCGAAAACGACAGTGGAATTTGCAACTTAATATTGTTGCGTAGGCGACCGACCAAGGAATTTGTTGTGAATTTGATAAGATGATTCCGAGGCATTGGCGTTGTCCATCCAAAAGAGTGTGGAGTAGATGTAGATGAAGAAAAGTGCGATAGAGGCGATGCACAACTCTTGCAGAGTTCCACGCAGAGGTGAATTATTTAGAGTGTAAAAGTTTAAGAACATGCGACTAATTCGCAAATCTTCACATAACGATGAAAAATTTTGAGTAATCGTGTTCTTCGAAAAGACATATCAAATGTTAGATTGTTCTTAGAAAACCAATCCAAACATGTCTGGAATCACAGGACTTGTTTTTGAGATGTTCTCAAGGGTTGCAACGTATTCTTTAATCCCAAATTTAATGAAGAAACCAGATTTTATTCCTCAATTCCCGTTGTCAAATAGACTCGCCGACAGACAATTACGAGACTGTTAACATGTTTCTTCATATCATCAGATCATTATTCCTACGTGTGAATCAACATCGTCAATGCCGACATAGTCTCAAAATCTATAAACAGTTCCAGATCTATGCGAGAATGGCTGTACTTCTGGAGCAATATAATTTTCAGAACAATTACGGTAGAACATTTCTGAAATAAATATGCAGATGGTTTTGTAATGCACAAGCGGCTGAATAACGAGGACGGAATTTAAGACGCTGTGATAATTTAAACTAAATTTTAACAAAGTGAGAGATGAAAGGACTTCTTATCTTTCACTCAGGAAATGTAAATAATAGGGATATTACCTACGTATGCAACTGTAAGTGTGTAGTTACCGAGGAAAATTGGAAGCTTTCTTGATACTATAGCTCCCAAATCACATAATTAGGTCTATGAATGTGAGAGATTTAGTTCACTTCTTCAAGGATCACTTGGATCGAGATAAACGTTTTCAATTTGCACCAATGGGTTTATGATCGAAAGGAAAGTATAGAATGGGGAGAGTGCTTTTTATAAGAACCTGATAAGTGCTACTCTGAGTTTAACGTACCTAAGTGATTATACTTGAGGTAATGACAATGTGTGATCTGACATGGTAACACATCCAAGCGTGATATTGCAATAGAATTTTTTCAGGATGTTTTATTACACATTTCATATACCCTTGATTAACTTAATGAGCAAAAAGCTACCATAAATCGTTATTTTTGTAGTCATCATCTTGTTAATCAGAACATATTACACTTATAATCCAATTTTATCCTAAAATTTATTACGTTAACGTGCAACCATATATAACTGGTTAGTAATTGATCTTCTTTCTCAAGCTCTGTTTATTTATTAATTTATGTCTTTAGCTTATTCGTTTTATCGTACCTAATTATACTATTAATCACAAATATATAAGAGCAATATCTATTCAAGATTATTACACCTTCGGGATTATGCACGTTTTCTTGAAATTTTATAGGATTAACATTACAGATTACACCTAGTGATATATTTGCTATTTCTTCAAAGATAGTTATGCGTGATACACATACGAATTATGGAATTTTAATAATTATTAGCTGTGCGCTTGTTGGAATGAAAAGCATCCCTTTCGTAATTGCATTTAGTACTTATAATAAATAATAGCATACGCGTTTAGAAACGAAGGCAAAAAGTACAATTGTAATTTTAAGTAACAAGTGATTAAGTATTGTAGTCACTTTACGATTTCTAATACTAAACAACCTTAAATTACGTATTTCAAATAATAGTTAATATACAGAAGATTCAAAGGTTACAAAGAAAATGTGACCATCACAACAACTAATGGTTAGATAATTTATGTTTAAAAATTGTGTTTTTCTAAAAAAAATAATAAGCGTATAATTATAAAGCTTGAATTTATGTAACTTTCGTTTTTAATTATTAGTAATTTATTCAATGTTTAAAATTGTATAAGCGGGAGTTAAGTAAACGTGTCATCAATTTTGATGCACATAAATAAATAATGTCGAAATTTGTCCTTTGTTACGTATCTAGGATTACATTTGCACTTGGTTGTCTAAATTACGAGATACGAGATCGTTGTCAAATTAGACCTTAGAAGCAAAGAACGTAATATAT
The DNA here is from genome assembly GCA_036250285.1 of Pyrocoelia pectoralis. Classification (NCBI taxonomy): domain Eukaryota; kingdom Metazoa; phylum Arthropoda; class Insecta; order Coleoptera; family Lampyridae; genus Pyrocoelia; species Pyrocoelia pectoralis. The sequence goes on from CM070077.1 coordinate 14,366,327, forward strand.
ATTACGTTCTTTGTTAGAAGTATCTGACAACTCTGAAAGTGAAGCCTTTCTGTATGGATATTGTCAATTTTTTTACGTTTCTAATGTACCTATCACTGCCATACGTTTAAACCATCATGTAACCTATTTACAATGATCTTCATATGTGTTATTTTTAAAATAATAGATAAATATAGTTTCAAGTAACCAAATAGACTTCATATTTAAGGAAAACGTGTATTACCCTGAAGGTGTATAATATTCCTTAACTGATATTGCTGTACAAAACGTGAATGATGGTAGTATAAAAGAAGTGAAATCAAAGGTTATAAATAAATACAACTTGATATCGATCATTTGTTGATTTATGTTTATACTAAGTTATAAATACCGCGGCCAGCCGTAGAAATTGTTTGGGTGATTAATCCTTTAATACGGTGGGCCACAAAAATTTGTTTCTAAAATTTCAAAAATTTTGGTTTTACGTGCCGGTAAAGAGTTTATTCGAAAATGGTTCATACATTTAGAGCGAAGATTATGTAAAAATAATACGAATAATAGATTGGAAACGTGGTTTTATGAAAAAAATAAACATAATTGCAGAGGCTGAGATTGGAGACCGACCTCTGAGCACTGTGACCTGTGACCATTTAGATTTAGAGTCTACACTGCAACTCAGTAACTCACTCTCTTTAGCATAATTATATGTCAGAGGAATATTAGTAGGTATACTTTAGCATAAATTGAACTGAATGATTTGCAAATTTATTTATTTGAAAATGTATGTTTATTATTTTATTTATGAGGGATTTATTACTCCGCCTCATTTTTGGACGGAGTAAGCAGTGGCGTACCCAAGGGGGGATAAGGGGGATATTACCCCCCCCCCCCAGCGTCCAACCCTTCCATTCTATTTTTGCTTATTCCTATTAATCCTTTAAAAAGACCTATCTTAGAAATTCAACCTCACAGAACAGACTTTATGGACCAGCAATGATGTCAATTCATAGGGAACTACTCATTTCACAAGACGAAATAATAGAAGAACTTGCACGACAGCCAATACGCCACTGGGAGTAAGTGATTTTTGTCCTATTAGATGATATACATCACTCAGTTTAAAATGAACGAAATGAAGAGAGAATGAAAAATTCATTACACTTATTTTTTTCTCTTCAGATAAAAAGAACAGAATTTTGTTATTTATAATAACCTTGTGCTTGATAAAATAATGAAAAATAGGGCACATGTTACAGTCTTGGATTATGCTATTATCTATGGAATATCACATTATTCAAATGGCAGTTACGGAGCTTCAAGCAGTACTAAGTCCCTTTTAGTAATTTTGTCGCACATTTGTTGCTCTAACGCGGCAAAGCATGTTCACTGTTAAATGCTTTAAAATGTGTGAATTGTTTGTGTTAATAAGTAGCGATACGCAATCGGCACAAAATCGGTGATAACTCGTAACACCGTCTTATTGTAACCAATATGTCTTAACTCAAAATCTTCAAGAACAAAAAAAAGTTGATTATCGTACGGTGATGGCAATCAACATTAAGAGGCTATAATTTGTCGTTTTAAAAAAATACGGCTTACGGTGCGAAAATACACATCTGGCAAGTGGCAGTGTGTTTTGCACACATTTATCTTTGAATTTGATTTTTCTTCCAATGTTTGTCGTTGAAGTACCCATTCAACATTGCAGCTTGCATCTTCAGAGTCTTTTGCGAAACGTCAGATTTTTTTGTTTCGCATTCAGCAAACCTAGACTTAACAGATCACCACCATCGAGTGCTAGAGGATGAATAATCATCCCAAAAATCCTTGTTTTGGCTCACATGGAAAAAGGCAAGGCCACCCTTTCAACGTAGGCTGTACAACAAATATAACGACGCGGTATAAGCAGAAAACTAGTTATCTTGACAGTTCGAGGAACCGCGAAAGCCTCAAATTATTTATCTCGGTGGTATTAAGGTAAGCGTGTTTAGCTTTCGCACGGTGACGCGGGTTCGAACCCGGCCAAGGTAGCTATTTTTCTAAACCGGAGATAAAGTGAAGCACGTTTTCTTCTCAGTTAGGAAGTAAAACCGTAGGTCCCGTGTCGATGCGATATTTGGCACGATCAAGATCTCTGCTTGAGGGTTTGAATTCCCTGTCCGACAAAATTCTAGTAAGGGCAGTGCTAATAACCAATGCAGTTAATGCGCATAGAGATACTTGGAAATCCGTTGTTCTCCATTTTGCATAAACAGTCAGAAAAAGATGTTTCCGATGGATTCTGCATATCTTGACTGAAGCTTCAAAACAGGTTTGTGTTAATTGGTATAAGTTAATGCTAACAAAATTCGACCAAGGATCTGGAAAATCCGTCTACATCGTTATAGGTATAGCCATATAAACCGGAAACGAAGTAATAATCCACTGTTTGAGTGTTCCAAGATGAACCGAATCCCACAAAAGTTGTTCGTTCAGGAAGGAAAGGATCGCTTGTTTCTTCGGTTGTACCTACTGGACATGTCGCAAGCATTCCTTTTAAGAGGATCTGAGAACAGTTAACAGTAAATGATATATAACAGTTTGTTTGGCAGAAGTCGTCGATTAAATTAGGAAAAAGAACCAAACACGTTGCATCATTTTCCATTATGACGTCAGCTTCCACATAGCACATTTAACAATTAATTAAAGGGAAACACTCATTGTCTGTATTCAGCAGAATTATCGCCTAACAACATTAGTTTTGTTCGCGAGTGCCAAACAAAGAATTCGTAGACAGCGATTTTCATCACCCCAAGAAGCTTTTGAAAACCATGTTTTTAAGATACCAACTTCAGAATGGAAAAAATACTTCGATAAATTGGTTTTGAACGCATGTACAAATATATAAAACAAAAGCGAATATTTTGAAGAGCAATAAGACACAATAGGTGTTTTCTTTTTGCATGTTGTGGTAGACCTAAGTCAGCTCTGTCAATAAGACACCATTCGTTTTATAAAAACAATTTGACTCAGTTCTCAATAACCCTATTCGTTTTAAAAGCTTTAGTTAAGTTTTATATTAACCCGAGGTAGAAATGTCTACATGACGCAAGGCACTTTAATCACGTGATGATTGTAACTTTACCTAACCCTGCGGCGATGCAAAAAGAAAACACCTTTTGTTTCCTAGTTTGTGTAATTACTTAGAAGGTAGCCCACGTATAGCACCACAGGGATAACAGTTCAAGCGTAGATAAAGTATTCTAATAAGAAAACATTTTTGGTTTCAATTTTTTTGAAACTTTTCACTACTGACGAGGAACAAAGCAGAACAGTTTTAAACATGATAGTGTAATAAGCCATGCGCTAAATCATCAGAATGGGTTTCCACAAATTTTGAAAACTTGCTGACAGATCAATGGTATTATCGATTTGATGAACGATTTTCATTCGTAAGTCTTTGCAAGGCAAAGCGCTCAAATAGAAATGAAATTAAATAATACCATTGAATAACTAATACTTTAACTAATACTTGAAGAAGTGCAACTATATAGGCTTATTTTAAGTACGGACGATATACCCTACGCTTTAAAGCGCTAGTGTAGGCCTCCTATAGTCGGGTACATTAACTACAAGCAGTATAAAAATACAGGATTCTTACAAAACTAGTGGTGCAATGAACCATTGATTACATACTTCAATGCCATGAGTGGAAGTGAAAGTATAATATAGTCGAGTATTTTTGTTTAGAATGAGATAGGATTAGCAACAGGTATAAAGTGCACCTACATAAATACAATGTCGAATCTGAAAAGGTTTATTTGCGTAAACAATGACCAAAAATCCTTTTCTATAACTTCGTCATTTAGTTCTACGATTATGCAGTAGGTAATTGACTTTGAGCAAATGTGCGTACATAACATGAATTATGTGAAAGCATATTATTCATTATTTTGGCAGGCGTTAATAATATAAGACCAATTTCTTACGCAAATAAACATTTTCGTTGCGCTTCTTCTTTAATAGTTTTTTATAACGTATAATTTTTTGTTTTGCAGTTGTGTGTTTGAATTCATTTCGGATTTACATTTACTTGGAGAATGGAGAGGGTATTTCCAATAAATTGGTAACAAAGGAGAATTGAACGATGGAAATAACGTTTCAGTTTCAACTGTTTGAGCATTAATTTTTTTTCACTTTTTAAAATCATGCCAGGAGAAGATTGTAATGAAGGTTTTTTGGTAAATGCAGCTTCTTCTGTTACTAATTTTCTTTTGCGACAAAGTGATTTTTCATTTCCGCAATAATTAATTGGAATTGCAGTTTTAATTAGTCTTTTATGATTTGCATTTACAAAACAGTACAAAATCCATTCTTGAAGACGAATTTTATCAATAGGAAATTTAAAAAAGTCATATCTATTCTTTTTTTGCGTATTAAAACAGTTTACATAAACACACACGTGACTTGCGACACTCATCGTTAGAATCAAATTTAGATCACTTGTTTATAAACAGGGCTACTATCAGTCGAAAGGCAAAAACCAAATCGTAAAAAATATCCGTAATTCCAAATCAAAGTTCAAAATCAAGGCGAAAGTCAAAAACAAAGCAAAGCGATACAAAAACACAACCGAGAGCAAAGTAAATACAAGGTACTAATATAACCGGAATTGATTGTACAAAAGATTTGAATTTGCATGACTTCTTTGAAAATGTTTAAGAAAAGCAGGTAACAATGGGTTAATGTAGTTGTTTACAAGTTCCATGATTCATAACAGGTAGACTTGTTCAAATCTTATTGTTATTAGCGTAAGACAGGATGTAAGTATATGGTATGTACAGTATGCAAACAATAATAGTCGAAAGGTATGTAGATGAAGATGACAGATGTCGATCAAAGATTGACGAAGATTTCGAATTTTTTTGCAAATTAGCTGTTTTAGGTACATACTTTAAATAAATACCTACAAATTTTTTGGGTAGGTACATACTGACAATATAACATTATCAAACTTATTAGATTTTATTAATTGATTTCAAGTAGTATTATTTGTCCTATTCTATGAAACTTGAAAACTAGGTACGTACGTACACCTTTAATCTATTTATATATTTACCTATAATTATGTACAAGTATAAATTTATACATTTGCAAATTTACGTTAGTGTACACTGTACAACTTGTTACTACTGTTGTAGAACAACATTTTTCTATAGCTTCTTGTTTAGTTAGTGTATAATCCGATTTAGGTACTTTGTCCTAAAGAAAGTATTCATACCCTAGACTCCAGGTAAATATAAAGTGACCATTCGTACTGATTTTATCAGGACAGTACTGATTTTGAGCATAGCTTTCTGATTTTTTTAAAAATAAAATCAGTACGCAAAATGTCCTGATTTTTTGGTTACTGTACTGAATGTACTGAATTTCGGTTGTTTCGAAGCATGACTAATTGTTCGTTAGTTATTAATTACTTTTACATTTACAATTACAGTTGATATTCCGTGAAATACCTACCCAAATGTTAATTAAACTAAACTTACGATATGCTAAAATAAAATTTTACGGCTATCATAGTTACGAGCAGTGACGAATTCACACGATATCGTTTCTAGAACGTTTTAGGACATATTTATTATAATTATGTACTATAGAATAATAATTTGTTTTATAAAATAAAAATAATCCTTTAATTTCGCAACAATGTTTTTTTATCACTCCAATAACAGCAAAAGCAATAGTTGCTTTACTTGTGTATGTTATTATTTTTAAACCCCTTCTCTTAGATTTTCTTAGAACTGGTATTTTTTTTATTTTCCGGAGCTGCAATTAGGGAATCAGTGGCAAAAATATAGTCATTTGACAGCGTTAAAATTTTCTATCTTAACTTAAATTTTTTAAAATTTTCCGAGCGAGTGCCTACGGACCCCCCCCCCCCCCCCCCGTTCAGAGTGTCCTGATTTTCATCTAATTAATTATGGTCACTTTAGCGTAAATATAAATCTACCTGAGCAGTGTACGATTTGTTCCGTAAAGATAGACGCAAAATAAAATGAGACGAAGGACGACTTAAGAGCGACTGGCTGGAACGTATATTTCTATATTTTCCCGCAAAATGTTAAAAGCAGCATTTTACAACTTCTAGTTTAGGGGTAAAGGGCAAGGGGGGTAGGGCTGAAATTTTAACATTGAGGTTGCACTTCTTCAAGTATTACAAGTATTAGTTATTCAATGATAATACCCTAATATTAACACATTAGTCACGCCAGATAAGTATACACGTTGATTGAAGAATCTGTCAATGGTATACATTAGTATCAGTTTGTATAATTAAATCCTTTGTTGAAAGATTGTGACATTTTAATTGTACATTTTTTCAAGGTTTGATAGCAAAAGCGACGACCTATAATAGGTACATAAACAAACCGATATTTTGTAAACCATGTACGATGCAAATTATAAATCTTATTAAAACATGAAATATATCTTTTCTTATTAATTACTTCCGGTAATTTGATGGTACTGGTAACAAGGATATTGAAATCATCAAATTTCCAATATAATTGTTTAACGTATTTACCTCCAAGGGCATGGTGTTTGAGGCTAAAGATCTTCTCAACACGAAAAAACTAATGTAACCCATTGACTTGTGTGATGACATAATCAAAGAAATGAGAGACGATATAAGGTCTATTTTATCACAATCTTACAAATGAACGGCTACCGGTTTCGCAGCTAAATTAACTGCATCTTCAGGCCTAAGACTAATAATAAGTAGATATTAAATTAAATTAAAAATTAAAGCTACTACTTACTAATTAGATAAGAAGCTATGAAAGGTGTGACATGTGATCTCATAAACTTAAGGTAATTAGCGAACTCTATCTACAAAATCAATTAATAAAGAATGGATAAACATCACAGTGCTAAAACTTACATGTTAAATGATAAACTGACAAACTAAGGACTTAACAAACGTAACTCGATCGACACCGTGTACAATGAACAAAATTTCTATTAAACCATAAAATTGGAAAATTGATAACAATAATGTACTAAAGTATGTATAAATCTGATAAGTAAGGACCTCTGTTATAAAATGCAAACAATATAAACATAATACGGAGAAAACTACAAAACCTATAATTAAAACCTAACAAGTACAATCTAGAATAGCAACAATTAACGAATATAAGACAAGAGTAAAGATGACGACTCAAACGTATTTTGAGCATTTAAACAATAGCGTTTATTAATTTTATTGTGTTAACAATTTCAAAAATCTCTAAATTATTAAGTAATAAGCCTTTTTTGGCCACATGAAGGATCGAAAAATTATTAGAAAAATCTGACGTATGTCTCGAAGTAGTTAGGTGATCCGCAAAATGCGAAACCCCCGTACCCAGTTCGAAGCAACGTTTGTGTTCTTTTAATCTGATTTTAAAGGATCTAAAAGTTCTGCCGATATAATAGGCCGAGCAATCGTTACAAAACAATTTGTAAACACCAGATTTGTCCAAAGGCCTAATCGAATCCTTATTATTAACCAAATAGCTACTGAGTGAATTCGATGTCTTGAATGAAATATTGGTAAATTTGTTTAAAACATTGGAGACCTTATATGAAATATTCCCTATAAACTTAAGACTATAAAATCCTCTAACATTGTCATTTACATCGATATAGTTGAGGTAAGCTGATTGTTCTTTGCGTTTATTTAATACCTTATTCAGGAGTCTGTCAATCAGATTAGGATCATAGTCATTCATAGTTGCAATTTGCCTAATAACGGAAAGTTCTTTATAAAAATTAGACTTGGTAATTTTTATAAAGAACTTTCCGTTATTAGGCAAATTGCAACTATGAATGACTATGATCCTAATCTGATTGACAGACTCCTGAATAAGGTATTAAATAAACGCAAAGAACAATCAGCTTACCTCAACTATATCGATGTAAATGACAATGTTAGAGGATTTTATAGCCTTAAGTTTATAGGGAATATTTCATATAAGGTCTCCAATGTTTTAAACAAATGTACCAATATTTCATTCAAGACATCGAATTCACTCAGTAGCTATTTGGTTAATAATAAGGATTCGATTAGGCCTTTGGACAAATCTGGTGTTTACAAATTGTTTTGTAACGATTGCTCGGCCTATTATATCGGCAGAACTTTTAGATCCTTTAAAATCAGATTAAAAGAACACAAACGTTGCTTCGAACTGGGTACGGGGGTTTCGCATTTTGCGGATCACCTAACTACTTCGAGACATACGTCAGATTTTTCTAATAATTTTTCGATCCTTCATGTGGCCAAAAAAGGCTTATTACTTAATAATTTAGAGATTTTTGAAATTGTTAAACACAATAAAATTAATAAACGCTATTGTTTAAATGCTCAAAATACGTTTGAGTCGTCATCTTTACTCTTGTCTTATATTCGTTAATTGTTGCTATTCTAGATTGTACTTGTTAGGTTTTAATTATAGGTTTTGTAGTTTTCTCCGTATTATGTTTATATTGTTTGCATTTTATAACAGAGGTCCTTACTTATCAGATTTATACATACTTTAGTACATTATTGTTATCAATTTTCCAATTTTATGGTTTAATAGAAATTTTGTTCATTGTACACGGTGTCGATCGAGTTACGTTTGTTAAGTCCTTAGTTTGTCAGTTTATCATTTAACATGTAAGTTTTAGCACTGTGATGTTTATCCATTCTTTATTAATTGATTTTGTAGATAGAGTTCGCTAATTACCTTAAGTTTATGAGATCACATGTCACACCTTTCATAGCTTCTTATCTAATTAGTAAGTAGTAGCTTTAATTTTTAATTTAATTTAATATCTACTTATTATTAGTCTTAGGCCTGAAGATGCAGTTAATTTAGCTGCGAAACCGGTAGCCGTTCATTTGTAAGATTGTGATAAAATAGACCTTATATCGTCTCTCATTTCTTCGAAAAAACTAACTTTATCCAGTATTAGATCTCTTGGTATCTTCCGGTGAATTTAAATACCTTTAAGCGATGTAATGTCAGATATTTTGCTAAGAAAAAGTGAGTACAAATTTAGGCGAAATTGAAACAAAGACTCATCTAATCCGTAAGTTTATCTACCTTCAATTTCTTAGAATTGAAATGTGAAGAATAAAGAAATAAAAAAAGTAGTGGGTTAGATTAGTTATGGCAAATTGTAATTTATAGTTGTGCAAGTCTAGAAATCACTAAATTATTTCGTGGGGAAATCCAAATAAAAAAAATTCTGGAAACCAATTTTGGGTCGTACTTTTGTAATGCTCTGTAGACTGCCATATTGCATTATTGGATTACTGGTTGCCTGAAATTGCAGATGACGTAGTTTTCATTAACACATTAATTCAAAAATTAACCTGCTACTTAACGAATGAATGGAACCGATTTTCGTATGTGTAGTTCTGTAGTAGGTAAGTTACTACTGAATGCGAAAGTAAAAATGAAAAATTTATTTATTTATTTACAACTCTTGGCATTGAAGCACAATTATGGAAATAAATCCATTTATAATAGTAAATTATAGAATCGAAAGTGACGTAAACTGTGAGCCATAGTAGAAAGTATTATTACCTACGCGTTTTAAGTGTCTCCTACACATGTTAATCTCTTGAAAATTACAAGTTTCAGTCAAGTTCATGGGTGTCTTATTGTCAACTTTTAATCTAATTCAGGCACTCCTAGGCTACAAATCCTTATGACGAAACCTTTTTTAACACATTAATATGTTCCGAAGATAAAAGGATTAAAAGTTGAGAAAAAATTCCGCAATGAAATTATCGAAACAGTTACGAATGATTATTAACCTACCTAATTGTAATCTATTATAAAGTACCGTTGGGGGGCCACCCTTGATCAAGATATCTACAGAAAAATGTGAATATGAAACAAGTTATTTAAATGTCAAATTCTCGATGTTTTTTGTCCATTCAAATAATATGAGAACAATAAAAAAAGCCTTCGGTAAAATATAAACGAATCCACCTGCTTTCATGTCTCCAGCCGATCGCTGTAAGAAACCACGAATTATATTCGTACCGAAACCAGTCTTGGCCAGTTTTGGTGTTGAATTTTTTCAATTAATAGCGATTTATATGTCTTTAAGTAATATACAATTCATTTTTTAGAGAGACACAATAAATATGTTAATATGATTATGTTTTAACGACTTTGAATTTTTGTAAATGTTACATCTATTTGTAAAGGTCTTAATTTGTCTCGTTTAATACAAGAGTCAAGAGCCGTTCTCTTTTTGTAGATCCTATTAGGATATTATTCAACAAATAGGAATAGGGTAAAATGGGTCTCAAGATAATCGACTTCCGTAAAAATTCAAAAACAAGGGTTGGTGAAAATGATATTTCGAGCATGACCGAGACGCAACCATTGTAGGTTCATTAAGCTTTTTTCCATCCAGAGGAGTGGGTTAGTTCCGCTTGACTAATCACCTGAATACTAACAAGGTATCTACCAAAAAGACTATGCACAGCAAAGAAACAAGCAAAATATACATTATTTGGGGGAAAATCAAAAACAAAAATGCGAGAGTATATTAGAAAAAAGATGTACCTATAGAAGGCAACAAAGAAAGGTAAGGTGAATTACATTCTTGTTGGCATAATTTGGTCCGCTTTAATTCCAACGGGACTTACTGGGATCTTTTATGAAAGTAAACTTCATAGACTTTGTTCACAGCTGAATACGACTTTTATATGTCTTTAATAGGACTGTAGGTATTAGTGTTCTTGTGGAATCACGCGTGCATTAAAACTTCATCAGCGTCAACGAATGGAGGGAATAGACGGAGTATTGTAACTAAAATCATGAGACCTAAAGTAAGTTGACCAATATGGTAACAATACTAAATTAAAACAAGAACAATCAGGACATAAATAGGTTTATGTGTGTAATTTAAATTTTTTAACGTCAAACGTGAAAAATCATAATTACGAAACAAATTAGGTCCACAAAGATGGCGGCTTCCGTTGCATAGACATATATTGCGTGTAATAGATTTGTAACGCTGGCTCTCCAGTGACTGTAGTATTATGTCTGTATTCGCACTCTAAACGCACAATAGGTAGTGCTCTTACGTTGACTTTCATCCATGTTATTTAGTGCAGCCACAAATTCACTTTAAATCGTTTTGTGTTAAAATGTTTGCGCACGTGTAAATTGCTTCATAAATAAAGACAATTATTGGTAGTTTCTTAACAGGTATCAGCTTTAATTACAGAACCTGAAGGGATCCAACAATAAATATTCAAACATAATTTCAACATTCAATGAAAAAAGATTATTTAATTAATCACAGTGAAACAAAAATGTTAAACATTATGTTAAAAAAAGAGAAAAAAGTTAGAGGAAATTGTTGAAACTACCGCGAAGAAAGGAACGTCATTATAGCAAAGTAGTTTAATAATAATTAACCAGCTGTTCTATGTCAAAATGAGGAAACTGATAAACATTGCCAGAGATAGAGGCGCCCAGACGGATGGACAGGTGGGATAATTGTTTCAGGACCTGGGTTCACGCGACCCCTATGTGGTTATTGGTTCACTATCATACTTTTGCCTCCGGAAGTACAGCACGGATGAGAGAAGAATAACTATTATAAATACTTACAGTAAAATAAACTAAGGTTCTTGATTCTATTCTTTCAGACAACTTTAATGGCGTAGTTAAATAGTACTTGTTTTTACGGAATACTCGATTTTTCAAAATTTTGGAAATTCAACTTTTGTTTATTGTTCAGGTTGCATTAAGTCTATTTACATTCTACAAAATCGGAAAAGTACAAGGAATACATGAAAAGTACAGTAAGTGAGTCCGGCAAATACAGATGCGCCACAAAAAGTCACTTTGCTCCGCATAAAATATACTATTTTTTCTTCAAACGTCAAACGTCCATTTTTCTTCAAACGTCAAACGTCAATAATAAATTACATCCGGCGGAGGCAAGACTTTTAGGCGACTATTACATAAATAGTTGTTTTACGTATCTTTTGAAAGCCGTAAAGTATAACTTTTTTTTAAACATCTGTCATAAACAACTTTACGGCCGCATTTACTTTACAACCGCTTTTTGTTGTCCAGGTGATGCAGCAAAGCACTCTGTAAGTGACATGAATAATCAAATATATGATTGTATTTGTCAGGTAACTGTCACTGTCAAAATTATGAAATTGATTTTTAAATTAAAGTTTATATCTTTTTGTGATAGTCGCCTAAAAAATGTTGTGTGCACCTCGGTTAAAAGTTCTTTTTTAGCCTCATCTGATTTGTTAGCCCCGGCTTTCGCCTCGGCTGCAATCATCAGATTCGGCCAAAAAGATCACTTTTACAACCTTGATACACAAATCCCGCCGGCGATAAAGTAAAACTTTAACGTTGTCAGTTGAAGTTTAAAATGTCATCTTTTATTGACGATTGAAGAAAAAAAATTACAGCTTCGCAACTTATATTTAGAACAAATTCGTAACGCGATGGAACTGTTTTTCCAAAACTAATATGGACGAATCAGCACCAGAGAGTAGAACGAGCACCATGAAAATGATTTAATCTTAATGAAAAAATGGGTTTGGTTTTATGAAATATACGAAGACAATCTTACTTAAACACGTTATCCCTAACTTATAGTTCTGCCATTTTTGGAAATTATTATATTGCTGGCGGCAATAATCACCAAATTTAATTCCACTAGATTTTACTCTTCGAAGTTAGTTAGACAGACCATGTAAAGAAACAAACCGATGAATTGAGGAGTTAAGACAAAGTTGTTAGAATGCCATTAATAATATAAGAGTATTTAATGGAATATGGGTAGTTATAAAAAGATATGGCGTAATAGCGGTCTTAAGTTTTTAGGTTTATTACCTATTTATGTTTCGTTTAATGTATCTGTAATAGTTAGGTTGTACAATATTTTCCTATATTAACATTCTCGTTACATACCAAAGAACCAATTAGTTAAACTATTATTTTTAAAATTAATGAAATAATTTGTTATAGTAAATTTTATTTGAGCTTTTATTGTTGAAATCCTTACTTCGTGGAATCTATTAATGGTTCATACAAATGAAACGCAAACATAATAAGAAACTCTACAATAATATATTACTTAAATGTAAAAAATGCAATACATAAGTTCAATTGTTTCATTACAACATGTAACATCAAGAAATTCTTGTCATCCTGATGATGTTACATGTTGTGATGAAACAATTGTAGATATGTATTGTATTTTTTACATTTAATATATTATTGATTGTGGAGTTTCTTATTATGTTTCATTTCTATGAACCATCAAGATCAAATTAAATGACTTGTACTACTTTTTTAAAGAAAATACCAACCTTTATAGTATTTTTAATTTAATTCGTGTTTTTCAAGATAGCCCATATACTCGCCACTGTATCTCCGAAACCAGTCATTGGATTGCTTTGGGTCCATGAAACATTTTGTCAGAAGGTCGGTATCTACAATTATACCTACTAAAATTTTTTAAATTCCGTCATTTGTTGAAATCTCATTAAAAGTGTGCCTCGTCCTTTTTTTAATGGTCAAAAATAACAACAAAATAAAAATTGTGGATAGTGAATGTTAATTACTGTTGTTGCTTTAGAGAGAACTGGAAAGCCATAGTTGGTACTTACTAATTATTTTGAAATCGAAATTACGAATAAGGATATTGAAATTATCAAAGAAACAAAATAAACGCAAAATATTCACCATAATCAGTCAATATTTTCACCAGACCAAAATATTGATGCGTTTACGTGACTTAAAAAGGTAATGGCCCGTAAATTTACCGTACGTATTGAATAAAACTGACGGTACAATGGCGGTTGCGGTTTTTATTTTCATCCTTGAAATAATGACAATAGATATTTTATGAAGATATAAATCTTGTCCTCCCTAATAAAAATCGGTATCCTTTAACTGAACGCAAATAAAAAATTGCGAGCCGATATTAATTATTAAATATAAACTTGTTATGTAGGTACACTACCTAACCGTATTAATTATTATCTAAGATTAATATCGAAGCAGTAAAACGGTAGCTATTCATGTTCTGGATTGGAAGATATTACGCTATTAATATATGTATAAAGTAAAGCCTAAGGCTGTACCATGACCCAGTGCACCACAACTATCAGCAATATTAGTAATAGTACTTCCTTGATTTGATGTAGTAAATGTTTCTAGTACAAATGACTTTGTGATTTTAGATGCTTAAAATGAACTTTAGATTGTCAGAAATCCTTTATTGTTTTAAAGTGTGTAGCTTATCAAATGATAATTTTGTGTAGGGCCATCTCTTGTCGAAGTACACAAATTTACCTTATTTAGGGCACGGGCCTGAAGTGTTGCAAAGGTGTAATACATAACAATAATAAATACAAATTATATTATTAATATTTAATTACAAATTAATATTTAGTATTACAATTTATGCAGCTCCACAAAGTAGCTTTAGAAAAATTTTATTCTGTAAATATAATATAAATATATCTACCTATAGTAGAGCATTTACACTATGCGGATTAAAGGTAGAAACCGATGTGTTCGACGTGATAATGCTTATTAGTCTATTAATTGTTTTATTTCTGACAGTGATATTATAAGCTTATATTGTCATAGTTACGATACCAATAAAGAGTGTCATAACTCCCGTGGGATATAAAGACGCTATAATTCCCTCTACGGCTCTTTTATGAACCAGTAACCTAGCAACAACCAAAACTGCAATCGACGATACCTGAATCAAATATAGCGGAAATGAACAAATTTTATTAAACTCGGTCAGAAATAAAATTATCTATGTATCACGGGAATTAATAGGTCTCAATTATACCTCGGGTAATTGCTGTCCCTCGGGCGCAAGGCCCTCGGGACGCAAACTTTACCCTCGGTAATTAAGACCCTTATAATTCCCTTGATACATAAATAACTATTATCAACAAATCCAGTAATCAGTGAGCAGTAAGCCGAATTACAAAAACGAATAAAGTAAGCTATAGAGTTTTGGCAAGTTTCCAAGCTCGAATCGGCGAATTCTGTTATGCAATGGCGCATGGTAAATTAATATCTATACAGGGTGTCTCACGGTGACCGTCGGTTAGAAGTATATCAAGAACTGTAAAAGCTAGAAATTTGAAATTTTGCACATGCGACATGGAGTGTTTAATCTATTAAATAAAAATATTTTCCAAATGGCAGCACTTCCGGAAATACCGGAAGTGAGCATCAACTTCTTTATTTTAAATACAAACCAGGCAATTTTTTTTCACATTCTGATGTGTCATAAAATGTTCAGTAAGTATGCTTAAAATAATCGGCGTATCAATTTTGATTGTTGAGAAAAAAAATTTTTTCCACTGAAAAATGTCAAAATCGTGTTTAGGAAATAAAATTGAAAGTCGAAAGTGGTAAAAGTTAGGGAAATGGGATTTTAGGTTCTCAATGTCAAAAGATTGAGACACAATTGTCTGTCATGGATAATAAAAAATTGCGGTTAAGTATCTATTTGACGTTATTTCCAGAGTTAAGAAAAACTTTAAAAAGTCTCTTTTTTAAATGGAATGCCTATTTAATTATCGGCCCATTCGATGCAGAAATAAATTTCCTTTAAATTGATATACCACGTTCCTATACCTAAAATCAATGATTACAGTGTTATTTACATTTTTCTAATTAAATTTATAATTACATACTTTACAAAACATGGTTGGCTTTGAAAATTTTCAAAAAATTTTTATTCAAATGTTTCTTATGCTTTTATGATTATTTAAAATTCTATCTCTGCAACTTCTTGACTATCCAAGGTCTCTTTCCGCCGAACGAACAGAACTTTCAGGGAAAACATTAAAATATCCCAATACATTGGTTTCTGCAGCGTCATTGGGGACAATTGGCTTTGCCAAACTTCGTGGCGCATTTACTTCGCCTCGCACAAATTTCGAAAATTCTTTTCAATCATCCGGATTTTTCGTTCTGTCATTGTAGGTAAATGCGGATATCTTTCGTTAAAGTGTTGAGTGATTCTTTATTCAATAGTTAAAGGTTCTGCAGATCCGAAAAGTAATACGAGCAGTCTCGCCATCAATGTAAAACAAATTTAGAATATTAGCGTTTGTGTATTCCATATTTCCCAATTAAAATCAAATATTAAGCGCAAAAATCAAAATTCAAACAGATAACACTGATAACAAACGTAAATGTAGCGTAAACTTTCAAACTGATAGGTAATTGACAACTGTCATCATAAGAAACAATTGAATAAAAATTTTTTGAAAATTTTCAAAGCCAACCATGTCTTGTAAAGTATGTAAATATAAATTTAGTTAGAAAAATGTAAATAACTCTGTAATCATTGATTTTAGGTATAGGAACATGGTATATCAATTTAAAGGAAATTTATTTCTGCATCGAATAGGCTGATAATTAAATAGGCATTCCATTTAAAAAAAGAGACTTTTTAAAGTTTTTCTTAAGTCTGGATATAACGTCAAATAGATACGTAACCGCGGGCAATTTTTTATTATCTCTTACAGACAATTGTGTCTCCATCTTTTGACATTGAGAACCTAAAATCCCATTTCCCTAACTTTTACCACTTTCGACTTTCAATTTTATTTCCTAAACAAGATTTTGACATTTTTCCCTCATCCTTTTAGCTCCTGTCGACCAGGGCCTTCTTCGTAAAACTTGAGCAGTCACTCAGTTTTGTCACTTTTAAACTGTTTCTTCTCCTAGGTTAATTAGTGGAACCTAGCAATAATTGTTTATAGTTTTAAGAGTGTCACACTTTGCGAATTGTAATTTTAGTGAATAAAGATTTGTACAATAAAAGTGTCATCGATAAACTTCCATGAGCATTAATAATCAAAATTGATAGTAATATTGTTGGTAAATGAATTTTTTATTATAGAAATGTTCTTTTCAATCAGCACGTGGTCTCCATAACTGTTTGTTGTGGTATTTTTGACAATAAAATACTTGGAATTTATTTTTAGAAAACTATAACTATTTGTAAGCTTTTAAATGAGCTTACCGTTCATTCATGATGATTCAATAATGAAATTCCTCATCGGTAAAGAAAAGGAATCTTACATTTTAAAATGTACAAAGCACTTACAAATAATGAATAATAAATACATAGTTTGAAAATAAAAATCTTATCATTACTTGAAATCCAAGGTCTGAGCACATCCGAGAAAACTGTACATCTTCGTCACCTTTGTCTGTGTAGTTCATGTAATTTCTATTTTTAATTAAAAAAAAAACATTTAAGAACACAAATTCGTTTACAATGAGAATGAGAAAATGTGGCATATTCATTTTAAAAAATGTGATATTTTAATGCCCTCCTTTAAGTTTTTTGATTTGGAGTGCTCTACTATTTACGGCCTAGACCTTTATTTACTAGACACGGTTTATTTAAAGAAAACGAAAGACAAACTTAGGGAATCTACAATAGTTTGAAAAAAAATTGACGTTTATTTGGCTTGTTTGAATGAATTTTCTGTTTTCTACCAAAATTTGACATAGGACACAATAATGGTGAGTATAACCCAAAAAGCAGTTGAATTGTGCACAGTAAATGCAATCTCGAGATTTAATTTTTAACCTCCCACTATTCCATACGGCCAAATTAATATGGAAATGTCACCGAGCTCGGCTATTTAATTTAATTTCTCTTGGAAGTCGAAGAACAGGGAAAAACTGCCTAAATTGCCTAAGACTGATATTTCTCCAGGTATCATCTTCCAGCTATATCCTTATGGGATTGAGCATAAACTAATAAACGGAAGAATTATATTACATATCTTTACGACATTGTGCTGGGTACTAATATCATATGTATATGCAAATCGACGCTTACCATTGTAATTTACAGACAATGGAAGATGTAACGATATAAAAAAAATTGGCAATAAACCATTGACATTTGAAATTAAAAACGAACTAAGTTGTTTAACTTAAATTGCATGCTATGATTTATGACCATTGCAATTTGTAGACGAATGCATACAACCATTGAATAAGAATATCTTTCACTCAACGATACAACGTATTATTTGCATAGTTTGATAGTTATGTCGATGTGCAACCACCCACAAGAAAAACATAAAATTTACCATGGTAAATTAGGAATACATACATTTAATATTAACATAATGTGTACAAATGCATATACAAATAGAAATATATCATTAAATGAGATAATGATTTGATCAGGTATAGCGTGACATTTCCACGGTGAGGAACGGTAAAAATGTTTCCAAAGAAAAAAACTCGCTTTACACGATACTATTTTTACGTCACTTATCCAGACCGTTGCATTTCTTAAGGTGAACAAAGTCGGTATTATCGACTTGCAACCTTGAGGCTCTCTTGCACTTGTTAGACCCATTACATGTACACAATAATGCATTTATTCATGAGCAACTTATTTTTAGCCATATTTTTTAAAAATATAATTAACTATGGTGCACTTACAATTTTTATTTACATTGGGTTGTATATCAAATCTGTTAATTATCCAACTAAGGTATCTGAAGAATCTTACACGATAACAATCTGTACAGTAACAATAGAATAGGTGCAAAGGTTTCGTGCTGAAGAAGTATAAATTACTTACAAGATCACATTACAGAAACTTTAATGGTTGACAAGGCGGCCAAGATTTCAACACTTTTTTTGGATTTCTTTGGTTGTGATGCCCGAAATATCAAATCTGTACTGTTTATTCTTATTTTAAGTGCTACCGAATTTGATCAGTTGTAAAAAAAACCTTGAAACTTTCTTTATATTTCTAAATATTACTTACAGAATGTTTTTCTAAATTATTAGTTATGATCAACATAAATATCAATTTATTTGCTTTAAGTGTAAAATGGATTTGTGTAATGTTAGTCATTGCAAATCACTTATAGTTATAACAGAAAAGGTTATATAAAAATTTATAGAGATGTTTTTTCGCTTTATCATTTTATGTAATAAATTAATGTGCCGATACTTCCTGAATTTTAAATTAATAACAGTTGCTTTGATTTTATTTAGACGATTACCGCGATATTGCGTCACCTATCGTTTACCTCATTCAAAGAAATAAATTTTTTTTAACAAGCTGTATAATTAATAACTTTAACTTTTCAATAGTGATGGCGCCAGAACTTTTTGCACGAGTGGGCCAATAAAATATATGGGCGGCCATGGATAAATAATTTAACTTTACCGTGAAGATAATACCTACAAAATGCGGCATGTTTTATTTAGATTCATTCTAGTGGGATCATTATGATATCACGCACAGAGCATTTTGGATAAGGACCTCATTAAAACTGAATTTCCATTAATAAACGAACATCAACTGTAGCCAGTAATAATCACGGGAAAATTGTAATTATTAAATCAACCAGTTGTAATAACGATGTCCTGCCAAGTGTAACGCAATAGCATTAAAAGGACCGCAAACAAAAATCATTTTAGGAGAATATTAAATTTTCTTTTAACTAATTGGTAGAACTTTGCTCAGCAAATTCACCGGATATAGTAACGAATATTGCACCTAAGAAGTACAATGCAAGTCCGGTGGAAAAAATGCGCAAAGTTCTTATAGCTGAACAAAATTGGGGAGACCACTCTTATCCCCTATCCCTTCTTCACCCACCCTTTAATTTTTTAAGAATATTTTCAAAAAATGACCGTTACCACTTTTTTTCCCCCCTACACACAACCTTAAATCTCTATTACTTAACATAAAAGATCAACTCGATTTACCGCTCTGGAACTTTTTTAGTAATTGTTCTGGTTGTTGTGCAGGTTAGACATCAGCCTTTGCCAACAATATTCTCAATTCAGGTCAGTCCTTCAATAAAGGCAAATTTTATACTATAAAGAAATCAAACTTGATCTTGTCGAAATCAAAGAAAAACTAAAATATGGCTAAATGACCTTTTTAGGTGTAATTAATAATGGTATTAACCTTCGCTCTATCCTAAGTTACGTAAAGAACCTTAAACCGACACACTGGACTTAAGGGGAACCTACTCTCTTAGAATGCAAAGTTTTATAGTTAAAAATACCAAGAGCATTACGATCTGAATAACGCGCCATACATCGACAGTGGTGTGTGTTAATCGTGGGCGTGACACTCTTAATGCCCGTAACTCCTTCAATGCTTTATCTTTAGAAATAACAATTTTAACATAATGTAGTGCCTCAAAGTATTTGATTTAGATGATCGAGAAAACGAATATAAGTACAATAATCACTGAAGGAATAGTGTCTGTCCTTCTACCACAACATTTCTTACCGAATTCATTGCGGATGAAATCCGCAGTGAGGAACAACAAAAATTTGGCCCGAAAGCAATGAAATTTTTATTTAAAGGCAAGTATATCGTCCGAACGAATCCAGGCTTCTAACTAGAATGCAAGTTGTGTCGCGCCTGGTCATAATGGTAAAGATAAAATTTTCTAGCGTGGCAGCGTTGATTTATATTATACAGATTAACTTTCAACTTTAATTTGTTATGTATTCTACCAATTTGGATTTAAAAACAGATTAAATAAACTACTATTAAAAAACAAAATTCTAATTTAAACGAATTTTAAAAATCTTACTGTTTTGTTAATGACATCATTGTCATCAATTTAATACTTTTAAATGAAAAGTCGAGGTTTAAGTGTTTAATTAATTATAGATCTGATAGATATTATTATTATTATTATTATAGTAAAAATATACTTTTCCTAATAAAGTTTTGCAGAATTTTCAAAAATAATGGAAGCTTTTATTAGATGGGGGAACTTGACCATTTTCTTTGAGAAGCGCGTATGTTTTTAGAATTTGGTCACAATAACCAGTTTTTTGCCAACCAACATCATATTTTATTAATACTTGTAACAATTTCGAACATAGTTAACTCATTAACTGTTACCCGTTTACTTTTCAAAATGTGCAGTCAATGAAGTTAGGAAGAAAGACGTTTAAACGCTATCCTGATTGTCTAATATGATTAGATACAATTCTGCTGTTCGTTTTTTTAAATCTACGCTAGAATTTTGGTCTTTATTTTTGGCAAAATCTATATATTTTAAAATTTTGTTAAAATTACGTTAAAGAAAGAAGGGTTGAGCTACGGAGATTTGTGAGATTAAAGGGTTCCTTTGGGGAAAAGTAGTCGCTTGAATACAAAGGAACTGTGGGATAAAAACGCAATTGCAGTTAATCGATTGTAGTTGGTGTCGTCGGCTAAGGATCAATTCCACTTGCTACTTGCGCATCGGCAATGTCGGAATGAGGAAATAAAGGTGAGAGTTGAATAAATTAGCTCTAATAAGGAAAACCTTTGACTTTTTTGTTGGAATTCTATACCTTTGGGACGAATGTTATAATTGATGAAAAACTCGACGCTTTACAGGAAGACGTGAATTTAAACAATACATCAATAGCAAACCTAATAGGTATGGGATTAAAATGTTTGCACTGATTGATGCAACAATTACTATATTTCAAATCTCGACGTTTGCGTTAGTCAACAGCCTCCGGCGCTATAAGCAGGAAGCAATCATCCATGCAGCCTGGTAGCAACCGCAACCTGACCTGTTGCGACAATTGGTTTACTAGCGTTCTTTTGGTAAACACATTGTTTGACGAACACTGAATGACATATGTGGGTACCATGAAAAAAGAAAGAGCAATTACTTGAATTCACTAACACAGATCGGTATTAATATTCATGGTATCAGGTATCATGAAGTAACAAAACGTGATCTTGATATCCATCCTATATCATAATGACACCATTCATACTTCTACAGGAGGGAAGTGTAAACCCGACATAATTACGTACTACAATAGAGTAGATAACCTTGATAAATTATGTGCAACCTATGACATTGGCAGAAATTTAGTCATTTTGGGTTCCCTATGTGTTCAGAGACGGCTTTACAACATGGAAACTAATATTTGATAGTCCTAATCCGAGAGTTACGTTTCGTTATACTACTGGAAAACAATGTTTACTTAATTGAAGTTTTTACACCGCCGCTTCGGCTACAAACAGCGAGCGTGTGGCGTGCCAGTCCATTAGAATGTTACGGTTCTCTCTCTAAGCGCCGGTGATGCATGTATCTCTAATTTTATAATTTTCTTTGCGACTAAGTTATCACAATTATAAAAATGAGCAACTACCAGAAAAGATTGTCCTTGAAAACGAAACAGGAAAGTTAACCGAATTTCAGTAATGATTACAGCAAAGAAAATTATAAAATTAGAGATACATGCATACACCGGCGCTTAGAGAGAGAACCGTAACATTCTAATGGACTGGCACGTCACACGCTCGCTGTTTGTAGCCGAAGCGGCGCCCCGGGCGGTGTAAAAACTTCAATTAATTAAAAAATGTTTTCCAAAAACGTGACACAATTTTTGTTTCTAAATGAGTCTCATTTTATTATTCATATTACAACGAAGACGTTCGTGTAAGTCTAATGCTCCTACGACCTACCATTCCCGAGAATGCAATGTGCTACAAAATCGTCTGTAGCGCCTATAAAAATCAAATTTTGATAATACAATTTTACAATCATATTAACAAAGGTTGAATCTACAACATACTAAATTTTCGTTCCATTTGAGCGAGTAGTTTTGTTTTTATGTAACTTTAAACTTAGCTAGCGTGTCACAAACCCCGAAAACGGGCACTTTGCATCGTTCGGCCGTGGAAATGGGCCTTAAAGTGCATTTAAAAAAAAGTTGTTACTTCTAAATAACGTAGAAATAAATAGGCTTTAATTTGATACCAAGCTCATTCGAATCAGCCCAATGGTTATTTTTTTATTCAGCTTCAAACTCGAGTATATAGGTACCTATACTTTTTGCGCCGACAGTAGATGCCAATGATGTTGTGGAACGATGGTAGGACATATTGTAGAACTACAGAATAATAACGGTTTGAATTTTTTTCCATGTTGGGTCATTATTAAAATTCACAATGGCATTGGAAATTATTAGAAAAACCATCGGTACATCGGTACACATATTACCTATGTAAGTGTAATTATTATTGTATGCCATAAAATTGCTTACTCTGTGTAGAAGGATTTTGTCATGTAATTTCGTCTCAATTGTGTATATGTTACATTCTTAAGTGCTGTGACAATGTTATATCATTGACTTTAAAGTCAATGGTTATATCAGTCTACATGCACCCGGAGTTCATACTTCGTTTAAGTACAAAAATTGAAATCGTAGTCATAATTTGTTATAGAGCTTTTTGAGGAAGGCAATATAAATTTGGGTTACTGGTATAATATACCACAAAATGAAGCAAGGAAAACATCTTTGGAAATTACGTTCTACCTCCTTGAATTTATTATATTGTTTTCCTCCTTTCAAATTAACCAAAATACTTTTATATGAACTGATTAAGACATTTTGATGATGATATAAATAAACGAACGTACTTTCAAGTTACAACATATAAGAAAGGTAAATCAGTCGCGACAGAGAAATAGCTGGAGCTCATTCTACGCTCTAATTAATTGAAAACGTGGAAGGGAAATAAATCTTAACAAACGCGATGAAAAGACAATGTGGGAGGTTCTATACTTTTTATTATTTAATAAGTCCAATGCAGTCGAAACGAAATCGAAAGTTTCAATTAATATTAGGTATGAACGTCAATATATTTTAATGGAACGAGATAAACCAGATAAAAGCCATTTACCTAGCTGTCGTAAAACATACAATTACAAGGCAGAACTGCACGACATATAAAATTAAAGAAAAAAATTAGTTGTAAGTATGCAGGTTTCCCTAACCTACATTTTGATGAGATCGGCTGTCGTTATCTGAGACCAAGATCAATTTTCAAGCTGTAATAGTAGAATTGCGTATATGGAGATTTGAGCAGGAATTATCTTTGATCGATTGATTGAAATTTTAACCTTCGGATGTAGGTAATAAGGGTATGGCGAAGAAAAGATGGACAAGGTTAGATACTTTTTTACAGACTGACTATTTTTCTTCCTTGAAGTTATCTGCATATAAATCGAATTTTAGATATGCGCACAAAAGAACTTGATTGAGGTTTGTATGTAATGGAATTTTTTATCGTTAGTAGCATTGAAGTTCATTGCGTTCAAGATCTCGAAATGCTAAATTTCGATAATATGCCATTTTTTTTCTACGTTAAATAATTTAATGTGACATACAAAGTCTTTTCCAATTAATCTTACAAAAGTTCACCACATAACAGAACCATTTAATAATAAATATATTTAATAATAAAGATATTATTATTATTATTATTATTATTATTTCAAATCAGTACAAGACCTATCATTTAAATTTATGGGTAGGTATGATAAGAAAAACAGACAAATTCCGATCAAAATGTAAGATAAGTGGGGCCATTGAAAATAAATACTCCAGAATTTGTGGAAGAAAATAAAGATATATTGGTCCACATCCAATATGCTTGGGGTCATTAAAGCTCTCGGATAGTTAAGTGGCACTTACATTACCGCAATGGAAAGGAAAGGTGATCATTATACGCGTGTGTCAGTGTAGCATGTTGGAATAATATTGTACGTTAGGTAGGTGGCTTTGTGCTTGACTGCTGGGATAGTGCTAGACAGCATAAATGATTGTGTAAACAACATTCGATACATAATATAAGTATAATGGGCAAATTGACGTACATACATTGAATATAATACCGATAAGAAAACAAAATAAAGTACTTAGGTATACCTATATTCTTACATATTATAAAATAAACCGGGCGAAGGTGGAAAGTAAATCAGATATAATTTATTGGCGCCACTTTAGGTCTTAGTATTTTGATCAGAGCATTTACACTCACAAAACGTTTTTAACGTTTAATGACGGTGACAGGGATAATAATGTTTATCTGCGAATGAAACGTTGGTGAGGATGAAAGGCGTAGAAGGGACAAAAATTGACAGCAAACCATGTAAAATATTTCTGGATGATATAAAAGACATAAAAAGTTGGACATATTAAAAGGAGAGCGGTGAAAAAAGTACTAAGGGAGTGGAAGAGATCTGGAAACTATGGTGGTTTAAAGTAGGACCAAAACACGGAAAGAAATACGACAGCCTAAGTGACCTGTTGCACTGTGGGTATATAGGTACATACTATTTAAAAAAATCTGCGGAAGGGAGTAAAATTGAATGATAGAGACACAGAACACGAATGAATGACAATTTATTTGCTTAACTAGGTTTTGTTCACGAAATAATTAATTGAATCGTTCATCAATTCGTTCCCGATTAATTAAATTTCAAGGGAAGGTTGGAAGTTTTATTTGTTATCCCTTTGTGATTCCGGACTTCATCATGTTAGGTTTTGTTCTCCATTGTTGCATAGGATTAGTCCCATCAATGGGAATCGTACGCATTACCCAATAAAACATAGAAATTATTGATTCGCTTGGCCCTTAGGTCCACACATTCATAACTTTTTCCGGTTTAAATAAAACCACAAAAAGATCGTTAAAATCTTAAAATACAAATGAAAAATGAACTGGAGAAACGTTTGTTTACATTGATTTGTGAAGCCAGGACAAGGATAGCGTAATTTCAGTCGTATGTATTCATTTATGGTTGTTTGTAGCAGGACAAGGATAGCGTAATTCAGTGTATTTACTGTAGTTTTCAATGCCATGTTGTCTTAAGTGTGTACCCTCTCTCATCAGTGTTGGCTTCATGTTTTAATAACGTTCGTATATGGAAAGGCGTATCTGTACTTTTTATAATCTAAGGTTAAAATACTCGAAAAGTATTGAATTATTTATTAATGATTTTGGAATCGGAACCGGATATTTGGGATAGTTCTTTCCAGTAATTGTGGCCAAATAACACATGAAGTAACACAAAGTAACTACAGCGTAGAGACATGTATACAGGGTGGTTTGGCTTGCAATGTCCAGACGATATTTCCTAAACTACTAACATTAGGAAAAAACATTTCAATTGAAAGTTATTGAGTATTACGTATTCTATATTATAGCGCAAAAAAATTTTTTTGTTGAGCCACTTTTGGCGAACAAAAAAATTTTTTTTTAAATAGCGACAGCAATTTTTTTTAATAATTTTAAAAAGAGAAAATTTTTCTGAATTCAACAATGTATAAATTTCAAATTTTGACATGAATTTATTTAAATGACAATAGAAGAAATATTTGATTTCTTTAACATATGAATATGAAATGAAAATATGAAAACAAAACGGCACATCATCTGTCAACAAATTTTTCATGTTTTAAATAACAAAAACATAATAAGTTGATTTATTTTGTCATTATTCGATCACTATGGTATTGAATTTCACAAATAACGAAAAGGCTGATATGTTATTAAGGCATTAAACTATTGTTTATTTAAATAAATTTCATATCAAAATTTGAAATTTATACATTATTGAATTCAGAAAAATTTTCTCTTTTTGAAATTATAAAAAAAATTGTCGCTATTTAAAAAAAATTTTTTTTGTTCACCAAAAATGGCTCAACAAAAAAATTTTTGTTTTGCCCTATAATATAGAATACGTAATTATATAATAATAATAATAATACGACTTTATTGCGATAGTCAGTACAAGTAGCTGCCAATCGACGACAATGATCGTGATTACAGCAGAGTATTAAAAATTGAAAACATTGAAAACATAACTGGCGGAGTCTAGGCAGTCTAGCACAGTTGGCTACCCCAACTCAACCAGTCATGCTCCCTCCATACTATTTTGCAAATCAAAATGTATTAATACTAGACAAAAATAAAATTAATTAATCATACACATATTCTCTTATTCACTATAAACATCTGCACGCATTACAAAATCTAGAATTAGTGACAATTATGTCAGCATTTCGCTGTGAAAGCAATAGTACTTTAAATTTAGATTTAAATTTATTAATATCAAGGTACCTACTCAATAACTCAATCAAGGTACTCAATAACTTTCAATTTAAAGGTTCTTTTCCTAATGCTGTTACTTTAGGAAATATCGCCTGGACATTGCAAGCCAAACCACCCTGTATATGTTACCTATGAGAAGTACTTGATGATGACATTACAGGTGGACCGTCAAATCTAAATTGTTAGTGATCATAAAACCAACGTTAGGGCCTAAGAGAATACCTAAGCGCCAAATAATGGACTTTTAATCTATTAAGCATCAAATTAATGGGGGAAATATGTTGTAGGTATACAGGGTGGTCAGAAATTCACTGATTGGCGGGTAAGGGCAGTATTGGGGACGTTGCACTAACGAAATAAATACAAAAAAATCTAGTCAAAGTCGTACCGTTTCGGAATTATCCGCAGCTAAAGTTAGCCAATAAGAGCGCTGCGCGGGCGAATTCAAACAGCCATCCACAGGCCAAGCGTACTCGAGGCATGGAGCCGCCAAAGAATGCGAAAAGAAAAACTCTCTTCCGCAGCGTACACGGTTAAGACGCGAAACTGTCAATCTGAAGGTTGCGGGTTCGATCCCCGCTTCCGAAGAGAGTTTTTCTTTTCGCTTTCTTTGGCAGCTGTGTAATTAAACTTTATTTTGCAATAAACATCTACATTTACTTGATTCAAATGTTAGTTCACTTTTGGATAGCGAAAGAAATGCATGTTTAAGAAAAACGAAATATTATCGTAAAAAGAATGTTTTTAGGATCCCAAAGATAAAAAAAATTATGGCATTCCATTAAAATAAAATTGAAATTTCGCCATTTTGAAATAATTCGTTCCATTAAAAATCTGATACCACCGTCGTGTAGAGAATGTCCTGAAACATATTACTACCAAATATTTTGAAACTATAATCCATAGGGTGGCTAAAAAAAATAAGGCGCTTACTCTGAAACAGGCTGTATACTCATTTTCATTAAATAGGTATCTAATTTATATTGGAAATTGTCCTCAAAACTATAAATGAAGTCATTTCTTTGTTGTTTTGAGCAAGAAATGAAATAAATAAATAATTTCTAATTTTCAAATTTTAATTCAGTTAAACGGTTCTTGAGCTGCACCCTAAAAAGTAAAGACTTGGAGAATTGATATATTGGCCGCCATTTTGAATTTAGAAACAAACGAAAAACGGCGTTTTTCTTATTACCATGTCTACTAACATTTCGCCAAGGGAAATTAGTTTGCGTTAAAATTTGAATGTTTGCTCCCAAAATAACGCCCCTAGTTTGGGCCCCTTTGGGCCGATTTTGATGATGTTTTTTTATAGGCCTTAGTTTTAAATGTCATCAAAATCGGTCTACTAGTTTAGGCTCCACAGCCATAATGTACGTAACGTATGGCGACTCAAAACGTCGAGATTCATCAAAATCTCGAGTTCGATTACATTACTTTCCCTATGTGTAATATACACGTGTGTATATGCACACGGGAAAGTTAAAATCCGTTTTAAAATAATGCCAAAACAAAATTGTATTCATCTGCAATTACGTTGAAATTTTCATTAACGGTTTTAACAGCTTCCGTAGTTCGATCTTAAATCTGTTATAAATTTCTGTAATGTCTAACATTAGCTGAAAACTAAGAAAAATTATGAAGCTATATCGTGAGTTTGCCCACTATAATTTTATTAATTGCAGTAAGAGGAATCGTTCGTAATAATATATTGTAAAATATTATGCACTTATCAGTTTGTTATAGAAAGGGTACTTTCCTTTGTAATACTGCAATATAACTGTTATTAGGTCTTCTGTAGCAAACAGTTACAAAATATGAATGGATAGTAATGGAATCATACGATCGTAACTGGTTGCACTTTCCATACTACATACTAGAATAGACACTTTCTTTTAATTGTGCTATTATGATTTTGTAGTAAAAATAATAATTAAGTATAGCTAAGGCACGCAGCTTGTCTACTGTAAAAGATGATTGACAGTCGAATTATCTTCCAAATAAAGTATACAGAAGGTCTGGGAAGAAAAAGAAATTAGCAATTTAAAATCACATTAATATACACAATAACAATAATAAAAACTAATTACATTGGGTCGTTCTGTAACTTCTTTTTTTTTTGCGAAGTGATACGTGGGCAATGCGTGATTTACAAGTTCCATCTAATAATCATTTAATAACTTTTATTAAATATGCAAATTTATTTATTCAAATAAAAACACCATATCAGCGTTTAATGACAATAAAAATGCCAAAAAATTGCTTTAACATTAATATGAATAGGTACCCCCAAAGGTTAACAAAAAGTGCAATAAATTTAGTAAACGCGGTATGTTAATTATATTATTGATTACGTGAACTTGTTTTGAATTGTTTGATTATCCTTATATGTTAAGTATCAAGGACGTTAATACAGGATATTGAGTGATATAGCACTCGTTACTGCACCTACAGAAATATACCTATGAATAACTGTTATATTTTAAATTACCTAAGTAACTACGTTTAAATATCTTTAAAATATAATTAATCACCACTCGCTACTAAGATTCTGAGCTTAGTAAATTATTTCTTAGCTACAACAAGTGTAATTACGCTATTGAAAGCTTTAAAATATGGATATAATTGCATACGAGAAAAGTTCCAATTACAACTTTGTAACTGGGTCACATAAAATTGCATTTTAACACGTTTTAAAACGTGATAAATACTCACATTAAAAATTATGTGTTGTGTGATTTAAATGAAATTTTGATATTTTACGCGTGTCAAAATCGAGGTTACCTACCGCAATTATCACAAATATTGTGTGCAAACATAGTTTGAGGTCATATAATTAATATATTGAATATCTAGACATTAAGAAGAAATTTTAGTCCTAAATGCGATGAGGGCGGAATACAAATCGTATTTTGTGCGTGTGAAAATGTTGCCATTTCTGTCCCTTGAACATAAACAGTTTCAAGTACGTTTACATAGATCTACCTTAACATTTAATTTCCTGAATGAAATTCTTATCCAAAATTTAGAATTAAGTCTGTTAAAGGTGTGGCCACAAGAATATAATTCAATTTTGTCTCGCTTATGCTATCTACAACTCATTCTTTTCAAAATTAATTTTAACAACAAAATTGTGGCGACAACCATCTACTATACTATTGATCGGAGATAAAACTACTGGTCATTTAAATCATAGAGCCAGCATGTTTACATGTAAGCTACAACCCCCACATCACAATATTTAATTAATCTGAAGGATAACATGCTCCAGCAGCAATATTAACAAAAATAGAGAGATGTTGATTTGACATTAAAACATTATCTCCCACTCAGAACCTATTTCAGCAAAAAATTGCCGAACAAGATCATTGCTATTTGATTGTTTCAACATTTTAATACTTGTTTCGTTTATTATTATTGCTTTAGTCAGCCAGATCTATTTTCGACTAGATAAAAAAGTGGTCAACAATCGTGATCTGCTTAAGCAACTAACTATGAAGTGTAACTACCTTAATGGCACCCCAGGTACTTGCATTCAGATTCAGTATACATACCTGCAACAAAAGAAAAATTAGGATAAGTACTTATGTTATAGGCCGTAGTTGCGTACTTCGAAGGATCTTCAAGTATTTAAGTCAAAGTAACTGATCAGTATTTATCTAAAAGAACTTTTGATGTAGCACCTGCAAGTAGGTACATAGCGGTACTGCACGTATATATCGTATGAATAGCCCGAGTTCAACAAAGTTTAAACAAGCAACCCCGTCAGGTGAGGTCCTTATAAGGTTAAAACTTGTACGGGCAACTCGTTTTCCTTTATTCCTTTTATAACGCTTTATATAGGAATAAATTAAATTAAATATGGTCCATTAAGAAGTGCTTTTAGTTAGCAGTTTTTTTAAAAACTTGTGCAACTGCAACGCATTAAGCAGTATCAGCAGAAAGTGTCGAAATGAAATACATTCGCTAATAAAATGTTATTGCAATCTCTTTGAAAAAAAAAAGAAGACAGGTTCTCGAAGTAATCAAATTCAATCTTAAAAGAACCAGATAACGATGGAAACTTATGGACATGATCCCTTGCACATATACCTACCTAGCGGAAAAATTATACTATAATCAGCCGAAGTTTCACAGTACTTTTATAAAAAGAAAATTCAGGGACAACGAAAAAGTTTATGATCTGAAAGCTATTAAACTATGCAATTTTCTATTACCATACCTTTAAGTTTATTTATGGTTATTAATAGACTAGTAAACGCCACAGGATGAATGTTTATGCGGTCTTTCACTTTATTAACATTCGGACAGTCTGGTTGCCTTTTACAATATTTGTAAAAACTGATTAAACTCGTCACCATGTTCCAACCCAGCACAAAATCCATAGATATAGAAAATCAGGATTCAATTCGTCGATATTGGCAGTACATACTACAGACATTTATCTGAACACAATTGCAGCTAATAATAAACCTTACGATTTGTGGTCACGATTAAAAGAATTAAATGTATGCAAAGATCAAACTTGTAATAATTCCGGATAATTTAAGGAACGTTAACCAATTGAACTTATTTTTGGTTGAGAATACGAATAGGGTTAATACTGTCAGTAATAGCAGAATAAATTTTTACAATAACAACTCGTTTAATGAAAAGGTCAATTTCGGATTTAGGATGGTTGAGGTAAAGGAGATTGTTAAAAAAATGAATACCATAAGGTCAAACTCTTCTGGAAGCGATAATATTTCCTTAAAAATGATAAAGTTATCGACCTCATTTATACCGGGAATTCGTTCTCAAAGTCGAACATAGGAATCTAACATGGTATTGAACGTATTATTATTTGTAGTATTATTTGAATGGCAATAATTTTCTCTTTCTGTTGATACTATTGCCTTTTCTCTAAGTTAAATAGGCGAGCAAAAATTAGCAAAAACGTGCAATGCCATGTTAGATTC
The DNA here is from genome assembly GCA_036250285.1 of Pyrocoelia pectoralis. Classification (NCBI taxonomy): domain Eukaryota; kingdom Metazoa; phylum Arthropoda; class Insecta; order Coleoptera; family Lampyridae; genus Pyrocoelia; species Pyrocoelia pectoralis. The sequence goes on from CM070077.1 coordinate 14,398,240, forward strand.
CTATGTTCGACTTTGAGAACGAACTCCCGGTATAGGTATACATATTTACTACACTTATTCAATTAAATTGTATTGAAGTAAGTTACTAGCCAATGATTTGGAAAACGGCTGTAGGCTAAAAACTCAAATCCCACTTTGTGTTCAGATCTGCGTATTATTAGTTTGCTTCCTGTACTCTCAAAACTTTTTGAGAAGCTTCTCCACACTCAAATATATAATTTCTTCACTATGAATAACCTAATTTCTGATTCACAGTGCGGGTTTAGGGAAGGGTACGACACGTCTACGGCTCTTATCAGAGTCACTGATGATATAATGTCTGCGTATGATCGAGGGCTGATTAGATTGATCATAGGTTACTGTGCGCTATTCTGAAGTACTACGGCTTTGATGCTGCATCTCTGTCACTAGTAAAGTTATACCTTTCTGATAGGTATCAATAGGTAAGATTGAGTAACACTTATTCCAAGAAAGAAAGAATTGAGTTAGGAGTGCCGCAAGGCTGAATTCTTGGCCCCCTACTGTTTACAATTTATACAACTGACATAATAAAATCAATTTATCATTATCAAGTGCAAGCGTATGCTGATGACATCCAATTATATACAACCTTTGATTTTAAAAACCATTTAATAGTTAATCAGAGTATCAATGGAGAGCTGGAAAGAATTAGAATGCTATCAGAAGAGTTTAATATGAAGTTGAATCCTTTAAAAACAAATTGTATGTTATTTGGGAATGTGAAAAGGATTGCAATTGCATTGAAAATACATATAAAAGGAGTGAATGTTGAGGTATTAGATCATGTGGGCAATTTGGGGCTGGTGGTTAATAAAAATCTTAGATTTACAGATCATGTCAAAAAATCTTACAAAGAGCTTATGGATCTTTAAGATTATTATACAGTAGGCGGCACTTTCTAAATTATCACTTAAAGAAAATGTTATGTGAGTCTTTAGTTCTCAGCCGCTTTAATTATTGTGACGTTTTGTATGGTCCTTGCCTAACTAATATCGATAAGAATAGAATACAGAAGGTGCAAAATTCATGTGTACGGTTTATGTTTGAAATCAGGAAATATGATCATATCTCGGATAAATTTAATCAAAGTGGTTGGCTGAGAATAGAAGAACGCAGAACTTGGCATCTAGGGTCGTATATACATAAGGTCATGCTTAGTAACAATAATTTACACCCTCCGCGCTCAAAATTTCCTAATCGTGCTAGTCTTCAGGGAGTCAACATACGCAATAAAGACACTATTAACATACCTACTCATCGTACAGCTATGTTCAAACGATCATTTACGTACAACGCAATTAAGCTATACATACATATAATATAAGGGATGACCAAATGGATTCAAAAACCTTGAAACTAATAAATTTAAATCTAAACTCAAAGTATGGCTACTTTTGCAGCGAAATGCTGACAATTTAGTTAGAAATTACCACCGAATTTTTGATTTTGCAATAAGTGCATATAGGATATGCAGATCTTTAAATATGTTAGCAATTAAGAGAATATGGTAAATACAGGGTGTCCCGGGACTAATGGGAAAAAAGTCAGGAGCGTGTAGTCTGAGCCAAAATAGCTTGAAGCCAGGGACGGACTACTCGCAATGGTTATTAGGTTAGTAACCCAAAAATTTTGCAAGGATGGCACACCCTGTATGAAATTATCGAAAATGACTTCCCTATGCGCTAACGAAAAGGTACTCTTGTTCGAATTCGATAAAATAAGCCGTTTGGCTAATATTTACAATTTTATTGCGTAACAATTTACGTATTCACCATTTTTATGAGTACGAAACGAGGTAAAACTAACTTTTATTAATACGATGTCCAAGATTTACCTACTGTAGTACAAAAAAATAATTTAACGATAGTAGAAGATAAAAAACATTAACGACTTTTTAATTCGAAAGTTAGTAAAAACGTTTTAAAAGTGTTTTTACCGTTTATCAAGTAACCATAGGATGCGTAAATTGATACGCAGTGCATTAATAAAACCGTAAATATTAGCCAAACGGCTTATTTTATCGAATTCCAACAAGAGTACCTTTTCGTTAGCTTAATGCGTGGGGAAATCATTTTTGATAATTTCATACAGAGTGTGCCATCCCTGTAAAATTTTTGGATTACTAACCATTGCGAGTAGTCCGTCCCTGGCTTCAAGGCACTACTGTAAATCTGTTTACCTTTCCAAAATAAACATACACGTACGTTATAGTTATGCGGAAAATGTTATAAAGATCAAATAACCAGTACAAAAACTAAAAATAAAAAACAAATTCAAAGTTCAAACTTTGGAAGCCTATAACTCGAAAACGAAGGCCTGCATAGAAAAAGTTTATATGACGTACTAACATTATTTTGGCTCAGACTGCACGCTCCTGACTTTTTTCCCATTAGTCCCGGGACACCCTGTATATGTTGCATAATAGTATTCTATCAGTCTATAGTAGTGTTGATTTGTATGTTATACTATGGAATGAGGATGACTGGTTGAGTTGGAGCAGCCAAATGCGCTAGACTCCGCTAGGCATGTATTCAATTCCTTCAACGTCGGATGATTGTTAGTAGCTACATTAGCTGCTACTTATATTTCAATAAAGTTATATTATTATTGTACTTCGGTTCTTATCGATACTCAGGCCAAGCCTGACGATTAGTCTTGGTAATACCTATACAAAATAAATTTGAAGTTGCTGTAAAAAAATATCATAATTATGTGTTTTGAATATTATGTTTATTGTGTAAATGTTTGTTGTTTAACTCGGCGCATAGGTTGCACTCTCGAGTGGGTAATACGAATACGTTGTTTGTGTTTTGTGCTAATTGTGAGTTCTGATATTGTGAGTGAATTGTGTGTTTGCATTTAAGTGTATGTGAACGAGGTGGAGGTGTCACATGAGTGGTTGTTTTATGTGTTTGTAATGTACTTTCTGCAAAGCTATGTTGTGACTGCAATATAGTTTGTGTTTGTGAAGTTAGAGGTGTCACATTGTTGTTGAAGTGTTGTGTGTTGGTAATGGACTTTCTGTAATGCTATGTTGTTATAATTATTATTATTAACAATACTATACATATAAAAAGGAAACCAATTATGCTGCAGTAATAAGAACATACTGCGGCGTGTTGCAGAACAAAAACATTAGATAACGATTTCCCCATAGATATCTCTAAGTTTTGCTTATAGGAACCGAACTTCTGGAGGGAAAATTTATTTTGAATCTTTGATATTTAATTATTTTGATATTGAATTTAATCACCCCCGTGCAGGAGTAGGGTAAGAATAATCCTGCAGCCACTAATCAACATCAAGTAGGAGTAGCATAGAATGAATTTAAGTTTGTTTTAGCTTCGGGATAAAACTCACAGTTAGGAAATAAGAGAATTTTACTAATGCTCCTCGTATAGATAATTCATTTACGTTCATCATTAAAGCTTTTAATATCTTGCAATTCCAAGAGCGAGTGACGTCCATCGGCATTTAATGTAATGATAAATTGCAATTATATTGGGAATGTTAAACTCAATTTAAACGAGTAATGTAACTGACAGTTTTATATTTGTTGCAAACCAATTCACATTTGAGTGAAGTTAATAAAGCTTTTGGTGAGACAAATTACGTAAAATATTAATCGGTTTTATGGAGCGCAGTTTGAACTTTTCTCATCTTTTCTTGAACGTTTACTAAGAAATTGGAGGAAAAACTGTAGATTGAGTCGACTATTGAGCACGTGGGATCACTTTACGACGGAAAACGTTGATAGTTATCACCATTCCTTTTAAGTCGTCGCAACATTGTTCAGTATTTATATTTCCTTTATTGGTTTATTCTGTGTATACAGTCAGCGAAAAAGGGTTTAATCAGCGATCAACGACAGAGCATTCAGTCAGTTCCCTAGTCACTAGCTGGGTTTTATGGTAAATTTATGTTCAGGGCGAAGTGGAGTGGTTTTGTAAATAAAACTGGTTGAACATAAATAATTCAAAAGGGTAAATTTACCTGGTTGTTAGAACATATAGGTAAATTAATGGGTAAAATTTCCCTCCACTAAGAATGGTTTTTTAGGTAGATAATTTGGTTATTGTGTGTGCCATTATTATAAGTTAGCTAGATATAATAGGTTCTAAGAACTATTCCATTAATAAAAAAAATTTATTATCAAAGTAAATGTAAAATTGGGATTGATTTTACAGTGCTAAAGAAAAGAAGCTTATTCATTATTTTATTTTAATAAGTTCAAATTGAGATTGAGATTCGTGTTTAATTTAAATTTTATCAGATAGAAGTATTTTTTACAGAAACAGATTAAGCTAGACCATGGTGTATTAAGAAAATGTTAAGAACATTGATTACAAAGATAAGATTCGCAAATAGGACGAACGCGAGTGGGATTGTAACAGAAGGGGCAGCCGAGATTTAAACAGTTGCATTTTGTTCTGATAACAGGGGAATTGAGCAACTGATAAACAGACAGTTAAAAAAAGGTAGGTATTACCTCGAAGTTTTAAAACGCTTGATGGGCAGAATATTTTCGACCAGAATACGGCGACCAGAAATGGCATGCCATTCTTGTACGCGATTATTTCACAAGAAATCAAGTTCGTGTAATTGATATGAATTGGCTCCGCGTTGCTTTTTTCTGAAGCTACTAAAAATGCCTTTAAAGGGCGGATCCAAAAATTGTCTAGAGGGGGGGGGCAATAACATTTTATTTGGGTCCAAGATTTACGGAACCGCACCACTAATGAATACCAACAAACAACACCCGATATTCTTCACAGTTGCTATATTATTGAATGGAGGTGAACGGCGGACATTTTCAACACTTAAGATATAACGCGTAAGTACTAATCAATAACATTAAATTACATTTCTCGGGAAACCACAACACAAATTTAAAAAATGAAGCACCACTTTAGTGCCCTTTAAAAAGATGTATCACAACATACCCCTTCCCATTTGAAAAAATAAGAGTAGAGGCCGCCCCTGCTAAGGGGTTGAAATTACAGTGGTGGAATTAATGTGCAAATATGCCCCCCTGAAATTTGAAAATAATTGTATACGGGTCCGAGGAGTTTTTTTATTTTCACATACATGGCTGTAAACCTTGCTGGACTATTTTCGATGGGCCACCCTGTATATGTGTATATACATAAAAACCGTAGGTACTTAAATGTGTTCCATCGAGAGGGGCTGATGTTGGGCAGAAAAATATACAAGAATCAGTGAAACAGCATTATATTCTCAAATTAATCTTTTTAACAAATTAATTTTTGAACAATCTATATTTGCGAAATGAATTATTTGCTACGAAGGAATAAGTTAAACAACGAAGACGTTAACCTTTCATATTATATTATTTACTACTACCTTATAACCTTTCGATAAGAAATTCTATAAAACATTATAACAACTTCAATAAAAATTGTTTTTAATAATACGAAAAGATGTTACTAAATTGTGAGAAATAACATAAATGTATGAGTACATAAAATTTGCGAAAGTTGAAAAATATTTAGGACAAATAGATATACTGCTATTTGCTTCTTTAATTATTAAACTATGCAAATAAATCATAATGATAACAATAGCAATACTATAATATTATGCAAAAGACAGCCACACCAACATGCAAATAAAACAATGTTAGCATTCTAAAAACAATATCAAGTGAACTTGATTTGAATTTAAATATTAACATTGAATGTATAATATATGCTAATTTGATTACTAACTATTAAATAAACTAGACCAGTTTTCTTCTCCAGTAAGAAACTGAAAGGTACGGCTACTTGTGCTTTGCAAAAAAAAATTACACCGTTCAATCCTCTTTATGTAATATCCGTACTAATAATACATATTAACACACCTTAACGACAGTTAGGTTTAATACTAACAGTTCAACTTGTTATTTCACAGTAGGAATTAGTTTGAAGAAATACACTTAGAGATAAATTAAGTGAGTGCGATTATGGCAATGGCAATGGTCATTTATTTATAATGGTTTAGTTAGAATAAGCGTTAGCATTACAAAGGATTTGAAATTTACAAAGCTCTTTTGACACAGCGTACTGAATTTAATTTAGTTGAAGATATGAGACCGGTTTACAGAAAGGAATTTTAGACATATACCTATTACATTGTTTTTTGGGTGGGGTGTTTTTTAAATCTGTTATTACTTTCATTGTTTCTACATTTTAAAACTAAAAGGTGGCTCGTCATGGACATGGCAACAATTATAACATTATCTGAAGGCTATGATCAATAGTTAAATAAAGTGTTTTCCAATAAGAGTGGTTGATTTAAACGTATTTGCGATTACATGGGTGTTGTGGCTAAATCTTTGTGAAGGGCATACAAAGGCGCGCACATCTTGCAGGAATCCCCGAGGTTTTTTTAGGGGTAGAAATCTTACAAACATTTGTCCGATATTCATTAAATGACTAAGCGGTTGATTCAAAATAATGAAGGATGAAAGTTATACCGTCTCATTGCAATTTCAAAAACCACTGAGGAACAAAATGATGGAAATTTAATTAGATATTGGTAAGTACCCTCAACAAGGCACATGGACTCTAAGTCAACCTCACACTGCTCCCACCATAATAAGTCAATCAAATGATGCCACCACATTGACATGAAATAAGATTATTCATTCCTGGTGACAAGAAAAGGTGAAACATGAAATCGTTAAACATTACGATCTCCTAAACATAAAAATTCACTGTTGCTCAGAAGGTCATAAGAAGATCAAAATCAGTAAATTAAAAAGTAAAGCTTGCAAGTTATAGCTTCAACATCTGGTCACCAGTTATTTTCTCCAGTTCAAACATTTAGATGCAAAGCTTTACCATTTGTAACGTTACTGCAATGGATTTGAGACAAATTACATGTTCGAAACCCTTTGCTATTATATGTTAAATAATGCCGTTTTCAAAGTAGCAACACGTGATTGAAGCCATACAGCCATTTGAAAAAAATTTAGGGGTATCTCCAGAAGGGAGGGGGCGAATCTGACGTTTATGACATTATTAGGGCCAAAAAGTGCCTCTCTCATGGTAAAACTTAACCTGTGGAGGGGGACACTTTTTGGCCCTAATGTCATAAACGTCAGGTTTGCCTCCTCCCTTCTGGAGATACCCCTTAATTTTTTTCAAATGGCTGTAGATATCAAGTCACACCTCACTTAAAAGGTTTGGTCTAACAGCGCTTTTTTGAAATATTAAGGGTGGGTCCTTTTCAAACGAACACAGTGTATACGCCAGCAAACTTCTAGTGGAAATATGAAAATATGGCTTTCCCGAACTGCTACAGATTACCATACAAGCCTGCAGTTTGGAAAAAAGTCCATATAATATTCTAAAGATTCTACCATCAAGTGAAATCTGGTCAATGTATTTAAGGGCTGCTGGTACACCTACCCACTTGATACTAACGGGGTTTAAGAAAACTTTCAAATGGTACCGACGACGCTAGTCAAGATAGTTTCAGCAACCCATTTGTGAGAGTAAGGGTTAGTGTTAGATAGAGTTGCTTGGCAAATGAAGCAACCTTTGGAGCCTTACAGGCGATAGTAATAAAATTTCGTGATATACGCGAAGGAGATCGACAAGTAAACAATATACTTAAAGATAAAAACGATCTAATCCATTGTACAATTGTGGGCAATGAAAAACGAACGCAGCAACTACCGTGAGCGGCTAAATTATGGAACAAATTCATTATTTTGCAAACAATTTATTTCAGATAAAAATCTTGAAATAGGTCGATTTTTAATTTTAAATACCGATTTTTTAAATAATGTACGAACAGCTTATTAATAATATTTAACAGTAGTAGCAAAATACAGTATTAACCTAAATGAGGTATTACAAGACCCACATTTCAATTTAAAAAAAATAACAATTACGTCAACACGTCACCATGTTCGCATATTATTTAAAAAAATGGGCATTTAAAATTACAAATCAACCTATTTCAGGATTTTTATCTGAAATTATAATGGTTTGCAAAATAATGAATTTGTTCCATATTTAGCCGCTCACGATATATACAGTGCTCGCCAAAAAGTCGGCACCAAATGGATTTTTTTTTATTTTTGATTTTTTAAAAAAACTTTTACGGCAATAATTTGTGCTAGTCTGAAAACCTATTTAGGCCCTATCAGATATACCGAGTGATTTTCACTTAGCTAGGAAATGGCGTTTTTCGAAATTGCCTAAATTCTAAAAGTGCTATTTTTCGTAAATTAAGCAAGATTTCAGTGAGATTTTTTCATCGTCTGTCAATTTTAGCTTACCGAACAATCTCAAGACGAGAAAATATTTTTTTTTCGTTAACTTCCGCTAAAACTAAAGTATTAATTTTCAAGCAACGGTAAATTAGAGTTTTTAGAAGCTACGTAAATAGTATAGATATTCATTATCATTGAAAAACATTTCTCCCATAAAGTATCTTGCACCAAAAACGTAAAGATTATGCAACAATATTACTTTTCTGTAAATAATTACAAACTGAAAGGAATAATTAACAATTTCTATTGTTTTTTCCAATTATAAATCTTTAACGTTTTTAACGAAATCAAATTGAATTTTGAAATAATGTCTTGGTATGTGAAAATTTGAAAATGTTGCAAAAAATTAAAACTTTAGTTTTAACGGAAGTTAACGAAAAAAAAATATTTTCTCGTCTTGAGATTGTTCGGTAAGCTAAAATTGACAGACGATGAAAAAATCTCATTGAAGTCTTGTTTAATTTACGAAAAATAGCACTTTTAGAATTTAGACAATTTCGAAAAACGCCATTTCCTAGCTAAGTGAAAATCACTCGGTATATCTGATAGGGACTAAATAGGTTTTCAGACTAGCACAAATTATTGCCGTAAAAGTTTTTTTAAAAAAGCGCACTGTATAAATTTGTATGAAAGAACGAATAACGAATGTACAGTGCAAAATCTAAAGTTAATAACCAAAGGAAAATGTAAATTTAAAATTTAGTTTAAAAGGTCAAAATAATATCTATCTGTACGATCCCTTGTGACATTATAGCTGTAATACTTTCGCTGGTAAAGGATGGATAAAATGCGGTTTCTTCAGTTACTAACATTTCAGTTGTAGGTTTCTTACTTCAGAATCCGAAATTTATTGTCAATTCAGTAGGATTGTTGTATTCAAGTTTTTAAATTTATTGTTAAGAATTTTTAGCATTTCTTTTTTATTCTCGTATCTATAGCGAGGAATAATGTATTGTAATGTATTTAAATTTTTAACTTTCTGTTCAATAATGGTTATATTAATCATTTTCTTTTGCATTGTAATAATATATAATAATCTCCTGCAGGACTTGTGTACCTCAATATAAGGTGATTTTTAGTGAAATTGAGGTGAATTTTAAAATAGGGTGAGTTTGTTGTTAGTAGAAAGCACATGAGGGTTGTTATGAAGTAGCAAGGTCATCCTAAAAGGCGTTTAACAGTAATATGTATGTTCATTTTTATTCTTTGTACGATTAAATTCTTAAAAAAGTCGTAAATAGAGAAGAGAATAAACAAAAAATAACCATTGCGAGTGCACCAATAAGAAGCCCTTTAATATCAACCAGATCAGTATGTATCTTTTACCAGATTGCGCTATCCATAGTGTACATGAAGATACGCCTTGACAAAACTAAGGCAATGGTAAAAAGTACGTCAAAGAAGAAAAATCAAATAGATCTGAAGTTTAAAAAAGTGGAACTGATGCAGAGTTACAAATACCTGGATGTCCTATTAGAATAAAATGGAAAATTGGAGTACGAAACCAAAACGAGAACGGAAAACAGGCTGTCTCTAACGACATAAAGAGCACGTTCTAGCAAGATTGAGCTACAAATACACACGAAGGCACAGATATTAAAAAATGCAGTAACCCTAATTCTTATCTTTGGATTTGAGGCATGGATAATAACAAAGAATCGAAAAACTCAAAGAGCAGAAAAACAGAAGGAAGATTAGATAGAAGAAGGAAACCAAGGTAGTGTAAAATACAATAAGATATTTTATGAGAATGGAGGAAAATAGATTAGCAAGAAACCAACATGGCCAGAAAGAAAAAGAGGGAAGACCTCGAGGCTCGAAGGATATGAATGGGCAGAGGAAGTCAGAGAAGGGGTAAAAATGGACACAGCCTGACACTCGCATCACATCACATCAGTGTGTATTCCGAAAAGAAGAATCATATCCCTGCAAACTTGTATCTATAGAAAATACCGCCGAATGAATAAAACACCTAGACAGGTGATTCGCATATTTTATTAGCGAAGCCAAAATGGTGAAACATAAATTTTTAGAGAAGAAATAAATACGTTACAATAGCAATGGAAGGCTGAATTTAAATAAGCTCATATTTCCCTTGAAGGTTATTCACCCAAAGGACAATAAAAATGGGTTGCCACTAATGAAAGGTACACCATATGGTATTGGCCCATCGCTCATCGGCTTAATCTTACATTAAGAATGAAACATGAAGAAGGTTTAATCGTTTATTAAATGCATACTAAAGAAATGCGAAAGCAAACTTATGAGCAACGTTTTGATCATTTTATATGCCGATTTGTTACAATATGGGACATAATTCCATACCAACTCATCATAAGCCAATATAAAATCAAAGCAATGAGTGGAAGTTGTATACCAATTAAATCAACCTTTTATTACCTTAAAAAGGAATAAAAGAATAAGAGGCGAATCTTATTTAAGATTTTTGGAGCGACTGGATGAAAGTCACAGAAAATCCTTTCCACCATATTGACTTCTATCTACTCCCAAACCTGGAGCGATTAGTTACTGGAAAACATTTTGCATCAAATGAAGAGATGTTGACAGCCCTAAATGGGTCTATTGCGGACCTTCCAGATTCATACTTATGAATGGAAAGCATTCGTTGGATAAACGTTGGACAAAGTATATTGAACTAAAAATATGATATTCCGTTCTTCCGGGTATTTTCCCACGTTTTTCTTCCTCCTTCTCGAGAATGTTTCAAACCAAATCTCACTTACCATTCTCAAGTCTTGTTCTCGTTGCTAATGTTATTTGAGCATTCGAATGGCCAGTGAGATTTGGTCGAAAGATCGTCGAGATGAAGGAAGAGATACGTGGGAAAATATCCGGAAGAACGGAATATCATGCCAAACCCGCCGAAACATAAAATTAAACCACTAAAAATATGTGTACCTATACTTTATTTAAAAACATAGTATTGCACCATTGCGAGAAAACTGTCCTCGTGTGGTATGCATCTAGTTGTAAATGAATTCGACATAGTAATTTATTGTTTTTATCGCTCTTAAAGTTACTACAGTACTAATTGGGACCGAACCTTGCTCGATTTAGCGGGAATTCGGAATAGGGGGATTTCATGAATAACATCAACATATTGATGACGTAATGACGGAACATTTCATTCTCAAGTCTCAAGTCGATGCAATGCTCTTCATCAGAAAAAAATGACTGACTTTATTTTTGAAATGTGTGTAAATTAGTTGTATGTATTATAACAATATGTAAATGTATATTTTTCACCAAACTCTTTTTTATTTCTTCTGTTTTTAAGTTAAAAAATTTGTATTTTTTCTGAGTTCTGTTCGGAATAGGCGGATTTTCGGAATAGCAGGATTCTACTGTATTATTACCTCTACTTCGCACTACTAATTAATCACTTTAACATCAAAGTTACTATATTGTTAACCACTATTGAAACTGCCAATTTTAAAAACATTAGTAAACCACAATAATTAAATTCAATTCCATTACGAAAATTACTATTCACCTGAAGCTAAACGAACACCTCACTTTATCTAACAGCGAAACATAATTACAATATTTTTGACATGTTTCAGTCACAATGAATAATTTATGTGCGTTTTATACCGTATCATTTTCTTTAAAAAAAAAGAGCGGATAGTGAAACTCCACTGTCCGAAAGAAGGGTGTAGGTATGTTGTAATTACACATCCTTGATCTTACTAAACCTTTCAAAGTATAAAATATACGCGTTACTACAACAATACAGCTGCCCCTCATTCCCAAAATGGTTAAGCCTTGGCCGCAACAGTTAAAATTAAAGAAATGGTTAAATCGAAATTATTGATTGCGTCATGTTTGTGTTTCAGAATTAATCTATTAGTTCATTATGCATAGGTATGTTAAGATGAAACGGTTATTTTGTACTAAAACAAGCAAACAAATGAGAATGGCTGTAAAAATTAAAGGTTAGGATTTACAAACATGAATGCAAGTAAACTTTCGCATAATTTTATATGCAGAGGACATATATTTGAATTTTAAATTTTCAGCTCGCGGAGTTAATGGTGCACTTAAGACTTAACATCTAAAACAGTACATTCAAAATATAAATTAATTGACGTCTAGGAGAACTAATTTGGTTCTACATATAACGTACATCTTACTTTTTGTGTTTTTTTTGTTGCTTAGCCACGGTTCGTGTCTTATTTGCTTAACCGTGATCACTTCCTAAATTAAAATACAGTTTTACAAGACCTACAATGTCATGTTTTAAACTGTTAAAAGTTTTACAATTGGACGAGTCGTGCTTTTCGATTAAATTTAAACTTAATATTGGTGTTGCAACTAAAACGTCCTTGTTTTAAACGCAACCTTCTCGCTCTTATTGGTTTTGAACATAACAATAATTAATTCTTAATTAACGCTTTTAATTAATACTCTTTCTGCGTAAATAGTTCACGTTTTTGGACACGAAGGAGTCGTGTGAGAATAGATAGAAAAAGAGGTATCAAATTTGAGGTATTTATTTCTAAATTTTATTCAAGAACACTCTACAATTTGCCAAAAAAGGGTATGAGTGGAGTGCTCTCTCACAGAATACAATAAAAGCCATTAGAAGAACAAAATAAGGAAAAAAGCAAAATACACATAACATACGAAACGGCGAGACTCCAAAAGAACAGTAACCTTCGTAAAAATAATGGGAGATACACGGAGTCCGTGAAGGATATTTTGGAGTTGTCGGGATTAGTAACTCTCAGATTTGTAGAAACTAGACTAGAGGTAACTCACACCTGTCCATTTCCATATTGAAAGTGTACAGGGAAAATTGGAAACTAGCAAATATAACAATAAATCAAATAAAAATTAAATGGTCGGTGAACAAATTCCAATTAATTAAATCTCCTGTAATAGATGGTATTTTCCAAGCACTATTGCACAGATAAGTACCTATAGTTTGTACAGAGACAATGATGGTATTTATACAAAGCCAGGATACAATTCATACGACTAACCGAAATCTTTCAGCCCAACTAGCCTGAGATCTTTTATTCTAAAACTAACGGAGAAGATGATCGAAAGGGAAAATATTTTAGACCTTAGATCTCTAAACATGAACCTATTTACCAACTACGCAGAGACAGTCCTACACATAATAGCGAGTGCAGTTGTGAACTGAATAAATGTGTACGTTAGAGAACAGGAATATCTACGCTGTAATTAACTTTATCTAAACTTACGTTTTGGTCCATTCTCAGTAATTATAATAACTACCAATTCCATACAAATAGTTCACCTTAAATACAACCCAACGCGTTTCAACACTACATGTTAGAATATAATATAATATAATATAAATAGGTAATATTATATGATAACAATAATGAGACATGCTGTCGAAACACGTTTCGTTGTATTTAAAATAAAAAATTTGAGTGGAAGTTCTTATTATTATCATAATTACATCTACGCCGCTGACAATGAGAGTACTGTGGGAGGATTTCCGCAGGCAAAGGAAGGATACTTCTGCTACAGTGCTCCCTTGTCGATAATCTACTATCGGAAACCGACAGCTAGTTTTCAAACTGATACAAAGACTGTGTGAGAAAGAGGATTTTATCGGCAAACTCTTCTAAAACTTCCCTTATTCTATTTATAAGGAAAGGATTCCATGGGAAAAGAAGCGACTTCTCGTGTGTAAAGTCTGCAAAGTCACGTACATAGGGTTAACATTAGGCAATACTTTGACATTCAAAGCACATTTCAATAAAACATTGAATAAAGCCGGCAGAACCTTAAAGGCCTGTAGAGCGTAGTAGAATGTTCGGAAAAAAGTGGAGTCTCGCCAAAGATGGACCACTGGATATGGACAATGGTAATCAAATTCATTGTTACATATGAGGCCGTAGTGCAGTAGAAGAGAACCGAAACAGAAACAGCCCAGGTAAAACTAAACAAGGTACAACGTTTACTCTGCTTAGGTCGAACATTGGCGATGACCACAACCCCTTTATACCTCATGTAACACTTCAGAAGTACATACTTAGAAGTATGTCTACCGTATACATCATAATAAGTGGTTCCCATTAGTGATACACGGGCTTTTGCTACAGGTCTTTGTTCTCATTTATGCTCTTTTATATTTTCTCGCCTTAAGGCCCTTTCTTGATCGAGTCTCTTCTAAGTATCTAATTTTTTCTTTTTCTTGTTTTTTTCAGATATCTGTGTTATTTTTTTTACCTTTTTTACTGCCTTTTTTACGAGTTTTATCTTTTCCTTATAATTACCATAACTCTCTTGATTGTTTAAGTATAGATACTTTCCCTTAGCTCTTTCTTCAATTTTATTAACTTTCGTTACTTTTCTGTCCTTTATTCTGTTCCTACATATTTACTAGAGATTTTGCAGTTCCGCAATATATACTCCCTTTTGCTGCTTTCAAGATAATTACCTTGAACTTTGTGAGTGCCTTGTAATCTTTATGTACCATATATTTTACAGACTAGAAAATGGTCTAGTATTGCCTTTTGTCCCATTTCAGAATTTCCTTTTTCTTCGTCTACTTTGTTGTTTTTGGAGAGTTTCCACTTAGGTAAAAAAATCCAGATGTATGTAGCATTTTATTATTCTTCCGCTGAAGTATCCTCTCTTTCGTTGTCCGTAAGTTTCCAGTTTAATTGTCTATAGTCGGCCAATGTAGTTTTCATTCAGTAAGATGGCCGGTCACATCAATTGCCATTTCTTTGATATTTTCACTGGCAGGGTTGGCCTATTGGGTTCAATGTTCAACAATTCGGTTGGTCGAATGTTCAATTCTCATGGCTCACTGTTCTGTATGAGGTTCTTTCACATGCATAAGTAGCTTCACATGATGCCAGCCATCATGCGAATGGGAGGGGGGCAAGATATTGAATATGAGGCGGATTCATAATCGTCACAATCAAGATCTGTGCGAAAATTGTGTTGGAGAGGAACCATTAGTAACTGCCAGCCAAGCAGCATTAAATGCTTTGAGAGCGCAAGTATTGCATTACATTGAGTTTAATATTTTGGGCTGGTATCAAATTGTGAACATACGAACCATGTGCATTTATACTATCGATACCATTAGTATCAAATTCGAATTGTTTATTGTATCTATGGAAAAATTCTAAATTCGAATCCAAGCTTAGATCTTAGATATTGCTCGCCGAAAACAAATTTAAATTAAACCTCCTTATAACGGGTTCTGCGAAATTGTTGGCAGCGATTAAATCAATTCTATGAGTAAGGAATTTGGCAAAATTAAAACAGTAATATATTTCGAATAAAAAAAATCACAAGTTATTCAATTTGGAGAAAGCCGGAGATATATATGGAAACTAGTAATTTAACATCAACAGAAAGATTTAAATTAGTAGTTCTGCTATCTTCGGCTAGATCCAGTTTGTTACCATTTTTGGGTTCAATCAATTTATCAATTTTTGCTTAAGATTTTCTAATGATCAAGCTAGTTTTATAAATGAGCGAATAATTTATGTAATCATATTGTTAAAAAATGTGTAATTACTACGAATTTGAATATACAATTAAAGATATCGACTTTATAAAATTGTGTACTAACAAACTTTAAACTCAAGAGATCCTTCATCAGACTTCACTGACAATAATAAGAATATAAAGTGCAAAAGTTCACAAAAATCGGTTTCCGCATACTTAAACTAAGAGCCATGGGTGAGGAACGAGACAGTCAGGCTATTGACGCAATAAATCTCTTCTTAATACATTTTTAACCTTCATTCGGTTGTTTTTTGTAAAATTATCACGTAAATCATACGAGTTGTTTGTCACACTAAAATTATAATCTTTTTTTTAAACTAGACTACTTATTTAACACTTTCTTATACTTATAACGAAACGACGAAATGACTTTCTTTCGTTTGAGATGATTTAGGTATGTTAGTGGAATGCCAGAGATTTGTGGTACAGAGATACATACTATTAGTCGTAGCGGTACATCGAGAAAATCGCAAATGTCTGTCAAATTGTGCGGGAAGTGTGAAATTAGGTACACTTATTAATTAGATCAAAATAAACGATTTGACCCGCAGCACCCCTATTTTCATCCCTTAGTTTTCAAAAGTGCCCCGTATTTAGTTTTTTCCATCCCCTCACGATAACTCCTTTGTTTACAACTTTTCGAAAAAAATATATTAATAAAAGTTTTAGGAATTCTTATAAGGAACATTTTATATAAGGATAAAATTTTCACAAATATCAACCCTTATCGAGATATGTGGGAAAAACTGATTTTTGCAGTTTCATTACAAAATCGGTCATAGTTTTCTTGTTTATCGTTTCTCAGAAAAATTATTCAAATAAAAGATGTAGATATTAATATGATCAATATTTTAGGTATATATAATATTTTCACAGAAAGCAACCCTTAACAAGTTATTTCGATATTTCTGAAAGTAAGCAACCCTTAAGTATGAAATCGCTCGTATCTTTTTTATTTGTAACTTATGAGGAAAAACATGTGAATAAATATTATAGAAAATTATCTTTTGGGCATTTTATGTAGGTATGAAAATTTCTCAAAAGTCAACCCCTAACGAGATATATCGAAAATACCAGAAACTGTCAATTTTCACATAAAATCGAGCATAACTTTTCTATATTTCACTACAGTGACATTATTGTTATATAATTCGGTAGGTATATGGATTTAGAAAATATAAGTAAGGGGTAATTTTTTTACAAAAACTCACCCTTAGCGAGATATTTTGACAAAAACAAACTTTCGGCACTTTTTAGAAAAGCTTTCGTAACTTTTTTAATTATGATGGTTAATATTATTTCTTCGCGGTTAATAATAGCCAATTACAGTGCGTTTCATGAAATCATAGTGATTTTGCACCATATCACACTGGTGCGGGAATTTTCAACGTACAAAGTGTAGGGTTTATTCGCGGTAATATAATTAAAAAGAAACAATCTAATTGTACCCAAAATGCAAACATAGGTCGATTTTTATATCACGGAAGATATATTTTGATGTTATTTTCTTGGGGGTGGTTCTCACCTCCAGCGCTTCACAGGGGGTGACATTGAAATTTCGTCGCGGCGTATGGTTTCGCTCGGGTGTCGCATCTCCTCTTTAGTCTTCTATTTGGTTGTTCTCACTAAAATACGAGTCGGTGAGATAATACTAACTTGCTGTGTAAAATGTCTAAAGGAGATGCGACACCCGAGCGAAACCATACGCCGCGACGCCCGCTACGTAACGAGCTCGCGCACCTAAGCCAAATGTGTTTAAATAAATATTTCAGTATTTTACTTAGCTACTGATAGATATAAAGTGAAAAAAATGCAAAAATGAAAAGGCCAAGGAATTAGCTTTCCAATGATGTATCACATGACCCGCCTTCCGATTTGAAATTTCCATATCACCCCCTGTGAAGCGCTGGAGGTGAGAACCACCCCCAAGAAAATAACATCAAAATATGTCTTCCTTGATATAAAAATCGACCTATTTTGGGTACAATTAGATTGTTTCTTTTTAATTATATTACCGCGAATAAACCCTACAATTTGTACGTTGAAAATTCCCGCACCAGTGTGATATGATGCAAAATCACTATGATTTCATGAAACGCACTGTAATTGGCGATTATTAACCGCGAAGAAATAATATTAACCATCGTAATTGAAAAAGTTACGAAAGCTTTTCTAAAAAGTGCCGAAAGTTTGTTTTTGTCAAAATATCTCGCTAAGGGTGAGTTTTTGTAAAAAAATTACCCCTTACTTATATTTTCTACATCCATATACCTACCGAATTATATAACAATAATGTCGCTGTAGTGAAATATAGAAAAGTTATGCTCGATTTTATGTGAAAATTGACAGTTTCTGGTATTTTCGATATATCTCGTTAGGGGTTGACTTTTGAGAAATTTTCATACCTACATAAAATGCCCAAAAGATAATTTTCTATAATATTTATTCACATGTTTTTCCTCATAAGTTACAAATAAAAAAGATACGAGCGATTTCATACTTAAGGGTTGCTTACTTTCAGAAATATCGAAATAACTTGTTAAGGGTTGCTTTCTGTGAAAATATTATATATACCTAAAATATTGATCATATTAATATCTACATCTTTTATTTGAATAATTTTTCTGAGAAACGATAAACAAGAAAACTATGACCGATTTTGTAATGAAACTGCAAAAATCAGTTTTTCCCACATATCTCGATAAGGGTTGATATTTGTGAAAATTTTATCCTTATATAAAATGTTCCTTATAAGAATTCCTAAAACTTTTATTAATATATTTTTTTCGAAAAGTTGTAAACAAAGGAGTTATCGTGAGGGGATGGAAAAAACTAAATACGGGGCACTTTTGAAAACTAAGGGTTGAAAATAGGGGTGCTGCGGGTCAAATCGTTTATTTTGATCTAATTAATAAGTGTACCTAATTTCACACTTCCCGCACAATTTGACAGACATTTAGATGTACCGCTACGACTATATGCAATTAGTACGTCAATGATTACACGAAATTTACTCTTAGTTGTATACGCTAGATGAGCAGCATAATGACACTTTTTATGCACTATTTCTCAACAAAACCAAAGCAAGGTTTCGAGAATCTAATCGTACGAATTACTAGCAGAGTTGACACCTTTTCTACACTGTAATTGTAAGCACAAGTTACAGCATAATGGTTTTACAACACATTTAATGGAACAAATTGTCGTGAAATGCTTAAACCTGGTAGAACAGTAAAAAATAACGGAAATTGCATAGCCAAGCAATTGTTCAAATAGTTATTTTTGCGCATGAATTGAGGGTAATTAACAATTAAAAGAGTTGTAGGTGAGGATGAAATGTGTTTCAAACATGGTAAATCTGTTACAGTCAATTAAATTCACAATGCAACTAACTAGAAACAACTAAATTTCTGTATCGTCTGAGCTAAATGTAGTGTAAAAATGTCTTACGAGGAATTATAGAGTTCCACAACCTACAAAGTGTTAATAAAGTAAATGAACGAAATCATCAGGTAGTCTACCGCAATAATTGCATTCCTTTTCATTTAATCCATCACACTTGCAGAAATGTTATGGATACGCAAATCGTCGCCTATTGTATAATTTAAGATTTTATGCCCATCGTTTATCCATTTTTGTAATTATAACAAAAGAGCTGAGACTTGAAGTGCAATGGTATTAAAATGTATAGGTTATTGAATTTTTTCGACACTCAAAACAAATTTGAGTACAATTGCTTTTTATTGAAAATATTTAATTGGTTTTCAGTTCTTCAGCTCACTTCAACCTTATACTCCTAATCTAGATGTGTTCTTCAATAACACAAAAGATGCAAGGACTCCATAATGCAGAAGTATCGTTTAATAATATTAAATGTTAGTGCAATTGAAAATTAGAGGTCATTAGATAAGTCACCTCCCCATTAGATTTATACACATCCTCCACCGTTTTGGAAGTACGCATTCATGCGTCGTAGGAATCGCTTTGTCGTCGATCTAAAATGTTTTCCAGCCTAATACTTCTTTAAGTAGACCAAAGAGTGACAATCGCTTGGAACTATGGAACAAGTAAATGGTAGACATCCAAACTTACAAAATTTTGGATTTGTAGTTCCCTAAAGTTATCTCCTGCACACTAAGAAAAAGAGTCAGCATAATCTTTCGCGTCAATGCGTAACCTAACCACATTAAATGCTTGTATCCGCCCCGAACTCTATATCCATCTTTATTCCTAGCATAGAGATATAGAGAAGGTCAATCAATTGGTGATTAACAGTGGATAGTTACACGATTTTCCCCCGGATTTTTTTTAAGTGAAACTAGCTATAGGCCAGTTTTGCTCGGTTTGCTTAAAACCGGGTCAGTGGTTTTGGATGTAAATACCACACCGGATATAATAGTACTTGTATAAACTTATAATAATAATTCCAAGAACTAAATAGAGCAAAAGCAGAAAATGGACAAAATCAGAGAGTCAGTTGTGTCAAGAAAAGGAAACATTTGGCGAATGTTCTTCCACTTAATCCCAAAATGTTTACATTATCGTCTGTTTGTTAAATTTAAGAGTTAAAGCTTTTCTGTGCATTGTGATGAAATATGTCAAGATTTAGTCGTTTAGTTGTTTAAATAAGAATGTACATATTATGGTTTATCAATGTTGTGCCGTAAAAATAAATAGGTTTTCTGGCGCAATTTGATCCACTTCCACAAAACTCATTGATTCATTTTTTTTAATGCTAATAATTTAAACAATTTTGTATTGCCTTAACTTTTATTTGCAATAACACTACCAAGGCAAGGTTCATACACACATAATCACAAAAATTAAAATGAGGCAAGACCAGTGAATAACAAAGGAGTGTTTTAGTTTTACGGCTCGACAAAGTTCTCTGATGATTAATTAATTTTAAATTACAAATAGCTTTTTTAATGCTAGAAGATATATGGCCCGTAAATCTTAGTTGGGAATTAATTATTATCAAACCAAGGTTCTTTCCTAATACAGAAATTTTAAAATGTATACCTTTAGCAGTGATCGCAAGCAAAATATTTGCAATTCTCTCTCTAGCTTTATCTTTCCCAAAAATTTTAATTTTTGACTTGTTGCTATTAAGGCAGGTTTAAGGTTTTCTGTCTGTCAGTCTCGTAGAAATTCCTTGTTCTGTAGAAATAGCAACAAGTGGTGCGCAATAATAAACTTATAGTTATAAAATGTATATCTATACATACATATATGAACTATTTTCGCAAATTTGAGGACTGTTGGGAAACTATTGAAAATTTTTGGACCGACAGATATCAAATCATATGAGAATTACCCACTGACTTTTTTTAAGTCCGCAATATTGGACATTTTGAGTTTTATAGATTTACTTCTTTGAAAAAAGTGTCAAATGTACTGCTGCAGTGGGCAATAACCGACTTTTTAAATTATGCTACGTCTCACAGAGATGTACCAAATCTTTATTAACATACCAATTTCTATAGGAAACAACACGGTGTATTCTGATGATGCAAAATATGTAATTTTGACGGATTTATATCGTTGGGAATCTGTTCGATAATCCTCTTTACCCCTTTGTTCCTAAACATGATTAATTGAATTTTTGCTACCAAAATGTTTCTGTTGCTTTGCGCACGTCATGTGCCTCGAAGCCTCGATTTAAAATTCTGAATTCTTGATGCCCTGATGCCATTACCAAAAAAACTATATAGGCCCAGTTGATATTCTACGGCCAAATCAATTAGAACATTTTCATCGGTTGCAGCCGCATACTAAAAATAATAATAAGTACTTTTATAATTAATGTTCTTCTTGCAATATCGATTAACATTGATAATGGCCGATCACAGGCAGTCATAATGGTAATAATTTTATATTCACAACGAAGTAGTACGAAGTAGTATAGAAATATCTTAGTCTACTGGCGTATATCTTTAGTTGTGCGAAAAAATTCAGGAAAAAAATAGTAACCACTGAACTGTATTCATCATAATAATATATTTTTTTGAAAATTACATCTATCATTGAGATTATAATGTTATTTGGAGTTTTATGTTAATATTATGACATCTAATAGTAATGGTTACTGATCATTACCATAGTTAATGTTTACTGATTATAAATAATATATTCTACACATGTAAATGGCATATTCAGTCGAAAATTATGTACCGTTCGGGCAGTCTTTCCTCCAAAGCAGCAACATCAAATTCATGAGCAAAACTCAATGAAAAATAACCATTGATTTCATGCCTAATTAATAAATCCACTACATACAAAATGACAACAGATATTTTACGAAGATGACTACTGACTAGGTATTTTGCGCTCGGTAGTTAATTTAAAAACAACCAGTAATACAATATTTGTGCTGAGTAAATCCAAACCTTTAGATTAGCACAAAAATACAGTAAATAAAAATGCAGTAAAATTGGTGAAGATAAAGGTTATTTATACTCCAAACAGTTAATCACAGTTAATAAAATGCTTTTGGGTGTTAAACTTTGCGCAATGATAAGTGGTGAGTGGGAGATATTTGTTTTTAAAAATGCAACATTGAAAAATGAGAGGCCACAAAGTTAATCGGGAACAAAAATAATCAGATATGAAAAATTATACTTACCATTATTTTCAATATATAGTTATCGTTTTTTTAGGAAACGGGATTTTAACTCTAAGGTTTCTATTTGATTTCATGCATCATTGAATATTTTAAATGTAAGAATATCATGCACGCGTTCATAAAATACAAAAGGAATGTTTCTTTTGCGCCTACTACTAATTTCGTCACTTTTCCGAATCACAAACACAAAATTTACTGTCACATTTTAAAATGTTTTCGTGCATCGAGTTATGTAAACATACAAATTTGCAATTCAAAATATCATTTAGTTTTGTAAATGCTTGTAAAATAACAGACACTGAGCGTTAGACATTGCATACCTTTAATTTACAATAATGTTTAATTTACTGTAAACGTCATCTTTACACTAATCATTCGCAAGAACTTTATATTAAGTGTAAAGATGTTTAAATTTAAATGGATATCTGAAAGCATTTAATGGTTGAGTACCATAATGATAAAAGTAATGGTTTATTTTAGTTATCTTTAGTGAATCATTAGTTCCCTTCCTTTGAATATAAAAAGATATTTCAGGTCCTTACTGAAGGGTTGCGACATTTTGAAACCAAGCATTTAGTATTAATGCAGTGGTGTGCCAATCCTTGCAAAGTTCAATGATTTTACACGAAGAAGCTGAAATACTTGCATTACAGAAGTATAATTTATTGGTAGTAAAGTTAGTTGTTACTTGTGCAGATTGAGATATTTAGGTACTGTAACGGGTGAGCATTGAAGATTAGAAGGGAGTAAGATTTTAGTGGGTGGAAGCTCCACACTACCTAGGCAATTAGAACCAAGCCAAAGTGTGGGTAAGCATTTCCTAAATCCCTTGAGAAAAAAAAGGGTACTGTAACGGCATCTAAGATATACGGATTGATGTGGTAAGGTATGCCATCTCACCAATGTGGTGGAACTCAACAAACCGAATTCTTAATAAAGATGGGACGGTATGAAGAACATCAACAAGCCAATGGTTAAGCGGAAGTTATATGGAAGATAATAAACAATATTGGGTTGAATAGAAGTTAGCGGACCACTTAAAACATTGTGAAATTCGATTTTTTAGTTTTATCACAAGATCACAACATCAATCATTACTTTTTTAAATATGTTATGGAGGAGATCTTATTATTATTATTAATAATAATAAATAATACAACTGAACCATTAGCGCCGCCCTTTGTTTATAAATTATTTATGTAGTTTACGGCACGCTTGCTTTTCTTCCTTATTTGTCATAGCACATATCTTACCAACTTGTTCTTCCAACTCCTCCTCCTGTCTCCTTTTGACATCCATTGTTGGGCGATTTCTTTTTTTTTGTTGTCTCCTCGGCTAGTTTATCTGACTTATCGTTTCCAAGGATTCCCTTGCGGCCTGGTTTCTACATTAGACTAATCATTTTCCCATTTCTTCTATTGCGCTCATTGATTTCTTTTATTAGAGTACAAATGCTACTGAGTTGTTGGCCACTATTTCTGTTTTTTTCTTATATCACTACAATGGTTCAATGGCGTGTCATACTTATGTTTATACGTAGATACAGCGTCGAACGCCCTTTCTCTTAAGGGCGTGGTTCTCGTTTGCAACCAGTTGTGTTGTTGCAGTACTTCTTCCTTCTTTATCATCTCCTGAAGTAGTGTTAATTGTTCAAACAGGTGTCGGATTGTCTTACGGTCTTGTTCCCACTTCAGAGGTACTATTTCGCTTCCTGATATGTTTTATTTGTAGGGATTGTCCAAAATGCCGTTAGTGCAGTCGGGCCTAGTCGTATATCCCATACCCATTGATAGTTGATCAAGTCTGATGTGCTATCGTCCTGTTACATGTATATTTCACGCGTTTCAGCACCCTGGTCTCCTCTGCGGAGGAGTTTAGACAATTGTACTCTTCATTTCGTATTATTACTTCGATATTTTCTTGTTTTATATTATCACCTTCTGATATACGAGCTACATCTTCCACGTAGCGATAATAATTATATAATTTCACGTCTTAATACGTATTATAAAATAAACAAACATAAGATTTCAATTGAAGTTTGTCACAGTTGATTATGGCATTCCAAGATGTAAATAGATGGTAACGTTGGTATCTTCAACTGTCGAAAAGAAGACATACAGTCGTTAGAGTGTTACCTTCAACTTAAAGTTCTATACCCCATAGCCATTTTCAATAATAGGTTTCATCAATCAATACCACATAAGTTTAATCACTGAAAAAGATGATTGGACGGAACTGGTTAAAAAGTTTGCGTTTTAAAATCCAGATACAACTCTTCACACTCTAGAATCAATATCTGCAGATTGAAAAAGACTTGAAAAACTCTCTTAGAAGACCCTTAGTATGTATTCCGCCACCCATAATTTTTTCCAGGAAAAACATAAAATACGAAACTATATGCTCAGTAAGTTGGATAAATAGTGAGTGTTCCTCTCTAAACAACAACCGTAAAACATGCACAACATTTTTTTTCAGCGAAATGTATTGTCTAATCACGTATTTATTCTTGTAACAATTAGTTACAGAACAATTAGTCTGAAAAAAGTAGAACAAAAGTTGAAGGTTGTTAAAAGAAAACCATAGGTCAATCTTTCTATTCAACCTTCTCTACTTAGTTGATATAGCAAGGAAACGTAACGTTGCCAAAAGTAAATGCTACGAAACGAATGCTTTTAGTTCTGAGGCTGACATAACATACATAATGCTGCACATTCTCGATCTCGGATGAAAAACAATGTGAATTAAGTACATGCAGCGCTACCAGTTCTATCACGCTGCATATACTAGTACAGGCAGTACGCATTTTTCATACCGATACCATGAGTGAGATGACAGCTGGGTCACATTATTTAAATAAGTCTTCGCGTAAATAGAATACCTTTTGTAAAGAAGATGAATTTATTAGGTTTACGTATTGTGATACTACCACTTGAACGTTTATTTCAAAATAAGTATGAAAAAAGTGCACCATTTGCAAAAAGTATGCCATCTCGTACATATTACCCATGTATCCCAAAAATCTTCACTGCAAAACATTGGATTTCTGTTAAACCACAACCTGAAAATAACTTATCTACAGTATTATTTATATTGAATAAATATTATAGCTATATCGAGATGCGAGTTACGATTAATTAGCAGTACAAGAAGAAATGTAGAAGCCGTGAAATAAATCGACTGCATCAATCTAGATAATTACGTCAACAAAATCGCAGTAAAGAACACGACCCACCCACTAATTTCACAATTATGGACTGACAAGTTCATTAGGAAACCAAAAATTATGGAAAGAGTTAATATTGTAAGGGTAAGAGAACGAAAGAACCGTTCTAACAGTAAAAGAAAACATTTGATTCTGGCACAAATAATAAATTATAAACAATTTCAAATGTGAATCCGACGTTGTCGACTTAATAGCATATTATATTTCATTATTCATTGGTTAATTACTTGTTGTATTTAGAAACTTTCTCTGGTCGGTATATTGTCGAAAGTCAGTGGGAATAAATAAATAAATAACCTATTATTATTATTCGATATGTTGTGATTTATAGATATTAATGTTGTTGTCCTTTGTATTCAAGAAAAATAATTTTCAAAATTTTAACGTAAATCAATGTTGTATTATCGAAAAATACCCACCTAAATTATCAAATTAAATTTATTCGTGAACATTAATTTTATTTTCAGGATTAAGAAATGGATTAACCCATTACATAATGCTCGTACTAATAATAATTTATCGCAACCGAGATAGACGGATCTCCAAATTTAGATTTCCTAACTCACCATTTGTATATCTAAAGTCACTGTTTAAAAAATGAAAAGAAATTTCTAAATATTGACTATTACAAGGATTAGGATTGTACGTTCGAAAACCTTTATTAATTTCAATGTACATCTAAGACGATCCATGTTGGGGGACTCCTGGCCGGACATGGCTAAGATTAGAGCCGCTTCCCCGTCCAGCATCCTCAGGTTTATCTCACGTGTGGGATGGCTTGAGTGATGCTGCGGGGTCGAACGACTCTAATCAGGGAGGCAGCACAAAGGGCCCGAATAGGTGGTCTAAGTGCGCGTGGACTTTTGACCACCCTCCCATCGTAATCCAGATCCAGATCCAGAATGTACATCTATGTTAAACAAGAAAACCGTATATTGTTTATAATTTAAATGAGAAACATCTCCTACATGTGTCTCGTGGCGCTCACTTTTGACTACACATACATATTTTTATTTATAGTATACAGGGTGTTTCAGGAGGAATCGTAAGTATTTTAGAAGAATTGCAATACAAAATTCCATTTAACATGTGTCCAATTTTTCTTGAGTATGGAGATACAGCTGTTAGTGTGTAACCCAAACAAACAAAAGGCAAAGTTTACTTTCAAACATTCCACCACTGAGTTCAATGCATTTTGGTTTCGTGTATTGATACACCGGTTGCTATGGGTTACTATGGGCCTATTTATCGATTAACAATTGTCAACAATAGTGTGTTGATGTTCACGTGTGAACGTTGTGTTACCGCATCGTCTTACAGGACCCCGTTATCTACACTTTCTTGAAGATCAGCTTCCAGCATTATTGAAAGAGATTCTCTTGCCTACAAGAATGCGTATGTTCTTCCAGACGGGGCTCCTGCACATTCTAGCCATCAGGTAACACATGATCTATACCTAACATTCCCCGTAAGATGGATTCGTAGGTATGGTTATGTTTCTTGGTCACCAAGTCCCAGGACCGTACCCCTTTGGATTTACATACTAACCGCTCTCTGTACTCAATAAAAATCTTAGGTATATGGAATTTTGTATTTCAATTCGTCTATACTATACTACCACCTCCTAAAATATTTACTATTCCTCCTGAGACACTCTGTATACCAATGTGTAAAATATTTTAATCTTGTTGAAAGGGAATTATAGACAACTTTATGTGGATATGGTTGGCCAACATTCTTACACACGACACTGTTAAACAATGAAACACAATTTAATTTGAGAAACTGTAATTGTTAACTTCACGCTCTTGTATTTTATATTTTTGATATTAGTAAAACGAAATTTATCTACTGTACTTATTGTTTTAGAATAATATTAAACGATTTGAATTACTAAATCGGTAAAATATACCTCAAAAGCTTCAAACTAAAATTTATTGCTATGCATACAACAATTATGAGAAAATATCTCACCTTTTTATTTATTTATATTTATTATTGTCAAGAGTAATAACTACAGCATGATTAATAGTTAATCGTCTAACACTATACGAATTTATTCTATATTTCGTACACGAATAGCGTTCGAATATTTTACCACGGTGCCCATAGCATCCAGAGGTTTGAAAATTTCATTACAATATTGTAATACATTATAATGTATTGTAGAAGTGCCATTAAAAGTCGATTTAAATTTCATTATTCTGTCGATCATTAACAGGAGGAGCACGGGAAACGTTCATTCATTATTTTATTCATCAGCATCAGTGTATACGAGTATATTAAATTTAATTTTCTTTCATATGTCATTGATAAAAACTACAAACAGCAGGAA
Organism: Pyrocoelia pectoralis; assembly: GCA_036250285.1. NCBI lineage: Eukaryota > Metazoa > Arthropoda > Insecta > Coleoptera > Lampyridae > Pyrocoelia > Pyrocoelia pectoralis. The sequence continues at coordinate 14,426,264 of CM070077.1, forward strand.
ACTGAGATTAAATCCATGGGGAACCCCAGAAATAACTATGTAAATTTCTTCCTCGGTTTTTTATGTAATATGAAGACTTTTAGTGCTGATAATCGTCAATCAGGATACTAGGGTAAACTGTAAAAAAAGGATATTCCTTTCTCAACCAACAATCAAGGACTAGGTATAGTTTTTAAATTTTCTTTGTCAAAGGTATCAATGGTATTGGCAGTACTTACATATTGTAATTGCGTTGCTTGTGTTTATACGTTTATTTAAACTTCTTATATCATATCCACTACTGACTACATCATAGAATAGATATTTATACAACTAGAGGTAAAAAAGCGATACTTTTTATCACCAGACGTGTGATAAAAAGACGCGTTTGTCTCGTGTTTTATACAAGATTTTTTCGCATTTTGTTGCAAAGTGAATAAATGAACAAAATTTTTCCTTATAAATTGCTGATGAGTCGTATCGAGACATCCAGAATATCCGTTGCTATTGCAATTTATCTCTATAGCAACGAAAGCAACGTGTTACAAAAAGTAAAAACAATTTATCATTTGCTACAAAAAGATTGACTTTTCAAAACTACAGTGACATTCAAAAAGTTGACATTTTGCAATGAAATGCGAAGAAACATTTTTGATGAAATTGATTTATACTGTATCAATGTCAAGCATTTTTTCACTGTCATTGGGAGCTTCTTAACCTTTCATAAAGAGTACAAAATTCATTTTGGGGAAGTTAGATAAGTAAATCCATACTTATTTCATTGATCCCATAATGTTTGTATGAATGAGGATTTTATAATACTTTCTTACAGATAAATTTAAAGAAATGGTATTCGCACATTAGAGCTCAAGGACAGTGAATACGTTTTTCTCACATAAAAATGTATTAAATGGATTCATTTGGATATTTAACTTTAATTACACCATTTAAAAAAACGTGCATAGCTTAACGTTTTGTTACTCAATGAATTTTTGCATAGATATCTGACAAATCCCAGTTCGCAACTGAATTGTAATTTACATGACTTTGTGACTTTTATTATATTTCTACTATGACAAAATTGAAATTAAACATAAGCTGAAAACGAATTAAAAATCTTCAACTTTTAATGCTTAACTGAAGTACTGATAATAACCATTCTAGCTGCAAAAATTACCTTGCATCGCCATGCAGAATCGGTAAAACTTGTTACGTAAAACATGCCCCCTAAAAAGTTACAGATGAAAGATGAAAATTTTTACGACAGCTCATTTTGGGAGTTGGGACTTGCGAATTGTAAAAAACCGTGCAATTGTTGAGGACACTAAAAAAATGGTTTTTGACGTTATTGGTCGCTATGGAAGTATCATAAACTGAAATATAGCGATTGTGTGCTGTAGTACAATAAAATATAAATGCTGTTCAGCGTGCTAATGATGGTAACCATGTAGATTTTTTTTAAATAAATGCTGCGGGCAGTACTCGTGTGCGGCCTGGTTACCATCGGGATTATTATGGGAACTGCTGCCATCTTCACACTCAGATTAACGAGGCTTACTTTTCAATCGTTTTTCTAGCGGAGTGTTGAATGGTAACCTCGTGGAGTCTACAGGCTACAGTTTGCTAAAGCTACCCTTGAAGCGCTTGATAAGACCCTCTACTCCACATCTTCATCTGACGATAACGCCTCAGTTATCAATTATCGACTTTCTTTAGGTGACCTAAGAGTAAACGCCTATTAGTACTTCTTTTACTCGCTACACGCGTAACTGGTTATAGCAATTATAAAATACAGGTAACAGAGAAGACATTTCGGTGACATGTTGATCTATTATGAAGAAAATTTGTTTCCAAACACGCACAAAGTCGTCAAAATATTTGGAACCCTCAAACAAATATTAGACATCTTGATGTTGTTCTCCAATCAGAAGAACGAACTTTTTAGAAATGGAAATAATATATTTGAGTGGTTCTAAACTATCTCTTACACACCATTGTGTAAACTGAACTAATTCAATGAGTAAAGGTACCTACCCTACCAAATGATCTATTTGAAACTAGGATAAAAAAACAATGTTATAACATCGTGGTATATAGGAAATTAAGTAAGTTTTACGACATATTTAATAGGGATATCCTTGCCGCAAATATGATGCTAATGGTTTTGCCGAATACGCATTAAACTGTTTAGAACTACTTATGGTTATCGTTTAATATACCAGTTAAGTTACATTTTTTGGATAAATGAATAAAAAGTCATGCCACGAACAGGTTTTCCCACACGCAAAGGATTTTTCCAAGCTCTTCACTACGTTAAGCTGAGGAAAACAGTATCGGTACATCGTATTGGAAATAACAGTAACGATTTATTTTTGTACTCGTGCGATTCCCATACAAATGGTCAAAAAACCGCTTATAAATACATGATGTAATCTATATCAAAGTTGAAGGTTTTAAGAGATGCTTAATATTACTAATTACTTGTTGGCAGTGACATTCAGGCAGTGGCCAATAGTATTATAGAGAGTTGATAAAGTGCTCTTCGAACTGCTGGGATGTGTGAAAGAATGCAGTATTTTGGATAGTGTTGACGCAAAGTACAAACTGTTTCAAGGCTACCCTTTTGGTTCTCCTAATTAACGATTCGTTTGCTATAAGATAATATAAAAATTGCAGTTTTTTTCCTCGCTGTCAAGAGATAATATGGTATCAAGGATTTTGAGCCGTTATGGTGATACAGCAGTTTTGTTGACGTTGCGAGAAATTTAGCTTTAACTGTGTACAAATATTATGATCTGAGAAGGTTAAGAGTATAACAAAAATTACTATAAATAATTGTTTCAAAGCCATCGCGATTTGGGAAAGTAGGGCCGGGTTCATTAAGTGACTATACCGTAAAACCTAATCGTAATAATGGTGAAGAATCGCAATTTACGTGAAATACAAAAATTCAAATTTGTTCATGATGATTACAAGCAGTTTAAACAACCCCTACTGCTATGTATAGGAGGAAATATGCGGATTATTACAAAATTCTACCTAGAAAAGGACTCGGGGAATAATTTTAGGTTTTAATACGATCAAAACAAGTCATGCACCATTACATGCGGAGTGTTCCGCTTTCTCTTTACATTTAAATGCTTATATAGTTGTATCTATAGTAGCATTAATGAATTCTCTTAGTACATATAGTGTTCTAATGAAATGATCGTAATAAGATATAATTTCGATTGATATATTATACGTTTTAGATCCACTTTCACTATATAGCAGTATCATTCATTGATCACAATTTATACTTCGTAGCCATATAAATGTAAATTCATAAATTAAGTTGAACTTTATATACGTAAAAAGTGTTAAAAATCATTGTTTATTGTTATACACCGTGTAATAAACATAAAATGTACGTGATTTGAAACTTAAAGAGAATGTATTTGTCATTAGTCATTCAAATACGACAAATTTGATTAGAACAATTTCAGTCATTGAAAGTAATACGATATTTGGATTGTTTCAAAACGAATACGCGATCTTAATTCCACCGCCATTTGGTAATTAGAAGAAAAATTTATAATTAAAAGTCTTGTCGCCAATAGTGCCCTTGTACACTAACGCCCACCTTAGTTTACGCAAAAAAATTAAAAGAATGTGTTGGCTGTCAAGAAATGGAATGCAAATTTAGATCAGACAAGTATAGAGAATTAATGATACATTTTTTCTAAATAACGATCTTGACTGACTGCATTATACGAAAATACAATTTTCTTGTCCAGTCGCTCGTTTGAATCACTAAAGAATTCCGAATTTAGTCACCGATATATTTATAAAACTCTAAATTCATCTGTCAATCATATTTGAACTGTTTCGCAAAGTTGACTGACTCTTTAATACATCTTCAGATCCCACTCAAAAATTGAAAAAAAAAGCAATACTTACTCAATAATTGAAAACACCTAAGATAAGGGGACACGAATCCGTATTGTACAATTAACTCGAGGTTACCTTAATTGTCTATTAATTAATTATTAGGAAAAATTAACCGTAAGAATTAACCTGTAGATACGCTATTCGCACCTTGCACCTTTACGAACGCGCGCTAAACTTAAATGTCGAGATCAGTGAAGGTACAAGAAGTATAAACCTCTGTCTGCAAACTCCTTGATGTCGATTCCCCACCTTCCTTCCTTCCGTTGAGGTCACTAACATACAATATTGATGATGAGGCCATGACCTTACTTTAACTTTATGTGGAATTTTGACAATGATGGTGTGGTTATTGTTTTCGAAAAAAAATGTACCAGCTTGGTGAAAGTGCCATTTTCATCTACCTACCGGTTTAAGACCGGATTTGTTTATTTTTAACACGTTTCTTCAACAATATTCGTATTGCTAGAGTAAGAAATGTGTTGGTTTCAAGTTGAAACAAATTGATTTCTTACATTACTTTAAATTTACTGCAGTTCCTTGGGATACAACACAGACATTTTCATTGTTTCATGAGAAAAAATGTACCTATATAAAACGTAGGTGAAGAAGAAGAAAATGTCGACGTTTCCTGGCATTTGGAAATATCTGTGTGACTAATTTTTTTTTAATTATTAACGAAGCTGAGGTGACATTTAGTATACATGTACATGCCTGTATTCTCTTTAACTGGATTGGAGGATATCGGGAATTGTCACACCTTTATTTTGTCGCCAATTTAAATAACTTAATTTACAGAAAAATTTGAAACTGACCTCAAACAAGATTTGGCGTACTTTCCTAGAGATTGAATTCGCCATGTGGAAGATGTTTTTTCCATCTTCAATACTCAGACTCAATAGCTCAATTACATTCGAAATTCCCGTCTATCCACCTTATCTATGAAACGGAAGTTAATTATGAAAAGTAGACTACCGTTCCTTGATACTCTTTGTGTTAAGAAACGTACCTCATTTAGAAATGTATATTTTACGGTAAGGAGATTTATACATCTTAACCGAGTGGTTCGAAGCTCAAAATAAGGGGGTAAGAATAGGTAAATTTAAATAATAAGACACAAAGCCTCCCCTTATATAGTTTAATGAACAATTTTATATCGTTGGAAAAAGTGATGACGAAGGATGAAAGGAAATGTTTTTTTATGTTTTTAGACAAGGTGCCAAAGCACCTGACACGTGAGCCGATGCAAAGTTTTGATCCTTTCATCCTTCGTCATCACTTTTTCCAACGATATAAAATTATTCATTAAACTATATGTATAAGGGGAGGCTTTGCATCTTATTATGTATTTGAATTTACCTAAGGAGATTCATAACAATCATAACTAATGATTCCAATCATTGCACACAGCTCCAAACTGCATCTTTCCAATTTTTGGCTCACATATTGATCAATTTTTGTCTTTCAAAACAAAATTATGCCAAATAAGAATTACGTAGATATACAGTCAAAGTAATTGTTGTATATAATAGTTTCCGCGAAAATTTAGATATAAATTTAATTAACTTAAGAAGAATATCAGAAATGCAACCACCGTAAGGGGAATATTTCAATACATCAGATAAAAAATATGTTAAATTACCGAATTATCCTTCATAATATACAAGAGGTCTGTCAAAAATCTTCACCAAATTAAATTTGCAAACGGTCGCAACCTTAGAAGGTAGTTTACAAAAGATTGTAGGGAACCTCAATGACCCAGTAGATATGAACGATAAGTCGGGAATATGTAAAATAGACCACTAGGTGGCGCTATTGAAATGTGACATCCCTATATTCCTAAAATGTCTACATAGGTACTTTTTTATTATTAAATCAACGGCGGCTTAGAGTTTGATAGAGTACTTTGTTGACTGCGAGCGTTTGAAGAAGTAATTTTGTGAAGGTTCTCGTTGGATAATTTTGTACGCTCAACAACAATGCATAGAATAGTTCAATACAAAAATTCGTTATGGTCGTACGTTCGTCAGTGATGATTCTTGTGAAGATTGACCAAAAACAGTTGTGATTTGAAAAACGTCGATGCTGTGCACAACATCCTGAATGGCATTTTGCTTCGAGAATTGGTTTGAACGCTAACACAATTGTACAAAACTTAAAAGCGACTTTTTGAAAAGCAATAAAACAGGTTGTTCCAAAAAAAATTGTCTTCCCTAGTTTTTGTAATTACTTAAAAGGTAGCCCTCGTATTAACTACAGCATTGGTTTTAATCAGCGACTATCAAATGATTTTTACATCAAAATTGTCTCTTCTTACGACAGTGTACAATACTTTGATGTAAGTTCCTAGTTTGAAAATTTACTAATTAAATAACACCATGATTACGTTATTTTACAAATGAAATGAAGTGATTAGTAAATGCAAAAATAATCGGTAGTACAGGTACTATTTATTCGCGTTGGAAGTAGGTTAGGCAAAACAGCAACAACAATGATCTAATAACTTTACCATCGAAAACTGCACAATCTCTTTAAATTTGCAAACTATTGCGACAAAGATGCCTACTTTGTCTAATACAGGGTGGCGCCTGGGAACGGGTGATTTTGAATCAACAGTAATGCAACTTGAACTGAGTTTTATTTATATTTATATATGGTCGTCAGAAAGCTGAAACCATGGCTAAAAGTTAAAAATGGCATCCTTCACTGCGTACACATTCTTGCAGTTGTGAATGCAAGTTCAACGTAACTCCCTGTAACATCTCAATGTCGATTCATGCAATCTGTCACGAATCCCAGCCTTTAGTTCATTTATTGTGTGGTAACGATCACAATACACACTATTCTTTAAAAACCGCCATAAATAGAAATCGCACCTTATCAAGTCAGGCGACCTGGCAGACCAATTCATGTTACTGTTCGTCGAGATGAGACGTTCTCCGAAGAAACTTCGTAATGCAGTCATGGATATTCTCTGCAGCCCAATAGCGAAAGTTTTGTTTATTGACATAATCATTTAAGTAGAAATGAGCTTCGTTAGACATCCAGACGTTGCGTTGTTAAGGAATATTTCATCTTCTTCACATTTTGTTAGGGAATTTTGAGCGAAAGTTAATCGATTGTTGGCATTACCGGCTTGAACGATCTGAAGCTTACATGGATGCAATTTGGGAGCCGAGAGTACGACGAGACCAACCTAAAGACATAGCACGTTGCCGTACAGAACGCTGTGGATTCTACTTGACGGTGCCGTTGACTGCTTGGATTGTCTCTGGCGTTCGAACAATTCTTCTTAGTCGTGGGCTCTCCTTATTTAAAGCAGATCCTGTTGTTTCCAATTTTCTAAGCCATGTTTTCACAGCTTGGACTGAAGGAATCGGATCATGACGCCCAAGTTGGGAATGAACCCGAAATTCTCGTCGCCCAGCTTCATAAAAATCATTTTTTTTCCAAAAAGCTTTTATTGCGAAAACACGTCGTCCACTGAAATGGCAAACAATAGGGAACAAAATGGCGGTATCACAGCACTACCAACATTTTACACTAAAGCGTATCTTTGTATATTCCTGTGTCCCTTCATCTGCAATGTCGTTCATTTATCGAGCATCACTTTATGTTTGAACCATTACCAGAATTACGTGAATTCTATTGGCTCTTCCCCCAGCTTCCGGAAACCGTGTATAAGTAGCGTAAGTCAGTCAATTAGGTTTAGTTTAGACGTAATTAATAATTGGAAAATAAAGGAAATTACACCAAACGATGTACACTCCCAAGGAAATCGGAAAAAATTTGTATCCATTCAACAACTGTTGTTCGCTGATGATGGTAACTGATAGCCTTGCGGTGTTGTGTCTTAGTTCAACGACCACGCTATTTATAAGTATTACCAATTATAATTAATATAATCAAACTAAAATTAATAAATTTAACAGATATTAATAACACTTCCGTCCTACAAGAAAATTGTCAAATTAATCTTTAGTTAAAACTTAAAATATATCCTTTTTTTAAATCGTGGAAGCATCAATTTAATATACGAGATATTAACAATTACAACTTTGCCAATCGCTATTTGTAGATAAACTGACCCGACGTGGCAATTATTGCTGACCTGTTGACCATATCCGGAAAATCTCTACTACATTATGTGGATTCAGAAATTTTAATAGTTCTAAAGTAGCTGTTTATCCCATCGTAAACAGAATTAATATGCATAATAAAAGTGGAAAAACTTCAAGATAAAAGCTGTAAATAATTAGTAATAATTGCAGGGTTAAACAAAGCTTAATTCCCAAGCTATCGACAGTTGAGATTGAACATGTTAAACGGTATATTGAACCACCATAATATGAATAGGTAATAAGATGGCGTTAAACGTTATTAGTAATAACGAAACTGACTTTTATTTTCTTTGCTTATTTTTCTCTTAGATATGTATGTAATAAACTGAAGAATTAACTTATACTGCCTTGGAAGGTTAAAATAAATAAAAATCAAAATTTCCTTAATAGTATAAAATTTTGATATCTATTTACTCGATTTTGACTTTTCTTTGGAGATCCAAGGGGGTGTGTAGATTTTTGGGTTAAATAGGTTTTGGAACCGGCTATTTGGTGTTAAACCTACCAGGTTAAGTTTTTTTATGCTACCGGGTAACTATAGACATTACTACCCTTCGTAGTGTAATTTCCTCCACCACCATTTTGTGTTTATACTGTTATGAACAGTGTGGGGAATAGGCAGGGGCGTCAGTGGATTTTGGTCAGTTTGAAATATTTGGTAAAATTTTTGTGCAGCCACCATCTTTGTTTGAGTTTCATTCTTAATACCTACTGTTATTATTACATTGTACCTAAGTACTCATCTATTTTTTTTCTGAAAATTATTTTAATCATAAATCTGTTATGTACTTACTTTCCAGTCATGTTAATTACTTATGGTCTGTTTTATAACTACGAAGAGTAAGTAAAAGTCAGAAAAAAGAAATTGTGTACAATACGTCGTACAACACATTTCGTCCCTTCATATTATGCTCAAATGTCAAGGGAACAATTCATATTTCTCCTATTCGCTCTGGAAAAAGTATTAAAGTTAATTAATGAAACGGTAGAGAAGAAATGAATGAGTGAAGTGGTTTACATTCGGAAAATTCGAAAAAAACTCATTGTTTAGCATCAAGTAGCTACCTATATCGAGAAATTTTAAAAAGCGATTGACAAAATAGTACATATTCTGGTTTAGAATGTCAATTAGTGTTTCTAAAGAAACTTTCTTAAATTATTATTTAATAGCTTCCGTTAAATGTAGTAAAACCTCGTCACCTAAGTGATGAAAGTCCAACATTACCTAAAAGTGCAAGTTTTGCTATTTCATGCATCATATTTTTATTTATTTATTTATTATTTAACTTTATTTCCATACCAAATCATACAATCCATTATTTAGTATTTATTATTTGATTATTTAATAATATTTAAACACTTTTAACCCCTCAGAAATTAAATGTAAAGATGTTAATCGTTAATAATTAAAATCGAATGAATTCGTTTGCATAGCAATTTTCTAAGTTAAATTCATTCATAAAAGTAGAAGTTATTTTTATGTTATGTATATTTTAGCTCAATTTATACAAAAATTAAACTTAAAAATGATGTCAAGTCCTAGATTTTCATCGAAGAAAGAAACTGATTCTATTTTTGGCATTATCATTATCGCAACTTTTAATGCAATAAAGGGGCGCTGCCTTTTTCCCCATACTGGAATATTAATACCATCACGAATTAAATAAACGTATTAATATATTATAAATGTTATCTAAACTTTTAACTCTGACGATTCTAAAGATGGCAGATGTAACGCCCAAATAAAGAAGGTCTACTATGGAAGGTGGTTGGACATAGTTGGACTCTACCAGCCGAAACGTCGGCATTACAAAGTACGCGTGTTTTATTGAACCGGTACACTCACACTCCTATTGAAGGATACATCACCACATCAAGGTCTACTATCCCTACGACGAAGATGAGAATACCGTGTTACTAACCGAATACATTTCGTTAGAAAAATAAAAAACACGCCCTTATCTCATTTTCATTTTAAAAATGAAATTGAGCTCCGATCTTAAGAGGAGGAACTTGTTTATGTGTATCCAAATGTCATCTGCCATCCTAGGATCGTGGACCAAACAGGGCACAAAACTCCCAAACAGTTTTAAGTTCGGTGAGTACATACCTCTAGGTTGGTTTCTGAATGTCACCACTAGACTAAGTAGCAAGCAGCAACACCCTTGAGCTTGTATGGGTTAAAGGGCACGCTGGAACGAAAGGCAACGAGAAAACCGACAAGTTAGCTCGACTGGCCTCAAAACAGGTCTTTTATGGTCCAGAGCCGGCTGTCCCACTTACAGTATCAACTTAATAACTCAAGACTCAAAAGAACCTACGGCTACTTGTGGGGATACTTTCTGGGCACTATAAACTAAACAAGCACATGCCCCGCACGGGCTATCTTGTAGAGGATGTTACTATGACGACGACCACATACTTTGTGAGTGTCCAACTGAGACGATCCATGTTGGGGGTATCCTGGCCAGATTAGAGCCGTTCCCCTTCCAGCATCTTCAGGTTCATCTCACGTGTAGGATGGCTTGACTGACGTGGTGGAGTCGGACGACTCTAGCCAGGGAAGTAGTACAAAGGGCCCGAATTTGAGGCTTACGTACGCGTGGACCATGTCCACCCTATCGTAATCTAGAATCCAGAAGTTCGGTGAGTGACCGCTTCTTCGTAAACTTCCCAAACGAATATCCAAAATGATGTAAAATATGTAAATTGAATTGTTATAGTAGATTGTTAAAAAAATGTAAACAATACATGATGCTACAAGGTTAAGGTAATATTTTTCTCATAGCTATCGCACGTGCCATCAAGTTATACGTTTTTTTTTGCCTTTTTTCCTTGACACGCGCATTGTACTAGTTATTTGGTAATTTGTATCGTTACCATTTTTGAAACATTTGAACGATATCGTGAGAAAACAAAATATTGCTAGCCACTCAATATTGATTTTGACTTTGTGAGAATTTCTGAGCTACTAAAAAAACAAGGTGGGAGGAATAAGTTAACGCTAGTTTAACAATATTTAATTTTCTTCTACAACAGCTTCGTATTAGTTTGTATTGATTTGTGTCACAAAGAGGCGTTTTTGTTTTTCATTTATGAGATATTGAAACCATGCGGTGATTGATGAATAAGGTAAAACGTCATCTATTAAATCAAATGAGATTCATACTTCAAACAAATTGTTCCGGCGTAAGTAGCATGATATGGAAAACTCATATTGACAGCGTTCTCTTCTTCAAAAGTAATTACACCTTATGTAAAATAAATATTTTACTTTGAAGGTTAATTGTAATGTCCAACTTAATTCAATCGACAGTTGTTTTAGTTTTAATCGTTGATGGTTCAGTAGTCATAAATTGTTGATTAAGGTTGTCCTCGAGTTTTTTAAAGCAAGCATGTTTTGACGTGTTCCTTTCTACTTTTTTTCTGTTAACGAATTTCTGTCTTGTATTTTAACATTGCAATTAGCATTGCCACAAACAATTTTGTTTGCGAATGATGTGAACTTCGTTTGGTACATCGATTACTTTTTCTACGTTAGTTGTCTATTGTTTTCGTGCGGTATATTGTTTGATGCTTACAATTTGTATGCATTTAAATGTGCACCTATTTTCTTAAGTATATGCGAAATTTTGTACAAAATATGTACTTATCTACAAAGAAGTAAACAAAAAAAATTATTTATTTTACTATAATCATAGAGAATGTACTCTATGCTATAATTGATCATTTTTTAAATTATTGAATGTAAATTTATGCGTAACATCCGAAAAGATGGATTTATGTACGTTTCTAGTTTTTAGCCTGAATGAACGACTAAGCGTGTGTATGCTATCTACCGTTACATCAAAATTTCGTTTATCGTTCCCCATTCAATATGGTGAACGTTTTCGTGGGTACTATAAATGGTGTAATAATTTCCTTGACATCTTACTGGTTCGAATTAACTAAACAATAATGCTTTATACATGTTCAACAGGTTCGACTCCACTCTTCCTGTCGAGAACCAGAGATAAGAATGCACCCCACTCCGGAGAGCTGAAGACTGACAAGGACAATATGATGTTGGTCTACGCTTAGCGGTGTATTTGGGACGAAATTGGACACACTAAGAATAGAAGATGGCACCTTGAAGAGATGCGTAAAGAATGTTGAAGACAGAGTCGCGAATGCAGTTGGCGGTACCAAGAAATTGAATATCTGAAGTCCTACAAATACTGCGTGAATGTCGACCTGGAGGACGTCTAAAATACGTCAAAAGTGTTGTGATGTGAATTACGAACCTGACGTCGTATGTGCAGCAACTGGTAAAAAAAGGGTACCATAAAAATACAATTTCAGTAGTCGATTCGAATGAATAGCTATAGATATTAGGATACGTTTCGAGGGATCCGCGCTGAAGTGGCGATGAACTACTTTAACAAATGGTTTGATAACGTACACCCTACCGAACCAAGAAGGCAAATTGAATGATGTTTCTTTTATGATTTTATAATTTTTCATTGAGAATCTACCAGAAATATAATGCATGGGGTCATCAATTTTACTTTTTTTGAGAGTAAGTGCACGTTTTTACTCCCAAATAAAGTAAAAAAAATTGTAAAGCCGTAGAAACATTTCAAAATAATTTAGTAGTAATCTGTTATTACTGTAGTTAGAATATTATTAACTTTCATAACAATTATAAAGCTTTATTTCTTACACAAAGTTATAAATTTCGAGATTCTGCGTGTATTTTAAATAAAATAAAATTTTCGGTACCTGAACAGAATGTGCGTAAAAAGGATTTCACCAAAATGTTAGGTGTACTGTAGGAAAAATGTAACCATGGGGAAGTCCAAATACATGTTGTCACCTTTGGATGGTTTTCTCATTTTTTGTACTAAATTATTATAGATTATTATTATTATTATTAATGGGTCTATGTTCCATTTTCCGCAATGTCTACCCTTACTGCTTTTTATCTGGCCAATGAAGGGAATTGTTTACCACGCCTTTAGTTCTCCATTAAAGACGTTTCTAGAACCTTTTTACCATTAACCGCAGTTTTAATTAACGTAATTAAATCAATTTCTATTTTCAGATTTGACAAGTGCATAACCATCCAAACTTAATAATCTGAAGGACTTTTGTAATACAATTGTCGGAAGTCTAACGATAAATAAATAAAATCTTAAAAAGAATATGGAATGACATATGCTGACCTTTACTTATTTGTTATAGAACTTATTGTTGTATTACTCATAATACAGTTTGATTTATAATATTATAATTATTTATTTTTAACGTATTTGCGAACTTCCGACATATATGTCTTTATACAACTAGCGTTGTTATTTCCTTGATGTCCGGACTGGTGAATAGGTATCAAAAAATATAACGCAAAAATCACGTAATAACAAATGATTTATTATTTACACTTGATAGGTGTAAAATTTACAAGTAAATATGGAAAATGGTAGTTTATTCATACATCATAATTCATTCTTAAAAATTACGGCGTAATTTATAGCCAACTCAATTGGTTTTAAGTACATCCTGCTACGTTAATTGGCGAGTTACGCAGTTTCTTCCATTTCATAATAGCACTTCGAGCCCTAATGTATTTGAGTTGACTCGAAAGAAGATTTTTCAAAAATTGACAAAAATATAACTTTACTTGTAATAATGATTGTTATTTGAATGATATGACGAACAAAAAAATTAGTAAACACAATTTTAATAATTTATTTGATGTACTTCTATTTCAGAGAAAAATCTTATTGTGGGGAATTAATTTGCAGTAGGCAGTAAACCTTAAGCATTAATGAACAATACTAAAAAGCAGCAATCGGAGAATTTTGGCCAATGACACTCAGTAAATTAGTAGCTAATACTAGAAGTTTATAGATACGCTTAAGGGGTCTTACGTAAATATAAATACTGAGTGGCCAAAATTTTGAAGAATAATTTAAGTGGATGAAGAGCAACTGAAACTCGACTAATAGTACGTAACAATCTCCATATAATTTTCATTGGGAGTTACCAAGCGTGTAAAAGTTTGCCCCCCCCTCCAGGATTGTTATCAATGATCCACTGAAAAATATTAGAGGGGGGGGGAAAGTTGAACGTCCGCCATCTTGTCCGCCATCTTGAAAATACCCGCGAACCTATTTTTGGCTATATCTTAGCAACCGTATGTCCAAATCGAACGTACGTAGACTCTAATTGCACAGTTTTGTATTCCTAAGATAAATTGTTATATAACCGAAATTGATAATCCTAGCGGATTTAATGTTTTTGGGCTTAAAAGCTTAAATTATGGAATATGTAAAAAAAACGCTAAAAAACATATCACTTTTGATTTTATTATTATTAATCTTTTAGATCTCGCTTTTATGAATAAAATGCAAAAACAATCAACGAAATCCGAGCACTGGTTACCAAAATATACAAGATTTAGGAATAGGTACCGCACCTTTGCTCAGCACACAATAATTGGGAGTTACAGGTCAAATTGAAAATTTCATAAGTTTGTTCTCTACAAAATGTGCGAATTAATACTAAATACATACATCAATTTTTGAAGGCTTATGCCCCATTCGCGATTCACTCGCCCTCATAAGAATAATGATCGCCATGACATGAATCAGATCCGAAAAACCGTACCGGTGAATAAATCGAAAATAACCGAATTAATACAAATTTTATAAATGAATCATTTTTTATATATTTTTAAAAAGTTTTATGCGTTTCGCACCTTGTCGTTTTTTCAATTAATTAATTTAATTTAGGCTTTTAGGAAGAGGTGACCATCAAATGACAAGTATTATTATACGGAACAATTTACGCAGACATTTGCAAAGAGCAGTGCAATTTAATGATTTTTTTCTTGAATTGCATCAGTTTCCACAATTCTGCTTGTAACCACATTTAAGAATCTCAATGCAAGCGGGGCTGACTTCCGGAATTGTTATCCACACGGGAAGGAATATGTGATCGAGTTTCTTCCACCCATGTTGAATTGGATGTGGGGCTTGAAGCGCAGCCTTATGTGCCCTGCTCCAAATGGTAGCTTGGTAAGCTGCTCTCTTGCAGTGTAATAGGAGAACGTCTTGTGTCGGGTGCATCATTTGTAAACTTTTGTTTCGGTGACAGAATATTAACTTTCGTTGTTGATTAATGGATTCTGCACCGCCTCCATAAACTTGAATAAAGAAAGGCTTCAAAGCTTTGAACTTTGTAGACTCCAAATTTCACCACTGCGAATGGATTTTCCATCATTTGGACGATGACCTGAATTACAGTGTCTGGGTTCCTTTTCCAGGCACTGAATTCCGTCCTTTTAGACTTTTAGAGCGTCCTCTCAGTGAGGAAGTGTCACAACCCGTAAGTGTGACAAACAATGGACGTGCAAACTACACTGCTCTTTGCAAATGCCCTTGTGTAAATTAATCCGTATAATAATAATTGTCATTTGATGTTCACCTCTTCTTCCTAAAAGCCTACATTAAATCAATTAATTAAATAAACGAGAAGGTGCGGCACACAAAAAATTATTAATTTATAAAATTTGTATTAATTCGGGTATTTTCGATTTATTCACCGGTACGGTTTTTCGGATCTGATTCATGTCATGGCGATCATTACTCTTATGGGGGCGAGGGAATCGCGAATGGGGCATAAACCTCCAAAAATTGATTACACTTAATTAATGCATGTATATAGTAGTAATTCGCATATTTTGTAGAGAGCAAACTTATGAAATTTTTAATTTGACCTGTAACTACCAATTATTGTGTTCAGCAAAGGTGCGCTACCTATTCCTAATTCTTGTATATTTTCGTAACCAGTGCTCGGATTTCGTTGATTGTTTTTGCATTTTATTCATAAAAGCGAGATCTAAAAGATTAATAATAATAAAATCAAAAGTGATATGTTTTTTAGCGTTTTTTTTACATATTCCATAATTTAAGCTTTTAAGCCCAAAAACATTAAATCCGCTAGGATTATCAATTTCGGTTATATAACAATTTATCTTAGGAATACAAAACTGTGCAATTAGAGTCTACGTACGTTCGATTTGGACATACGGTTGCTAAGATATAGCCAAAAATAGGTTCGCGGGTATTTTCAAGATGGCGGACAAGATGGCGGCCGTTCAACTTTCCCCCCCCTCTAATATTGTTCAATGGGTCATTGATAACAATCCTGGAGGGGGGGCCAAACTTTTACACGCTTGGTAACTCCCAACATTACATTGTTACGTACTATAAAGACTGCTAATCTGATAAAATACGTATATAGTTAGTGTTCCAAATCTTAGCATCGCTTAACCTAGCGAAATCTGAAATGATGGACAAGCTTGCCTGCAGATTAGTTTGATTTGCCATCGAACTGCTATTAGGATTTGTCAAAGAAATGTAGTTAAGTTATTGTTAACGAAGTGGCAGGAGAAGTGTTCGAAAATTTAGTGGTAACATGGATTCCGCTTTCATCCAAAAAGGACGTACTGAATTTTTTCTAACGACCACAGACTGCCAAAAGTCGACTATTTTAAATAGAACACCCTGTATATTTTTTCATGAATGAACTGCTTTTTAAGTTAGCTTTGATTTTTGTTTAATATGTCCTATATCTAAAGGTAATAGTTTCCGAGATAATTTAACAAAAATCAAAGTTAACTTAAAAAGCAATTCATTCATGAAAAAATGTACAGGGTGTTCTATTTAAAATAGTCGACTTTTGGGAGTTTTTCTGTGGTCGTTAGAAAAAATTCAGTACGTCCCTTTTGCAACAAATTTCGCTCAAAATCGGCATATTGAGAAATAAAACGCTCTTTTGTTTATGATAATCTCCAATTTTGCTGCTCTACTACCAATGATTGAATAGTTATGATTTTTTTACTGATTGTTGATTTCGGCGACAATTTTTAAAAAACATTCATTTTCTCCTAAATGAGTTGACTTAAGTAGGTGAAAGGACAAAGGTCAAACAAACTTGGTCTAGAATCGAATATGGATTTCAAAAATATAAAAATCTATAGGGTGTTCCATTTAAAATAATCGAGTACGATCCTGTACAGACGAAACCGAGAGCAGTGCGGGCCTGAAAATATTTTTAGGTTGTAAACAAGGAATATCTGAATAAGAAATGTCTCTTGGCCCTTTGTCCTAAAATTAATATTAAAGGTAGGTAAGGTACTATCGAAGAACGAAGGGCAAGTGGGCAATCTTGTATAGAGAAATATACCATATCACACTAATTAGCAGAATAAAAATCGAATCTTTTCAAATTAGGACGAATTATACTCAGCTGCCGTACTTGATACTTATTCGCATATATTATTTTATCTTTTCATCGTATCATCTTATTCTACACAGATCTATTTTTGTTTGCTTCAATTTTCCATCGTATAATTAATACTATTGGAATTTAAACAAATTAATATATGAATAATTTAAATGTACATCGCACCACAGTGTTTGTTTCTTTTGCAACGGTGATACTGGTTCTCCGTTACGAGATGTTAGCAAACTATCTTAATTCCCTAATTCATCAAGACTATATTTGAAGCAAAACCACTTTAAGCCAAATAAATTTCATTTACACGTGATTAGTGGATCTCTTTTTCATAATAATAGGTGTTTAACTATAAATTATAGAATCCTTTTTTTCCGAAGGTGCAATGGCCAAAAAATTGCACGGCAAATAATACGTTCACTGAAGCATTAACCTGTCTCAAAATCTCCTTTTGTATACCCTGTTTACTTTATTACACTCACAAGTGTTCATTTTACACGAAGGTATGCGGCTTCAAAGCTTTTTTTTTGTCATCAACTCATCATATATGCCGAATCACAATGATATTGCATCCCAAAATCTTTAAGTCACGGTTTGCTAATGCTATGATGAAATCAAAATTAATGGGTCACCCACCCTTCTTACCAGATTCTTGATCCTTAAATTCGCTTTTGTCGTCACGCTTTAAAAAGAAGAAGATTGAAGACTCCATTCCCGTTCCTTTCAAGTGATTGTTCATTATCATCATCATCTGCTAAATACTATAGCTAGACGATTGAAATTTAATGAACCAAATATATGTGCTTAATTATATTTTGAGTAGATATATTGCAGATTTGGGCGTGAAGCGCAATAACCTCTAACTTACGAAGAATTGTTTAACTGATTATTCATAAACAAACTGTTAAGAACATAACGTAACGACTACTCATTTGTCAGCTTTTGTTTGTTGTTCTAAGTAGGTGTAGGTTGCATCTAAAATTTTGTACTGTATTTATTCTTAAGCTACTTGATTTACATTTTGCATAAATTAATATTGATAAGTTAGGAACGAAATTGACCAAATTTGTACGAATAAATAATATCCTGGTGAGCGCTTATTTTTAGAAGTGCTAACGTTTCAACACCTCACGAATTTTTCGTAAGCGTGAAGTATCTGCAGAGTGCAGACACTAACAAGAACTTTTTAGTGGTTTACGTTTACAACACAAATTTTTCAGCCACTCGATGTTTTAAGGTTTCTTTTATGTTAAATTCAAATACACGGTATCGATTGTCATCGCAAACCTCTAAGAGAATAAAAAAAATTAACTTGGTAAAGGATTTGGTATTCCAAATTTCGGTTAGACAACGATGTATTTACGCAACTTGAATAACTAATTTATGGGTCCTTTAGGATATCTATCCTATTCATTGTACAGATAAATATAATGCTTGAGAAAATATTGAGGGAGGAATCGGACTAGATGACGAAGTTACGCAGATTGCCCTCTTAAAACTGAACCCCTTTGCTGCTTCCTAATAAAATTCGCCCAAATGAACTCAAGACTGTTAGTTCAAATGAAATACTATGTGGTAAGAAATCTCAAGCAAGTGTTCGTCTTCTATGTAATATAGTCTTGCAGGCACATAAGACGTTAGTAAACATTTGAGCTGAAGACCTTACCCAACGAAAAGCTATAGAAAAGTGGAAAAGCTCACTATTGATTTCTAACTACTATCGAAGTAAAAATGCAAGGCCTCTGACTTTAAGTGGTCATAACGAAAAAACTGAGGGGTGAAATTTCTTCATTTTTTGGGCAGTACATTAGTCATTTATATATGTTTAACATGTGTAAAAATCAAATTGGTAGAATCAGTTGCTTAACTTTTATTTTAATTAACAGCAATAAAAACGCTGTATTTAGTATTTTCCTGGCTGACGGTCAGTTTTAACTTATCATAAAATTGTTATTGTTTCATAAATTGTTACCAAACTTATAAATGTTGTAGCACACATACTTCTGAAAGGTCCACAACCAATTTATCCATATAATTAACTGGTTTTATAACCCCTAACCGAAAATGTGCTATGTTGCAATATACGGTAACTGAAGACAAAATTCTTGTTTTAAATGCTAAATTTGTATTACTCAAATCGAGCTGCATTATTGCTTTATTGAAAACAAAATTTGTTTTCTTGTAATTCAAAGTAAATGTTATAATTATCGCGAAAGAAAGACGCACATATTCCCGCGAGAGGTAATCTGCCACATCGTAAATCGTGAGCGGCAACCCACAACAATGTGATTATTCTTTTGCATTGTACAAAACCATGCGCTTTATAGCAATAGTGTACGACAACAGCTGCCCCGCGCGCTGTGTTTCACCTCTCCGGCCGAAGCAACCATCCTTTTTTCAAAATTTCCTTTTAAAAAAACGATGTATAATGAGATTATTTTTGTGAATCGTGTTAGACCACAATATCATTGCTTTAACCTTGTTATGTTACTGTCAATATTATTAATATCGAACTTTCAGGTACGGAGTTACACAAGATGTCGTTTTTTCATTATAGCTTTAAGACTAATAAACCAATTGGCCTTAAAAGCATCTCACATCGACAAATAAGTATACATTTTTGAAATATATAAGTATCTACCACTCAGTTTCGATAATATAGCCGTAATTAATTTTTAAAGTCGAGCGCTTGTGCGATTTCAGTCATAATTAGCGCTTTTTCGCACATAAATTAATGCAGAAAATTAACGATGTGTTGCAAAAATCTGAAACTGTACACCTTTTTGTAGGAATAAATGATCTTTTAAATGCACTTTATTTCATTAAATTATGATTGCTAATTACTGAGATACAAGCTTCTAAAGTCAGAGGCCTTGCATTTTTACTCCGATAGTAGGCTGGACGCCTAAGTAAAGTGCACCTGTTCTGATGAGTCTAAGAAATAAGGTAAGTTATGCAGTCGCGTAAGGCATGTGATAGCCGGCCAGGAAAAAAGTGCCAATCGAGTGGTTACTAATTTTCTAGAGCCTTGGAAAGCTTTTTAACCATCACTGTAACCGGAAAGTTCTATTGTAATCCAAACTCTTGTCGATATTCTAGATGGGATCAGTAATTGAGGAGGACGACATTGTTGTCTCTCATATGCTTCTCTATAAAGTGCTTAAATGCAAGGTACCAGTTACTTATTATGTATTACCAAGTCATTTCTCACAAATCGCTCATTTTCGATGAGAATAAATTCTACCATATCGGAAAATAAGACTGCCACAGCCGGAGTCCCACAAGGATCAATACTGGGCCCAATATTATTTAACATATTTGTCCACGATCTACCCGATCCCCCGAATGCAGCAGTTGCAATGTATGCTGATGATACAGCCTTACTCTCTCAACACAACGACATCCACCAAGGTACTCAACAACTACAAGACAGCGTTAACGTGATCACCGAGTGGTTTAATAAATGGTGCATAAACCTCAACGTAACCAACAGAAGCAAAAATATTCACTTTACGTAGACCAAATAATCCGCCGACCATCATAATAGACAACCAAATGATAGAATGGAATCCTGCAGATAGTTCGATTAAATATCTTGCCATTTATCTAGACAAAAAACTCTCATGGGCCATACACATCAACAAGAAGCTAAACTAGATCTATACCAGACTAGCTATGCTGTATCCCATCATCAATAGAAAGTCCCCGCAGAAACAATAATGCGGAATACTGTTATACCAATCCATACTTCAAAAATTCCAAAATAAGGTAATCCGTATACTCTTCAATGCTCCATGGTTATGCGCAACGCACAACTTCATCGAGAAACAAACATCCCTACTATAGAAGATTACATTAGGACTCTCTCCAAAAAATATTTCCACAGCATCTCTCAATGCGACGGTGCCAGAAACTTCCACAGAGGCAACAGACATGTCCACACAAGACTAAAACGAAAACTCCCACAAGACATTTACCTAAGCCAGCGGTTCTCAACCACCGTGTCGCGACACATTGGTGTGTCGCAAGTGACTGTCAGGTGTGTCGCGAGATTTACCATATTTTTATGTTATCCTTTTGTATCTGTCGAATTTTTGTCAATTAAAAAAAAATATATCCATTTGCGTCATCAATAGTTGCACGAATTTCAGCCGGAACACGCCGGAATGCAGTACCGCCACCTCACAGAGAAATTTTTCTGCACAATGTTTTTTATAAATCAATAATGGCTCTTGAAAGAGCAAAAATGGTGTTAACTGCTGTTTTCAAGGGTATAGATTTTCAAATATCCCGGAGTACGCTCCCCTCACTTGGGGGTTTGCTCCCCCTCAGGGGGGGGGGCTTCAAACATTACATAGATATAGGGGTGTCGCAAATCTCTAAGAAGTATTTTTGTGCGTCACCGACTTAAAAAGGTTGAGAACCGCTGACCTAAGCAGTGAAAGTGAATAAAACGCAATAAAAATTACAACAGTACTCAAGTGTTAGTGCGGCATGCATCCCAATAGCGACTATATGCTCTATAAACTGTCCAACAAACAAAGCCATGCATAGCGATAAACCGCTGAACTGGCTATAATACATACAGGGTTTTTCAACGAAAAGGAGCCACCCTTTATAACTTCTAACAGAATCAAAATTTGAAAAATCGGCGATACCCGTCTATAATAATATCGAGGGGGACACTTTTTGACATAAGTTTGAGATTTCATACCTTAACCCCCTGGGTCCCACAAACATACCCTTAATTTTTTTAAATGGCAACATGGGTCATGTGATACGTCATTTGAAAGGTCTTTTGATATCTTGCATTACTGCGTTTAAAATTTTAAAATCGTTCAATTCGTTTGTGAGATATTTTAATTTAAAGTTTTAGAGAACTGATATAATTTTCTTCAAAATGGTTGTTTTTTATTTATTTTTTTGCTTTTATAGTCAAGATAAATTGATACGAAATTCATTGTATTAAACTTTTTTTTATTTACATGGAAATAAAACTTAAAATAAATTAAAAAGTCAGTAATACTTTTATATTGCATTATTATAACGACAAATTATATCAGTTCTCTAAAACTTTAAATTAAAATATCTCACAAACGAATTGAACGATTTTAAAATTTTAAACGCAGTAATGCAAGATATCAAAAGACCTTTCAAATGACGTATCACATGACCCATGTTGCCATTTAAAAAAATTAAGGGTATGTTTGTGGGACCCAGGGGGTTGAGGTATGAAATCTCAAACTTATGTCAAAAAGTGTCCCCCTCGATATTATTATAGACGGGAATCGCCGATTTTTCAAATTTTGATTCTGTTAGAAGTTATAAAGGGTGGCTCCTTTTCGTTGAAAAACCCTTATCTAAAAGAAAAAAAAATTATTCCCGATGAAGCTACAATGAGTTAGTGTTAGAGGACGCATACTTTCTCACTACTACCACAGACAAAATCTGTGCTACTATGTACTTAAGTAAAGTTACGTTACCTAATTTTATTCACCTTTTTAGCAGTGGAGAGGGTCTATAGACCAATTTTATTTAGTTATGGTTTAAAAGAAATGGTATGTGTATTAACTAGAGGTAACGAAAAGAATAACGGGAACGCAGAATCTACTTATATTGGGTTATCGCTTTTTACTTAACCACAACAGCTGTAACCAAAATTAAATGTGAATGAATAATATAATTAAATTAATTAACTTACGAAGTAGGTTAATCATAACATCGACTTTGAAAATAAATTTTTACAAAAATGACACATATTAATTTCGATTTTTATGATGTTCGAATATAACAGAACGAGTCTGTACAGTATGTCCCAAATTTGAGATATGACTTTATCAATAATATTTTAAAGAAGCAATTTAGGTTTTTGACGAGTATTTTTAAAGCGATACCAACTGTAAAATTTCAAACTTTATTCCTTGCCGATTAAACAAAAAAGTTTTATTTGAAAATTAAAAAAATGTAAATGCAAACAGCAATAAAAACACTGTATTTAGTATTTTCCTGGCTGACGATAATAAAATTGTTATTGTTTCATAAATTGTTACCAAATTTAAAACTGTTGTAGCACACATACTTCTCAAAGTCGAATGCCCATAAATGTTGACTATTGATATAATTAACTGGTTTCATGACCAATTATAACCGAAAATTTATGATTTTAAAATATACGGAAACTACAGAAAAAAAATCTTGTTATAGATGCTAATTTGTAGTATTGAAATAAAGCTGCATTATTCGTGTATTGAAAACATAATTTGTTTTCTTGTAATTCAAAGTAAATGCTATGATTACCGCGGGAGAAAGACGCACCGGGAAGAGGGTTGGAACGTACTTTATACCGACGAAAAATGGTGCGGGGCTAATCATTCTAGAAAATTTGATTGAGTAGAAATCACTCCTGAAAACCGGCAAAACTTTGATCAATACAGGGGAACCATTCAAGGGAGCGGAATAAAGCGACCTTCTGGTTCTGGTCAAAGAGTTATTATTTTGCATATTGTCAACGAAGAGGGATTTTGGCCACATTGTATGAAATGTTTTATTGCCGAAAAAAGATCTGCTGATTATCATGATGAAATGAACCATAGACACTATGAAGAATGGTTTAGGTTCGTATTGGCAATGCTTCCTGATAAATCGGCAATTGTACTGGACTAAGCACCCTCTACCACCATAAATGTTCTTCTACTCCAACATACCTGCTGTCATTCTCAGAACTAACTCTGATGTTATTTGTATTGGGAGGTGCGGCATTTTGAAGTGCACCAACTCTGCTCTTCCACAGTTCGGCTTGTTGACGAAAGTGTTCCATCAACAATTTGACTGGGCAGCTTTTGTTATTATTTGTGTAGAAGTTGTACTGGCTTGAACTTTGCTGACCGAAGGAAAATGGTTATGTGAATGGCGTGGTTATTTCGAACATCAACACGTGCACATGCTCCATATGGATTGCTCCGAGTACTACCATCAAACACATATGAATAACCGCTATCGACCAATTTTTGGATGCCACTTTGACTTTTTATATCCATTGGTGTATCACAAAGTTTTATTAAAGCATACGTTTTATATCTAAATAAAAAACCGAGCAATTATGAAATTCGGTTCATACCAAACGTATGTTGATCGTTTGTCTCCACGTCGAGTTTTGCGTCGTTTAGTTATGTTGCGGCGAATTGTGTTATGGCGTTGAGTGGTTGGTTGCGCACGGCGAATTGTAGGTGACTAAAAATTGGAAAATGGAAAGCATTTTCATTTTATTCTGAAGACAAACAGCTACGGTATTAATAAGAACACAAGAATTTTTTCAATCGTATGTTAAAGGACTAGAAGTACTCCATTTAATTACGTACTTTAGAACCAAACCAACTAAGACACTTAGGTACAAAATTTAATAAATGGGTTACAAATTAATAGGTAGAATAAATAACGCTAAACTCTAGGACAAACAAGTGCTTAATTACTTACAAAAATTTACTTTACATTGACATTTGCACTTAAACACCTATTGGAGATTAAATAATGTCAAATGTGAATAACAACAAATATAATCGTTCCGTAGAAGGTTTAATTGCCCAACGTTTATTGCAAATATGCTGTGAATGTTTAACGCTTCTATTTAAATATAGCATTCGTCGACATATGGTTACGCAATCACGCTGGGTAGTAAATATATTTTTGATACTTTAGTAGGGTTGATAACATGCCCTAAGGGAATTGTTCTGAATTTCCTATGTGTTCACATTTGTATACGTGAAGGATAATTCCAAAAACCTAATCGATGATGGATTTGTGCTTGAATTGAATATTGTTTGTTGAGTATGCAACTCATTTAATAAATATTGCGAAACCAAAGTATGTACGGTAATAAAATAGTTCTGAACAGCTTCGCAAACAGCAACTTTTCTAATGGATCTTAATTTTTATTACAGCAAATAGAATAATTTTATAATTATGTCAATAGTTAGATATAGGTACCTATTTGATCAAACGAACCACATGTGTGTAATATAATTACAACCATTAGATTTATACTATCTACCAGCTTTCTTAACAACATAAATGAATTAAAATGTCGATACAATACATAAGGAAATGAAACTGTATATAACATGTCTCGATCTTCAGTTCCTACACAAATCGCAATATATAAATAACGAGAAGTTATTTTTTACCCTAAATGGTAATCCTTCCTTAAATTACTTAAGATCGTATGGGTGTAATTGCTTAAAAGTTATGACTGGAGAAAGTTACCAAGTGCTTAAGATGATTTAGTTTAATCTCTCCCCACGGTAGACGACGGACACGTTAATTAAAATATTTATTAACCGAACCATCGGCAAATCCGTTTGTAGTTTTGCACATGTCAAATTCGTCCTTCTGTAATTTCGACTTTCATAACAAGATAATTAACATTGCCTCTGTCCCACAAGTGACTTACAATGTTAATATTTTAAACCTCATACGGATACACATACAATAGGTACCTACGTGCAAAACATTTAAAAACGACTAACTAATAAACATCTGCTGTGATATATTGGTAGTGTACATTGATTACTTCTAAACAACCGTAGAATTTTAAACATTGTCTTCCGTAAAAACTGTTTATGTTAACAGGAAATATTCGTCCATCTTCAATAATAAGTAACAATCATACGAGTAAAATGAATGGCATATTAATGATTTTTTTTATTTCCGGAGCATTTGTAAACATCCTTATAATCAATATTAATATACATGTACTATTTTTAGAAATTATATCGGTAAGTTTTTTTATTAATAGAATTTTTCCTTCTTCCTGACAGATGTTTAATTCCTACACAATGGAATGCCGTCATTCATTGTTTATTCACAAAAAGCAATTTTGTGCCAAATCAAAATTGGAAAAACGATAGAATGCTGTTTTACTAATTACTTACATTACTTCTCACGTAATAGTTAGTACCTACTCGATATAACACATCACAGCAATCATCACGAATTAACACAAATTTGCAGAATCATGTTGATGTCGCCTTATGTAATGTCACTGTTATCCCAGAATAGCTCAAAAATCTACGAAACCTTTAACAAAATACCGTAAAGCCGATTTTTTAAAATTAAATTAAATTATATTCGCAGCACACTGATCATATCAAAAATTCTCAAAAATCCCATGCCCTTTCAGCGATTTTTTGGCGGTTTTTGGTCAATTTCTTCACGTTCACTATGAGTCGTATCAAAATTTTTATTTTCCTTGAATTTGTAGAACATTAAATTACCTACAAAATGAAACATATTTCGCTATGCTAGCCTGATCAGGAAAGTACGGCAAATTTTAAATATATTGAAGCTTTACAACGGAACTTTGAAAATGAGCTTCGCAATTCATCAATGCGTTTGTTAATAGTAACATAATTAAAGTAATTGTACGAGTGTTTACAATAGTTTTACAACTAAGGTAATTCATGCGTGAACGTTTTCTTTTTCATCACATCCTCATATTACATAATTAGTCGAGGAAATAAAGCACTGAACCTACCAAATTTTTGTAGTAAGACGGATTGAGATGGGGTTTTTTGCATTCGCTTCCTAAATTTGA
This sequence comes from Pyrocoelia pectoralis, assembly GCA_036250285.1. NCBI lineage: Eukaryota > Metazoa > Arthropoda > Insecta > Coleoptera > Lampyridae > Pyrocoelia > Pyrocoelia pectoralis. Next base: position 14,453,162 of record CM070077.1, read on the forward strand.
TAGGAAACTTTGTACCTACTTTTCATTGTTTTTTTTTGAAATTGCATTTGTGCAGTCGAAAATGCATCCTGAAAAATGCATTTTCATAGAAAAAATTCATAACTTTGTTATAAGCTTCTAGAATCGACTCAATTCGAGTACAAGGGGGTTTTCGAGGTCGCTGATCCTGAATATGACCTCCAAATTGCCTCACCGCCCACCTGGAGCTCAGGATGGCTGAGCAACGTCATCTCCGAAGCTTTTTCTGAAATTCACTCTCAAATGATTCTAGACATCTGATCCGAGGGTTTTTAGGGTTGCTGATTCCAAATCAGGCATTGGAAACCGTCTCCCGCGCACCTGTTGCCCCGCATCCGAACATCAACGTCATCCTCTTAAGTTTCACTGAAGTTTCAAGCCTATAGGGAACCAAACATTGTTTCCGGATTTTTTTGGGTCACTCAGATCGAATCTGGTTCCGGATACTTTCTAACGGATACCTGGTGCACCACACCGCGGCGGCGGCATCAACGTCATCCTCTGGAGTTTCGCTTGAAATTGTCGCTCAAATGCTTTCATTCTAATGCTTGTTTCATCATATCATGAAATCATGAGGTAAAACTTATAATGGAACATTTGAATAGATGTGGACATTTTCATTTTGTGAAATAAAGTTGAGATATATCTATATCAAAAAATGCAAGTTTTGTTTAATAACAATTATCATCCAAATGTATGAAGTTAATATTATAAAATATTTCCGCCTCTGCAGGCGGGCTCTGTACCATGCACGGCTGGTCAGGTCTCGATAGAGGTCCTGGAAAAACCCCGTCCTAGCAATTACAAATTATTTTCGCTCTCCCGACAATTCCTCGCCGACAATTTAGCGCGCGACAATTCCTCGCGGACGATTCCTCGCGGGACAATTTAGCGCGCGCTACAATTCCTCGCGTGCGACAATTCCGCGCGAGGGGAATATTTTACAGAGGAATGCATTAAGATATTTTTCTTGCATTTTATTATGTTAAGAGCGTTATTAGGGGGAAAAAATGCCAACCGAAACGTGTATTACCACTCAGGCGCTTAGGTTAGAGGTAGGTTTAGCATATTTTTTTTCAATTGATACAAAAACGGGAATATGATACTAAACAGCATTTGAAACTAAAAAAAAATGCCACCCTAAACGTATATTGCCACTCGGACGCTTAGGTTAGAGGTGGGTTTAGTATATTTTTTTCAATTGATACAAAAACAGTAAAATGAATCAAATCATGGGGTAAAATGAATAAAATCTTGGGGCAAAAGAATAATTCTGTGGGCTAAAATAATAATTTTGGGGGCCAATATAATAATTCATGGGACCAAAATAATTAAAAAGCTGAGGTCGAAAAAATAATTCTTGGGGTAAAAATAATAATTCTTGGGCTTAGAGTGACAATTCTTGGGGCCGCGAAAATTACCACCCATTACAAAAAAATTAAATTATAAGACCGTTTTTTCTGTAAAATATTTACCTAGCGCGCAATTGTCGCACGCGAGGAATTGTGCAAGCGCGAAATTGTCCCGCGCGAAATCGTCCGCGACGAATTGTAGCGCGTTAAACTGTCGGCGAGGAATTGTCGTAGAAGCGTTGCCGATGCCTGATTTGGAATCAGAAACCCAAACAAACTTCGTATGAGATGTCTAGAATCATTTGAGAGTGAATTTCCGAAAAAACTTCGGAGATGACGTTGCTCAGCTATCCTGCGCTCCAGGTGGGCGGTGAGGCAATTTGGAGGTCATATTCGGGATCAGCGACCTCGAAAACCCCCTCGAACCCGAATTGAGTCGATTCTAGAAGCTTATAACGAAGTTATGAATTTTTTCTATGAAAATGCATTTTTCGGGATGCATTTTCGACTTCACAAATGCAATTTCGAAAAAAAAACATGATGAAAAGTAGGTACAAAGTTTCCTATTAAATTTAGGAAGCGAATGCAAAAAACCCCATCTCAATCCGTCTTACTACAAAAATTTGGTAGGTTTGGCTTATTTTAGTGCTTTATTTCCTCGACTAAATATAACAAGTAGAAAAGTGATGACTTACCTCAAATACATATTATTTATACGTTCCTGTACACTGTACTACTGTACCTACTCAGTACCTACATACCTATAATTATAATATACATACATATAGATGCCATTCTCAATTTGAAAGATTCCAAGGATCAGATTTTATACAACAAATAGTATTTGGAACGCACAAATTTCGAATCTGAGGAACGTCGACGAATGGTAGAAACTGCGGCATCTATAATTCGGGAAGAACTTAGTATCATTATTTATAGTTCTTGGTTCTTGTTCTCTCGAGAAGGTACTTACTGAAAAACAAAAGATTAGCTAATGGACAAGCCATTACAGTCTCCGAATGTCGGAAGCGCTCATATTCCCCTAGGAAGTAGTGTCTTTGTTCACAAAATGGTTGCATCTAAAGAATTTGTTCAGCTGTTTCGGATTTTCATATACATACTTATTACGAAGTTAAAAGATTTGAATTTTCTGCCGTTGAAGCAGCTACCGATATCGATTCGGTAAGGGCAGGATTTGTAAAATGTTCTTTTGAACGCGGACCCTATATGAAGGTATAGCCTTAGACGACATGTCTAAACAAGATTGGAGTAGCATGAAAGCGCTACCGTTTACTAATATGGCACCGCATTATCATCCGCAACAGGAGGTATACGCGAAAACATCTGTCGTACATATTTTAACAGGCCACACTAAGAGCGTATTTCTTAACTTACTTGGTACTTTTTAATATTTTTTCTACTTATGGCCAAGTACGTGACACATATCTAGAGTATTTGAACAAATTTTCAGCAGTGGAAGTTATGTTTGACGAATATGAAACCCATACAACTAGAAAGGTTGTTGAACAATAAGTAGACCTTCTGTAAAAGGATGTATAACGACATTCAAATAGCACATGATGTCTTACAGCAACCAAGAACATTTTCATAGCAATTCCAGAAACAAATCTCGGCTAATGAAAGTACTGAATGGGAAGCTTACAGGGAATGAGAAGCAGAAGCCAACGGGACGCGAATATACTGCTATGCACTTTGACAGAACCAACTTGCAAGTACCTTAGCGTTAGACCATTTCCTAACATCATAATGTTTTTTCCAAAGTGCATAATCAATTTTTTATGCAATAGTTGAAGCCTATTCCTAAAAATTCAAATCGTCACAATATTAATACCGTAAGAAGAAACAATCGCATACAGAGATCCGAGGAGAAATCAGAGTCAGAGTGAGTTGAACCATTACAATTGCTAAAAGCATCATTTTAATGGTATCAAAACACGATCACATACATCCTTTCTATTTACAGTCTATTCACAGCTTATAAACAGTCGAGGAGGGCAAACGAATACCACTTTAGGTGGCTATTGAATACTGATGACCATGAGGATTTCTTAAGAAAATATTTTATGGGCCAAAGAGTCACATTTTACTCGAGCTGGAAAGGAGAATTTCCAGAATCCACATCAAAATTAAATGAAATCTGACTCCGAAAGTTTCAACCTGAATTTAATATAATATTTAGGTAACATTCAAAAATCGTAGCAATCAAAAATTTAATCTCTTTGGATCTTACGTACACGTCGATTGAATTCGAAAAATTTCTTGGAGTTCCAACTCGATGGGTGTGCGGCTCATTTTGGCTTAAATATTCGTACAGCCGGAGGAGATTGAGCACAAAATACTGATTCCTACAGGTAGTTAAATTGTTTTCCGAAGAGTTATGCACTTTTCTGATCCAAACAAGTGGTATACTGCGAATATTACCATATAAGGGAATAACAACTAAAGGGGTGATGGGAAATATCAAAACAAGCCTTATTCACTACAACAGTTGGAGAAATTGACATACACGCATTTATTCTATGATAAGAATGCTATTAAGGAATATGAAATTTATATCCGATGAAGGCGGCCGCGGCCGATGGATATTGTTATAAGTGATATAACATAAATGTAAAAATCTACCATGATATAGAAGTGAACAATCAACTTTGTTAAATAGAATACTTAATGATTTAATGCCAAATGTGGGAAAACCCAATTCAATTTTCGCAGACCACGGTAGTCAATTTACAGCTAAGAAATGGAAAGAAGTGATAATTTATCAGCGAATCCAAGTGAAAATAATCATGGTCTATCATCCTGTTTCCAACCCAGTAGAGAGGAGTCGTGAGAGAGTTAGCAAGATTGTTTCGTGTCCAGAATAGAAATCACAATCGAGTGTAAACTTAGTCATCAGTCATCATACTGCAAAGGAAGAGAATTGCCAAGTAAAAATTTCATACTATCATTATACATTTCTCATTCAGTCAATCTGCTGCCACAGACCACAAACTTATCATGTATAAAGTAGGAATAACGTGTATTCATCAACGATTTTGCTATTTACCATGAGAAACCGTTATACACAGAGTTATCCACTTTTCACGCCTCTTACATCAATATAACGTCAATTGTATTTAAAAACATCTAACAGCTGTTATTAACAATTTCAAATAAAGCAATCAAAATGTTTAAACGTTCCTTAATTCAGTAGCACATTTTTATACAGAAGATACTGCATTCTCAACTGTTATTGAGATAAACTCGCCTAATGGTATTTACACCTAATCCTTTATTCACTTTAATTACTTTTTTTTTATAATTTTTATTAACAATTCATCAAGTTTTTCATGTAATAACACCAAACATAATAATCATATGTACTAATTGCGCATAAATCTTAATCAACAAAACTGACAGTACAAGAAAAGGTACAAGTTTGCAACATTTTTTTAGTTTAATTAACGATTTAGATATACAAGTAATGAATTGGCAATAAATGGTTGGTAAGGACATTTTCCCATATATGTACTCCACCTGCGTCACGAACAATTTTAATTATATAGATTGTTCCGGAATATTTTAGCTATTATCATTAATTTATTTTTTCAAAATTCTTTCATGTTTATTGCCTTAAGTGAAATATGTATCCTTTGAGAAATGTCAATGTTCTGTTTTTTGTTTTTATAATACATTAAACATAACAAAAATAAGCTCAACATCTAAAGAAAAGAACATCGATCTATGAACTATTAATTGCAATAGAAAAAACCAAGTTATTTCTACAAACTTTTCAAAAGATAGGTGCGATTCGTATTTTCATCTAAACTATGCGTTATTTATATCCTTCGTCAAAGACACAGTCTAATTACTTTAATAGTATGTGGGCTGTAGGGGAAAAAATTACAGTTATGCTTTAAGGTAAATTCAATCGATAATTATATAACTATAAATTGAAATGAACAGTTATGCTAGATTTTCTTGAAAAAAATCTACAAAATTGTTTTAAAAAATCTTCCACATGTGCGAGTTTCCTTATACAAACCTGCAACTAAATTATATAATTATGGCTACGTAGAATTTATGGAACGATAAACTGTTATGGTAATGTTACTCAAAGTAGCCTTTAGCAAAAATGTGTTCCCAAAGTAAGCTACTTTTTTATATTAACCTTTATAATCACTTATTAACGGATGTGTAAACATAATGTTTCTTCATGGCACCTAACGCTATTTGCATACTTAATTACGACTATTGTTTTATAATTTAAACTGGCAATGAGCGTTCAACACCTGGACAGTTGGCGTGGGTTTCTGGTTATGTATTAAAAGTTTTAAACTTGTAGGTGACTTCTGTCTAATCATTAATCACTTTTTATGACCGTAGATGATCACCATTCACAACTCTCAAAATTTTTCAAGTTTTGTAAAGGATGGCTATTCGGTTATCCAATCATGGTATATAAAGGCTTAAGACAAATTACTGGTGAAGTAGTAATATTTAGTGCTAAATACAAAACGAAGGGCAAACAATAAGACGATTAAGGATCAATAAAAAATATTAATACGTAGTAAAACTGTTGTAGGTACACAGATATGGAAGGAACAAAAACCCCCTGAAATGGATTACTCAAAAGGTAAACATGTACAGGGTGTACAATAGGCTGTACAACTAAAGAAAGGGGGCCGGCCATAACTCAGAAACTATTTGAGATTAAGCAGTGAAACAAAAGATCTTATAATAACTCAGAGTGGCGAAACGTCGTCATATACAAACTAGAAATCCCAGGATTACAAAACGAACTTCGAATACAGCAGTAACGAAAGTATAAAAAAAATTTGGCCTTATCAAAAAGACAAAATTTGATAATTTCGAAATTTAATCAACAAACAATTACTTCGATGCCGTTTTAATACAACCTATCCTATCTTATAATAAATGTGGCCAAGAGAAAATGCTGAAAATAATTTTCAATTTCCAACATTGCCGCCAGAGGGCGTTTCACTGATTTCAATTTGAAATTTCCATTTTTTGCGCAATTTTCCTCAGTAATGTATTTAAAAAAATATATTAATTGTAAACTAGTGATCAATATGTAAAACTTTGTCTAATGAATTTTTACGATTTCTGTCAAAATAAAGGGAGGGGGAATTAAATTACGTGTTACTGGAAAAAATCGTGTAACTTCGAAACGGGTTGCTTGAATTTGTCAAGATTAGTCTCGATGTAAAGATAATACTTGATATTACTGTGACATAATTTTTTTTTAATTACTCCCTTTTTAATTTTTCTTCCAATAGCTGTCAAAAAAGTATTTGGTACCATTTAAATTTTTTTAGAAAAGTCGACCGTTTTATTCCTCCAATAATTAAGTTGCGCCCTCTATAATAAATTGTTGTAGTTTTGGATTTTTTTGGTAATATCAAGTATTGCCGAAACCTGCACCGTTCTCGTCAAAGACGTTGGAAAGATCACTCGAATTAAATTAAAATTTGGTTCTATTTAAAATGCTGGTAGTGAGCTCAACCAAGGCCTCCTGCTCAACCGACCACTGCTTTCTGTTGTTTATTCTGAGAGTATTCAATGATTGTCGGCTACACATGGACCTGTACCTCCAAAAAAATACTGCCAGTTTTCGTGCACAATCCGAGAAAAGGTTTTTTCTTTTTCGTTCTACACGCTATTTGAGGCGGTGAATCTTTTATGTTGCAGATGAGCAGCTACACGACTAAGGTCCAAGCGTCATGGGAAAAGCGATTTTTTCTTATTATGATAATCCAATACTATAAGACTGTATGTATGTGTGTATGCCCGTGAACTCCTCCAAAACTGTACCATAATTTTTAGGATTGTGCTACTATCTGTTAAAATCCTGGTCACCTCAGGTAAATCTACAGAAGTCATTAGGGGTTGGGAGAGGATCATAGTGTGGGCATAAAACTAGTATTAAATAACGTTATCACACAAACTTTTACACTTCTTATTTTAATGATCATCATAATCGCCAATGAATTGTACGTACATGGTTCATTATTTTACCTCTTTGCTTCAATAATAAATTATATAATATAAATTGCGGTTTTGGGCAACTACGGGATTTTAGGTAATTATCAAAGTGTACTTGCACCTAAGCTATGGGCACATCTGGCAAAGGAAAACAAAATGACATAATTTGTAAGAAAATTAGGTATGGAACCTAAAAAATGCTTAGTTTTTGGAATTATAAGTGACAAATCGAAAAAGTGTGAAAATTCCAACATCGCTGGGAAGAAGCAAAAATAAAATTCGGATTCAACACCTCATCTCCGAAGGTAACAAGCCAAACAAAATTAAAATAAAAGAGTTCGTCAGAACACTGTTTTGTTAACAAAGGTAGAGAGAAATAATATGGAATACAATTTTTACTGATGTAACGAAGATTTGGTTGTGCGGAATTTTTTACCCTCGAAAACCGTGCCAGTTGTGATCATTTTTTCGTGATTTACAAATTGTCCGTCACCCTCTCCACTCCCATCTCCCTTAAGGGTGGAACGAAAAACAATGACTCATTTGTGCGGAATCCGACGTGCTTGTGCCTGAGGGGGGGGGGGGGGTATTTATATACTTATATATGTGCCATAATTAGTTACAGATTTGAAGTTGGTTGTTGAAATTAGAATTCTATGAGAATTTGCGCCTTTTGATACTTCTTTTAAATTAATTATTCTGGATAATCGTATTTTTCTTAGTTTTTATTTATCACATGCTGTAACAATTTTTGGAATACAGTGAGGATTATCCGAATTAACCAGCCATACGCTTGGTCATTATTACAATGTTGTTATTGAACAAAAATCAAACAATCCTACCAAAGGTGTACTTTGTTACACACTTACGAATTAAATTTATTGAAAGTTCTGAAATTACGTTTACTTGCACATAAATAAATAGGTGATTCAGATAATCTTTGTTTGATAATAGTATGCCCATTAGTTTAAAATGAGGTGAAAATTTTTACTCTGGTGGTAGTGTACTTTACCGATAATTCTTTGAGGAGCAACTATGTGTAGAAATCTTTCAGTGCCAATTTACAAGTAGTAACAGTATAGAATATGAATATATACAGGGTGTCTCACGGTGACCGTCGGTTAGAAGTATATCAAGAACTGTAAAAGCTAGAAATTTGAAATTTTGCACATGCGACATGGAGTGTTTAATCTATTAAATAAAAATATTTTCCAAATGGCAGCACTTCCGGAAATACCGGAAGTGAGCATCAACGTCTTTATTTTAAATACAAACCAGGCAATTTTTTTTCACATTCTGATGTGTCATAAAATGTTAAGTAAGTATGCTTAAAATAATCGGCGTATCAATTTTGATTGTTGAGAAAAAAAATTTTTCTCACTGAAAAATGTCAAAATCTTGTTTAGAAAATAAAATTGAAAGTCGAAAGTGGTAAAAGTTAGGGAAATGGGATTTTAGGTTCTCAATGTCAAAATATTGACACACAATTGTCTGTAACGGATAATAAAAAATTTCCCGCGGTTACGTATCTATTTGACGTTATTTCCAGACTTCAGAAAAACTTTAAAAAGTCTCTTTTTTTAAATGGAATGCCTATTTAATTATCGGCCCATTCGATGCAAAAATAAATTTCCTTTAAATTTATATACCATGTTCCTATACCTAAAATCAATGATTACAGAGTTATATTTACATTTTTCTAATAAAATTTATAATTACATACTTTACAAAACATGGTTGGCTTTGAAAATTTTCAACAAATTTTTATTCAAATGTTTCTTATGCTTTTATGATTGTTTAAAATTCTTTTCATGCAACTTCTTTAGGTCCAAGGTCTCTTTCCGCCAAACGAACAGAACTTTCAGGGAAAACATTAAAATATCCCAATACATTAGTTTCTGCAGCGTCATTGGGGACAATTGGCTTTGCCAAACTTCGTGGCGCATTTACTTCGCCCAAATTTAGAAAATTCTTTTCAATCATTTTCGTTCTGTCATTGTAGGTAAATGCGGATATCTTTCGTTAAAGTGTTGAGTGATTTTTTATTCAATAGTTAAAGGTTCTGCAGGTCCGAAAAGTAATACGAGCAGACTCGCCATGAATGTAAAACAAATTTAGAATATCAGCGTTTGTGTATTCCATATTTCCCAATTAAAAACAAATATTAAGCGCAAAAATCAAAATTCAAACAGATAACACTGATAACAAACGTAAATGTAGCGTAAACTTTCAAACTGATAGCTAACTGACAACTGTCATCTTAAGAAACAATTGAATAAAACTTTTTTGAAAATTTTCAAAGCCAACCATGTTTTGTAAAGTATGTAATTATAAATTTAATTAGAAAAATGTAAATAACTCTGTAATCATTGATTTTAGGTATAGGAACATGGTATATCAATTTAAAGGAAATTTATTTCTGCATCGAATGGGCTGATAATGAAATAGGCATTCCATTTAAAAAAAGATACTTTTTAAAGTTTTTCTGAAGTCTGGAAATAACGTCAAATAGATACGTAACCGCGGGAAATTTTTTATTATCCGTTACAGACAATTGTGTATCAATATTTTGACATTGAGAACCTAAAATCCCATTTCCCTAACTTTTACCACTTTCGACTTTCAATTTTATTTTCTAAACAAGATTTTGACATTTTTCAGTGAGAAAAATTTTTTTTCTCAACAATCAAAATTGATACGCCGATTATTTTAAGCATACTTACTAAACATTTTATGACACATCAGAATGTGAAAAAAAATTGCCTGGTTTGTATTTAAAATAAAGAAGTTGATGCTCACTTCCGGTATTTCCGGAAGTGCTGCCATTTGGAAAATATTTTTATTTAATAGATTAAACACGGCATGTCGCATGTCCAAAATTTCAAATTTGTAGCTTTTACCGTTCTTGATATACTTCTAACCGACGGTCACCGTGAGACACCCTGTATGTAGAGAGTTAGGTTTCCGTAGCATCCCAACTATGCATTAGAATTAAGTGAAGTCCGTAATTAAATGAGGCAATGAGGTATTAGTTAGTTGGTAGAGTGGTAACGTCTTTTTTTCATTATGTCATTTCTTTGAGGAGTAGGTAGAGGTACACATATAAAATGAGGAACAAGGGCTTAATGCGGCATTTAATCGACTGATTAAAAGTACAGGTAATTCTTAGTGGTTTTAATAAAAGTTATCGTCCTACATTTTAATAAAGATAGTTTTGAAAATATAATTATAATGTTACGAATTACCTACCGATTCGCTACTGTTAAGCTGTTGGAACTTTTGAAAACATCTCTTTGATCTTGATTAATAGAAATATATGAACCGAACCGGTTAACAATAATCTATAACTGTAATCACATACATACAATAACTGTTTGTATTATGCCATGTAAAAAAAACTGTGCAATTTACTGTTAGTAGTTTTGTACTATAATTTATAGTACCATAATATCAGTAGGAAACTGTCATCTGACATTTGCAAGCCAATTCCTCAAATGAACTTTATTTTAAGTGAGATTTATTGGGAACAATTCCAACACGAACCCGATCATTTAGTCACTTTCATCTTTTTTTTTAATTGGAAGGTGGTAGGTGGCAGTGAATTGGCCCAAGGTCGGTGTCCCAGGGCAACAGACTCTAACCCACACATTTACCATATTCGATCACGTATATGTTACTCGTATATTAGCAGTGGCCTCTTTTTAGCAAAAATTTTTTTTGTGATATACCGAAATTTATTTAAAAAGTACGTTGGGTGGAATGTTTTGTAAATGACTGCAGTTTAATTTTGTAATCAATTGCGAATTTTATTTACAGAGACATAAAATATTAATCTGTAATTATATAGTTTAGTTACCCTCGGGCTCACTGCAAATTATAATATATGTAAATTAATTATATGATTTTCGTGATTTTATACCACTAACCTAATGGATAATTTCACCATAAAGTTATTTGAAGCCCGTTTAAACCTTAGGCTATATATTTAATTAAGCATATAATTACGTGCCTAACTGTATTTGGAATTGTCTTAGCATATTCTGTTCAAATAAAGATAATAATTATTCCGTTAGGATTAGATCGTAATAACTAAAATAACCCTGCACTCACGTAAGGGTAAGAAACTATATAAAAAGTCATTAAAAAAATAGAAATAAATTTATGTTCAATCCCATATTTATCATGTACGCCCAATCACTTTTCGTGCAATAAAATAATTCTTGGGACAACATAATTTTCACATAAGACAATTGTCTAAGTGTTTGCGGTATTGTACAATAGGTTGTAAATGTCGAATTTTGCAAAACATAAATATTATTTCAAAGGTTTATTGTAATTACGTACAGCTTTGTGGGATTTGAATGAAATATACGAGGGGAGTTTTTATGTTATTTACCTTACATGCTATCGCGACATTTTCCAAGTGTGGTTTCGATCGCTTAACATTTACCATTTTTAAATAAGGGAATATAATTTGAAACTTAAACATAGAGCGTCAAGATTTTATGACAGAATGGTGGCGGTAAATGGCAAATTTTCTAAAAATAGAAATATCAAAAACGTATAAAAATGCTGGATGATTTCGGAGTGAACAACAGTGTAGACCGAGTTATCCCGAGGTAAAAACTTCTTTTATATAGATTTGCAACTGTGGATAAGACCTGGAATCCTCATACGAATGAAGGGTAGCTACCGAAGAAGGAGAAGACGCAGATTTTTGTGGAGTAAGTAATGTCTAGGTTGCGAAGGGGATTTTTGAAATTAAATATATGTCGTAACGACTACAATTATGTGGAATATCTAGAAAAACAAAACACAATTAAGAATTTGCAAGCGGCTATACATCAACCCCCCCCCCCCCCCCCCGTTTATGCACAGAAAGCTTTGTACGACTACTTCAGGGTATTAGGTAGTTAAGGTACATAAAGTAGATACAAATTGTTCAAACAATAACTCCTTTTCTTTTTCATAGTTCACTAGTGCCACCAAATTTCATTTTGGCAATTGCAATTTTACGTAAATAATGTTCATTTTTTGTACTACTTTATTAAAGCTTCAGTCTGCCTTCTTGTTCAGATACCATAATTACTAAAATTTTCTTTGGTACCTATGAACAGGAAGATTTCGTTGACGTAGTGGCGCCGATTCATATCTTGTGTTTCGATTAATCTAACTGTGAAATTACAGACTCCTTCCTTTCTTCGTTCTCCATATCTACAATATTCCTCCTCCTCCCTTGTGGATACACATCGCGTATGGCATCTTCAGGAAACAGTTCAAACACTTCCCAAAATATACAAATATAAAAAAATATAAAATATAAAAATATAAAACAAAGTATAATCGGAAAAGGGAAAACATATCAACAAACTCCGCATGACAGCCAAAGGAAACAAGTAAAACTTGTATCATGTGCAAAATCTTTTCGAAACGCACACTAAATATGGGATATAAATATGAAAACAGAAACGTCTCTGAATTGTTAAATATTCATTTGTAAAACAAATGGATAGGATCAAATGGATCTGTGAGATGGCCCCATGTCACCCGATTTAATGCCCCTAAATTTTTTCTTTTAGGGACACATTAAAGACAATTTATATAAAAACAATAATATAAACGAACTAAGACAAAATTTTATACAGTGTGTTAATTCTCTATCTAATATTCATATTTATAACGCAATTCGGAATGTTTCAAAGCGATGTGAACTATGTGTTGTAAATAGTGAACATCAATTTGAAAATTTAGTTTAAGTGACTTTATATATAATTATTAAGTATCTTGTAGTTTGTTTAGCATCTTCAAGATTATAGTTATTTGTTCATGGTTTGTAAAAAAGTCACATAGTGTATGAGTTTTTTTAAATAATTATTATTACTTTGAATAAAAAATTATGTCCTAAAAAACGATTTTTTGCTAACAAGCAGTAAAAATTAATAATTTGGCCCCATCGTTGTAATAATAAAAAATTAGTAATTTTTTGATCCAATGGCCAACTACGCGTTCCATATAAAAAATACAACTTTATGCTATAACTCGAATTTCAAGAATATTTTTGAAGAATTGACTACACCACTGCATTCTTTGTCAAAAAAGTGCCTGAAGAACGTCGAAATTATTTTTTCTATTTTCATAAATAAGCGAGATATGGTCATAAAATGAAAACTCGAAAATCTGAATTTTTGGCCATAACTCGAAAACAAAAGACGTTAGCCAAATTTGAAACGCCACCATTGAGTTTTTCTCAAAAAAAGAGATCGAGGATGCGAGGTTCATTTTTTCATACGATCTATTTATTACAAGATTTCCTATTAAAGCATCGAAATTTGGCCACCCTGATATAACGTTGTCAAAAAATTATCACTTTGAATATTTGTTTTTTAATTATGTACCTACAAGTACTTACACTATTTAGTTTGTTTTACCGACTATTTATGTAATATCTATTAATTTCAGTAGAATGCGTTGAGGAATTATGTTCAAAAAAATAGCTTTTTGCTTGGAAATCCGCTGTATTGTTGTTGAAAACCCTACAAAATAGCTACCATCTTCAAAGTAATGAAATATCACTTTCTAAGTAAGCAAATTCCAAAACTGCCATATCGTATCTTTAAACAGATATTCTTCAGTATAGATATGCAAAAAATCAAATTAATGAACATTTTCAAACTGGCATCTCCTATAAAATGTACTATTTTCCACATAGCAGCTTTTGCAGAATCGGCGACGATGCGTGGAAAGTCTGGTTAGAGAAAATTGTCGAGTTTCAATCAGATACATTTTAGAAAATGCCGGATTGGGTGTAGGATTTGTCCAAAATATCGTACACAAACTGGTTTACACCAAGTTTACACGATGGATTCCTCATCTTTTGTCTGGGGACCAGAAAGGCTAGCGAATGGGCTTATTTTTTCGATATGCCATAGGGTACAGAAAAAATGGTAATGGTAATGAAACCATTACCATTACCATTTTCTCTTGTCTAACAACAACATTTGGTCTCATAATTTTTTACCATACGATAAGATGATATCAATGTAATAGAAACATTCAAATTCATCATCAAAACACTCTCAACAAGTTTCATTAAGTAATAAGACGTAAATGTACATTTTGCTCCACGTAAATATATTTCTTAACAACTTTTTAATGGACCAAAGATACGTTTCCTTGGAACTATACTTATTAACTTATAGCTTTGTATTAATAAAAAAATTGAAAATGTTAGTGCGAAATGTGTTTTAACAAGTTGATAGGTAGGTAGTACGCAATCAATTGCGTAACGATATTACTTATTTTATGTTCTTTCAGTAAATTATGTGGTTCTAAATTATATCCATTTGCAAAATATAACTTTTTTCCTTCATGACGAGGAGTTACATCAGAAACTTGCATGTTGGCCTCAAATACACACAGTGCGGCGTTAAGTCCTTGCATTATGTACCTATACCACAAATTGCTGCATCGGGGAACTACAAATAAACGGAATCGGTTTCTAAGAAATTTACATTTTTTTTCATAGATATTAAAAAAGGAATGAAATTATGCATGTAATGTAACGTTAACATTAACATTGAAACAACTTTCATCTTTCATCACACCTATCGTTTGGAGGTCAAAGAAATCGCATCTTGGTTTAAATATTTTCGGAGGAGGAAGGATGCGCTCATCTATAAATTTTAAAAAATGTTAATTTTTTAAATATGAGGCTTATTATCATAAATTTCAAAAAAAAACAGATACTGTTTTACATTTGAAACCAATTAAATAGTCAGAAAAAAAGGAAACTTAAATTGGCGCATTATCCTACTTGAGTTTCCTGTGCCTTCATTGATCACCATAGATTATTGCAATTAACTTTCGATCTCGTCCTATTAACCAAGTGTTATTAGTTACAAGCAACTTACCGTATAAAATTAAATACCTCTTGTTTGTACACAAATTTATTAACGCACCCACCAATATAATATTGTAAAATTTAATTGCACAATGGCAGTTTTTAACCCACTTAAACTAATTTTTATATTAAAAAAGACTGTTTCTCTATAGTTTTTTAGAACAAAAGGCAAACCGCTGCAGATGCATTAAATGCAATATGTAGATTGCGAACAGTGTACAACTGAAGCGGCAGCTGAAGAAACGTAACAATCACCTACGCCGATTGTAAGAAAAACTGGTAAAGTATTTCTTAAACTACATTACGATTTAAATTATTAATAATCAATGCAACATAACTAGCCAAACCGCTATTATAAAGTTGAGAATTCTATTTCTATTGGTGACAAATTAGTGAAGGCTATGTTACAAGTATGGAAGACGTTTTGAATTCACTTTGTGTAGGTGGCATCCTATTTAGTAACTGTTACTGTGATTACAAAATTCGACACGTCTAATGATAAATAGGTTAGGTATAGTTTCAAAGTTTCACGGCTTAATAGGTGCCTCAAATTGCAACCTGAACTTCAAGATTCTACCGCAACAATTCATCAATTTCTACACCCACCACCGGTTTTCATTAACAATCTTCCCTCAAAATTGTAAACTCTGGCGTCAGCTAGAAATAGGTTAATCATGTGCAGTATAGTACAGAACTTAGTTTATTATTGTGTATAAAGTAGGGACGAAACATGAATCCATTGTTATCATCTAGAAACGAAAAGTTAGCCGAAACAGTGGAGGAATTGAAATTTCCCGCTTCCAAAAGAAACAAAATGCATTCACGTAGACGCAACAGTCTTCTTGGATTCCAATTCCAATGGAATGTCCCGAATGGATTACTTACTAAAAGGTGACTTAAGAAAGCATAACTACATAAGTGTACAAATTTGAAGAATTAGAACTTCAGTTACTGGAAAATTGCGCTTGTTCACCTGATTTGGCATTCACGTACTATTGACCATTCCCAAAACTAAAGCAACAACTAAAAAGGCAACGTTTTCCTAGCGAAATTGACGTTTGCAGGGATTTTTTAAATGAATACGTAAATGTGAGTTGGTGTTCACATCTCTACAAGAAGTACCCTAGATCCAATAAAAGATGTGTGACAATATTTTATTAATCGTGCTTAGTTTTTGTAGGGCGTGTCGTAAAAGGTACGGAAACGTTTTAGGAACATAAAATCAAGAGACAGCTATTTACTTTTATTTTGTAACTCTTAATAATAAAATATTACAGAAAGTGTTACTGAGATAGCACCCTTCGTCAAAATTGTTTAACGTTTACTAGTCGGGTTTGCCCATCTTCTGTTTTAATTGTTGGTTTGACGATCTTGCACCGCCAATCCTTCTGCAATATGCTTTGACAGTCGACGAGTATTTGCCAAAAGGACAAAGTGTGAGTGTGTTCGGTGGATTAATGTTTTTGTAATATAATATGATTTTCCTCCGGCGATTTGAAGGTGATGTTGCTAAATTAAGCAAAGATAGAAAAAGATTTTGTTTCCTCCAAAGAAGTAACGACCATTTTTTAAACATTCTTTAATACGTATCTGTGTCTACGTTTCTATATATTCAAATAGCCCATTTTATCTCTTGCAAAACTAGTTTTCTATACAAATTGTAGTTTATGGGTTGTAAATGCGATATGGAACTACTTAACAGCCAGTAAAAGCTGAAAGGTCCATGTGGGACCTTTCCAACTAGATGAAGTTTACCCACTAAAACCCTTTCCTCTCTCAGTCTATCTTGCTATGTAGGTAATTTTAAACTATAGATACATACTGTATTATTTTCCATACACCCATAATGATTGGATTATTACCACGAACTCAACTTAACAGGCAGTTGAAAAAATATAACGTGAATAACAAGAAAATGACTTACCTTGCTCCACTATGCGATATGCAATTTAAAAAGAATGAAATGATCGAATATAGAAAAAAATTGTCATATTGACTTACCCTAGTTACCCTAGTTATCTATTGCTTTTTAGCGGCTTTCCACTTAATTAAGCAACGTTTACGATTTAATTAGTAATTGCACATACACAGATTTTTAAATTCGAAAACACAAACGCCACTCCGGATACTATGTCAACTACTGACAGAGGCGTATTTATGCTTCTGCCGCCTAGGGGCACAAGAAAAGTGCCGCCCCATTACATCCCTCACCACAGGAATGAAACTTATCTATGCAAGTCTGAAATCCAGAAAACATTTTTTATTAAAAATAAATAGAATATATTTCATTTTCAGCGTATTGCAAATTAATAAAACAATAAAACATACCTACTACATCTGGACGACGAGAAGCGGCAAAAGCATAAATTGGTTATTGGTCATGCAAATTCTTAGAAAGCCTGTGGCTAAATAGGATAATCCATCTGATTTATCATCATTAAATGAGTCCAACTGAATAAACTGAAAGTGCAGCGAGAACGATGTTTGCGATTTTTATCACATAAAATAATAGCTCGTATTGACGTATTTCTACTTCCATTTTATTTTCCATTGTTTTCCAATTTTCCTTTGTTAAACCTTACGCCCAACTAAAAGGCAAAATACATAGTACAGGATATCAGAATGACGTAAATTATATTTTCATTAAATTTAATTACACTTTATTAAAGTGCCCTTCCATATTTATTGTGATTTACGATAACTTTTGATATTTCTTCCAAAGGCGTTTGTGTGCCAATTTAGAATTTTGAATAAGTATTTTGAAATTTGATAATTAACGTGGGAAAAATTTTAACACAAAGCTTTTCGTTCTTAGAAAATGTACAAAAAATCGATAAATGAATTTTACACTTTTGAACGTAGACTTCATCTACATTTCATGAGTTCTTCACGTCTTCCTACACAGTAACGTTGAAGAAATTTTTTGTGAATGTGCACTCCTCGTATATGGTTATTCGAATACGTGGGTAAGACATACACTAACTAATTAGTAGATAATTTTTCTTAAACTAATTTTGTGAATGCTCTAAATTTACAATTTAAACTCAATATTAAGTCCTATAAACGTGTTTGAATTGCAAAGTGCGAGAACTAGTGGGTTGTCATTCTTTTAAATGGTACGCCGTAATGTCAAGTATCTTTAAAAGGAAACTTGAAAAACTGAAACTGTCATAATCTCTACAAAATAATTACAATGGTTATATAAGATAAAAGTTAATCCCTACGTAGGTACTATACATTTCAAGATTTAGTTCTTGTTTGATTAATGTGCATCCAGAGGCTCTATAGGTATTATAGTATTAAATATATTAGAGAGAAAGTCAAAAAATCGTTTTCTTTCTAGTAGAACCTAAAGATTTGTTTCGTAGCCGCTTGGTTGCATAATAATGTTAAACCTGATGTAATCGTATTATATTTATAAGGTTATGACGCTTCGATTGATACGCCTATACAATTTAAATGCGCTCGTATAGTCGTATGAAATAAAACTCAACAGAAACATAAAACAAGAAGATCACATTTGCCTAATAAATTGAGTTCTTACATTCAATTGATAAAATATGTAGTAATAATAATAACCATAGTTGTTGCAGGGTTGCCTCCTTTGTGATGGAGCCTTCACTAGGAGCTGGATGTACCGGTTTAGTTATGCCGACATTTCGGCTATAGTTCAAGTCTTTTTCTAGGCGTCCGAAGAATTAGTAAGAAAACCGCAGGGGAGTATCTTTCTGGATCCAGTGTACTATTAATGAACACCATAACTTTTAATATTGTAAAATGATGGTAAAACAAATTAAAAATAATTTGAAGACAAACTTTTGTTGGCACAAACAGACATGGCATGGAAACACCTGGTGTTTCATTAAACCGGTACCTACATACAGCTCTTAGAGGAGGCTCGTTCACAAAGGAGGCAACCCTGCAACAACTGTTAAATAAAGGAGATCAATTTTTCAATAATAATAATGTTTATTATGTGCAGAACAGAAATGTACACTAAAGGTTGAAATTCGGTAACACTACCCTTCTTCCATTTCACCATTTACCTACATGTTAAAGTTAAATTTTAAATCGTATTCGTTGTTCATTACATACATACGTTATAAAACAATAGTAAAAAATAAAAGTAAAATAAAACTAAACAATCTCAAAAACAAATACTAGAACTATAAGTACCTACTAAAGTTGGTACTACACAAGAAATTGACTCAAATGTTTTATTATACTCATATAATTAATGTCATTATTTTTCAATAAGTGCATTTAACTTAAACCGAACCACCGTAAATATTTTAATTTTTGAAAACCAAAATGTCCCCATTTTTGTCGAATGGCTCATCTTCCCATGTTAAAAAACAAAGTTACGGTAGCCTCCAAGGTACTGTAGGCAACAAACTCAATTGTGTCGAACTCAAATTCTATGCAGGTCCAAGGGGCAGCTTTTAACAGATATGAAAAAATCAAATTTAAAACGATTATTCTGTTCAACTGAAACTGAATAACTATAAAATCGCTAAAACCAAATTTACATAGTTTTATTTAATTATGCAACTTATTTTGTGGCAAGTACATAATATATTATAATTAAACACAAGATAATAATAGATTTTAAGAAATCCGAGCCTACGACCTGCGATCAGCACACTTGCGTACATTTCTAGTCGGTTTAGTAGTTACCACTTACAACCCCGATTCCGGAGGTCGGGGGTTCAATCCCCACAATGGTCGACTGTTCGTATGAGGCTGTATGAGGTTTTGTCAGGGAATTTTCCTTATACATGTTGTGTAGTTTCATATAAAGCTTGCCATCATGTGAAGTCCACAAGTGGAATGCTGGAACAGCACGTCGCCCCCCTCAGCACCCTAACTCATCCATTCCTTCCGGTCTCCGGACACATCCCCATTTACTCATCTTTATATTCCTTTTCTCTGGCTAAAGAGGCTCTAGAAAGCTCGCCTCATAGGGTGATGGAGAAATCAACCACGATTCTTTTGCCGAGTCGCTCATTAAACAAGATTTGTAATCGACACCGTTAAACTTAGCGACTAAGTATATTATCTTGGAGGCTCCTATGTAACAATACCAATACCAATAAAGCGATGTTAAATATCTTTATCAAAATTATTCGCAGCTATTGACCATGAGCTGCATGTTATCACTGTTGCCAGTGATCCGTCTGATCGCAACTTTTTTCTCTGTTAAAAATGATTTATTGATTTATAGTTTATACTTTTTGAAGAGCAAATTCAAGTGACCAGTTTGTATTAAAACATGTAAAATCTGTTGGAGTGGGAGTCCTCAGCCCTTCTAAAATTTTTCATTGACACAAAATGCAATTAATGGAGTAATTGAACAATGGCGATTTAATTCTGCAAGAAAAATTAACATTCCTTAAAATTATGGCATTCTACATTCTTGCAGCGTAGGTAATATTTTAAGTGATATTGAACATAATATTTGATCGCCGTTTCCATTTTACTGAATTTGTTATTTAACATTGAAATGTTTACCAAACCAACTGTTGTATATAGTAATTATACTTGGTTTAAACATTTCGCGTGCGTTTTGGACTTCGTTAATCGCCCGTGTACTAAATAAATTTTTGTACAGAAGGTGGCACTAAAAAATAAAAAATAATTCTCGGGTAGTAATGTGAGGCAGTTTTGAATTAGGAAAAATGGTGCATAAAGTTAATTTCATTTTAATGTCATCTTTTTGTAGCAGCTACTGTGGAAACAGCCGCAAGTGCTTTTCGAGGTTCAGGCATTTGGCCTGTGGATCGAGATCATTTTAAAGACCATGATTTTATGCCATCGGAAACACTTCGACCAAATGAAGAGCAAGTACATGTTGACAATGGTCCAATGGATGTTACTGATCTTGAAAATGAACCAACAGTAATCCCAACTGATCCGAATGAAGAGCAATTGGAATATGAGGGTGAGTCCACGAAACTTAAAACTCCAGAAATAACTAGTCCGAAAAGTGGAGGTTCCTCATCTCCTGTGTCATCAGAAAATGTACTAACAATACCAAGTGAAGTCACTTTTTATCCTTCAAGTCAAGTAACCATTAAGTCAACGTCATCAACTCCTTCTTCTTCAAAGGCAAAGTCTTCAATCAAAGAAAGCTTAAATAAAATTTCGCCACTGCCAGAGGCTCATCTTAGAAAGCTTGTGAAGAGAAAATGGAGAGCAACACAGTCTGCAGTGGAATTAACAGGCAGTCCTTATAAAGCAGAACTAGAAGAAAAAAAGAAACAAGCAACAAAAAAGCAAAAAATGTGTAGAGAGTCACTTCAGAAAAGATGTGCTCAGAAAAGATGTGAAAAGATGAAAAGGAAGCGGTGAAAGAACCTCGAACAAACAAAGTAGTTGCCAATTTGTTTGGACGAAAAAAGGCTTCAAATGCTGCCGTTCGCAAGGAATCCGACAGTTCAGAAGCAGAGACTGAAGAGGACGCAGATTGTTTATATTGTGGAGGCACCTATTTGACTTCCAAGCAAGGAGAGGCGTGGGCTCGTTGTCAACAGTGTGCTCGATGGGCACACGAAGAATGTGCTGGAATTGGGGAAAATGATGATTTCACTTGCGATTTATGCATGTAATGTACAATATTAGAGGCAGGTCCAAATTAGGAACCCACCGGTCCAACTTAGGAAACCGGTTGGCGGTTGCTTAATTTGGAACAAATGCATTTTTTTGGATAAATGTTTTGCTGAATGCTGTTTCTGTTAGTAACATTTTCAAGTGTATGACTGATACAACATAACATTGTAGTTACCATTTTTGTATATTTTTAAATAAAATTCATAGTTTTTGATACTGATTTGTCTATTTTTTTGAAAGTGGTCCAATTTAGGCTACTCTCCCCTACACAAATTGTCTTGGCCTACAATGATCAAATCATAATGTTCACATACTTTCCCTTTTTTGAATAGTGATGTGAAAAAAATCAAAATTCCTAGGGTTTTTGTGAGTTTTTTTGTATTTTGAGGAGGTGGTAGTGTACAGTGGTAAGTGGTTACAGCGCTAGACTACGACGCCATCCAGCCGGGATCGATTTCCGGCCCCACCAAAAGCTCTCCGGCAGCTTTCATTCTTGAGGTTGACTCAGCCTTCCAAAATTAGTACCTACTTGGGGATTTTCTCTGAGGTAATATCCTAG
Source organism: Pyrocoelia pectoralis (assembly GCA_036250285.1). Classification (NCBI taxonomy): domain Eukaryota; kingdom Metazoa; phylum Arthropoda; class Insecta; order Coleoptera; family Lampyridae; genus Pyrocoelia; species Pyrocoelia pectoralis. Next base: position 14,475,606 of record CM070077.1, read on the forward strand.
ATATATTCCGAGCAGCAATGATTGGTAGTTCTAACATACTAAACCTGCATAACATAGCAAAATTTCTGAATTTTTTTAGTTCCAGTAGTAAAAAATGCATAATAAATGTTTTATTCTTATTAGAACATATTTTTAAAACTTTTCTAATAAAGTACCTAACATAAAACTTTTATTTGAAAAGTTAACTGTTTTTACTCTGTATAGGTATTGTTTTTTATTTTATTAAAATATATTATTATTAAACTAAGCATATTTTCGAAAATATAAAAAAAGGTTAAATAAGACTAAAAAATGTTTGTTTTCCTCCATTTAACCAAGCTTTACCGTTTCCAATATTCCTTTGAGAAAGTTCCTTTCTCAAAGCAATATTCCCATGTACAGATCGCGCACGATAAGGAAAAACAACCGGCGCATGCCGAAGTCGAATCTGGATTAGACTTGGATGCGCAATGGTCATTTTAACCCGCGTAAATGCAAAATACGTGTTTTGAGTACCGCCAATTGGCGCATTTGCTCGATAGCAACCCGATTCGACTTCGGCATTCGACGCTTGTTTTTCCCCATCGCGCCCGACCTGTAGGTCGTTTTAAACTTGGACATAGAGGTACTGCATAAAAAAGGAAAACGTTTACGCAGTCGATATGCAGATAACACAGATATTTTAGTTGCAGAAAAATATGGCAAATGGCCATCGTATGATAGCGAAATAATCCCAAATATGGTGATCTCAGAAGAAATTGCAGAACGTAACTTACATCTAGCAGGAATTTATAAGCCGAGAGCATTGAACTCTATACGAGTTCAGTGGCCGAGAGCCAATGTACACACCAGTGTTGCCGGATCGTACGTTAAATCGTTCATCGCGACTACAGCGTTTTGATGACCTTATTTTACGGACAGCCCTCGTACAAAATAAAATCCAAGCCCTTTCTGTAACTTCCGTATAAAAAGGCCCCTGACAGTTATGCAACACACAACACACGTAATTTGGAGTTTGGATTTGCTCTTCTAACCTAACCTCAATTTTCTGAAGTGAAATTCTTACTTAATTATTAAGTAAATTATAGTTTTTTGAACACATAAATTTTGCAGTGCTCGTTTCTATTTAAGCAGCTTATGTACAAATAATAATATAGGTGTATAAACCATTTGGGAATAGTTGTACCTACAGCCCTTCCAACAGTTGCTTACAGAGTAAGTATTTTTACAACGATTTACGTTAATGTAATACCTTGAGATTAGTTTTAAGCATTTGACTTCTCTCATAACTTAAAACAATGGGTAAACTAGTTTTATGCGACACATTATCAAAGCATGTGGGTCGTGTATGGAACGTATCATGGCACCCGAAAGGTGATGCATTTGCATCATGTGGTGAAGATAAAACAATTAGAATTTGGGCAAAACAGGGAAACAAATGGATTAATAAAATTGTACTAGCCGATGGTCATAAACGTACGATACGTGCTGTTTCGTGGTCACCGTGTGGTAATTACTTAGCATCGGCTAGTTTCGATGCGACCATTGCCATTTGGGATAAGAAGTCTGGTGAATTTGAGTGTAATACCACTTTAGAAGGTCATGAAAATGAAGTGAAAAGTGTCGCTTGGTCGAAATCGGGAAGTTTGCTAGCCACTTGTAGCCGTGATAAGTCTGTGTGGGTTTGGGAAGTAGCGGAAGAGGATGAATATGAGTGTGCAGCTGTATTAAATGCACACACACAAGACGTAAAGAAAGTAAGTGTATTGCATGAAGTTAAAAAAAAGAGAGTTTTACTGTGAAATATTTTATAGGTTGTATGGCACCCTGAAATTGATCTATTAGCATCGGCATCATATGACAATACCATTAAAATATTTAAAGAAGACTTATCAGATAATGATTGGATTTGTGCAGCAACTTTAGAATCACATGATTCAACCGTATGGAGCTTAGCCTTTGATAAAACAGGTACACAATTAGCGTCATCCAGTGATGACACGACTGTAAAGATATGGAAAGAATATCGACCAAACAATCCCGAAGGGATACCAACAACTGATAATGAATCAACGTGGAAATGTGTGTGCACACTTAGTGGTTACCACACGAGAACGGTTTACGACATCAGTTGGTGTCATTTAAGTGGCTTAATTGCAACGGCCTGTGGTGACGATATTATAAGAATTTTCAAAGAAGAGGATAATTCGGATGCGAATGCTCCAAATTTTACTTGCGTAAGTTCTACTGAGCGTTCGCATAGTGAAGATGTCAATTCTGTTGCATGGAATCCAGTCACTTCCGGTTTGTTAGCTTCGTGTAGCGATGATGGAAGTGTGAAGTTGTGGAATTATGTAGATTGAATTTTAAATTATTTATTATTAATTTTTTGTATTTTCAAACATAGTGTACAATTTTTTAATATATATATACATTGTTTTACAACTGTATCATCCTCCTTGAATGTCCTTGTATCTCTTTTTAAAGTTTTTTTTAATACAAATTAGAACATAGGTACATATTTATTATGACAACTCAAAACAAAAACCTATATCTCACAGTATATGTGATTGAAGCTAGGTATATGCTACAATTACATCATATTATGTGTGTTCTGTTTCTAAACTCATAATCTGAAATTACCTCATCTTAGGGATTATACTCCTACAAACATTATGAAAGTCATTTAATTGGGTTTAAATAAAAATTGAATAATAAATACTAAATAAAAAAATTTTTTATTCTGAAGTATACATAAAGATCTACACTGTGTCCCAGAGTCAGTAGATTAATAGAGTACCGCAACCTCCGCCATTTTTAGTCCTTTCCGCGCTTCAGTCACTACACGCTCAGTAAAGTAAATAATGATGTTTTGACTAAATTTTTCGGAATATAATAAAACAAATACACTTAATGGCACAACAACACGGAATTTTATTAAAAATTACGCACTTCGTAAGTATATTTTATGTATATGGACTAAAAATGGCCGCCAGGGCGGCATTTGTCGCGTCAAAGGCTTGCGGTACTCTATTAATCTACTGACTCTGCTGTGTCCAAGATAAGGAGGCCCTCTATGGGGATTTCGGAAACAGTAAGAGATAGAGTTTCGGTTAAATGCGAGAAAAGTTGGGCAATTTTGAGTTTAGTAAATGATATTTTTAAACTGACGAAATTCCGAACCGTTCCGAAGTTATACGCCAAAAAGCGAATTTTCAGGATTTCGTTTTTGACAAATTGTTACCTTGTTGATGTTAAATAAAAAGAAGCTTCTACAGGAACTTTTTAACGTTCTTTAACATGCTATACAGCAAATTGGAATCCGACGTTTCGTTTTCGAGTAACCATATCATCAACTTTGTTTTTTTAAATAAAGTCCTGATTTTTTTATACATAATATTAGAAGAGCTTTTTATTCTGCATTCAAGCATGTATCACACATTTTATGTAAAATAGAAAATAATAATTTGTGATGGTATCAAAAGCCTTGGAACTTGGAATAATCTCATAAAATCAACACTGTAAACTTATTATTGTCGATGGAGTGAAAGATATCATCAGTGATATCCAGGAGAGCCACAGGGCATTTATGTCCAGCACGAAACTCCAATTATGTAGCAGGCAGAATATTGTCAAGATAAGAAAGTAAAACCATAAGTTCTGACGTTTCACAAGACTTTGCAGCTTGTATCTTTTTGCGTAACGTCAGGACTTTTGGTACCTGTCACATTCAGCAGCCGGGCTTGGCAAACTTAATAGCTCACCTCCATCGGGAGCTAAGAGGATGGACAATCATCCCAAAAAATCCTTGTTTTGGCTCACAAGGAAAAAGGCTGTGGAATATAACGGCGCGGTATAAGCCAAAAATCAGTTATCTTGACAGAGTTCAAGGAACCGCGAAGGTTTCAAATTATTTAGGCAGAATAGTGTAATCGTTCAAGTGTTGTCTGACTTGTTGAGCTATTAATTTTTCAAAAAACTTTCAAAAGAACAAGCAGCAAACTGATTGGTCGAAGATCAGACACAGTACGTATTAAAAGGTTTAGATTGCAAAATAGGTTTTCTTATAGAAAGTTTCCAACAATCGGGAAAACAGTTTGTAGTTATGCAATAATTTACGATATGAGTGAAGAAACCATGCAGTTGCATAAATATCTTCAATAAATAAACCCAAGTCTGGATGGATCTCAGATTTCTAAAACGCATATTTCAGGTTCTTGATGGTTTAAGTTTAAGTAAAATGATGGTACACAGTGGACTATGATCGGCAATACTATGTATCTCATGGACGTCTCCTAATTCTGTGTCATTACCAATACCCATTTCCAATATTTTTCTTCCAGCCCTTCCATCTCTTTTTACTCCTTCAACCACCACACTTCTGCCCCATATAGCACCACCACTCCAAACAACCTTTCCCCCATACTCCATACCGGCCCTATTAATTTATTTCTCACACTTTTTACTATATATGTTCTCCATCCTTGTTGTTTTGTCTCATATCCCAGGTACTTCACCTGCTATACTTCTTCCTCCTTGCATTTCCACTTCTCCCCTTTCATTATGACTAGTAAATTTTTTACTCTTTACTGTATATACCAAATTTGAAAAAAATTGCTTTGAAGGCAACTGAGATGTTTGATTAGTACATGACTTTTACCATATCCTGTATAATTGATATCCTAGTGTTTCATTTGTTTGAGTAGATTGAAACTATAGTAACTTTTAACATCTTACACCTTGTTCATAAATTTCTTATGGAGGAGATTTGAAATGTTTTTCAATGTTCCACTTTTAAAGATAGCTTTTATCTAACATAATTCTATATTATTTGTACATTATGTACTGGTTTGAAGTACTAATAGGGTCATTATTGACTTTTTACTTGCATTACAGGTGCTTTGAATGCTGCCACAATATCTCTGGCGACACCTTGTTTCATCACCATCTACGAAATACAACCATTATTCTAGTGCAATTAATATAATGGCAAAAACCGAGTTCGCAGGAAAATTCTTAGATGACATCCTCTCGACATTAAAAAATTTCGCCCCCTTAACACTTGCCGAATCCTGGGATAATGTAGGTTTACTAATTGATCCAATGGAATCCCATAGGATTAAGCGTATTTTACTAACAAATGATCTAACCGAGGATGTAGTTAAGGAAGCTATTAATATCAACGCAGGGTTGATAATTTCTTACCATCCAAATATATTTCAACCATTAAAAAGTGTCACTTCAAAGTATGTAACAAGGAAATTTGAAAATAGTGCTTTATAAATTATGTTACAGGAGTTGGAAAGAAAGAATTATCGTACAGTGTATAAAACACAACATAGCCGTATTTTCACCACACACTTCATGGGATTCGGTTAGGGGTGGAGTTAACGACTGGCTAGGACAAGCATTAAATGTTAAAGAATCAACACCCCTTAGTCAAAATCCGCTAAATCCGGAATGTGGACCAGGCAGACTATGTTTATTAGAAGAACAGTTAACAGTAGAACAAATAATAGCCAATATTAAGTTACATATTGGAATACCCCATTTGCGTTTGGCTTTAGCCAAACAAAAAACTGAAAGTAAGCTAATGCTGTTTCTTAATTATATACGGGTAAGAAATTTTATGTTTCAGAGGATACAGTTTCTACAGTTGCACTGTGTGCCGGATCTGGAAGTTCTATTTTAAAAGGCGTTAATGCAGATTTATACTTAACCGGAGAAATGCTACATCATGATGTGTTAGATGCAACACAAAATGGAATACATGTGATTTTATGCAATCATAGTGATTCAGAAAGAGGATTTTTAAAATATTTCCAAGCTACCTTGCATAAGAGTTTATTAAATGCTGAAGTGGGTGTATCTGTTTCTCAAGTTGATCGAGATCCCTTATTTACTGTCTAATATTATTAATAAATTGTATTGAATTATGTACTTACAAATTCAAAAAATTAAAATTAACTGTACCTACTGAATTCAATTTAATGCATTAAGCTGTTTCCTTTAGAATTCTAATGTTTACAGCTAATTAAGGTCGTCTGCAACTATGCTTAACCTTAACCGTTGATTATATTTCAATCAACGGCTTAACTTACATGTTTTCTGTTTCAACTTAATTGATAGTTCACGGACGTTAAGTATTTTAAATTAGATAAATATTAACAAATTCGAAAGGCTTTCCTCTCCTTTTCTAGCCTTGGACATCTTTATCTCTTGTTACTAATTCCCCTACCATATCCCTTCCTTCCCCTCTTCTCCTTTCTATCTCCTCCCTCACATATCCCACTCTCTCATAAAACAACCTCCTCTCCTCTTGTTCATACGTTATCCGTTCTTTTCTTATTTTTCTCATACACCCAGTTACCCCAATATAATTTCCTCCCATTTTTGATCTCCTCATATTTCCCTGCTTTCTTTCCTACCTGGATCCTTATTTTTTCTACCTCCGTCTCCTCCTTCACGATATACCCTGTCGGTGGCGTCTCTCTATCCAACCCCAGCGTCCATCTCCAGTACTTTTCCTGAATTTTTTCCATTTTCTCCCACTCCTTCCATCCCCATTTCTCCGCTCCGTACCCCATCACAATTTTTACTAACTTGTCAAAAATCCATCTTCTCTTCTCCATATACTGCCCAAAAGTTCTTTCCCCCGTTCCCCACTAGTGTATTTCTCTTATTTACCAATTCCCTGATGTGTGCCACATCCTTGTTATCGTACCGTATAACATACCCTAGATATTTCCATTCATCCATACTTTCTATCACCTCTTCCCCCCACCACCACTTTTTCTTTACACTCCTCCCTCTTCTCTTTTGAAATACCATCACCCTTCCTCTCTAAATATCCATTCATCACTCGAACTATACCCCTCATCTCTTCCTCACTGTCTGCGATCACTACCACGTCGGTCGTTCGCATATGCCAACACCCACACTTTTATCCTCCCTATCACCGCCCCTCCCCTTCGATATCTCCACAACTCCTCCTCTAAATTCCCAACGTATAGCGGGAAAAGACTCGGGCTCAACGGATATCCCTGTCTCAATCCTTTCTCCATCCAAAACCTTCCTCCTTTTTCCTTATACCTTTTTATTAAAGGAAAACTTATTAAGTCCCAATTTCTCCTCGCGTTAATGTTTTCCTAGAAAAATTTACGTCTGGTTGTAGTTTTTAAAACTACTTATACCTTTTTATGAAAGGAAAACTATTAACATAACATGATCCTGATGCAGACACTACCGAGAATGAATCTGTCTGCGGTTAGAGTTCCCCCTTCAAGAATAATTAAGTCGGTGCGCATGTGGAAAGAAATACCGGCCCACACCATTAATCCACTGCCACCAAAAGTGTTCTACGTGAAATACAGCAACGTGCAAATCGTTTTCCAGGTCTTGGGCATATTCTATTCGCGCCCATCTGTAAGACGTAGACAAAACCGAACTCATCAGAAAACATTACTGAGCCCCACTGCTGAAGAGTCCAGTTTCTGTGATTTTGCGCAAACCTCATTCTGTTAACTCTGTGGGTTGCTGTCAAGCTTGGGCATCCTACAGGCTTATGAGAGCTCAAACCACTTGCGTACCTATACAGTTCTTGACGAAATTGCAGTTCTTCGAGTCTCTTTTAACAAACGACTAGCGAGAAGATTTGACGTCAAAGAGCGGTCCCGAAGTACGGATAATGTTAAAAAACGTTGATTGTGCTCATTAGTAGACCGTTTTCTGCCGGATCCTAACATCCTATTCTCCTTGTGTACTCTCCAGTCTAATGGTACTTACCTTACAAGAGTTTCATGACTGTACTTTTGGCAATATTCAAAAAATTTGCTATCTATCGTACACTACAACCATCTTTATATCATAGGGGCAGATGGGGTCCGTGATCAGGGGGGCCCGGAAGGCCGATACAACGCTTGTGCTCAATAGCGCATTTTGTCCGTCAACATTTCTAAATTGAAATTTTAATCGGACACCAGACATCGGATTTTTTTACATTTTAATAATAAAAAATACCTATCGCTCAGCTAAAACATATGCTTTGACCTTTGAGGGTATAATAGTAGTTGCAGAACAGAAATCCTGAAAGAAATCATTATCGTAACCAATTCAAACCTGGACCGTTTTATCAATGTAATAGTAGGTATAATACCTTACCTAAATTCTATTGTACTACTTACCTATAATAAATATAAAATAATAACAGAAAAATGTTTTTTGTGTCATTCACTTTTTTTACTTGGTTTCGCCCCAAATTTTTATGTGCCCAAAGCCCAAAGGCACCGACCCCCGACCTTCCTTAAGACGGCTCTGCACAATGCCGTAATATTTGCAGCGTTTTCGCAGAACTCAAGCAAAAATTTTACCCTAATCTGAATTTTATTCGAACGCAAGTGAAAACTGTCATAAACGTAGAAAAAAACAAACAGAATTTTTTACTGCGTAACGACACAAAATGATAAATGATACTTTTCGCAAAACTCTTCGTTGTTCTTGTTCTGTTTCATAGCCACTTACTTTAATAACAATCGAATTGCGTAAGATTAAGTACATAAATAAAAGTTTTTCAATTTATTTTAAGCATCCGTTTTTTTTTGTCCAGCAGAAGTGCATTTTACTATGTGTACAGATACTTTTGGTACCTACCTATGTTTGAGGTCTGAGTTTAGGATTAAGTGGAGCGGTTCTGTTCTCTCAACCAATTCTGGAATGGTAAGGTGCTGTGGTTCATAATATGTTAATTCACATAGGTACTCAAATTTCATTTTCCTCATATATTATTCAGGACGTATAGGTATGTAAAACATCAATCTCGCCTTGTGAATTGATTTTTCTATTAATATTATACGTGACCTTGTTTATAGTATATTATTGAATTATTCTACTAACACTATATACACTAATCATAATGTAATTAAGGGTTTTTTAACCCTCCCACTAGGAGTTGGTCAAAGTACCTATGCGTGACAATTAAATAGGCATTCCCTTCCCTAAACGAAAAAGTACATTCACTCTTTACAGCGACTCAGTTGTAGCATCACTTTGTAAATGGTTCCTCGTTTCATTTAGCAGAGAAACGCCTTTGTCACGTGATTGAGAAGCAACACGTGCAAAACTCAGACCTTTCCGTATATATGCCGCTTTCATTCAACTTTTACACCACGTTACTTTCGTTCGTGTAGCACCGTTACATTTGTTGGTGTGTAATTCTGTGATAAAAAGCCTTTTTGTGACTGAAACTAAGGGTGAGTAATACACAACTTTTCTCTATACACTTGCACATTTCTTAATTAAATAATAATTTATATGAAAGGAATCCAGAAATAGGTTCCACTTCGGCTGAATTAATGCTTGTCTATACTCTATGTGATTAAAATTTGTGAACGCTGCAAATGCGGGAATGTTCGATTTTGATTAGATTAAAAATGTGGTACGCTAGTGGGCAGATAACAAATAATAAACCATGATATGTTATCTAGGTAGGGTTCCTTGCTACGGTTTTTTGTACGGTAAATGTCCATTGTGTCGCCCGCATGTATTTTTTAAAATGCTGCTCCATTTACCTACTAAAAAACATTTTAATTGTACTACCTATCACAGATATCTGTGGTACTATTAATGTTATACAAATTGGAAATTGCCCACCTTGTCGTACCTATTAGCGTAGGTATAATTTACATGCAACAAATTAAATTTTTTACATATTTGGTCACACGTTTAATGTTGAACATACAGAGTCCTTCATTTATCATGCGTTTTTATTTCTATTATTTAACATCTACCCCTACGAAAATTTTTTAAATTCTGAAAACGTGTACATCCCCAAAGAAAGCTGTAGAGGGGTTGTCCACTGCATCGTACCTACACGTATTGCGGAAATCCTCTATGATGATTTCCCTGTAATTTCCTGGACTGCCATAGTGCCATGGAAATCACAGGAGGTTGGGAAGATTGCCCATGATTCCGTTGGCTTTCAAAGAGTAACAAAAGAGTTGCGAAAATATAAAAAAGTAACTGACGATCTTAACTGATCCTATTTACTATATTATAATTTCAGTAATATTTTGGGTATCATTTATTTAAAAATCCTGCATTTAATTTTTTTTATGAGTGTTCATTTCTACAATAATTTAGAGATTAAATTATTGATGCTCAATTTAACAAGTTGTTTAAGATTTTGATAGATTTTAGTTTTTTAAACAAAAAGTGAACTTTGTATAAAAAGAGGTATAAAACAAACATTTTTATATACTTAACAATTTTAATTTATTGTAATTGTAATATTATTTTGGTTATTAAAATTAAATTTGTCCATTTTTATAATTAGTCTTAAAATGTCTGTTGACATTAATTTTCATCTTGTATTTGCTATTTTTAGTATGCTATAACTGCTATAAGATACTAAATTGCATATGGCACATACGAGTATAATAGTGACATACAAATTCTTTTTTAACATCTATTTGAAAATTTTTACTTTCCATACCTTCTAAATTAGACCGCTGACATGTTTCTATTACAAGGTTTAATAGTTTTCTATGTTCTTCTACAATTTGAAAGATGTTTATATTTTTTCTAGAATACAATCCTAATCCAAAAGCATATTCTTCTCTTCGTCGCTAAACAAGAGAGCAAAATAATTTTTTTGCATAGGCACTTACTCCTCTAATTTGTCATAATAATCAACTAACTGCGCAACTAAATTTGCCCCGTCACGATTTTTGTGACTGCGAAATTGTGAAAATACGGATTGCACATGTGATTTCAGGCGATTACGTCAGATTGCGTCAACTGTGAATATTTCTGGGTGGAATTGCAGGATTTCTGACAATTTTTAAGCGATTTCTGGCAGCTTTCAGTAAAAATTTAGGTATACCTGATACCTATGTAGGTATGGCAAAAAGTGGATACCCCTTCGGTGGAAACATCTTCATGTCCATGTGAAGTTAGCACGGTTTTAAATAACAATGACCTTTTTAATGCATTGTCAGTTTGGGTCTATGACGCTACCTCGCGTGGGTACGAATTCTTAACGGTCCAGATTCGTCGGTTATGGTCAGTACCTACGTCGATTCACACTACGCCAGCAGTACAGTACCCATATCGCTGAAAGTGTACACAGGAGACTATATAAGTCGACTATACCCACGTTCTGGGAGGACACCCGATCGTGGATACAACAGTGGAACAGCGACTATATCCATATCGCCTACCGACGCTACACTGATTGTGGCGGGCGGGCGTCGAGATCGCTACGTCCAAAATGACAATGAAAAGGATGCCAATAATGTCATCAGTGGCGTCAAACGCTTGTGGTCGTTTGCGTATGTGACAGCGGCACTTTGGATGTTTCAAATTTAAATTTTGATGTAGTAGGTATTGTACAGAAGAAGTGTCTGTCACTTTATAACATAGAAGTGATCGAAAATAGTGCTAAATATTGTGAGTAGGTACCCGAAGAACTAAGAAGACTACTTAATTGTAGTTTTGTCTGATGGTTCGGAGAATTTATCAAGCAACACTAAAATCGTGGGTCCTGTATTGCATGGGGTGTACCCAGAAACAGCAGGTCATGACACAGATGTAATTAATAAGCAAAATTTCATTCATTCCATTCTTTCAACTACGCAAACTACACTGTTGCGGCCATTTCATTCTGTAAAATATATAATTCTCTGCTGGGAAAAATTTTTTTGGATTAATGAATCTACTAATGATTGTATTTTTCTTAGTTTTTATTTATCACATGCCATAACATTTTTTTGAATACAACGAAAAGTGTGCGAATTAACCAACCAGATGTTTTTTTGATTATTACAATGTTGTTTTTGAACAAAAATGGATCAATCCTGCATTAACATCTTGTTACTTTGGTACATAGGTGCTTAAAAATTATTGCACTCCAGTAAATGGTTTTTTATTAATTATTTCTTTAAGATTGGAGTTTCTCAAATTGACGTGAAAAATCGTGTTTTCTAAAATATTTTTCCCTATACTAATTCACTAAATCGCTAAAGAGCAGGAGCAACGTCCAATCAACTTTTTTGTACCTGAAGGATAAATAAAGGTAATGAGTAATGACAAAAGCTTTATCGATAAGTTGAAATCAACATTTGGCGATTAGGAAGAACTACAGTTGATCACCAGAAAGGCGCAGACTCTCCCATTACCGCTGTGACAGAGAAAAACATTGCTACTAGTACCCCTTAATAGAAACTCAACTGGGGATTGGATTCTCATCTGTGAAAACAATTAATAGTACACGATCACTTTCATCTGAAAAAAGTCGGACATATCTAAAATAAAATTTTGAAAAAGTTAAATGGTTCTTTTAGCCTCAATAATAGTGGTCCGGGAACCGGCCACCTTTTTTGCAATCAATTAGTATACTTTTTATACTTCGTGAGCGGCTTTATTTTAACGAGACGCCAAACTTTTTTCTTTGCGAAAATTTTCGCAAATGGGTCCTACGGGGTGCGCAGGGGTAAAACACGTTGATGTGGTAATTACAAAAAATTGATTAATATCACTTAATTTTTTAGCTAACTGTTAAGTTTTTTTTGTAAGTAATTCAAAATAACATTTGTCCTACAACAAAAATGAGTCCCTCAAAAGTGTCCCCATCTCCGATAGCTACAATATGTAGATATTACTACATTAACAATAATAATGAATATCAAGCTGATTTTTTTTCTATAGCTTAGTAAATATTTGCATAATTAAATGCCCACTTTGTCCTACAAATTAATTGCGCCGTTTTCCCATGATATTCATCCATTTTTTGTAATTTTCAAACAACGTGTTTTTCCCTGCACACCCCCGTAGGACCCATTTGCGAACATTTTCGCAGAGGAAAAAGTTTACCCTCTCCTTAAAATAAGGTTCACGAAGTATAAAAAGTATACTAATTGATTGCAAAAAAGGTGGCCGGCTCCCGGACTATAGTATAGTCCCTCGTATTTGACATTGATGATTGATAATGTATAATGTTATTAGTTATTACAATAAGTAGTAATGTTCGTTCTATGATATCTCATCTGCATGTTAAAATTGATATGTTAATTAATCCATGACCTTAATTAGATGAAATATAAAATTGTCGATGTGCGGTGAACAGCAAGGCCAGTTTTTACAATCAGTACACAATTTAATGCGTTTTTATAATACCAAAAGTTCGCCTTTTAGGCAAGTGTAGTGTCCGAATTTATACTTATCTTTACCTTATTTGAGTAAACTGTATAGCGTTGATCACCAGTGGTACTTTCCATTTTTTGTAATTTTGTAATATAAAAATAAGTCATGGTAAATATCTTTCCTTGAGATCCATTTTAACGTTGCGTATAGGGAATTTGTAGCAGGGGCGTAACTACCATGGTTCCGCGGGTTCCGCGGAACCCAGGCCCGTGATCTATGGGGCCCGGATGTCACGGCACCAATATTTGTATTTTCGTAAACATTCCTCATAAACTGCTGATAAACGTATTTAAAGGAATTGCATTACAGAATGTACGTTTTATTTTTCAGCAAGTTGACATAATGTAACATTTCATTTATGGAACAAAATTTTTATTGCCACAATATCCGGCCTACCCTTCATTTACTAGCGGTGTTGTTGTTTGTACTCGTATCTCGTACCAATCATAAACAAAACAGATGCACCGTATTTATTGTATAAAGCTTCTGAGAATTCTGACCTGCTGTTTTCATCACTCCAAATATTTATAATCTTACTTATAATTTAAATATTATTACTGTAATACTTTGTCTTTTTTCTTAACATTTGTGGGATAATAATAAATTTTGTTATTTATTTTAATTGGTCATTTAACATTCTTATTACGTGGAGGGGGGGGGGCATTTTTAGATTTGGAACCCGGGCCCGGTGCCTGCTAGTTACGCCACTGATTTGTAGGCTAATCACGAACTTCATAAATAAAGGCTAATGTATGTTCAAAGCTTGGAAATGGATCATAGTATTGCAAGCATTCGAATTTTGAACATTTGAATGTAGCTACATTAAAATTAATTTCATCCTATGTAGCGTCGATTTGCAATAACAAGATATTGCAATAAAGAACACTAATGAAAGAAACACTATTGAATAAAGTTTATACCACTAACTCGCTCGTGGTCATTTAAATTATACATATTCTGCTTTGTACAATACATAGTAGGTACCGAACTTTTAAAGAGCACTTATATGAAGCACTAGTGGAAGTTAGTTTCGATAATAGACGAAAAGGTTAAGACTAGCATCGAAAATTATTTGAAGAATTCTTCCTTCTCAAGAAAAACAATAACAGAAGTTTATACAACACTGACGGTAACGAGGCACTAACGTTTAAGACTGTTGTCGATTAAAAAATGTTACTGGTAGCGTAACGCACCTTATGAGTAATACATTGCTACTGGCAATTTTATTTGAATTTTTGCTCTTTTTTGTTACTTACCATACTAAGATTGAACATTCCCATTAGAGAATGATGTTACTTTAAAATACAAATATCTTTACAAAAGAAATTTTTATTGAACTCTACTGTGAATTAACTTAGTAATTTCTGTATGTCAGGGTATATTTCGCCGATGCCGATGAGAGAAATGTATAAATAATATTTCTTTACGTATTTCGGGAGAATGATTGGGATACGGTTACGGTTTTTCATTTCCTGCAAGTGCAACAAATCACGCAACAGTTGTATTTTTTCATGTTCACAATGTATGAATACCTAATGAAATGAGCAAGGATTTTTGTGTAAATTTGAACAAAATTGCCCGACCAAATAGTTGAACTTTGAAGTGGGAGAGGAGATTGTACTTAACGACGCCGACGGCTAGATGACAGTAACATGCATATTATACTAAAGTCACTAAATATTCTAAAGTACCGCAACGTTCGCCATTTTGGGGTTAAAATTTTGGCGGCAATTTCAAATATTGAAGACCAAGTCCCTAGAAAATTTAATGACTTTATGAAGTGTTTCTTAAAAACTAAACTCACATTAGATACTTATCAATATATTTCTTAAAAATTAGTTGTCATTGTTATTAAAAGGTACAGTTTAATTGAAAGATAAAAAATTTGGAACTTTGCCACACGAACCTAACATACGTTTTTAAAATTGACATTTTATTTTGTCGTGTTAATACTTCATTTAGAATCGTTATTTAAATCACAGAAAAGGATAACTAAAAAATACAGCAAGTAACATGTGTAAGAATAAGAAGACGAGCCTGTCTATGGGAAAACTACAAGTTTATGATGTTTTTCAAATTGCCGCGTTTCAAACCAAGTGTCAAACGTCAAACTTAGTAATAGTAAAATTTTAGACCAATGGTCTAAGAGTAAAATACTAATTTTCATCGTATGTCAAACACAGATGTCATTTTTCCGCCATTTTGGGGTTAAAATTAGCTTTCTCTCTCTAACTCATTGGAACATAAGGTTGCGGTACTTTAGAATATTTAGTGACTTTATATTATACTTGTCAAACACTTACAAAAATACTACTGTTTTATGAACATTCGCAACTTCTGAATAACAGATGGCACTTGCCATCAACCTACCCTCTACCCAAAACAATCATGAGTAAGCGCATTGAATAACTAATACTTAGTTATTCAATGGTAAGCGTAAGCGATTGTAACGTGCGTATTATGTGAATTATGTCATATAACAGAACAATCAATGGTGAATAACTTAAATAGATGTAGCTCATAATGCAATTCAACATATTAGATACCTTTTCCCTTTTTAAATAAAACCAATTACTTAATCTGAATTTTATAAATTGAAAGTTTAAATCGAATTTTTAGGTAGGTATTTGTGGGCTTGTAAAAAATAACCGATAACTTTATGTGAGTTTTTCTTGTTTCGAGTGGAATGGCAAGTTATCAGATACTTTGGTAGATGGCCAGATGGGTTTAATTTATTGCCATAATAATATTTACATTTATCTATTTACTGACGACGTTTCGCTAGACAATTAGCTTTTTCAGGTCATATTTTTTAATCTCTCTCTCGTAATGTTTAAGGACTCTGAAGCAACCTATATGTTTCAGAATATGTTTCAAAATCTGCGTGATCGGTATGAACACTGTCTACAACGTAATGGAGCACATTTTGAACATTTACAGTATCATCCCGATATAACTAAATAATAACAATAACAGTAACATAGTTTTCCAGTACTGTATGTTTTGCCGCATACTGTATTATTATTTTAAACTCGATTCATTAAGTGCAGGTCGCGCGCGTTAAAGAAAAATACCCGGCGCATGCCGAAGTCGAATCGGGATTAGACTTGGATGCGCAATGGTCATTTTAACCCGCGTAAATTGAAAATACGCGTTTTCAGTGCCGCCCATTGGCGCATTTGCTCGATAGCAACCCGATTTGACTTCGGCATGCGACGGTTGTTTTCCTTATCGCGCGTGACATGCACCTACTTACGTTTATCATTCTAATGTCAATTTTTAATTTTACATTAATTACCTACCGTATTTTTTCTTAGTTGTCATTTAAAGGAATTCTTAGCATTAATTGCCCATTCTCAAGAGTAGAATAACATGTTACTTAATTAGACAGCACATATTACTTAGTTGATACCAGAGAAATGTTTAGTAGTAGCGTTGATTGAGGTCAATGTTCTGTGAGACACGCTGCCTTAGTATTTTGTAGCTCTTCAACATTGAAAGGCTCCACGCGTACCTAGGCCTCACATTCGTGCCCTTTGACTACCTCCCTGACTATTAGCCATATCTGGACAGGATATTCCCAACATGGATCGTCTCAGTTGTACAAGTGTGGTACACTCACAAAGTATGTGGTGTGCCGTTTCGCGGTCTATGTAACATCATCTACATTTCTACAAGATTGTGATTCTACCAAGCCCACAAGTAGTCGCAGGTTCTTCCTTGATAGACCTGTGCACAAACGCGTCAGGCTGCGAGATGGTCCACTGAGGGCCTTTCTCGCATGACGATCGTCTAACATCAAATTCCACCTACCCTATACTGGGCTTGGGTGTCTTGAATTGTTAAGTTTCTTTACAGTTAGGCGAACTTATCGGCTTTTTCATTGCCTGTTGCTCCAGCATCCCCTTTAATTCATACGAGCTCGAGGATGTTGCGGCTTGCACATTCGGAAACCAACCTACATTTTACAATGACCTAGTGTCTACAAGGCAGCCCTGCTGTGACTGGAATGATATAGTTTTGTTCATTGTGTTATGCATAAGAACTTTTCTTGCACTAAGTGTTAATCCTACCAATTCTGGCTGGTGAACTGTTGGAGGAGTAAATTCTTCCATTGTTTTAGATCCATTCGTGAAGTTGGGGTGCCACTTCCGCATCAAAGAAATGTGGTAGTTTTTCCCTAATATAAATTGAGGGATTAGTATTTTGTAGATTTTCAACAATGAAAGGCTTCATTAGTTTCTGCGATGATATTTTTAGATTTATTGGCGTATGTGCTTCCTTTGCCTAAATGCATTTTTGCGATCATACGAAAATCGAAAATTGGCATAGGTCATAGCCATAGGTAATACATATTTCGACATTACTATTGCATTATGGTCAAAATTCTTCTCTTCTTCTTCACTAAAAACACCTTTTCAGTCAATGACAATTATGCAGGCCAGGCGAGCCCTAGTCATTTGACAACCTTTAAGTGTACCTACTATAAAATGTTGTTCCTGTGCATTCAATGCCTTAAAATAATATGTAAAAAAATTCGTTATTAGCGCTGGCATTTCAGAAGTTTAGCGATACACATACAGAGTAAGTAGCTACCTACTTACTTCACTATAAGTAATTTTCTCTAAAAACTTACTTTGTGAAACTTCATAATTAATCGTAATAAATAATAAATAATTCCACCAATTTTTATTTTATTCTAATAATGTAACCCGACGTGTTTATAGTATCAAAACCCGTCGGGTTAAAATAAAAATTAGTGTACTTGTAAATGTTCGAAATAAACAAACGTAACTTAACGCACTTCCCTCATAACTTCTTCCTTCAAATTTATTTATTGCTTTCAAATTGTTTTAAATTATCTCCTTGTTAATTGAGTTAAGTATTTATTTTTATCCATTTTAATACATCTAATTACAATTGAATTGAGTATCTTACTTATTTTTTTCCCATTTTAACGTATTTATTAGGTTCATAAGCTCCATTTTCTGAATTTACATGAAACCGCGTTTAAAGTTTATATATTATTCTTTAGTGTTTCAGTGGGTAATAATTCAAGAAAACCATTGTAAGTATCATTGTTTGATAAAATCTAACTAAAACCCATTGCTAGCTAAACATACTATGGGATTATAAGTAGGTATAGGTGAATGGTGTACATCTCGCATGACATTTTACCGTTCCCTGCGTTTTGATGCGGTGCTTGCTTTTATCTAACTTTCGGTGCTGAGGCTGAGATAATAATCAACTAAATCTATTAAATTTTAATCTGGTATTGTACCTACTGTAGTGTATGTATTTATATATATTATGTTTATTAAGGGTTTTAAGGAATAACGAATTTAGTGGTCAACCTTTTTTTTTTTCAGAATTTGTTATGGATACTTCATTTATATGCGATCTACCCTCAGGGCCCCTAGATTTCTATAGACGAAACGTTAAGTTTGATTGGAAAAAGCTAAAACTTGTATTCGAGGAGGCTGCACTTTTAAAAATAAAGGTGAGTTTTGAAATTTATATAGAGAATGGGAAAATTGATCTTTTATATTATGCCATTATACACAAATGCAGTTTATGTTTGTGGTAGTTTGTGTAGGGCAGTTAAGAATAGGTTTTCTTATTGCTTGTAACTCAGTTATATTTTGTTACTTTGCAGTTAAGAGTATGGAAAACTCTAGAAAAAGATCCTCTCTTTCAAAAACCTGACGAAGAACCAACAACACAAGAACAAAAACGCATAGCGGCATTACAACTACAACAATTTAGAAAATACAAATTTATGCCTAAAAGTAGTGAAAAGGCTTCTGTTAAAGATCGGGTAAAAATCCTATTATATATGTATATTAGTGTTGCTTCTTTTAATGATAGAAAAATGTAGGCAAGATACTTAATGACAATAAATGAAGCTCTTGCTGCTACATATCCAGATGTCTCCGTGAAGCAAGGTATTGGAGTATTTCTTTTTCAAAATACTTTATCAACATTAGGAACGGAAAGGCATCAGCATTTTATTGAGGCTATTTGGAATCGACAAGTAATGAATGTTTTGAGGTGTTCTCGTTTGTTTAAAGTTCCAGTTTTAGTCACTTTCGGCTTTAGCTTTAACAGAAGTGGCACATGGGAGTGATGCCAAAAATATGAAGACCACTGCAACTTACGATAAAGAAACCAAAGAGTTTGTCATAAATACACCTGATTTTAAGGCCGCTAAGTGTTGGGTGGGAAATTTAGGTATTCTCCTGTTGCACACATTTTTTAATTGTATAATAGGAATATTTCACAGGGAAAACGTGCACCATGGTATTACTTTTTGCACAACTCTATACGGGTAGTCAATGCTTTGGTTTACATGCGTTTGTAGTACCAGTTCGAGATCCAAATACGCTTTTACCATATCCAGGATTAATTATCGGTGATATTGGTGAAAAAATTGGACTTAACGGAATTGATAACGGGTAAAGCTTAACTTGTAACTTTTTTTTTATTAATTTCCAAATTTTTTAGGTTCATAATGTTTCAGAATTATAGAATACCACGTCAGAATCTATTAAATAGAACCGCTGATGTAACTGTAGATGGTGACTATGAAAGTAGTTTTTCAGAACCTGGAAAAATTCTCGGAGCGGCTTTGGAAAATCTATCAGCCGGTCGTGTTGGTATAATGCAAGAATGCTCTAATAATCTCATCAGTGCAGTGACAATTGCTGTTCGATACGCTGCTGTACGGACACAATTTGGTTCTGACAATGGCCATGAATTACCTATTATTGAATATCAGCTACATGTTAGTATTATTTTCCTTTGGAACTATTGTAGTTAGCGATATTCGAAATTTTAGCAATGGCGATTGTTTCCATACGTGTCAGCCGCAGCAGTTTTAAAAATATTTACAACATCACTTGCAACCGATTACCTAAACGCTGTTGAAATGTCTAACACAGATACCGCCATAGAGAATTTGGTGTGTTTTAGATTCACTTTTTCAATTAATATTCGGAGGGATTTATTTTAGAGAGAAATGATATCAGAAATACACGCCATAATATCAGCAACAAAACCTCTCGTTTCATGGACCTCTTTGCACGCAATACAAGAGTGTAGAGAAGCGTGTGGTGGACACGGTTTTCTCAAAGCGGCACGGTTTGGCGATTTACGAAATACGGTGGATCCGTGTGTCAGTTACGAAGGTGATAACAATGTTTTACTTCAACAAACAAGTAACTGGCTACTGAGACAATGGTCTGCTGTCATGAATCACAACCAAACACATAGTCCGCTAAAAACATGTTCATTTCTAACAAATTACAGGTCCATTCTTTCCACAAAATTTATTGGATCGTCTACTAAGCATGTTAAAACTGTTGAATGTGAGTTATCATATAGATGTAGTGTGATTCACTTTCCAAAATGTCCTGCACAGTTGATATATTTTTTTTAAATTATGTTCAGAAATTAAGGGCGATATGCCTTCTACTGAAGGAAGGAATCCTTGTGATAAGTACGCCAGCAGCTTAGAATCCCTCTTTATAGTCCCCCTTTTAAAATAAATTGTTACTTTTCTGTACACACTCTATACATGTGGCCCAAATTTGATGCGGACGATTGGTGTTTTGAAAAAGGTAAGGGATATGAAACCGATTAAATGGAAACCTTCATCTCATCTGCTCATACTTCAACATCCTGTGAGAATTTATGTGCACAATGGATATTCATTAAGTATGTATGTAAATCTTCACAACATTATATTTACTATAATCATTTAATTGGATTCTGGAAAGTGAATTGCTCTACTATTTACACCACATTGTAGTCATAAATTTTTTCAGTTATAAGACAAACCTATGAATGGCTAATAACATACCTACTTAAAATCACACACCAGAAGCAAATGGAGTTGATGACGACACAGAACAGATTTACGGCACGAAACCATTCCCAAGTATATAAAGCGACTGTCTTATCAAAAGCCTATGGTGAATATGTTACCTTAAAATACTACTGGAAATGCATATATGACCAAAATTTGGAGAGAGATTTAGTGGTCGTTTTAGAAGCATTAGGATTACTGTATGGTTTATCTTCTTTAGATAAACATTTGGTATACTTACTTCAGGGAAATTACGATAGTGGCCCCTTAGTTCAATTAGTCAAAGATGCTATCCTCGATTTATGCGAAGATGTGAAAAATTATGCCGTTCCTGTAACAGATGCGCTTGCTCCATCTGATTTTGTTATAAATTCAGTTTTAGGAAAGGCAGATGGAAAGGTAGGGAACTGAATACATATGTATTTGTAGTGTCTAATTTGAATATTTCAGTTGTATGATAATATTCAAGCCGAATTTTTTAATAATCCCAATGCGATGTCAAGGCCTACATGGTGGAGAGAAATTAGAGTTGATCATAATGCAGATCTGAGAATGAATTCTAAGTTATGATACAAAGGTGTCCTTACAGTATTTTGTATACTATTTTACAATAGTTTTTTGTGTGTGTGAAAACTTTGTGATTTGAAGTTGCCTATAATGTACCTAATTAAAAAAAACTATTGAAATCTTGAATTATAAATGTAACATTTTATGTGTATATATACAATTTTTAATGTTTTCTATATGTGTACAATTAATTGCGGTAACTGCAATGCACAAGTTCTTAAGCGCAAGTGTGATACTCTTAAGTCTTAATACATAATTGAATTATGAGTGCTTTTTAAATGTATTTTTGAATCCAAAGAAATATTAATTGAAGCATTGCAATATATTTAATTAACTTTTAGTAAAACCTTGATTGTAAGTATTTTACACCGAAAAGTTCCTCATCACTCCAGATAAACTAAGCATTGCTGTAGGATTAATTACAAAAGTCCTGTTACTATTTACTTTTAGATAAGATTTGTAGCGGTATAACTTAAGGACAAATTCAGAATTTTTTAATAACAAATAAGGTGCTCAATGCAGAAATAATTTCATTCAAGCTTGTGACTTGCGGTTTTGATTTAACGTCTGTAACAATAATAGAATCTTTTTGCTCTTTTTATAAAATTTATCAGAAAAGTTAGTATAATGGTACATTTAACTGTGGTGGTATTGCAATTGTTTATTAGTTTGTTTTATGATTAATTCATTAGGAATGTGTAAGCCTTATTAATTATAGCTTTATCTAAACTTTTGATGTATTGAAATAAAATTCTTTGTAGCACTGTCAGGAAAATTTTTATCCACCTAAGAAGTGCACTTATTTATCATTTATTGTGACTGCAGTGGAAATATTTTTTTCTTCCATTGTAGCATAGAGTGAAGTTATATACGAAGGTGAAGAACAATTTTAGGTGAGTAACGCCATTGATTAAAGTCAATGGAATGCTTAATATGTTAGACTGTAACGAATTTTTACTCCTTATCTAAAGATGCAGCAATGCCCATTAAATTTAATTTATTTTATAACCACCAAACAATTTATTACTGTAATAAACTTGTTTAGTGTAAAATGTGATTCCTTTGTTTATACATTGTACATACTTAAATCAAAGAGATATAATAGTTCTATACTCTGCTTATCAAACATGATCTTGACAAATTTCACTATTTATACAGTGGCCATTATATTTTGGCTCTAATTTTTATCAAAATGTTGCATTGTTACTTTATATATTTACCTACCTACAGTCGTTTTACAGTAGGTACACCATTTGGTGTTGGTTACCTACAATTACCATATACATACCTTGTCCTACCATAAGGATATGTATATATACTATATTTTTTTGTTTAACTCTACCTACACTATTCCAATTACTTGTTAGATCTAGTGCTATTCCCAAAGGGGTTAAATCGCCTGAATGGATTCACAACTTAATGTGTGTTATAATTGCATAAGGTTCATATAGGTCCCCCTTCAGTCCATAATATTGAAAAAGAGCCCTTTGATTTGCTTTGAGCTTCCACCCTGACTTCTTTGTAACCCTAGGTATGTTTCTTTTAGGGTTAGGTAACTTACTGCATCTAGCTTATTTAAACTATAGGTAGGTACCTATGGAATCATCAAAATTCTATTTCATGCCTTGGTGAAGAATTTCAGAGGTTATTTAGATGAACCATATAATTCTTTTACATTTCAAAAGCATACGTTTGAAAAACGACTCGATCCTTTAGTTTAAGCTTTCTATCTACTCCTAAAATGCAGGATTTGTAATTGAGTATAGTCGTACTGCTGCTTTGATTTGCTATACTTAAATGCAAAATGATGTGCAGTTCGAAAACCGTTTAGGAATAAAGAACATATAACATACTAGCAAAAATTAATTAAAAAAATAAATTTTCTATTCTTTCTGCGGCTATGGCGGAGATCTGTTCTCTTGAACCACTTCTATATCGTGTTCAATTTGTAATAAAAGAAAGCGGTACCAGTTGGAAATATTGCATGGCATTTAATAAAATTAGCAGAAACTATAATGAAACATTTAAAAGTAATTTGAAATGTACATTATACAGAGAGTTTTTGATGTTTCTTGGATTGTAGACTCTTATTAGGTACCTACTATACCTACTAACCTACATCAGTAATAAGTGAGCATTTTTTGGTTTCAGGTTAAACTAATTAAATAATATCGGGTAATCAACCTCAATTCAATTCTTCCATTTCTACTTTCCGCTAATTTCTCCACTTTCAAAATTGTGTTCCCATGTTTAGCTCCTATTTCCGCTATGATGTTTTTCATCGTCTTTCTGCCTTTTTTCCCCTCTATTTTTGTTTGTTGAATCTGTTTCGTAATTCTTTCTTCGTATGTAAACCACTTTAATTATTGTTTCTTCTCTACTTTTTGTATGATTGATTCTTGTTTCAACGCCTTGTATATATGTTCTTTATTATTAGATCGAATTTAGTTACGTTGTATATTTTTCGTAGATAGGTAGGTACTTGATTTCTATAGCGGGTAGCATCTACGTTGTATATAGTATTGTAGGCGTTACTATTTTATTATATACAACCTGCCCAAGATAAGTATGAACAGCATGGGGATCTTGAAAACGATAAGAGATACAAAGGCGGTTAAATTAGAGAAAAGTTGTATAATCTAGGCCATGTTCACATGTAGTTTGCAAAAGTTCATTGTTGTTTATCGTTTCCGAGATTTAAAGCAAAATCCGATTTTTGGGTTTTTCTTTTTTCGTAATTCCTTCCTTTATTTTAAAAGATTTAAAGATACTACTGCTTCATTGTCACTTTTTGAACTCTATTAGATGGCGTTTTCAAATTTTTATTCGACGTTTCGTCTCTGAGAAACCATCATCAACTTTATTTTTTTATATCGTCGCAACCAACCAAACGCCCTGTATTCGATAGTATTTTTTATTACGAATTTAGTGATGTATTTACACAATGGTTTGAAAGCTAATTTTTTCAAAATATTCGGATTGCTTATTTAGCATTTGATAATATTTGTTTATGTACTTACAAATTTAACAACTCCTTTAAACCTATTTAATTAAAGTTAAATAATTACAATAACTGTTCAAATAGGTTGCCGTTATTTTCAGGACACAAGTTTATACTGTGTTTACTGAAATTTTTCTTAAAAATTAGCTTCCAAACCATAATCTGTAATACATCGTTAAATTCGTAATAAAAAATACTATCGAATACAGGGTGTTTCGTTGATTGCGGTAATATAAAAAAATAAAGTTGATGATGGTTTCTCGCAGACGAAACGTCGAAAAAATGTGAAAACGAATTCAAAAAAAGTGGTTTTTAAAAATTTTTTTAAATAAAGGAAGGCATTACGAAAAAAGAAAAACCCAAAAATCGCATTATGTTTTAAATCTCGGAAACGATAAACAATAATGAACTTTTGCAAACTACATGTGAACATGCCCTAAATTATACAACTTTTCTCTAATTTAACCGCCTTCGTATCTTACTGTTTTCAAGATCCCCATGCTGTTCATCCTTATCTTGGGCACGTTGTATATCTTCCGCTTCGTTTTTGTGTTTAGCTCTGTTTCATTTACTAAGGACTTGTTTATGGTATAGTACCTATAGGTATATTATTTGTTTTTCTTATCTTGTTTGCTATTTCCAATTCGATTCTTCCGCAGAATTCAAGAGGTCAAATTGTTATGCAGGTGATGGTAGAATCTAATCTCATGTTTGCGAATATAGTTGCACCCATCCATTTTATATTTGTCTCTAGTGTTCGTTGGCAAAACTATGGATGCGTGTAAGAACATAAAGACAATTTCGATTTTTTCAAATATGTATCGAATGTGTTCGGTCAGTTGATGAGGTATTCCATTCCTCGACAGTGTCAACAGTAGTGATAACCATGCACAACAGTTCCATTCCAGAATGAGTGGAGCCAAAGTTAATTTTTTAGATTTCTCCATGAAGGAATAAAGTCGGAATATCCATACTACTTATCTGCAAAAAGACTATATATACCCAGCATCGATAGTATCTCCTACTTTGATCAGAGATAATATCGTGTACCTACCTCGTAAATGTCATACAAAAGCTTTCTTCATAGACGCCTCAACATATGAGAAAAGCTTATGATACAACATAGTGTTTTGGCACCCTGCGATAACACCTTGTGTGGACCTTTCAAAGGACCTTTAGAACGCGAGAAAGATCGATTGAAAGTGAGTTCCGAAAAGGTCTTTCAGCGTTTGCTGAGGATTCACAGACGATAATGTAGTGGACAATTTCAAATTTTGCTAAGAAGTCCAGGGACATCTAAGTTTTCAAGATGATATACTTATAATTTAAACTAAAGTTAGGGGTTCTATACAAGGCAACTATTGAGTTAGGCCATGATTAAAGAATACTTACAAATGAATGCGGTGGGTGTACTCATCTGCATGGAGAATTTTATTGCTGGATATAATTATAAAACAACCAGTCTTTTTCTATTAGTGCACAGGAATAAAAGTAAAAATATTAAATTGTCACACGAATTCTGATTTTTCAAGTGGCATAATGGGGGGGGCACTTTCGGGTGGGTGTTTTTAGGGGCACTGGACAGTATAAACATATTTAAAAATATTCACTGCTACAAAATCCTCTCAAGTACCTACAGGTTTTTGCGCGATGGGTGGGGGGGAATTTCCTAGTTGCGCCTTAGTTGAGAATATAGTGCACGTAAACAGATTTTGGGTAGTGATGGTGTGATGCCCAAGAAGGAATTGTGCTAATTATCCGACCGGATTAAATTGAAAGCTGTGGGCTGAAGTATCTTGACGTTGGTTGTTGATTTATCACAGAATTTACTGCAGAATTCATTGGGACTTGAAAGAAATTGGAAAAAACCAAAGAGATAAGGTATACCTACACTACGTACATATTTAATTTAAATTTTGTAAACTTATCCGCATTTACAACAAACTATAGAAACGAGTTTCCGAAATGTCACTTGTATCATTGCATGCGACGGTCTATTAAATAGGGAACAATAAGAATAATTTGTAAGACCTAATTGGTCACTATGCAGCTACGGAATTGAATTGAGAAAAATATATTAGGCAGTTTGTTAACTGATTTTAATTGTTTGTTAAGTTAACTATGCAAAATAGTACTAATTTGTAAGGGGATTTTCATAAAGGTTTGCACATAAAAGTGTAAAAAAGTGTGCATTATTCGTATTATTCGTGAACCGTGTGAATAATCACATTTTTGGAACTATATTATATTCTCTCTCGCGGTTATTATAGTCGTAAAATTTTCAAGGTAATCAAAATTGTATAATTGTATTGTTCGCATAACCAATTTCCCATCCGCTTCCGCTTTGTGCACTTTCAAATAAATTACCTACTTGTGTGTATGTGTGGGTGTATAATTATTTGAAATTTTATTAAACAAATTAAATGTGATTGATATTGTGACATTTTTACGTAATATTGTTAGTTTCATGTGGTATCATTATACATACCTACTATTAGTACACGTGTGCCTCTGTTTGAGAAAAAGGTAATTTGATTCAAAATATGATCGAGTTTACTTATTACCTACGCATATTTACGACTAGGCGTTCTTATACCTACCTATGTGTTTTTTATCTGTGGTTATACTATACCTACTATGTATTTGGAAAAATTGATTGTAAAATCTACAATTTAAAAAATTGAAAATTGTTGTCACATATTCGTTTTAAATGAATATGGTGATTGATGCACCACATGTTTGCCACATTGAATTTTCTTACGGGAAAATCTCAAATATTTATTTCTACTCATGTGAAATTTCATGGGGATGTTGTGTGAAATAGTTTGTAGTTCTCCTGTAGTGCATGTAGTTCTCAATGGTATGTAAGTACCTACCCCTAAAAATGAATAAAATAGAAAACCAAATGCAAGTATTTTCTGGAGGTAGAGTTCCCTCGTTTTCATGTACCTACTTAAGAACGATCACTGAGAGTAAAGCACAATAAACGCGTAGAACCTATGTGTGGAAGATAAATATTCAATTTTTATACACTTCTTCCCAGTGGCGTGTCGTGAGGTTTAAGTTTGGAGGGGCGCAAATCGCTGGCTAAAATTTTGGGAGTGCCACGCCGAAAAAAAAAGTCAAAAGTTGCTCGTTTTAAATAAAAGTTCATTGCGAAATATATTTAAAATCGATCTTGAGCTGGAACAGCGGAATGGATTTTACATAATGTCATAAAACACTTCACTTCACAAAATAAAGTCTACGGCACTGTCTAAGTAGAAAAATGAAAGAACAAAATATTTACACAAATTAAGCAAAATAAAATAGGTAGGTACTTAAGTCAACATCGGACAAAATGAAGCTACTTCGTTTAAAAATGTCACTGGGAATTTTTTTGCAAACTCTGAATATTTGTCTTTGTTAAAACCGGAATGACACCGAAAAGAAAAGCGATCCTTCATCTCAGTTGTAATTGTTCTTTAATTTTAAGTTTATCGACTAACGGCAGCCTATCAAAATTTATTTGAATAATATAATTTACCGTATTCATTATCACAGCCCCAACAAACAAAACGAACACAAATATTATTGTCCACAATACGGCAATCGCGCACTCGGCATGAACATACATACAGACACAACGGCAAACGATATACTGCCTCCGCCGGGGCCGCTAAAATGACGCGGCCTCATAGCACGTTACGATCGTGTATCATCCTGTGTGTTTCGGGCTGTTTCGTATGCTTTTCAAATGCTAAACTGCCGGGCGCTGGGTTTCGGGCACCGAGACTTATTCTTATTAGCAAAGTAATAATCCTGGGTGCGCGAAACTATTATTAGATGAATGAGATGATAGAAGTAGACTAGATATTTAGTTTTTTGTTGAAATTTAGAAATTTTATTTGGTTTAGTTAGTATGTATGTATCAATTTAGAAACATTTAAATTGTGGTACGTTATTAACAATCCTTAGGAGGGGCGCGCGGCCAAGCGGCCTTATAGAGCAACCGCCACTGCTTCTTCCACTTGGTTTATAAAGACTTTCACTAATTCATTCAAAAAACTTGGTCATAACGGTAGCTATACTTAATTTGGTATAATTAGCTATTGACGTAATTACAAATGCGGATGGATTAGTGACATCATAGGTCAAAATAAATGTTTGTTACTCATTAGTGTTCCTATCGTGTCTTTCTAATATAAAACAAAATTATGTTTCTCTCCGTTTTTACATATTTTTTACTCAGCGGGTAAGCAGTAGTTATATTATCTATTAATATCATTTTAACATCGAAGTTGGAATATAAATGATCAATTTAGCTGAAACACATATCTAAGTTTAAATTAAGTAGGTACACGTAGGTACCTATTTTTAAACAATCCAACTCTAAGTTGCTATGGCGTAAGTAATAATGTATTTTTGATGCTAAATTAATATACAAAAATAAAAATGTTGGAAGAAAAATTGTGAATTTAACTACTTAAGTAGTAGCACAGATGTAAACTACCCATAGAGATAACACTCTCTGATACTACAGATAGCTCATGACATAGGGAAAATGGTAACGCGAAATGCACTCTTGTAGCTAGCGCAACGTGCGCTGAATTTTTTAATCTGGTGTAGGTTTCTGTCTCTACTTATATATTTCCAATGAACTGTATTCTATACGTATAGTATACAGTTCATTGCATATTTCAGAGTGAAGCGATCTACATAATCATATGGGTCGCAACCCACCAGCAGTGGGTCCCGGGCGAATATTGAATGGGCCCTAGCGATTCGGCACTGTATAAGACATGAATTTAAAAAAATAGGTAGTGATAAATTTGATATTATTATTAAGGCTTAATCATTAAAAATTGAAATAAACTTAAGTTACGGAAAATATTGTGATAAAATAATAATAATTTGAAAAAATACAAAACTTCAGTATACATTGTGTCCAAGATAAGGAGGGCCACTCAGGGGATTTCGGAAACGGTAAGAGATAGGGTTTCGTTTAAATGGGAGAAAAGTTGAGCATACAGCAAATTGGAATCCGACGTTTCGTTTCCGAGTAACCACCATCAACTTTGTTTTTTTAAATACGGTCCTGATTTTTTTATACTTACATAATATTAGAAGAGCTTTTTATTCTGCATTCAAGCATGTATCACAGTTTATGGTTTAATTGCGATTTTATACTTACTGTTGCTGAATGCGTAGGTACTTTTTTTACATCTGTTGTTCATTTCATATTATGAATGTAGCATGTACATCTGTGGTAGTAGGTACCTACCTACCTAATTAAGTATAATAAATACATATTACATACATACTTCATTACAAAAATACAAGCGTGTTATTTGCATTAGCGGTAAAAGTTTGCAATTGCAATTTGTCTATTAATTAATTATTACATAGGTAACTTTGGATATGGTTATATCCACCTATCTAATGAATATGAATTATTTACCCTGTGGTTTACTTTTATCCAAACCGTGACCTTTCCGCGAAGTATGTAAATATGTACCTATATATTGCCAAATTAAGGAAAACAAAGGAAATATTTGCTGCTTTTTTTGCAGAAAGTAGTAACTTTTAAAATTAATTATATAGTATAGGTACTTATTTAGATATTTAATGTACCTACTTACCACTTTTGAGTTTATTCTGCATTCAAGCATGTATCACAGTTTATGGTTTAATTGCGATTTTATACTTACTGTTGCTGAATGCGTAGGTACTTTTTTTACATCTGTTGTTCATTTCATATTATGAATGTAGCATGTACATCTGTGGTAGTAGGTACCTACCTACCTAATTAAGTATAATAAATACATATTACATACATACTTCATTACAAAAATACAAGCGTGTTATTTGCATTAGCGGTAAAAGTTTGCAATTGCAATTTGTCTATTAATTAATTATTACATAGGTAACTTTGGATATGGTTATATCCACCTATCTAATGAATATGAATTATTTACCCTGTGGTTTACTTTTATCCAAACCGTGACCTTTCCGCGAAGTATGTAAATATGTACCTATATATTGCCAAATTAAGGAAAACAAAGGAAATATTTGCTGCTTTTTTTGCAGAAAGTAGTAACTTTTAAAATTAATTATATAGTATAGGTACTTATTTAGATATTTAATGTACCTACTTACCACTTTTGAGTTTATTTTGTATTCGAGCCCTATCAATCGTGGTCAATCATTAATTTAATCTTAATTTAGATTTTTTTATTTCATATTGTTTCATTTTCTATTTTTTATTTAATTCATTTTCACACTAAAATTGTCTGGAAATTCGTACTTGCGTTTCGTAGACCTGAAGAATGCATTTCATTCTGTGAAAATTACATCGATCGATGATGGATGTAAAACTATATTATGCAACGACCTACCAACAGAAATATGAATTAAACAAGGAGATTCCCTTCTGTCCAGGTAATATGATTATCATCATATGGATCAACTTGTAATAGCTGTAAAGACAGAACAAGGACCCTCCGATTATTATTATATTTTAACGTAGGGGTGGTCCTAATTGCGACCACTGCGACCTTTTAGTCTATTGTGCTACCCGCGAATCTTTGTTACTTCCTCTTGTGTAATCTTTCCATTTCCAAGTAGGTGTTCCCTATTGCTTTTGTGTATGCCTCACATTGCCAAACCACGTGGTATGGCGTTAATTCTTCCTCACCACACCCACGTAACACAAAACTGCCTCTTTAGCTAACACAGCCAAAAACTAGCTGCCACAACGTTTTGGCAGCACCTGAATGTCTGTTTTTTGGCAAGCTGTATAATAGCTTTTAGCTGAGAATGCCATGTTGCTGTGATGGAGTACATTACAGCCAAATGAAATTCTAATATACAGCTATATGGCAATTCAAGTCATTTACCTGTTTGCCTAGCTAAATCGCATCGGTACGCGATTTATAAGTTGTACCGCTTACACATCAACTGTAAATACATATATCTGCCTCCCCCCGTCAAACATCTCTTTGCGCAATATGTTCCGTACCTATAGGATTTGAAAATTACGTTTTGCAATTTGTATGAAAAACATACTTTTCCAGGGCGAAACATCTCCTTGACCTGTTCGTTTCCGTTTAATTGTTCTTGCAGACTCATCCACATTGAAAACTGTTTGCAATGGAGATCGCCCTTTTGTATCCCTATTTCTTTCTGGAATTTCATCTTCGGAATCTGTCGAGAACAGGACTCCTCAAACGGGTCGGACGTACTTACATAATCTTCATTTTTATCGTTATTGGTCTTAGAGTTTGAATAGCGCGAAATTGTTATACATTTCTATCTCTAGAAAAGCAAGAGGGCCTTGATCAACAGGGAATAAATTTTGGCAAATGAGGATCGGTCGTACTTTCATCACAATAGCTCAGTATTACTTGAGGTTTTCAGTTGAGTGGAACTCCATTTTTTATGACACTACTAATCATTAGTCTCAAACAACGCTACACTTTCAACAAAGCTAGTAGCTAGAGGTACCTATTTACAGCCAAATTGTACCAAAATCCGCAAAAGACACATCGGAAAACACAACGGTTGCTTTCCGTCAAATAACGAGATAAGAGGCTTTGTCATTATTAATTCAGAGGAGTTTCGAAAGGACGCAAGTAATTCTGTGCACACTGTACAGTCATAACTGTGAGGGATTTTTTGTTTGTTTGACCATGTTGTATTGGATATTGTCCAAAACCATGGACAGAAATCACTTCGACTAGGACAATGAAGTTCTAATAGACAAATGTGTCCTCGTGAAACCTAAACTTTTACATTATTTGAGTCACGAAGCTGGATGGACTCCTCGTTAGGTCGTATTATACCTATTGAATATTTCGTGGTGGGATTCCCAGAAAATTCAACCAAATCCTTCTAATGTTATACAGTTAATCATTATGACTCCTCGTCTATAAATGCATAAATGTCAATAACGATAATAAACTGTAGATGCCTAATTACTTTACGCGTGTGATATCTTATCTTCTACAATATTATAGTCACGATTGCATAGTTTAAATTATTAACAAAGTCGAATAAAGGTATGAGGTTAGAAGTACAGCAATCATTGTGGAACGGTCTGTAAATAGTGTTTAAATATTTTATCCTGATAAGAAATATAATAATGGTCACCTGAGTATGTACTTTCATTTTAATCACGAAGTAAAACCACAATGTGTGCGAATGTTACCCTAGATTTCGTTTCCTTTTGAAGGTATTACCAGCTATATTAACAATTAACTGCATAAGTAAACGAGTTTTAAAATTTATTAGGTACCTACTTCTACACGTAGGTAGTTTATTTACAAATTAATTTAACCCATATGAAATTGTAGAACATCGCACTACATATGAAAGGGAACTAATCTCGCTTCCATTTGATAACGAAGTGATTAATTATTACTTTATCGTAATTTTAGTTGCTACTG
This sequence comes from Pyrocoelia pectoralis, assembly GCA_036250285.1. Taxonomy (NCBI): domain Eukaryota; kingdom Metazoa; phylum Arthropoda; class Insecta; order Coleoptera; family Lampyridae; genus Pyrocoelia; species Pyrocoelia pectoralis. The sequence goes on from CM070077.1 coordinate 14,508,643, forward strand.
CTGTGAGCTTGTAACGTAATTAAGTTAATATGGATTCGAGTCACGCCGCACTTATCAAGGACTTTCCGCCTGGTCCCCTAGATTTTTATAGGAAACAAGCAACGTTTGATTGGAAGAAACTTAAATTGGTATTCGAAGATCCTCAACGAATTAAAACGAAGGTTACTAACATTTGTTTAATTCAAGACTTTTCAATTAATTATTGTAGGATTACGTTTGGAGTATTTTGGAGAAAGATGATGCGTTTAAACCATACGATGTGGAACCATCACCGGAAGAGCAAAAACGAATTGCCGCACTACAACTACTTTCGTTTAGAAAATATAATTTTTTACCCGACAATATTCAGTCTATTCCAGTTAAACAATGGGTAAGTGAAGAGGAAATTTGGCTTATTTATTCGTGTTAATGAAACAATTTCAGCTGAAACATTTTATGACTGTAGGCCAGGCATTAGTTGTAGTCTCCCCTGATGCAGCAATTAAACTTATAGTTGATCTTATTTTGGCTCAAATGTCTATTATTCTTTTAGGTAACAGTAGGCAGAAAATGATAGGTGAAGTAACTTGGAATAGCATGGTAAGAAACCAGTAGGTGTTTTGCGGCGTCACATTGTCCGTGTTTTAGAAACCTGCCGCATTCATGTTAACTGAAATTGCACACGGCAGCGATATCAAAAATATGAAAACAACCGCAACGTATAACGAGGAAACTCAAGATTTTATTTTGCATACTCCTGATTTTCAAGCAGCTAAGTGCTGGTCAGGAAATTTGGGTAACTTTTGAATTCGCAAAAATCCAAAATTATTAATAATATTTAAGGTTTGAGTTGTACAATCGGTGTTGTCTTTGCGCAACTATACATTAAAAAAGTTTGCTACGGTTTACATGCATTTTTAGTGCCAATAAGACACCCCGATACCCACGAACTTTATCCTGGATTGACAATAAAGGATGGAGGTCTCAAACTTGGATTAAATGGCGTTGATAATGGGTACCGAACTTAACGGTGTAAAAACTAAAATAACAACTTTTTTACAGGGTCATACTTTTTCACAATTACAGAATTCCGAGATCGAATCTTCTGAACAAATTTGCAGATGTTACCGCTAACGGAGAGTATGTGACTAAATTGACAAGCCCTGGAAAAGTTTTTGGATCTACAATTGGTAATTTATCAACTGGGCGTGTGTCGGTAGTGCAAGAGGGTTCGGAATACCTAATATATGCTGTAATTATAGCAATTAGGTATGCTGCAGTAAGGAAGCAGTTTGGCGTGAACAAAAATGAGGAATTGGCACTTATTGAACATCAATTACATGTAGGTTGTTAGCTATTTTGTAAGTAATTTTCTTTCACGAATAGTACACACGGTGTGCAGACCGATGCAAAGCATCAAGTGGTTTATCAAAGATAACTGGCTCTATACTTAGGTATAGATAGTATGACGGGTAATAACAAGTGATAAATAATACGGTAAATTGTTACAGCAATGGAGATTATTTCCACATTTAGCAACTGCAGCTGTATTGAAAGTTTTCGCCACATCAATTATGGATGACTATATAAATATGTTTTCGAACTTAACTACCAATGATGGTTCTTCAGAAGGCAGTTTTGTAAGACTCTTATTCCTTGTAATGTTGAACTCATCAATTTCTATTTTAGGAATCTTTTAGAACAGAAATGCACGTAATACTGTCCGCTGCCAAGCCTCTTACGACATGGTCATGCCAAGAGGCTATTCAAGAGTGCCGCGAAGCGTGTGGGGGGCATGGATTTTTAAAAGCCTCCGGATTTGGTTATCTACGAAATACCAATGACGCAAGAGTTACATATGAAGGGGATAATAATGTACTGTTACAACAAACTAGTCGGTGGCTGTTAAAGCAATGGGATAACTTAAAACATGGCATTCCCGTAGACAGTCCTCTAAAAACGTGCAATTTTTTAAACGACCATTCCGCAATTTTGAAGAAAAAATGTACAGCCACTACCCTTGATGATGTTAAATCCTTTCAATGTAAGTAGATGTGTTGTACTCCCAGCATAAACCATACAAGCATCTGCTTCCAGTTTTGCAAGAATGTTATCAATGGTTGATAACCTACCTCCTGCAAGAAACCAGCGAGAAGCTTCTTGGTGAATTCGAATCGACCGGATGTTTATTTACGGCTTTCAATAATAGTCAAGTTTACAGAGCTCATATTTTATCAAGGGTGTATATTGAGTATGTCGTATTATCTCGTTATTGGTCAGTAATACACGAGAATTGTATAGATATTAGTGTGAAAAATATTTTAATTACAATCGGCCTTCTGTACGGATTATCATGTTTAGAAAAACACTTAGTTTATATTTATGAAGGAAACTTTAATGCTCAATCGTCTTTATCTAAATTAGTAAGAGATGCAATATTAAGTTTATGTTCTATATTTAAATGTGATGCTGTGGCTGTCGTTGATGCGTTGTCATTTCCAGACTTTGTTATGAATTCAGTTTTAGGAAAATCTAATGGAAAGGTCAGTAGATGCTTTGAAATGATTACCGATAACAATTTTGTTTGCAGGTTTACGAAAATTTACAAAATGAATTTTTTAAAGAACAGAAAACCTATGTACCTGAGATTATTAAATCAAAATTATAAAATATTACCTATTTAATAATATATTTTTTACTGGAATGTTGTGTATATACTATTTACAATTTCGGTTCTAAAAGCCACATAGTTCCACCTATAAGCTGCATTCAATGGGTTCTTTCCTTTTTGAATAACTTAGAGTTTAGTGCAACAAAGAGTTTCAAGAAAACTTCGAATACCTCTTGTTCTACTTTGTGTTTATGAGTAATACACCAAAGTGAACTAACTCAATTGCGTAAAAAATAAGTACCTATAAATTTTTGATTTTTTTACCTATAGGTACCTGATTGGTTTGCTGAAAATGAAAATAAAGCCTAAATTCTAAGCCATACTATCATTGAAGATCAAAACCGTAATCACAAATTGTCGGTATAGTATGCAGGTGCACGAGTTTTCTCCCACAGCATGTCCTGTTGACTGTGGTGCAGTTTTCCTTAGAGTCTATAAAAAGAATGTCATCATTCAATTGCTATTTTTATTGGCCGAACTTTTTCGGCGCTGTTTTTCGCCTCTTAGACGACGGACCATGGTAGGGAACCCTGTTTTCATCACTATAACAATGGTCTTCAACGAATCCAAAAGATGGCAATCTAGCGCATCAAACATCAAAGAAACCGCCGTAAGTGTCGCTTCTGCATCCGTAGATATTTCTTCTGTGATTACACTGACGTCGCTGAAGGTGAGCGTGAGATCTTCATAGTTCAGTCAGTCTACGAAACGTGAGGTTCGTTTTAGATTATATCTCGGAAACGGCGGATTCTAGTACAAAATATTCTAAATGAAAATGAAACTAATTAAATTTCCTTATTTCCATACATATTTGTCGAATTTTCAACGGTGTTCTGGATATACGTTATTAAGAATCGATAATTTTCAAAAAAATCATTTTTACCTAACTCAAATCAAATCAAATAGGTTTATTTTTTTTTACAAATTAATCAAATAAGTTTTTACCTAACTCTTTCTGCAACATAAAAACTGCGCGTTTGCGCTATTTTCGACTGGTGTGTGAACTTTAGCAGCCGCTGCAAAAAAACTGCGGAACAAAAGTAGCTGAAATTAATGACTCGCCACGATAGGACTCGAATATCGTTTTATAATAGTAGTTCAGCATGTTGATTTTCACTTTGGAGTTTGGACAAAATAAGCTCAAAAATGTTAAGTAGGTAAGTACATTAAATATCTAAATACTTTACAATTAATTATAAATTACTACTTTCTGCAAAAAGCAAGTATTTGCTTTGTGTATAACAAAAGCGACAATTTAACTGAAAACAATAGACAGGGTTTACATATGTAGGTACTACCTTAATTTAGCAATTATATACCCATTTACATGCTTTTTTACTTCCCGAGTACGAAGTAAAAGGGAAGCAATGTATGAGTTCCAAAAAAATTGACCTATGCAAATTTTTACATATCATTGCGTTTTTGAATACTTACGTAGATTCAAAAAATGAAAAAAAAATTCCGTCTGTCGTCTGTCCGTGTAACGCTCTAAACTCAGAAACTATTAAAGAACTATGAAAGAAATGCGGTTTTCGCCAATCGATTGCTATCGGACCAAGGACGAAAATGCTGATATTACCCTTGATGACGTCACCTCCGGTATAAGCTAAAATGGCGGCACTCATTTATTTATAAGATAAAGTTGCAGTTTTTTTATGTAGTTTAAGAGTATTTTTTCTGAATTGAGCAATATATTGTGCTATACTTATTTTTTGAAAAAAGTGTTAATACGAGGGAAGTCTCGTGGCAATACATGCCAGAATTTTTGTATGTAGTTTAAGTGTATTTTTTTCTGAATTCAGCTGTACTTATTTTTTGAAAAAGGTGTTAATACGAGGGAATTTGATATGTTTGTGAGAAAGTTGGGTTTTTTGACATTGACGTTGTGCATTTTTATTTTGAAAACTATTTCATGTTCATACAAATTATCACATAATTATTATTGTTTGGCCACTAGTTAAATACGTTTTTTTCACCGTGAGATACCTACACATATTCTAATATTGAAATAATGAGCAATGTGCTGAACGAAGTCTACTCTTTCTCATTATCTACGGACGAAAGCATCGAGTATGTATTTACTACTCGCGGTCAGTGCAGATTGAAATTGTGGCATTAATTGCATCTGTAGTGACTGTAGTGTTGAAATATCGAACTTTATTTCATGAGTAAACACTAACAGTGGTATGGTTTCTTAATATTTTTCATCATTGTCAGGTTGTTGGTCTGATAAATATGTTATTTGAATTTTTAGATTTTTAGACAATACATATAAATGCTTACTATCCGGATCTATATTTCAAATATTTTTGAAATAAGTGTTCGTATTTTAAACAACTTCATTTTCGTATTTATTTGAATATTGAACTTATTCATTAATTTTCCATGGTGTTTTCTTTATAAACGAATACTAATTAGTTTAGTACTGTCATTGAATAACTACTTGACAACGTATTAATTATTCAATGGTACTGTCAAAGGTTAACGATTACATTTTCCTACACGAAGTTTCATGAACCAACAATGTCGGAACACAATTTTTAAGAACAATCAGAAAAGTTCATTTACGCTTTTAACTTTTCTGTAGAAATAATTTTTATACTATTTATTTTATCAAAAATTTGTTGTTTATGTATAGTAATGTCATCTTGGTCGATATCTTGATATGTTTGATATGGGCGTTGTTAATAATATTTTTAAAATTACCTGGGTGCGAGGAAAAATAGAAGACATTTCCCTTGTAGCTCGATAAGTTAATAGATAGATTGGCCTAATATGTTTTTGGACGATTTTTCAACATGAGATTTCTTCAATTTTATTTAATTTGATGTATGAGAAAATATAAAACAAGCTCTCGGGTATATTTACCATCTCGCCGCGGGGGCACAAGGTCATATCCTATACTTCTATAGTTTGGTTTTTTTTAATTTGAGCGACACGACGGATTGAATAAATTTGACTTTTAAGGAATGCTTAAAACAGCTTTACGTGCAAATAGTTTTTTTACAACCTACCATAAATTATAATATATTTTCTATAATTTAAATGATCCTTAACTAGAAATATAATTTCATCTAATTCATTCGGTGTGTAATTAGACTAATTAGGAATGTATGCGTTAATACCACTACTCACAATCCATTTATTGGAAACGTTTCGTTTAGAAACCGGGCGGCGCGCCGCGCCGTACAGAAAATGCATTGATTAAGTATAGAGTTTTATCTATGTAACACCATTGTATAACATATAAATACAATGGTAACACTGTTAGTTTTCTACAATTTCGATCTGCCTGAGAGAATTTCAATTTCGCAAAAAAAAGGGGAATATAACGAATTTACGTTTTCCAATTAGGTACCTATGAAATTGTAGAACATGGCACTTGGAAGGGAACTAATATTAATAACAATAACGCTTCCATTTCATAACGAAGTGATTAATTATTATTATTTTTATCTTTTATCATAATTTTAGTTACGTCTGTGAGCTTCTATCTTGTAACGTAATTAAGTTAATATGCAGTCGAGTCACACTGCACTTATAAAGGACTTTCCGCCTGGTCCCCTAGATTTTTATAGGAAACAAGCAACGTTTGATTGGAAGAAACTTAAATTGGTTTTCGAAGATCCTCAACGAATTAAAACGAAGGTTAGTAACATTTGTTTAATTCAAGACTTTTCAATTAATTATTTTAGGATTACGTTTGGAGTATTTTGGAGAAAGATGATGCGTTTAAAAGATACGATGTGGAACCGTCACCGGAAGAGCAAAAACGAATTGCCGAACTACAACTACTTTCGTTTAGAAAATATGATTTTTTACCCGACAATATTCTGTCTATTCCAGTTAAACAATGGGTAAGTGAAGAGGAAATTTGGCTTATTTATTCGTGTTAATGAAACAATTTCAGCTGAAACATTTTATGACTGTAGGCCAGGCATTAGTTGTAGTCTCTCCTGATGCAGCAATTAAACTTATAGCCGATCTTATTTTGGCTCAAATGTCTATTATTCTTTTAGGTAACAGTAGGCAGAAAATGATAGGTGAGGTAACTTGGAATAGCATGGTAAGAAACCGGTATATAATGGGTTTTGCGGCGTCACATTGTTCGTGTTTTAGAAACCTGCCGCATTCATGTTAACTGAAATTGCACACGGCAGCAATATCAAAAATATAAAAACAACCGCAACGTATAACGAGGAAACTCAAGACTTTATTTTGCATACTCCCGATTTTCAAGCAGCTAAGTGCTGGTCAGGAAATTTGGGTAACTTTTGAATTCGCAAAAATCCAAAATTATTAATAATATTTAAGGTTTGAGTTGTACAATCGGTGTTGTCTTTGCGCAACTATACATTAAAAAAGTTTGCTATGGTTTACATGCGTTTTTAGTGCCAATAAGGCACCCCGATACCCACGAACTTTATCCTGGGTTGACAATAAAGGATGTAGGTCTCAAACTTGGATTTAATGGTGTTGATAATGGGTACCGAACTTAACGGTGTAAAAACTAAAATAACAACTTTTTTACAGGGTCATACTTTTTCACAATTACGGAATTCCGAGATCAAATCTTCTGAACAAATTTGCAGATGTTACCGCTAACGGAGAGTATGTGACTAAATTGTCAAGCCGTGGAAAAGTGTTTGCATCTACAATTGGAAATTTATCAACGGGGCGTGTGACGGTAGTGCAACAGGGGTCGGAATTCCTAACGTATGCTGTAATTATAGCAATTAGGTATGCTGCAGTAAGGAAGCAGTTTGGCGTGAACAAAAATGAAGAATTGGCACTTATAGAACATCAATTACATGTAGGTTGTTAGCTATTTTGTAAGTATTTTTCACACGGTGTGCAAACTGATGCAAAGCATCGAGTGGTATGTCAAAGATAACTGGCTCTATACTTTAGGTATAGAATTATAGATAGTATGATGAGTGACAAGTGAAAATAATATGACAAATTGTTACAGCAATGGAGATTATTTCCACATTTAGCAGCTGCAGCTGTATTGAAAGTTTTCGCCACATCAATTATGGATGACTATATAAATATGTTTTCGAACTTAACTACCAATGATGGTTCTTCAGAAGGCAGTTTTGTATGACTCTTATTCCTTGTAATGTTCAACTCATCAATTTCTATTTTAGGAATCTTTTAGAACAGAAATGCACGTAATACTGTCTGCTGCCAAGCCTCTTACGACGTGGTCATGCCAAGACGCAATTCAGGAGTGCCGCGAAGCGTGTGGGGGTCATGGATTTTTAAAAGCCTCAGGTTTTGGTTATCTACGAAATACCAATGACGCAAGTATTACATATGAAGGGGATAATAATGTACTATTACAACAAACTAGTCGATGGCTGTTAAAGCAATGGGATAACTTAAAACATGGCATTCCCGTAGATACTCCTTTAAACACGTGCAATTTTTTAAACGATCATTCCGCAATTTTGAAGAAAAAATGTACAGCCACCACCATTGACGATGTTAAATCGTTCCAATGTAAGTAGATGTGTTGTACTCCCAGCATAAACCATACAACAATCCGCTTCCAGTTTTTCAAGAATGTTATCAATGGTTGATAACCTACCTTCTGCAAGAAACCAGCGAGAAGCTTCTTGGTGAATTCGAATCGACCGGATGTTTATTTACGGCTTTCAATAATAGTCAAGTTTACAAAGCTCATATTTTATCAAAGGTGTATATTGAGTATGTCGTATTATCTCGTTATTGGTCAGTTATACACGAGAATTGTATAGATATTACTGTGAAAAATATTTTAATTACAATCGGCCTTCTGTACGGATTATCATGTTTAGAAAAACACTTAATTTATATTTATGAAGGAAACTTTAATGCTCAATCGTCTTTATCTAAATTAGTAAGAGACGCAATATTAAGTTTATGTTCTACACTTAAATGTGATGCTGTGGCTGTCGTTGATGCGTTATCATTTCCAGACTTTGTTATGAATTCAGTTTTAGGAAAATCTAATGGAACGGTCAGTAGATGCTTTGAAATGGTTACCGATAACAATTTTGTTTGCAGGTATACGAAAATTTACAAAATGAATTTTTTAAAGAACAGAAAACCTATGTACCTGAGATTATTAAATCAAAATTATAAAATATTATTTAATAATATATTTTTTACTGGAATGTTGGGTATAAACTACTTACAATTTTGGTGCTAAAGCCAGATATTTCCATCTATAAGCTGTAATTCAATGAGTTCTTTCCTTTTTGAATAATTAGAGTGTACCTATCCGTGCAACAAAGGGTTTCAAGAAGACTTTACGAATACCTCTTGTTCTACTTTGTGTTTATGAGTAAATAAGTACACCAAAAGATCCAGAATCTAGGAGTGTTAGTGGGAGTTAACTCCATATGGCGTAGCAAAATAAGTAGGTACCTATAATTTTTTTTATTTTTTTACCTATAGGTACCTGACTGGTTTGCTGAAAATGAAGATCTTTTTTCAGTCACTAGAAACCATATCTAATCTATACAGAGAGTGATCGATTTGATGAAAACCAGAATCACAAATTGTCAATAGGTAGTGTGCACGACTACAATATCGTTCAGGTTTCAGCAAACGCACACCTCTGGTCAGTTTCCTCCATCTTTTCTCCCACAGTGCATGTTTTGTTGACTGTCGTGCTATTTTCCTTATAGTCTACTATAAAAAGAATGTCATCAATCAATCGCCATTTTTATTGGCCGAACCTTTTCGGCGGTGTTTTTCGCTTCTCAGACGAAGGATCATGGTAGAGAACCATGTTTTGATCACTATTATAACAGTGGTCCTCAACGAAGTTATTATTTATCAACGTAAAGCTCCAAAAAGGATTAAACACATTCAATACGACCTTAAACAACTGAAAGATCTCCGAGATTTGCACTTTCTCTAAATTCATACCTATAATAATAGATAACCCTAGACAATATGATGAATTGTTGTATCTCCAGGCCTTGACATTATTTGTCCATCGCGTAATACAAAACCAATAAGAATAACCTAGCCATTCATCGCCACTTACACAATCCTCTTTCTGTTCTGGAGCAGTCTTTCAAGCATTCTTATCGTATTCGAAACAGTTTTCACCAATCCTTTACCACAGATTAATATGAATTTTTTCTCTACAATCCATCTAGTCGATCTTCAATGCTATGAGGAAAAATATTCTAAAAGTAAGGAATTTGACAATAGCTCGATTCTCAATTTTTGAGGCTTTAGTTTAGTTTTTCTACTAACATCTAAAGGATTTGATTCACTATAATGATACTCATCAAATGAAGTTACAAAGCATTAATTGTTCTTAAAAGATTCAACATTCCATCTGAAGTAGTTCATAAATTATAACAATTTGAAGAAAACATAAAACATGCGATGTATGTTCCAACTCCCTTGTACGTTAATGTCGGATGTGATTTCTCATCACATCAGATTAAATGACCTTGTTGTTGTAGATTCGTCTAACTGACTTGGTTGGTGACCCCCATAGAAGTCAACTACCTACGAGGGGAATGAATAAGTAACTCTCTATCATAAAACAAATTAAACTGATGATGATGATTGTGATATAGCGATACACCCATAGCAATGGATGTGGATTTTTTGCTGTTCTTGCCCAGTGTTATTCCCAATTACCTACATTGCAATCGCCATTGTTTTTGCAACTTCCACAATATGTCCATATTCAAGGAATTCAAGGGAACAAAAAGTTCTTTACGTTTTCCAGGTGTCTACATTTTTGGAGGGTTCCCTCCCCTCAACCAACTCATTCCTCAATCAAATTAACAAAAAAGTATTTTAATAAATTTGATTTTTACATAAATCTGGGATAATACAGTGAATTTAATTTTCGAGCCTGGGAGCCAAAGGGGCTAAGGCTTGTGTGGTCTTTTTTCGTTTGTCCTCAAAAACGCTCCTAGAAAACACAAAATTTGGCCCATGAGATATATTACAGAAATAATAGTTTACTATTATAAAATTGATACATTTCACTTGTTTTCCTGATAAACGATCAGCAAATAACAACCTTAAATGTAGCAAGTTCTTAACTCTCGTTGATACCCTAAAAATATATTTTAGTATCCCTATTGAAATACTAAAAATACCTGGTTGCCTGAAATTGTGAATAAAATGTTGGTCTACTTGTATCAGGTGTAGGAGTAACAATTGATTTACTGATACTCTGCGAAGAAGGTTAGCCTAAAACAATTTCAAAGGCAAAGTAACACACGAAATGCTCTAAACGTTATTTCTTGAAAATATTCAAAACTAGAAACGTACGAACATTTGGAATTAAAAAGAGATTATCTTCATTTAAATTTTCTTCAGTTAAAAGGTTCAATTCGGAGGGTGCCATTCGAATAATCTCAACAAATACTGTTGCAATTCTTCTCCAATGGATTGGGTCATTTGTCTAAAAAAGATTCATTTTTTTAAAATCCAGGTTGAGTCATTATTTGGTTTATATTGTTCCATTATTGATTGATTTTAAAGGCCACGGCAAACTATTTAGGTAATGAGTCGGATTGTAAGAACGCCGTTTTGCCGTACAAAGCAATGCACAAATAAGTAACAAAAATTTCATTTTATTTTAGATAATCAAAAATAAAGCAATAATGTTGTTTTATTTTACCGTCTCTATGTAGGTTATAAAGAAAATGGAGACCGATGCATTAATTAGTATGTCAGTTAATGCAATGCTGAGTATAACTGACTCGTCAAAAATCGAATGTAGATCAACATTTTCCACGTAAGAATAAAAGTATTATGTGAACTTATGTCACAAATTATTCATGGTACCTGAATATTAAAAAACACAGGGATCATTGTAATTGGAACGTTACATCCCGTCAATTCGTCTGTCGGGGTCTCTTTTAATACCCAATACAAAAAATCTAATACGGAAGATACAAGATGATACTGCCGTCCCTTAACATCTTGTTTTACTAGTCCTAAAACATCTTGCGCCACAACTTCAGGAGCAATTCCTGGATTTTCATCTGCAAGAGTAAAATTGAAACATAATTCTTATTTTGACGCAAGAAGCTGACCAAGTGCCAACGCTTGAATGTGGGGTGGCACTAGAGGTTTTTTTAAATTCCTTAAAAAACGTTGCAGTGCAGCTGCACTTTCCACTACCCAACCTTGCCTTAAAAGATTTGATAATCCGGTACCGCCTCTTTGTAATTCCAAAATGATCTTTCGTATCCTATTTTCATCTACAGCGCCTTGAAAAATATTCCTTCGGTGCAGATCTGCAAAGCAGTAAATTTAATTTTATGGCGTCAAAATTTATTTTGATACTTGCGTCGTTTTAAAAATCCTACTAACTCTTGGACAGCGGTTAGGGATTTTTCCGATATTATTTGTTTACTCAGTATTCTAAAAAGTAATAATAGTATAAATGTAATATTAATGACTAAAAAATTGAATGTAGGTACTACAAGTATAGCCTATTATTAATATGAGAAATAAAATTTTAAAACTAGAATAGTTCATTAACAAATAGGATAGGGCATTTCATTTGAACAAACCCGATTATTTGATTGTGGTGCCTTCTACTAAAAAAAATTTAAAATAATTAAAACGTCACACAAACTTATGGTTCCTAATTTCCTGGAAAATCCATACTCCTCTTTGGTAATGCTTAATAAAATAATTCTTTGTGGTTCCTAAAACCATTTAATGGAAAATCACACTCTGTGTCCGATTTCGTGCAAACTGCTAACAGCCACATAAGTTGGAATGAAATATTTGTTTAATATTGTGTAACGAATTAGTGCAAAAGAGAGATTCAACTTGGTCTGCTCCTCTATTTTAACCTCAATATAATTTAAAATGCAAGGCATTAGCTCTAATCCAAATTAAAGAAATAAAATGGGCATGAAGCGCCTATTTAAGGGGAGAGTAATGTTGTAATTACCCTCCCCCCCCTCAGTTACGTCAGTATAATAAATATTACCTATTATAATCGGATAAAGAAAAGGCTTACCTATACCTACTTGGTAAAGTTTTTTTAATTTGAATAGTACCTAATTAAAAAATTAGTGCATTTTTTTATCCTCCCCCCCCTCCCCGAAACAAAATTTCTAGATACCGCGTTGCACTGGACTGACTGCAGTTGAATCCGCGAGAACAGGAAGTAGGTTTACCAATATGGCGATAGCGATGCTTCGCTTTTTTAGGTCAATAGAAAAATAAATTTAAACGTAAACATTTAGGGAACCACTTAACGTCAGACTTTACTAATTAAAATAAGAACACACGCTTTAATTAGGTTTACTCGAGTTGCCTTTTTTAACGTTAAAAGTCCAAAGTCACAAATTAGATCCAGGATAATAAGGATTCTTTCACATTTTTAATACGTATATGAGTACTGTAATGCTGTTTCGACGACCCTTAAGGTGGGTATAGACTTGCGAGCCGAGCCGCTCATGAGCCGCTCGCGAAAAAATGTTAACGCGAGCCGCTCGCGAGCTGCTCGCGAGCACTACGTGATCCACCTTTTTACGCGAGCAAATCTTGAGCACTTCAGTAAAGATGATTGAACGAGAAGCAGTATTTACGTTGATGGTTGCAAGTGGCGCAGCTATATTAATTGATAATTTGTGTAAAAAAAAGAGACCACGTCGATATTGGCGAAGTGAGATGTATAAAAAACGGACTGGTATGGAATTAATGTTGGACATGAAGTTCCAGAGCATTAGTGGTCGCTCCAGGCTGCCATTCCTTTCTTTTCAATTAAATACTTACGTTAAAAATTGCAAGCGCCTTTTTCGTCGTACAAACTGACACTGAGAATCCCTTTGTGCTCGCAAGAAAAACCGACAAAAGTTGGCTCGCAACGAACGGCTCGCGCGCGGCTCGCGCTCGGCTCAAACTACGCTCAACACACCGTCCACACTAGCGAGTTTGTGAAATGAGCGGCTCATGAGCGGCTCGGCTCGCAAGTCTATACGCACCTTTAGAAAGAATTTTGTAGAGTGTGTGTAGGTGCGCGCTTTCCAATCATGCCATTAAGACATACACCACACCACACAGTGATAATGATTTAATTTGTTGAAAATTGCACATAAAATGCCCGTAACATTACATTTAATATACATGATAGCCCATTAGTGCGAGGAAGTCCAATATTTCATTCAATATCGTACGGATTAAAAAATGTTTCAAATAAAAGTTGTAGGATACGAACCATTGCATATTTGAAAAATATTTAGAAACATACAGAATGCTTCGAATAATCGTGGCTCCGTGCCGACCTGTTTATTTAAATGGAACATTTGATGTCATATTCCGATTGCTCTTTTAAAATGCTCTATGTTCATAATTTTGTTTTTTATTTTAAATGCGGCGTTCCCAAGTTATGAATTTTTTCCATGATTTTTCTGAAAAAACATGGTCTGATTAAGAAATGTTTAGGCTCATTCAGTTTTAAAATTTCGAGTCAAATATTTGTCGATTTAAGTATACAGGGTGTTTTGCAATAAGTCGTAAAGTTTTGTAAATTTTCGTTATTTTAAATGGAACACCTTGTATATTATTATGTAGGTCGATAAAGCTTTTCAATCTCTCCAATTCATGTCTGTACTATGTGTCTTTTAAAACTAGTAGTTAAAATTTATTTAAAATAACAAGGCTTTTCCTATTCGAAATTTACAAAACTTTACGAATTATTTCAAACGCCCTGTATAATTAAATCGACAAATATTTTTTGTATATTCAACAAGGAATGACCTTTACTTACTGTGTACCAAAAATGGACTCCAAATTTTAAAACTGAACGAGCCTAAGCATTTTTTAATCAGACCATGTTTTTCACGAAAAAAATTCATAACTTGGGAAAACAAAAAACAAAAATATGGACATAGAGCATTTTAAGAGAGAAATCGGAATATAACATCAAATATAGGGTAATCCATTTAAAAAAACAGGTCGGCACGGAGTCACGATTATTTGAAGCACCCTGTATGTTTATAAATATTTTACAAATATGGAATGGTTCGTATCCTACAACTTTTATTTGAAACATTTTTGAATCCGTATGATATAGAATGAAATATTTGACTTCCTCGCACTAATGGGCTACCTTGTAGGTATCTGTTAAAATTGAATGCTCGTAATACAAGTCTGCGAAGGAACAGAGAACCTCAATAAAGTGCCATGGTGGCAAGAGAGACTTACTCAAATGAGGGTGGAGACAGGGACGCCCTGTGACAAAAAGAGCAAGTGAGTGGATTGCGTACTGGTCCATTTCCAAAGAGTATAACAACCAGACCAAAACTGAATCCTTGAGAAGACATTTGTGAGATTAGAAAACATTTGGAACGCATTGGGAATTAAAAAATACCCCAAACAACACTCTGGTGCTTTTGCTCCAAAAACACTTTACGAGATTTGTAACTCTCAAAACATCAAGTTGGGGACAACTTATACTTGCCCATTCCGATATGGAAAGCTAACAAAGAAAATTGGCAAACTACTAAATACGATTATAAATTAAATTGGGGTGGAAATTGCAATAATTTACATCACTGGGTATAGATGTCATTCCTTAGACTACTAGATATTGCAGGAAAGAGTTAAACTTTAAAGAACTACTGGCACAGTCTAGTATGGTACGTTGTGGCGTTAATGTCCGAGGAAAACAAGGGAACTGTAAGGAAAAGTTCGCCAGACCACGCGAAAGGTCTTTAATTATCAACAGAGAAGGGTTTTAGAATAGAAAGAAAACCCTCTATTTATGAGATTACCATTAGCAAAAAGAAATTTTGCCATAACTATGTATTGATACTAACGAAGGATTTTGAAGAAGGACTGTCAAGAAGTATTGGACCGACCTGGACGGCAATGTCCAAGGAAAATATGAGATATCGGGCCAAAAATTTGAATTTAAATCAAGAACGGAAGAGTATCTGCTCCTTTGAAATTATAGACAAGAACGCTAACCAATAACGAGGCGATGACGTTTAAATCAAATTCCATTACGTTTTACAAAATCTACAGTGAAAACAGAAACGGAAGAATACCTGTAAAAGACAAAGAAACTACTTCATGCGTCGGGTACGGTGTTTAAGATACTAAAATGAACACCACTTTCAAGTATGAAGAAAGCGAAGATCCTTACAAATGTAATGCTGAAAGGTTATAGGTGACCACAGCATTGAAATATAATTCAAGGCTGTACCGTGAAATAGTGAAAACTAGATTGCGGGTGAGGAATGGAGAAGGACCTTCTATGTAAAAAGTGTTGGGAAATAATAGTAGAACGCGATAACGAAGGGGATCTAATAGGATGCAAACAAGAGATGGAGGTCATTGGATAAATATATCAAGTAGAAAAAAATCTACAGCAATAATAATTTGAGGCAGGGAGGAGGGAGCTGGAAAAGTTTTTCAAAGAAAGATGATCACTCACTCATAGTTTCCAGAGCTAGCAAAAAGAAGCACAGGTAACAGAAAGACTACATTAATGAGTAGGTATCTGAAAACATAAGTGTCGTAATTAAATTCATGTGATACTATAACTACTGCATTTAGGCCCATTACCAAGCACCCGAAAGCTGAAATAAGGTTTTTTTTATTAAAATGAGAACCTTTTTTTACAAGTTTGTAACGCATTTAGAATCAAAGAGAATAGATAAAGAAAGCTCCAATAGCCAATTTCTTTACCAGCATACTAACTTGTTATAAAAGTATTTTATTTTGAAATCTTAAGTTGGATTTAACATCTTTTATACAAAAGTATTAATTCTTCCAAGGAACGAAGTCAATGTAGGTATGCGTAAAAAGCGGCTTAAATACAGAAGAAGAGTGTCAATCGCAAAAGAAATTACGAGTCTTCAGAATTGCTTGTTATAAGAATATCATGAATTTTACATAATCTTCTGTTGTGCACCAAAAGTTTGGCGTTAACAAATCAATTATAAATCCTGAGTATGTATTGGAAAAGTTTAAAAAACGATTGTTTATTAATGAAAAATCGTTGCATCAAGTACATATTTTGAAACTGCTAGAAATTTTAGACTGAAAATAAACAAATTTTGCTTACATGTGATAATAATACAGCGATACGCACTGATTAAAGTAAAACAGGCCTTGAATACTCAAGGTGGTCAAAACACAACAAATCCACTACTTAAATATATAAACTCCAACATTTATCATGTACTTTGCATAAGTAAATCAAAATGATCTCAGCAGTGAAGATAATCAGTATTATTTTAGTGCAACAAAATTTTGCACAGCATATTAGTATAAATCGCAATCAAAAGTTACAACAGGAAGGTTTTCGTCTACCGATGGCCTCTTTGGGTCACTATCAGCCATTGCCAAAACAGTCGATATTTGTTCCACTAAAAACGTTATACGAAGAAGAGGAGGCCGAAAAAAGGAAGGAAAGTGAGTTAAATACGGATTTATTCTTCTCACTCGACGAATGGCCACTACATTTGGCTACGGAAGAGTTTCAGCCGGAAGTGATAGTTAAAGATATTCACATTGAACCGTCAACGGGTGAACACGATAAAGGAAAAGATACATTCACAGTTAAAGAAACCCAGATATCATTGAAACCTGGAAATATTAAAGAGGAAGAGTCATATATTAATAATAAGGGGGGAAAACTGCACGCAATGTTTCATACAGTTGAAGCCTCTATATCTCGCGACAAAAAAATTCACGTACCAACCCCAGTGAACATCACAACCCCCATGTGTTTAGAACAACTAGGCGCAAATGGTGGTGATTCTGAAGAAAGTTCCGAAGGGGACATGGGCAAAGAAAATTTAGAGGGGCTACAATAACATCATATAGGGATGTAAGGACATAAGGTTAAAATGTTTAATTAGTTAATTAGGAAATTGTTTTTTACATTATTTACAATCTCGATTATGAAGTACTTCGCAACAGCAATTTGCAATTCACCTACTTGTGATTCAGCAATATAAATGTGACATACATATTAATACAATTTTGTCGATTACTGTGTTGTTAATTATGCAATGTTTGTCGTGGTAAAGTTTAACGAATTGTTATTTTCGAGGATGTTATAAAAAAATAAATTAATTATTTATGACAATTTATTTAATTCTTATAAATGCAAGACACAAAGGAAGCTGCACTGAATAAGTAAACAGTAATTGGTAATTTTGGTACATACCAAAAAATTTTACAAATTTTATCAAGGCTGCTGTAATGATAAACGCATATCGTTTTAATACTCTCTCTCTCTCAGTTCAAAGAGGGAAAAGGTAATTTGGAAAATCTCAGATTTTGGGAAAACGAAATATAAGAACTGGGGCTTTTGTTTCAGTAACTTTGTTATTTTACACATCGAAAAGCAAATTTCGAACATATGAAACAAAGTCAAGTCAAACGAAAATACACGTTAAGACGCGTGAATTTAACAGATTTTAGGGGTTGTTAAACTCGCGAGTCACAACTATAATCTCGGTTGAAAGGGGATTCTAATTTCAGTTACAACACAATGTATTCAAAAACGTATGAAATGAGCTAATGAGCATATTAGCCGGTAACGATTATTTTAATAGGCGAACCCTAAATAACGAAAAGAAAAACTAAATTCAAAAGTGTCAAAAAACAGTGACCCTTTCAGGACAGAACAAAAGAAACTAGAAAAGATCTAGACAGTGAGTCTAATATGAAAGATAAAAGTTATGTTTAAATTGCTGTGAAATTGAGAGTTCACCTGCGAGAAAGATGCAAAATTATAGATTTGAAGCAGAATAGAAATGGAGATGGAGAGGAGCCTCAAACTAAAATTTCCACAAGAAATGCTTTCAGAAAGAGAAGTCATAATTTTATATAGTGACGTGATTAGACTGATTAAATATCTCCAAGAATAAGAACTAAAAAATTTGGCATTTTTTACCCTTTTGTCTCTTAGGGAGGAAACATAAATATTTTAACTAGAGAATTTTATACCTATGAATCGCACGTTCGCCAAAGTCAGGCATGGAACGTAAGGCCGTCGTTCAAAATCCTCTTATCGGAATCCATTATGGAACGTCGATGAAGGAAAATAAGCAAAAAGGGATTGTCTTCGCTGGCTATATTTGAAATATCTCAACCACGTGTTACAAGATAATAATATTTATCTTTCCAATTTTCATCTTGGATATACGTCCCTATTTCCACGATCAACTGCCATAGCAGGTCACAGAGCGTACTTCAGTGCATCATATATTATATGATGACCACATGATTACCTGACCGGTCTTCATGTGATTATCTTTGTAAGACTTTCTTAAATATTTGATCTATAGCCTACATTTAACTATTAGGCATCGGGAATTAAGAGACTTGATAACAGCTGCTGTTTCCAGAAGCAATCAATAGTAGCTCCACCGTGTTTGGCAAGCGCTCGAGTCTCACTAAATGCCAAGTGAAAAAGGAGTCACATAACTCAAGAGCAGTAAAATACGTTTTTATCATATCTTGTCTTCTTGTGTTACATCTTCTACTTCTTCCTCCGTACTGTTTAGGTTCACATCATCATGTCTGTTACATCCTTCCCTTCTAGAAATACCATAAGGCAGTCTCTCCATCTTGTGGTAATCTTATCTTGTTCCTCTATTATTAACTTAGTTAAGAGACATATTGAAGTATTGTTTTTATTCTATAGATGAGTACCTCCTCACCCCTTTCCGTTAGGGTAATATAGCCATTGCGCTTGTTGTTTTCAATTTTTTTAATAAATAGTATTCAATTTAACTGTCACTAGTGGTGTTAGACTGACAACTAATAGCTGGTGGTTTGTTTTGAAGTCCTGCTAAGCCATTTTCGCAAGAAATTGAATGACCTTAGTTGACTACACAAAAAACAGTAGATATCTCAAAAACTAGAAGAGATAGGTATAGGGAACCATAGTACCGTTCGAAAGAGAATGAAATTTTGCATCAGACTACGACGAAACATACAGGGTGTTCCATTTGAAAAAAAACAACTTATGATGATTTGAAGTTAACTAAACTCGGCATTAAATTTCCACCACCCTGTATGCAATTAAGCCACTTTGAAAGTACGGATGGGAAGCTTAGGGGTCCAGCTATCTCTCGTATCAATATGGTTCCTTCATCTTTCTTGCTGCAGAATTCACACGGTTTTAAGCTAGATAGCGTTTATTTTAATTTTTATTAAAAAAATTAAATATCTCGGAAACGGTTAATTTTAGGAATAAGAAAACTTGATGAAAGTCCACCTAAAATTTTACGTAGAATCCAAAATCGGAATAATATATAGGGTGTTCTAAAAATACATCTTTGAAAACTATATTGTATTCAGTTTTTCTTAAATATCTTCGTTTCCATTTATTTTACGACAAACTTTTATATAAACTATTTGAAAGCTTACAAAATTTTCTATAAAAAACACTTTGTCGTGTATGTTTTCTTATAAACAGCGACGAGAAACTGACGATTAAAGATGCAGGTAATGTTTCATTTTTACAGAAATTGTAGCTACTTTTGAGACGAAGAAAAGGTAGTATAAAAAATATAAAAAACACATGATTGGCACAGTATGTAGTGCTAGGCAGTTTAAAAATTACCCCGATTCCTTAAAATAAGGAAGATCGAGATAAGTGATAATAAAGATGTAACAGGAACATTCACAAATTTCAATTGTTAGATTGAAAAAAATGACCGCATTTAGGAAGATACTGAAGTGAAAATGAGGGTCCAAACACGATTGGACACTAAAAAATAACAAACTTATACAAAATGATTCCAGATTTAGTTTATCTAAACTTTTTTATGCTTTTGTGTATTAAAATAAGTAAAAAGTAAGATTTCACTTCTAAATTTCTAATACACAAAGTTTTAAGATCGCATCATAAAACTTATTTTTAAATTTTTCCAAATATTTTCAAATTACAGCCTTTTGGCATGATAGATGTATACCGCCATTACATTTAATTACTAAGGTCGAAATTTTTTTGGAATCTGTATTTAAGACATCAACTTTGGCATCACAATTTAGGCAAATTATTGTTCAATTAGCAAAAGAACAGTTAAAATTTATCCTCCTAGAACGTATCCACTTTTTCATTTTTTTAAATAAATTCAGTGACATAATTAAAAATGCAACTCTACGTAACACGGAAACCCAGTTTTACAATAATTTTGACTCAGCAACATTCTATACCTTTTACGTTTATATGTGGTCTTCGATCGTTAAAATTTTAATTTTTTTTCGCGAATTTGAAATAGGTCTTATTCATAAAATTACAAAGGGTAATTCTGGGTTAGAATTATGAATTTTGATTTTATTGACTAGCAGCTCTTCGCAAAAACAAAACAAATTGTGTACTGTGAAGGTACCTATTTTATCTGTGACACACTATTATAATACTTATAAATCGTTTTAATACACTATATAAACAACGTTAATATCTATCTTTTAATGTATATCTCTCAAAATCTGTATTAAGTCGTTAAAATTATGTTTTCAAAATACAAATTTGGAAGGTACTAATATTTTTTCTTCCAAAGAAAAAAACCAAAATTCTACTTTTAATGCGCTACTTACTTCATGATGTGCAATTCAAAAGTGCAAATGCTAGCAATTAATAAGTAAATAAATAGTTAACACCGACTCATTCAAATCATTCAATAGTCAAAAACGTACAACATGCGTTTCTTGGCTTTGTTGTGTTTGGGGTTCGTCCTAACAGTTGCGGATGACCAAATTAACAACAAGGTCGATAAATTATTGTCAAGTAAAGAAACCTCCAACGAAGAACAGCAGCCCTCAACGAAAACACTTCAAGATGCAGCCGCAGATATGGAAAAATCACCAACCAACTTATCGGATGCACAAGATTCGCCAACACCTATCGAAAATGCAGAATCCGACGATGAAGAATTTACAAGAAAGAAGAAATCCGCAACCACCACTTTTTGTGTAGAGATCAGGCCAAACGATCCCTACCAAAAACCGTATCAAGTTTGCGAGTCTGAAGCCAAATCATATGGGGGGGCAGCTTCACAACCCTATCCAGCTGCCGCACCGGGATATTATCCTTCAGCGTATGCAACAAAATCGAGTTATTCGGCACCTTATCCGGCGCCCGTCTACTCTGCCCCCGTTGATCCTACTTATAGTGGCGGATCTGCAGCATCATTTACCAAGAGCAGTTATTCACCGGCACCTACCGGATACACATCCGCAAAGAATTCATATTCTCCTCCATCAAAAGTTGCACATGGTTCTCACACTTCATCGAGTTATAATGGACCACAAAAGCCCTACCCTGCATCTGATGCGTCATATTCAGGAGGGTCCAGTTCTCATTCTTCCTACCGTTCTGATGCACCAGCGGAACTAGAAGAAGACATGTCAGAGGAACAATCGATGGAAGGATTTGGTAATATGCGATCATCTGGATACGACGATGATTATTATGGATCTGACTATGGTGGTGGATATGGTTATGGAGGCGGTCATGGAGGTGGTTATGGCGGAGGTCACGGATACGGTACGTACGCACCTGTTACTTATGTTACTCATGTCCATAAAGACAAAAAAGGCTTAAAGCTTTTCAAAAAAGGAAAGAAACTTAAAGATAAAGATGAACATGAGCATGAACATGGACATAATGGTTTAGTAATTACATGTCAACCTTCATTAGCTGGATATACTTCAAGCGTCCCGAGCTACGGTGGTGGATATGGCTATGGTTATGGAAGATCTTATTCCGGCCCATCGTCTGGACATTCCAAACCTAAACCAGTGGCACATACTGCATCGTCGAATGGTGACGAAGCTCATCCCGACTCATCTTACGTGTCTTCCAGTTATGGGGAATCTTCAGGTTATGGGGGATACAGTGCGCCTGTACATTTACATACCGGATACTCATATGGATCAAAAGCTCCTATTTACAGTGGGTCATCTTCGTATGGTAGTTCCTCATATAGTGTACCCTCATATGTAGCACCAGCACCCTCGTACTACGGGTCACCAAAACCATCATATGGTGGATCGTCTCATAGTAGTAAAGTTATATCACATGGTTCATCTTATGGTTCTTCTACAAGTTATGACTGGCCCGCTTATTCTTCCGACGGCCCTGCATATGGCTCAGTATCATACGGAGGATCGGCCAGTCCGTACTACAGTGCCAAAGCTGGTTATGGTGGACCAACGTACAGCTCGCCTTCCTACGGTAAGCCTATTTACGAAGGATCATACACCCCATCGAAGTCATATGGTGGATATAGTGGTGGATCGTCGTATAGTGCGCCAGACTCTTATGGATCATCATACACCGCTCCCACATCTTACGGCTCATCATACAGTGCTCCAATCTCATACGGCTACAGCAAGCCTAGTTATGCCGTTTCGTATGGAAAACCCGCAGTTACTTACGGTGGATCTTCATATGGATCTTATAGTCTCCCACCGTCAGCTTATAAGGCATATAGCGCCCCAGCTGCATATGGAGAACCATCCGGATATGGTATTTCTCCATCTTACAGTGCACCCCCTCCATCTTATGAAAGTTCATATGCCGCATATCCCGCTTATTCACCACCTACGTCTAAATATAACGCACCAGCATACTCTTCGCCGGGGCCCGTCTCATACAGCTCCCCAATACCTGCGCCATATGGTACAGTTGAGTACTACCGATCTGCAGATCATAAAGATAATGTAAAAACTCACAAGGATAACATACACAAAGGGGCGCAAGATTCAGCTGACAAAATTGCGGGGTTTATGAAGGAGGTAAAGGAACTACAAGCTCTTCACATGCAAGAGATTTCCAAACCTCGAGGGCAGCAGCACCATCACATGGAAGAACACGGGATAGAAGCTGCCAACCAACACAAATTAAATCCTAACGTTCATCAACATCAACACAGTCATACTCACATAACCAAGAACCCGAAGAACCCCACTGTAGGCAACCAGTTGTCTAACGGAGAAATTTTCGATCACAACCACCCTCAAAAATCTTTAAATGGAAATAAGCAAAGTCATCTGGACCATCCAATACTTTTAAAATCAAGTGTTCCAAGTGCAAACGAAATGGCTTCAGACAATAGCAAAATTATACCAAGTAGTGGATGGGATATGTCAGCGCGTACATCTGAGCAGCCCCCGAAAAATGCAGTTTCCGACAAAGCAGCAGCTCCAAGTGGGGTTTGGAAAGCTAGAGAATCTGAACACGACAAAATCCTTGGCATGCCACTGGAAAGGGGCGGAGGATGGAACCAAGAAATGTTTGCGAGAAGTTTTGAGCACAACCAAGGAGCCCTAAGTGGCGGATGGAATCAAGAAATGGCGTCCAGAAGCGCAGAACATAGTCAATTTAAGCCAAGCGGAGGTTGGAATCAAGAAATGGCTGCAAGAAATAACGAAAACGATCAAATGCTTGCTAGTGGAGGATGGAACCAGGAAATGAATTCTCGAAGTAATATGGAAAATCCTAAAATAATACCAGGCGGGGGATGGAACCAAGAAATGGAGGCCAGAAATGTCGAGAATGCCAATTTGAAGTCAAGTGGGGGATGGAACCAAGAAATGAATGCAAGACATGTTGAAAAACAACAACAAATTGCACCAAGTGGTGGATGGAATCAAGAAATGAGCGCAAGAAATGTTGAGAAGCAACCAAACAGTGTACCAAGTGGTGGATGGAATCAA
Source organism: Pyrocoelia pectoralis (assembly GCA_036250285.1). NCBI lineage: Eukaryota > Metazoa > Arthropoda > Insecta > Coleoptera > Lampyridae > Pyrocoelia > Pyrocoelia pectoralis. Next base: position 14,532,983 of record CM070077.1, read on the forward strand.
GAAATGAGTGCAAGAAATGTCGAGAAGCAACCAAACATTGTACCAAGTGGTGGATGGAATCAAGAAATGAGTGCAAGAAATGTCGAGAAGCAACCAAACATTGTACCAAGTGGTGGATGGAATCAAGAAATGAGTGCAAGAAATGTCGAGAAGCAACCAAACATTGTACCAAGTGGTGGATGGAATCAAGAAATGAGTGCAAGAAATGTCGAGAAACAACAAAACATTGTACCAAGTGGTGGATGGAATCAAGAAATGAGTGCAAGAAATGTCGAGAAGCAACCAAACATTGTACCAAGTGGTGGATGGAATCAAGAAATGAGTGCAAGAAATGTCGAGAAACAACCACAAATTACACCAAGTGGTGGATGGAATCCGGAAATGAGCGCAAGAAATGTTGAAAAGCAACCAAAAATTGCACCGAGTGGTGGGAGGAATCCAGAAATGAATGCAAGAAACGTCGAGAAACAACCAAACATTGCACCAAGTGGTGGATGGAATCAAGAAGCAGCAGCTAGGAATGCCGAACCCGCCCAACTAAGCTCATCAGGTGGATGGGGGGCTAGAGAAGCCCAAAATGGAGCTGAGGCCAAAGCAGTCGAACAGCAAAATATCATACCAAGCGGTGGATGGGAACCGGAAATGGCTGCTAGAAATTCGGAAGGTGAGAAAAAGGAACTTGCCAAGGCAATCCCAAGCGGTGGTTGGAATCAGGAGGCAAGAAATTCTCCAGAGGAGTCGATGAGATCTCCTAGCGGGGGTTGGCAAAGTGAAAGTTCGGCACGAGCGGTGCCGGTACCTGAAAACGATAAAATCCTCAGCGGGAATTGGAATAGTGAAGCCTCTGCAAGAAGCGCAGACATTAAAGAGGAGGGACCAGAGAAAATGCAGGCACTCCCTTCCCAATGGGAACATTAAGAATAGGATACATTTTTTAAATGCTGCTCTTAAACTTCTAGATAATTTACTTAAGCGTAATGACGATTGGCTATGATACTGTTACCGAATTGTATATATTTGTTATTTTTATACGTTTTTCATCAAATTATAAACATTACGATGTTTTATATTTAAAGATTATTCTACCACATACCTGTCAATTTGATTTCCCATTGTTTTTTAACATTTTTTTAGAATCACTTAAAATTTTAACATAACAATTAATTAACTATGAGTGTTAACTGTCACTTTTGGTGAACATGATTAATGTGGACTACAAATTTTTGAAACATTTGCCAAATCCTAGTGACATTAATTTATTATTAAGCAAAGGTAGATAGATTTTAAGTGACCGAGATGGTAAACCCACGTTAATGCGATGTTTGACATATTAGAGATCTTCAGAATTCTCCAGTTGCGCCAAAAATCAAGCGCCTTACAAATTAACTATGCATAACGGCATTGCTTCTCCTAACGAATGTCTATAAGCTTATTGCATTTTTCCAAAATTACCGAATCCCTTGCCGCATTTCAAAATTAGCGAATTGCGAAAAGTATGCCACCGATCAAGTTGCGATCAAATTTTTTCTCTGCAAACAAGTTGAAAATTAAACCCCAACTTTTTGCGACTCTTAGTACTACAAGATGAAGAATTAGATCAGGTCGTCGTCACAGAAATGAAGGGCATGGCCCGTAGTGTTGAAACGCTCTCTGTAATAAATTTTTTGGAAATATTTGACGCTTGAGCACGCACGTTGGAATCCAATTCAAGGAAGAAGAATGAATTTTGGCGTGGAGAGGTCGTTGGTTCGTTGTTGGGAACTGAGTCAGTAGATTAATAGAGTACCGCAAGCCTTTGACGCGACAAATGCCGCCCTGGCGGCCATTTTTAGTCCATATACATAAAATATACTTACGAAGTGCGTAATTTTTAATAAAATGCCGTGTTGTTGTGCCGTTAAGTGTATTTTTTTTATTATATTCCGAAAAATTTAGTCAAAACATCATCTACTTTACTGAGCGTGTAGTGAGTGAAGCGCGGAAAGGACTAAAAATGGCGGAAGTTGCGGTACTCTATTAATTCACTGACTCTGGTTGGGAAAGGGAATGTTTATTCATACTATAAGCACATCCGTAAAATTCTATAGTATTTCGTGCTTCAACTATGAAACAAAAGATTTCACCGTTGATTATTATCACGATTACCACCAAAAAAACCAGTTCCTTCCCTTCAAATACTGTGACATGAATGGCCAAAAATTAAATCAGTTCTTCAGTTTCCGTTGAAGTTATAACTGATTCCTTGTTCATTTGGTTACGAATTTTGTTGTTCACCCCTCTTAACGTTTATTCATACAAATGTCACTATAGATAACTAACAAAACCTTGAATGCAGGTTCTTTTCTAACAAAACTGGAGTAAAGGCTTCCATGAATCTTCCACTCTAAAACTTTTATACTGAAAATTTTTCGATATAACTTACTGTTTTTTAAAAAATAGTGAAAGAAGCAAAATACACAGGAATGTTCACACTTCTTTATCAATTTTTCACCTTTCCCGGACGTTTTTTTTCCTGCAAATTTGGATTTAGCACCTGGAGTACTACCCAAATCTAAATATCCGGTTTGCAGGGGTTATTAAAAATTTCGATTTCAGCCGTTCGTTGACTGGACTAATAGACTGGCATAAATGCAACCCGATTTTGCCCATATCACTTATTTAGCAACTTTGCATATCTACTTCTATCTTAATACTTTTCGAAATTGTTGGTTTCCAAATGCTCCACAAGCAATTGTTTAACTATAAGTAGGCATATACCGTGTGACAAGTTTCAAAGCGGGACATAGCCGAATAGCATGGGAAATCACACATTTGCAGTTTGCTGCTCACCAATTATATCTACAAGAATGGTAATGATGTCTATCGAAAGAGCATTATATTCTGAGCCTGTTTATACCAAATATTTGGTATTTATACCTATTCACTACTTTTTTAATTAGGAAAATATAATTTTCAAATATTAAAAATATGAGTAGCCATGACATGTCAAATTCGAATAATTTTGAATATTATCAAATCAAACATTTTCAATGATGTAATATGGCATTTTCCTGAAAAATTTAACCACAAATAATGATAGATAATAGTTATTATAACAAGGAACGAGTGTTTAAATAGGCTACAGGCAAAGAGTATACTCTTTGCTACAGGTCCAAAAATTAATATTGAACATTATTTGAATTTGACATGTCATGGCTGCTCATACTTTTTAACTTTTGAAAATTATTTTTTAATTAAAAAAGTAGTGAATTAGTAAGTATACCAAACAATTTGGTATAAACAGGCTCAGAAAATAATCCTCTTTCGATAGACATCATTACCATTCTTGTAGATATAATTGGTGAGCAGCAAACTGCAAATATGTGATTTCCCATGCTATCCGGCTATGTCCCGCTTTGAAACTTGTCACACGGTATAAACAAAGGTATCGGTATCACAATATCTAACTATAATTATATACTTAACTGAGTTTATCTTCTTCATCGAGATGGAACAGCACCTTTCGGGAGAAAATGTTTATTACTTATAACCGTGAATTGTTTATTTATTTAACTCACTTGGAAGGTTGTTACAGTCGATAGTTTTTGACATCCTTGTCATTTGTTGTAGAAAGTCGGAAATTAATAGAATTTGGGCACTGATTTGGTCTCCTAGTTATTTGAATTATTATGCTCAAATAATATAGTACTGTGGTGCTATCCATTTGCCTCAAAACAGTCCTCAAGTTTACTTACCACACGGACTACAGGATGCTACACGAATTTAAATAACAGATTTACTTGTTCCCCTATGGTTCTGCAAAGCATTAGTTAGTGAAGAAGAAATTTGGTCATGAAAACCATACCTAAAAGATGAAGAAAAATAGTCTACCCCCTTTTGATTTTAAAAAGTGAGTATACTTACATAATGAGCCTCCGGTCAACTCAATTGCCACGCTTGGCAAAGGAATACTACTCGGTCAGATCTTCAACGTGGCGATGCAGTGCAAGGCTGCGTCAACATTGCATTACAATGCTTCTACTCCTCCCAAGGAGCTTTACGCTGACGTGTTCTTGGTTATGATCTGAGTTGACTCGAGCGTTAACCCTACGTTTTGGGACGATTTCTTTCCGTTTCCATTGGTCATCAAAGGATAGGTCGCAACATGTGGTAAACACATTTGCCAATAATCAACTGTCTCAATTGCGCTTAAGTCGACCCCGGACTGTGTGAACGACATAATTTTCATGAGGGTTAAGCTTCTGCAATAGGACGTAAATGAACTTAACTCAAAGGTTACCCTAAAAAGAGTAACCGACAAATTGACCGTTTTAACGACACTATCTGGCATTGCCTCGTTAGCCCTTAAGATTTGTGAACTATCATAAGGGAATGGATCCAACTGGACTTTTAATTTGACGGTATATACTAAGTCTACTTCGACACATTGCCCGCTGCATGAACGATTCTTTAAACGCTGCCGGAGAACTGTTTATATTACGCTACTGCTAAAGACGCCATCTGTTGGCTTTAGTGCTACTTTATTTTCTTTGTTTACTACTTTACTTTTATTTCTTTCAGAATCGAACCGCGATTAATACAATTCGTTTATAAGTGATTTTTCTATTGTTTTATGTATTCGGCGAAGTACCTACGTATTTATTCAACCCTCAAGGTGATTACGTAACAATTTTTACCTTACTTTAATTAAACATCCCTAACTAAAATTCTTTCATTTCCTCAACAGACCGGTTTCTTAATGAGAAAATTCGTTATCCGACCGACGTACATAATTTAAATACACGGTGGGAAGAGTTATTGTCATCCTTCAAGTTCAAGTGTAAAAAAATGTATTTCAGATCATTTTCATATAATATAGTTACGTTATATAATGCCCTTTCTTCATAATTGAAATCATGTTCCTTACAAAGTTTTAAACACAAGAAACGCGATTGATTGTCCATGTTATGGTTGTCATTCTGCCTAAATGATGTGTGTACCTTACACAATCTTGTTAATATGTGTAGCCAACTGTGAATACATAGGATACAGTAGTTATTTTTTATTTTTTTTATAGTCTTACATACCAAATAATCTGTGATTGTTCCTCCATGTCGCAATAATATTTTAGGGTTAAGTGGAAGAGCGGGGAAGAACCGAAGTGTTCTTAACCGAGCTTCACCTTTGGGTCTAGTGACAGGTATACAATAATTATTATGTTATATTATATTTTCATTAATTATTTATTTTTATTTTTTTTTTCATATACATATATGTACCTACCTATAGATATTTCCACTAGTAACTCAATAAAGCAAATTTATTATTATTATTATTATGTACTTCGATTGTTATCGATACTCAGGCCAAGCCTGGTTAACTAATCGCACGGATCGAAATCAAGTTACGATTAGTCCTACTAATACATTTATCTATATAATATAAATTTGAAGTTGCTGTTAAAAAGTGAACATACTAAATACTATACACATATTATGTTCATTAAATTAAATGACGTTGATAAAACCAACGCTGATCACATTTTAGATAATGTATTTGTTTGAGAAGCCTCGGTGTATTTGATCCCAATTTGTAAAAGCCACGTCCCGTCGACCCTCTTTCCGCGAAGGCATTAACATGAACGCAGCGTCGCGCATCAATAACAAAAAGAGACCCTATATTCCTAGGCTTCTCCGTTGGCGTCACTTATTCGTGACTTAGTGACTTTTTATAGAAAAGAAAAAATGAACATAATATGTATGTTTTGAAAAAGTGTTATGGTTATTGTGTAAGCGTTTTTTGTTGTTTAGCTCGACGCATAGGTTGCACTCGAGTGGGTAATGTGTTGTTTGTGTTTTGTGTTAATTGCGAATTCTGATACTGTGAGTATATTGTGTGTTTACGTTTGAGTGCATGAGAACGAGTTAGAGGTGTTACATGAGTGATTGTTGAAGTGTTGTGTGTTGGTAATGGACTTTCTATAATGTTATGTTGTGTATGCAACAGAGTTTCAATTTGTGAAGGGAGGATTGAGTGTTGTGTTTCATTTTGTATTTGAATGGTATTAGTTGAAAGTGTGTGATGTGGTTCTGAGTGATGTGTGGTATCTTCCGTTATGTTTAGAAATTTTCTAACTATGTGGCAAGTGTTGATAATGACTGCCTTTTGTAATTGTATGTATATGTTCTTATCTAACCCTAAAATGTGCAAACTGTGATGTATTGTTTTTGGTATAACTCCGGTTGCACTAAGAACAATGGGTACTGTAAGAGCAGTTCCCATTCTCCATTGCGTTTTAAGTTCCTGAGCTATATCAGTGTATTTGCGATGTTTCTCTGCGTGTGTATTGGCTAAATTGTTTGTGTTGGGAACGGCAATATCTATTATGTATATGATTTTTTGTGTTTTATCTATAAGTGTTATATCTGGCCTATTGTTATATACAGTTTTATCTGTGAGTAGTGTCCTATCCCAATATAGTTTGTGTGTGGTGTTTTCAAGTACAACTTGCGGTGTATATTTGTAATAGGGTGTGTTATCAGTAGAAAGGTTATGTTTTGTGGCGAGTTTTTGGTGTATTGTCTTAGCTACCTTATCGTGTCTGTGTTTGTATTCTGTTTGTGCTAGACGTGTACATGCTGATATAATGTGTTGTATGGTTTCTGGTCTTTGCGAACATTGTCTACAAAGATCATGTGTAATTGTCCTATCTTTAATTATGTGTTTTCTGTAATTTCGTGTGTAAATGACCTGATCTTGTATGGCAAACATGAAACCCTCTGACTCTGGGAAAATATCACATTTGGTTAACCAAGCATGCGTTGCTATAATATCAACACAGTCTTCGTTAATCTCCTGTGGATATCGTCCGTGTAAAGTCTTTTGTGTCCAAGTTTGTATGTTATGTGTGATGTACGTATCTCTACTCATTGGTGGTGTGATGTTTCTATTACTCATATTTAAGGGTGTGTAAGATTTGTCTGCAAGTGTGACTGTTTTGTGTAGCGCTGAAATGTGTGATTTGTTATAAAAGTATTCTCGTAGTTTGTGTATTTGTGTTTGGTGTAACAGGGCTATGTCTGTTAAGCCTCTACCTCCTCGTGAACGAGGAAGGTATAGTCTTACTGTTGAGGCGTGTGGATGATGTATTCGGTGTTTAGTGAGTAATGTACGTGTGTTTCGCTGTACCTGTTCTAAATCTGTATTGGTCCACTTTATTATTCCAAAGGAATAAGCAAGGGCCGGTGTAGCGTATGTGTTAATAGCTTTGACAGTGTTTCTACCGTGTAGTTGTGTTTTAAGTATACTGCGTAATCTGTGTAAATATTGTGTCATTAGATTTCGTTTTATTTGTGTATGTTTTATGTGTGTGTTTTGCTGAAAACCAAGATACTTGTAAGTTTCATTCTCGTCCATGGATCTTATATGGTCACCATGTTCGAGCTCAAAATCCACAAATTCTCTCTTACCAGCAGTGATGTGTTGTGTTTTGCATTTGTCAGTACCAAACTCCATGTGTATATCATGTGAAAATGTTTCAGTGATATGTAATAAATTGTTGAGTTTTGTGCTTGTAGAGGCGTATAATTTAAGATCATCCATGTAAAATAGATGTGTAACGTTGTGATGTATTTCGTGATTGTGTTTTAAGTTATAACCAAAATTTGTGTTATTCAGCATGTGTGAAAGGGGATTAAGAGAAAGACAAAACCAAAGTGGGCTCAAGGAGTCACCCTGAAAGATGCCCCTCTTAATTTGTATTGTGTTTTTATTATTATTATTATTATTATACATATAGTAGATTAAACAAATAGTCGTATTCCTAAAATAATCTAACATTATGCAATGTTGAATAATTAACGATTCTAGTGGAATTTTATTTCTACTCAAGAAGAAAAAAAGAAGATTTAATGGTTCATTTTACATCAGCTTTTCTACATTTACTGAACAATTTCAAATCAGTTTTCGACGTTTAAAAGAATATTTCATTTTTATGATTTCGCCATAGCGACGCCTTTGACATTAATAGGAAATTCCCATCCATTGCCTTTCAAAAATATGCGCTATTATCACTGTTTCGGTTTCAAATTGTGGAAATTATTTTACTGATATGTTTATTATTCATTCATTGGCAATGTATAAACTTAATATGTAGGTGTACATCTAATCAAACATCTAATAGGTACTTTTGTTATTACTTTATAGTATTATGTAGGTACTTAGGTACTAATAATAATAATAATTACGAATCAAAAACTTAAAATATCAAGACAAAATATATCAATTGCATTTCGAATAACCGTACGCGTAATTTTGATCAAAATCTGTGTTAGATATATTCTTTTTTATCCACTCATCAAATTCTGCTATCAATTCAGCACTCATTTGCTCTTTATGATTTCCGATAGTACCAGACCTCATAAAATCTGGTAATTCCGGATCTCTTTGTCTACTGACTTCAACAAAACGTCTATAATTCACCGAATCATTATCCTTCATAAAATTGAAATCTAATCGTTTGCATAATGCTTCCAACTGGTCATCTGATAATGGATCTTCTTCCAAAAAATGACAAACGTTTTCGATCACAGATTTAAGATCTTTCTTCATATCTTCATATTTTACTATTAAAAAGTTTGGCAAATGTCTCATGTTATAAAATCCAAAAACGTGTTTCCAATAGGGTCCAAATAGCACTGAAACTTCGTGGTTATTTTTATGACATACCGTGTCCACTACCTTTATCTCCCAAGTAAACTTTGGCAAAATCCGCCATGTTCGGTTTCCATCCGTGCATAACATGGCCATGATGATAATATGAAATAAATACATCTTTGGGACTTCTAATGACGTATATGACCTTTAAAAAATATTTAAATACAGTTTCTTTTACATCTTGAAGTACCTTAGGTTGCTTTGATACGTTCTTCAAATCTTTAGGCAGTACACATAGAGGTAAATGGGTTTTAATAAATCTTTGACCTGTTAGTTGATCAATGTAGTCAACTGATTTTTTAAAGAACTCCTCCCTAAACTCCTCAGCATTGCGGGATTCCATTAGCGAAGACATTCTACAAAACAATGAGTTAGTATACATTTTAGTTAGCGTATAAAACTATTTACTCCAGCATAGGAAAACGTTGACAAATATTAACTTCCGACCCTGCTAGGTTCATACGATGCTTGATGAACCAAACCATTTCTTGCACCCAAGTTGTACCTAAGAAAGTAAACATTGCAAGCTCGTAATTTGATTTTTTTTAAATCACCAGATTTCGGAAATGAAGCAACGATAATATCGTCATTGCGAAGTTGTAAATTTTCAATTGCGGCTTCGTACTTTCGGAAATGTTTTCGTAGACATGTTTCCTCATCACCATATAAGATGAAGTCCTCATCGGTCGTGTCAATAAAATCTCTGTCGATGATTGCCCTTATGTCAGGGTCGACAATTTCTTTTGTTTTTAGTGGCATTTTCATTCACTTTTAAGGCTGATTCCCATTAATAAAATGATATCTTCGATTTACTAGATAACCGCAATAAACTAGCATTTGATGTACTTACATACTTTTGAACGTTTTTTTTAATTTGTTGATTATTGTTTCTGGTACTTTGGATAGATCGGTATATGTTATTGCTTATTACCTATTCCAGTTTGTTTTTCATAAGTGGCCCTTATCACTAAAATCACATTTGGTAGTAAAAGAAATTAAAAGTGAAACGCACTGTGAACAATAGACGTAATTATAGAAGGGATCACACACGAGATTATGAATACTTCAATACTCTTGCTGTTAAATTACATAATAAGAGGCCTTGATTTGAGATAATTTAACTACTAGAGGGGCCGAGGGAAAAGTAGTGGGGGATACGAAAGGTCACAGATGATTAATATATTAATATTCCCAAAATACTAAGCCTTCAGATAATAAATGATAAACAATAAATATATGTGCGCATTTACCAAAGGGTATCTGAAAACGATATTGTAAAATCTCCAACACCTCCCAAATGCAAAAAAATGCTGCAAGTATTTAAGTAACGCAAAATCGCTTCACGAAAGTGTATGTTCGGTTGTTCTTGTTCAAAAGATAGTGCAAAGTGATTTGCATAATTGTCCAATTTTGATAGTCGAATTCCGACCTTGTACCATACAGGGTGGGACACAATGACGCAGTTATAATAACTCGTATTTTTTAAAACTTACAGATTTATTCGAAAGATATCTATTAATGGTGGCCAAGAGAAATATTTTCATGTATATCTACAAGGGGTGAAACATTAAAGCAGACAAACTACTTATACTTTTTTTCAAATGAAATGACCTATCTTTTATTACATTTTTAGAACCTCTGCATCCACTATTATATTGCCCTTAAATTTTTTTTAGTCTTCCACGCTTTGCGGAGAAAAACTATTTTTTTCGAAAACTATGTAATTATCATACCCCTCTTTAAGAACCCTCTCAGATTTAATGCTGGAATTTTGAAATTTACAAATTTACAAAGCTGGAGGGCTCAACTTTTTTCACTAAGTTTTGAAATTTTATTTTGTACAGGGTGGTCAAAAAATAATTTTACATTGATATTTTAACAGATTTAGTATTTCGAACTAGGGAACCAAGCAATTAAGGAGCTGTTAGTGAGTTTCTAACGAAAGATTCGTATCTAAATAGGCGCCCAGATCGTTAAAATTTCCTTATCCTAACACCAAATTGTTATTAATTTGGTAGGGCGCCCCACTCAAAATAATTATAACTAGTCTGAAAAACAATATGTTGGTCGACCAATCCAATTTTTTCCATATGTATACTGTATACTTGTATAGGCTTCACTTTTATTTTTATTAATTTCAGAAAGAGGTTTAACAATAGAATGTGTGAATTTGGCTGCCCAAAAAAGCCCAAAAGTAAGTGTCTAAAAGGCAAAAGTTCTTATACTGCTCGAAAGATAATAACCTCTTATTGTAGCTACTGTAAAGTAGTTGATGTTCTCAGAAACACCATTCAGGACAAAATTTCGCGGAAAAATTAGATAAGTTATGGTCCAGAACAAATTATGACCGTTGAAGGAGAACAGTGCGTACCTAACTATTTGGGTTGTAGGTCTTGAAAAATGTGAAGCAGTTGCTAAATTAATAAGCAACAGAAAAATTGATAAGCCTGGAAGTAAATCATATACGGGTTTTATACAAAAAACATCCAAAATAAATGAGGCAAAGGCAGTAATCAATGAAAAATATTTTATATCCTGGTTAGAGGATTTTTTTAAAAGAAAACTATATTAAGGATATTTATGGAGGAAACTTCTGGTATTTCTAGTGGAAAGAACATGTGTTGCTCTGTTCCCTATAACAGGCAGTTCCTAACCCCAGAAGATATAAAAAAAGTTATCAATTGAGCACAGTAGCGATGAATAAAGAAAGTAAAGCACATTTTATGAGCAAGACTGTCCCCAAAAAAAGGATACCCAACACTTAAATGCAAAATTCTTTTCTAATCTACTTCCAGTAGGAACCGCATATCTACGAGTACCTTTTAAAAGCAAACTGCTTATTAAATAACTAAAACAAGAATTGCAAGGTAGAGTGATGATTATGATGATTGTGGATTTGTAATAAAAGATAAAAACAAACAAAGCGGTAAAAAAAAGATAAAAATGAATGACAGGCAGAGCAAATAAGCAAATAAAAAACTTACCCCGACATCTAATAAATCTAAATCTAATAAAACCTAAAGAAAGAAAGGAATAAGATGCGCAGAAAATCAACCACTTAAAGGAAAAACTGAACGAAAACTGATGTCAACCCAATGCCGTCTTAACGCATAGACCCGTTGGGCATTTGCTCGGGGGCCCACGAGCATAGGGGCCCCATGCGAATATGTTGTAGGTTTCGGAAAACCCGTATGAAATAGCAATCCCTGTGGCTGATGGGTAAATAAAACCTGTTTTCCCTGTATGTCCTTGTCTTGGCCGGTTAGCAAAAATTCTCCCTTCCTGTTTCTCCCTAGCTGTACAGCATGGTTTAACAACAATTTTGTTGAAATTAGTATAGTGACAATAAAATAAATAATACATTATTTTTAATATTATCAACATCAACCATTTATTTTTTAATTTCTGCGGGGGGGGGGGGCAGCACTCTTTCTTTGCCCAGGGGCCCAACACCATTTCTTTGCCCAGGGCCCAAAACGATGTAAAGACGGCTCTGTGTCAACCAGAAAACAATGTAGGTAAATCGACCCAAAAATACTGTAAACCTCAACAATTATATTTATTTAAAACAAACATGCGACCCGTATTTGTAACAATTTTTTCGGAATACGAGCACGAGCATATATCTGTGCATGTGCATATGTCACCATTTATGAAGTATGAGACTTCAACCCATCATAATCTCCACAGTCAACGCTATTGAAACGGTGAGTACTAAATACAATGCAGGCAAAAGCCGAAAAGCGAACAGTTAATAATGGCGGCTTTCTCCTGAGATTTCTCATTGAATTCTTTTCGACCACAATCTCAAAAACAGTTCAAAGATGACCGGAGATTGTTATACACTATACAGCACAATTCCATGGATTAAACAAGGAAATCAAAGCGATACGATGTCATAAAGTGAAATTCGGTACAAAATCCATCGAATTGCTCAGGTTTAGCTTAATGTGACTTTTATTCTTTTCGCAGATTTTGTTTTTAGATACGACACCACGATCATACAATTATTTCATATTTTACATGTATCAAGTGTTTTTCCAATTAATTTCCTTTACATAAAAGTTACACCTTTTCCTGAAAGGAACTGCACCCAAGTTGAACGTAAAAATTTGTTAAGAATGATAAGATAACTAGCGCCACAATTAATAAAAATTCCCAATGGGATTTTCAACAGAAGATACCTTTATCAATGAATCTTTTCATGAAAACTGCTATCCTTCCCCTTTACGTTTATCTACCGTGTTTACCTTGTTTTGATTAAAATTGTGAACAAGCGACCGCATCCGTTTGACATAGATATAAATTCCTGTTAAACTACCAAATAGAACGTTTATCTACTTCTAATACGTTACTTGTCATAATGAGTCTGTTTCCACTTCTATGCATTATCTTAGTTTTACTATTCAGTGCAAATGAAATTCATACGGAAAACCGTTACCATCCAAGTGATTCTGGAAGAAGGGACAGAAGACTTGCATTTCCATCGATTTTAAAAGTTTTTCGACTATTCCCTTGTGCACCAGGACAATACAGAGATGCTCGCAATCGTTGCGTTTATCCATGGGATTGAGGTCTAATATAGTTTTCATAATTTCACATAAAGTAATGTTTATTTTTAAGTGAATTTTTCTTTGTTCTTATGTTAATAATTTAGTGCAACAACATTGGTTATTAAACAAACTTGATTTCAGTGTGAGTTTTTCTTAATGTTATGAAATTGTAATTGAAAGTAGTCACGTGACGCTTGAGAAGAAAGGACTTTATATACTGTATGGTGTTTACTTGTGAGTACCTACCTATTCCAACAGAAACCAAAGAGTATACTCAATAATCTCTGCCTTGTTACATTTGGCAAATTTTCCTTTCTGTTGGCAATGCTCCTGGTATCGACACCTCCGTTCTAGATGTCAGAGCTCCTCCATTTTTCCTTATTGCCTGGAGTCCAAATTTATTCCCATACCAAGACTCGGAGAATTAAACATATCTGTACATCCCTCTTCCTCATATCATCATTAAATTTGGTCAATGGGACCCAAAAATGGCAAAAAGGAAATTTTGTTGCCAATTCAGAACTTGACTTTCCCTTTATTTTGTTTTTGTGCTTTCATTCTGAACAAATTCTTTACGAATGCCTGTAGGGGCACACATTAATAATAATTTCATCAAGGTATATTACGTTCAGTTAAATGCATTAGCTCCGATAACAACCATAACACTGAATAGTGACATTACATTATTATAAGCGCTAAAGGTAACTATAATTTATCTATATTGATATAAAGAACATATTTTTAAAACGATTCATATACAATGTAAGTAGTTATATGGTCATAAAAGTTAAAAAAAGAAACCCTACAATCGCTAATCAACACTAAAAGTAATAATTATCACTATTGTGACTGTTTTATTTTAATTTAAAAGTTGCTATGCGAATTATGCGATGAAATGCAGATACAAAAGGTGTACCTTGCCTGGCAGAACAATTACCGGTTGACGGTTGTTGTCACGATGCTTAACTAACTAACGGTAATTTAATTATTAGATACATATTTGAATTTTAAGTAGGTATTATCACTCTATAAACTGCAAGTCGTAGAAAAAGTATAGTATTCTACTCGCATGTCATAGCTATTACTCACTCAGATGAATTACCACATTCGTCTTCGATTCGTGTGGCAAACTTCATCTTCATTAGTAATAGCTAGCATTACATGCTCGTTTTACTATAACATTCTCCCGAATAGTACGAAAAATCTAAAAGCCTTAAAAAATTCTATTAGACGAGGCCTTTTATATTGACGAATATGTAAAATTTTACTTTTTACTATTGTTTTTTTTACCATTTTTATTATTGTACTCCATTGTATTCTATTATTATACTGTATCTTGAGGCTCCCATGCAAATCTTTTGTCAGGGAAATTAAATACCTATAAACATTATTATTATTAAGGTGTTTTGTAAACAATATTCGTTTATTACCCAAGCTGCTGATTCGTATCATTTTTGTTCTATCGGCGTTGTAGAAATCGTTTAATTATATTTTGCACGTTGGAAAAACTACATTAAAATTATCGCAAAACGTGCTTCAATAAGTTTAAGTGTTCTGATCTCACGTTCGTGAAAATATTCGCGTTTAAATTACATTTTTGTACTACTTAGATGTATTAGCGCGAAGTGTAGTAGCATTATGGGGAGTTGTTGGAGTTCAGTATTTAGAAGAAATAGGGGCTTTGGTGATTCTATTTCATCACAAATACGTTACGATGATCAACTAAACGAAACCCCCACTATGAGAGCTAACGTAATTAGAGTTCCGTTAAAACCCTCGTTTAAATATGCAGCTAACCATAAACCGGCTCCTGTGTGGAATCTCAATTAAAAAACGGTAGGTAAGTGTTTTTCGTAATCATTACATGGTGTGTTGTAGAATAAGTAACCCACCTTCTCTGTCACGTAACACTTTGGAATACTAACTAATGAAGGGTTCGCTACATTTTTCTCACCTTCTCATCTAATTTCAAAGAAATGTAAACCACAGTTGTCAGATTTTTACCTTATGATTGCTATGACGTGTTAAGGACCCTATAACCCAGCCATAAGAACTGTAATTAAGGGTGTACACTTAAGGCTTACAATACCGAAAGAAATTTTGAATACCGGTTTTCGGTATTCAATCAAGTCAATCTCGGCATCCCGGTTTTGATACCGGTATTGACTTCTTTTAATGCTGAAACTATAAAAGAAAAAGAAAAAAACGCATAACTTAGAAATTCAAAGGATTCAAGTTATTCAAAGATGTAAATACAAAATGTAAATTAAAAAAATCCACATAAGATTCAAAAATTTCGTATTCAAAATACAAGCACTAATTTAGCAGATAGAACTATCCATCCTATTAAGCTATCCTAACTTGATACGTTGGGGTTAAAATTAGACATGTTGGGTTTTGGAGTCCCAATATGCTTAATTTTTGAGTAATTTAGTACCTACCTACATCAGTATTGTCACAACAAATCAAACCTTGGGATAAGTTTAAAAAAACTTTCTAAAATGAACTGTCTGTAAGCAACATTTTCTGCTATTTCGGAATTTTTTTCACTTTTGAAACGAAAATGCCATATTTTTTTACTGTGCGCGTGTGTTCTCAAAACTTTCTACACGAATGTCTTTGGTTGTATTCAGAAATTTCCTACTCTATTTTGGTTTGAGATGCCATATTGGAAATGTGTATTTATTTGTCTACTTCTTTAGAAAATCTGTCAAACGTGTTGCCTCCGGAGGCAAGAATGAACCTTTAAGGTTTTACTACGGTAGTGCGGTTTGATTTTTCAAAAATACCAAATTCTATGAAAAACAGTCCAATACTTTTGACAACCCGATTCGTCCCTTTGTCTGCTAAATAAATTCACACTTTTTGTTCCCAAAATCTCTCTGCCGTTTTAAAAATCATTTCTAGCGTATTTTTTAAAAGATTCAAAGATAATGTGCTATTGCATTTGGTCCGTCCGTCTACGGTCTACACCCACTTTTGCGATCTTGAACTACTACGCGAGAAATTATCTTAGAGACCTGAATGTGTACCATTTTTGAATTAATCAAATTATTTCCTCAAGAGCTGTTTGAGCACTGAAGCGTTAATAACATCTACACACATAACCCTATTTCAAGCCAAACTTTCTGCACGTATGCCTTTGGTTATAGGCGATTTACATTAACTGAAGCGCCAGTCAGTGGCAGCATATGCAACTACTGTAAGTAGTATACCTTCGATTCGCATTGCCTTCGACAGTTAAATATCACGCTAAAACGTTAATGTAAAAGTTAGTTTGTGTTTCTTACATTGACATTTCTTTTATTTTGTACCTATTATGAGTAGTAATAAGTCTAATGTGAATTTTTGGGTGTATGGATGTCATACAAACAAAGGAAGAGAGCGTCATTTAAACACGTTTAATATTAAATGATAGTAATATGAACTTGTATTTAACATAAAGACAGACTGTAAAACTAACGACAAGTCCTACTCTTCATGTGTATAATTACATAAACACCTCATGGGTATACTACTCTGCGCCGCCACATTGTTGACCACAGTGGCGCCACCAACGGTAATGTAAATCGCCTATACCTGGTAACCCTCTATTATGTATTGATGTATTTAAGGTTCATCATAGTGTATTCTCAGTAATGGCCATCATTTTTTAGACAGTGACGTCCAAAATCTTTAATTATATATCATTCTCTATGGAAAAACAACCCAATGCATTGTAGCAATGAGAAATGCGTACCTATATTTGCATCGTTGAGGTTGACAACCAGCTTCACTTCTTAGTCTCCTAACATGCTTAATGGCTTGATTCTAATAGCAAATCATCAACCACAGGGATTTTGTATTAATATTATAGACTAGACACTAATGTAAAAGATTTACTTTAGATTTTCTTAAAAAATGTGTGCGATTTTGATCCTATACGTCTCAAATAGACTATAACATATACAGTGTGTCCCCGGATTGAGTTCACAATAGGTGAAATGTAGCTAAAATTTTCGAATTGGAATTTCATATTTTGGGACTCCGCCCTGCTTGGTCTGAAACTTATTTTTAGTTTACTTTCGATTCTATTATCAAAGTAGGCCGATCATTCTGAAAATTTGCATAACGCCATAACTTTTCTTAGTAACACTTTGGCGTACTATGAACGGAAAAGGTACTTTAACTGAAACGAAATTGACAAATAACGGATTTTTGCTCAACTGTAAAGGCCTACTTGATTTTAACAAATCGAAAGTAAACTAAAAATAAGTTTCAGACCAAGCAGGGCGGAATCCCAAGATGAAATTCCAATTCGAAAATTTTTGGTCCATCTCACCTATTGTGAACTCAATCCGGGGACACACTGTATAAGAATACAATTTATAACCATTTTTGTTATCTCTTCCCTCAGAACTTCTTCGGGTTGCCTTTTGTATAGGAAATTCTCATATTTTGTTTTGAATATAAAGAAGAACGAGAGAAAGATTTTGGTACGAGCATAGATTTCTAAGAATGAATCCAATCACCAAGAGGATGCATTATAAACTGTTCTCATCACGAATGGGAAGTGGCAAATATTTATCAGTTCCTTATATGGGTTCACAAATTTCAAAACCGCAGTGTGTTATAAATAATAATTAATTATAATCTTATGTATTTATCTACATTTTTGTTAACATCCTGGCTGTTCCTTGTTTATTCTTCATTAATAACCCCATACTCAATATATTTACTTTTACCTGTAATAATAAACAACAAAATACTTAGTAACGACTTAGATGTTTAAGAAAAACAAACAATTTGGTGGTTCTAATTTTGCTTTGTTCCTATTAATACGTCTTAGTTGAAGAAGATTTAAATCATTTAACGTTCGATAAATATTTACAATAGCTCAACAGTTATGTGCCCATTAAGCGTTGTAATAGTTTATACGACTATTTTTAAATTTCATACAGCAGAGTTGTCCTAAATTTGAATATGATTTAATGCTCCTTCAATCCTGCACCAATTTTCCGCTTTTAAAAGCCCATCACTATCAATGATGTTAAAGCAAACATATGAACAATTTAAAAACCGTTCATTATTACATCACCTAAAGTAAATAATCAAATATCTGACTAATAATTATTGAATTACCGCTATTCTTGAAAATGTCATCATGGAGTTTTCTCACAGATAAGATAATAGGATCATCACCTGCTCACATAAATCAATCGCATTCACCATATAAACGATCAATAAAGGTGCAGTTCGTTACAAATTTCCGTAGTTATAGGTATACCTATCCTAATCCATTAAGCGGAAGAATCTGTATTTACTTAAGCACGTCACCTACCCATCCTTCAAATCACTATATAAACCTGTCTAATATTAAACACGGTACATAAAATCCGAATTGTTTGTAAAAATTGGCACATATTTATCTTCGCGTACATCAAAGTAACATGTCCGGTGCAAGTAGTGATAAAATGGCAGTTAGTGGACAGGTTGGAAATGAAAAGGATAAAATCATTTTTCCAGATGAAGAACGAAGAAATGATGATGACCGAGTTGTATTTCCAGATGAAATGAATAAAGAATCGCCACAAGATCCGCCAAATTTGGCTCCCAGAAATGTCGTTTCAGTTGGACTGAAAGAGGGTTATGAAAGAGATGCTAAGGGAAAACCTGTTAAAGAGTGGTAGTTTAAGGTACTTCTTTTGTGTGTAATAACAGTATTATCATTGTGGATCTCTAACTGTGTTAATTAACATTTATTTTTGGAAAATTCTGTAATGTATTATTTATTAACCAATTGTGACTACTATCATGTGTAATTCTATGTTTTAAAGGGTATTAAAATAAAGCGTAGAGTTTGATGAATATGCACTAAATTGAGAGCAATATACGCTTATTGAAAATAATCAGGGGACTGGCCGTAATGCACTTAGGTGATTAATAATATCTTATAATAACCTTGTGGAATAATGATTACCGGTATCGCAAAACTTAAGTCGAAACTAATCGTGAATTTAATTACTAGCGTTCAATCTTCCTAGCTTAAAATGTCTGCTTCGAGAAAAGACACAGATAAATTGCCACACGGACAATGTGCACATGTGGGCAGTG
Organism: Pyrocoelia pectoralis; assembly: GCA_036250285.1. NCBI lineage: Eukaryota > Metazoa > Arthropoda > Insecta > Coleoptera > Lampyridae > Pyrocoelia > Pyrocoelia pectoralis. Next base: position 14,552,323 of record CM070077.1, read on the forward strand.
AAAAAGAAAAAATTATATTTCAAGACGAAACTGAAGATTCTAAAGAGGGGCAAATCGTTTTTGAAGAAGAATGTCCTAGTAAACTTCCAAAACCTGACATGGGAAAAGAAACTCCTATAGAATTACTAAATAAGAATACAATTTCGGTGGGATTTAAAAAAGGATTTGGACGAGATGCTAAAGGAAATCCTACTCCAGTTTGGGAATAATAAAATGTAAGTAAACTTCAAATCCACAAATTAAAACACCTTACTCCATAAATTATCGGAGATTGAATGTTTTGGTTCAATTACCGCACGCAGCGAGCTGGTCAAAAATCTACGAATTTTTAAAAATCCTATTTAATTGGGGGGGAGGGGGGCTTAAAAACGATTTTTTGCATAACAATTTGAAAGGACTACGTGTTTTTTGCCACAAGGTTTATTTTGACAAGATTTACGGTACGGTACAAGTACAAATTTTTTTCCTTGAAAGACCCTGTATTATTTTCGCAATAAAAGATTAGTAGTTTAACACGAAATCATCGATTTCGATTGTTCCATTTTATTTCATCGATGATTTCCGGTAAACAAACGTGGCTGCTCTTGAGCTATATGATAAAATGTGTTTAATAAAGCTGAAAAAACAAACGATCGGTTGCAAAACGCAACACTTCTCAAACGTAAGATAGTTATTAAATTAATTGTCAACTTCCTAAAAATAAACAATTTAGTCATTACTCATTATGAACTAAATTTGAGCGACCTCGTCAGAATTCATTAAGAATTTCTTTACGCTTGACGAGGTCCTGTTTATTTTTACTGCTTATTTCGTCAACAATAACAACAAATAATAAATTTGAGAAAACCGACTGAAAATTTGGCATTTAAATGGTGCTTCGTCTCTAAAAACCGAATTAAGTCCAAAGTAAAAAATAAATCTATTCATTCTTAAACCGCATTGAAAACGAACAAAATATTGGCACAAGCTGTTTCCACCAGTCACCAGTCTCCGAAATTTTGTGTAACCAAAACTTTACTTTGTTGAGAACTGTCTATTGAATAGTAAGTGAAAGAAGTTTGAAAGTGGATTTACGTAATTATTAACTTCGCGTATCTTTAATGCACTTCGTCCAACATTTTCAAAATGGGTTCCATCGCCGGTTCCTTCTCTCGGGATTTTGGGGGAAAGTGAAATCTGGCGATAGGATAAGTTCTTGCCTCAAAACCCTTTCTTTTTCTGTTGTGAAATCACGTTCAAGGGAACGTCCTGATAACTTTTTGCACATATTCTTCTTTCGTTTCTCCTGTACCCTTTTACGATTGCTAAAATGTGGTACCTCTATAAATAATAATATAATATAATATAATAATATAATAATAATATAATAATTCCAAGTACTAATCGTCATATGCCAACAGCTCCTTGATAATAATATTGATTTTATAATAGCTGTAGTTAAAATTCTGTAAATTAGTGATCTCATTATTGATACGAATGATTTTTTTTACTTGGTACTGATACTACTGGGCAAGGTGGGTTTTCAAGTAATTTTCGATACCTCTCTCCGTTAGTTGTGCAATTACCTCATTTTTTAAAGTTGCGTTTGCTAATATCTCATTATTTTTAAAATTGACTAAACCTCCGTTGGACAAATCAAGGTGAAGTTTTCCAAACTAATATTTTAGTTTAACGCTTTTAAGGTCGCCCTTTATTTAATGGCACAAATTATAAAATAAAGTAGCTTAAGAATAGTATTTAAGCTGAAGGTATGAAATTCCGCATTTTGAAACTATGTAACCTTTTCGTAAGTTATTTGTTGACTCATCTACTCACATTAAACTAAAAGGAACTGAACTGTGGTTTAGTAAATAATTAAATGGGAGCTTTCAGTAAATACGGTCAACATTATATGGACGCCAATGATCACACAATTATTATAAGAAAGCTTCGCGGAATTAGTTGACACTTCATACCGATACTCAATGGTTATGAAAATAAAATCAAATAAATGATTGCAATAGGCATTTTTTCCCGATGTTACTACTCAAATCATCAAACGCATGGGTTGTTCAAGAATGCAGAAAGACGAATCTGAGACAAGCCTCAGAGAGAAGGAGAATAATTACAATCATACTGGTTAGTAGTAGGTGTAAATGTAAAATATACTAGAAATACAATTATACTCTTTACTGAGCTGTTCTGCCAATAATTTATTGTGGTCGTTTGGAGGATCGAAATTTAACAGCTTTTTTCATGTGTTTGGTTCATGGTTTACCGAAGCATGGCAACAATAAGATATGCTCATTAGGCCTAGGGTTTCCCGTTTTTGTATCATCAAGCATCATTTGTGCAAGTGCGATTTCCTGAATTTTCCTCATTCGTGTTCAATTTCTTCTACACCATGGTTCGTTCAAATTTGTTGTTGTTAGATCGCGCTCTACATACTGTTCTCCAATAGTCGCAACTCTACATATAGGCATTTTCCAAGATCGATTTTATCTCTCTTCTTAACTGCCACTTCTTGAATGATATGGTGTCACGTGTCCAATGTAGTTCTGATTGAGAAACGTCTCAAATTTATTTGGCGTAGATTCTATCCCAGAGACAACAACATCAAATGATTCCGTACGTAGGCAGTAGGTTCAAAATCATAATCAGCTATCATATTGTCGATCAAAACGTGTTCATCGTAATGTGTAAGAAGCGACTCATATACTCATATGTAAGAGGTTTTTGATTTCGTTTGCAAGCAATGTTATTTAATTAGAGTATCTTTAGGCAAAACCTGTTCTTAGGTTCAAAAACATATAAGTAATTAAAGTTTTCATGTTCATAAACTAGTGTGAAATAATCTTGCCAATTATAGTAGAACAAATACAAAATGAAAAGCTTTGATATTTACTCAGAGAGATTTACAGTTTTACATGTGCAGGACACGGTTACAAATTTTCAAAAACAATGATTTACTTAATAGTCTTTAATGCAACTCAACATAATTGCTCCTCTGAATACCTACATAATATAAGTTCACTAATTTAATTTTGACTGTTGGTTCAGATTAGTGACAGAGCTATAACCCCTTTACGGCCAAGTTTAAAGAAAGCCCACATTGTGGGCGGGCATGGCAATATCCGACGAGATAAATTTATGTAGAAAGTTGCACTTCAAATGTGAATAAAGAAATGACTGTTAAGGGAGCTTTAATTCTTTAAGTAACGATCGCCATTATGGTTCTGCACTTTTGGACCAACTCTGTGCGTGCTTGCATGTGTTTTGGAACCCCAAACAATAATTCTTCGTCTAAAGGTCGGTTGGGCAACAGTGGTTTAAATCCCAGTTGAACCATTTCCAAAATTACGTTGATGTGGTTGATTAAGTCACAGTTCAGTTTGATAAAATCGGTCCCAAAATGAGTATGTATTTAGAGCCAGTTGTGTTTATTTTTGATAATATCATGTCTCGAACTTATAACAACCGTGCGCTGTTAAGAAATATACTCGCAATGCTCGTGGTATGATGGGTCGGACTGAAAAGGGTCACATTTTGTTTCTATTTGTTTGGAGTCAGTAAATATTTTTCAACGAGCTCCGTTCGTCTGTCCTTGTCCATTAACGGAACTTGGAAACTGTCAAGTTTGAAAATAAAGTGTTACCTTGTGAGTGTTTGTAGGTATCTTCTTAAGCGTAATCGTCTTAATAAATGGTACGTGACCTCGTGCCATTAACGTGCAAAAAGGATATAGGCATATTGTTCATCTAACTAAATGAGGAATTACCCATACCATATCAATTCTTCAAAGTACAGGGTCAAATAATTATGTAGCTCTAATATTCCGTTAAACAAATGATTATAATTAAGAAGTATATGATGGTGTTACCAATTAATACAAGTAACAGTAGGTACCATTTTAAAACACACTCGTATTAAAAAAATGTCGAAATATAAAGACGCTGACATTCTATTAGTTTTTTTGGCTGTGGCATTAATATGGACACCAACTAGTCTTGTTTACTGGAAATTCATCACGATGTGCCTTGTATTTATCGTTCATAAATTAATGTTTGTTAGGAAAAAGGCACTCCCGAGTTAATGAATTTTCATTATTGTTATGCAGATTATCAATTGATTAGGAAATTTACAGTCATCGTGCACTGTACAGCAGGATGCTGTACGATCATAAACCACCAATAGACAAAACGAAAATGTAATTAATGGAATTAATATGCACTACCACAACAGTTGATCTCGTAATAGCCTTGAAGGGCAAAGATTGCCGACATCTGAAAGCTCAAACTTTGTTTTATTCTGCTACTGGAAGCAGTCGCGAAGGTAACCGTTCAATTCAAGTGTGTGAAATGTCTACTGAAAGAGATACAGATAAATTACCTACGGGACACAGTACCCCTACAGGTACTGAAAGGGATAAGATTATATTTAAAGAAGAAGGAAGTGATTCCAAAGATGATCAAATTATTTTTGAGGAAGAATCGACAAATAACCTACCGAATTCAAATTTATCAAAAGAAACACCGATCGAACTTGGTAACAGGAACACAATTTCTGTTGGTTTAAAAGACGGATTAGGAAGAGATGCAAAAGGCAAGCCGGCTCCTGTTTGGAATTAGGCAACTGTAAGTAAATTTCGTTTTCAAGATTTTCTTAACGTCTTTACACTGATATCAGTTATCACAAGAAAGTGGAAGCAGGATAAGTTAATTATATTTAATTACCGCTTATCACGAATAGCTTTCATTGAACTGTAACACCGAGTCGTAAACAGCATTTTTATTCATTGTGCGCATTTTGCACACACTTTCATACGTTTATTACGATTATTTCTATAAAGCTCCTAAAGTGTTAATTGAATAATATTCAATTACCTACAGTTTGCGGATGTTGCAATATCGGTTGATAGTTAATTATTATTCATTAAGTTGAACAAACAAATGTATTTTTAATAATCCTACAATTACGAGTATAAGTATTATGTAATCCCTTAGAAAGAAATATAAGCATGAAATTGCGGTTTGCATTAAAATTGTCATTCGAGGAACCGCATAGCGATAATTGGATGCTACGCCAAAATTTCTTAAAAGAATTTCATTTTTACGAAAATCCGTCATTCGTGCTTTCTTGGTATTAAATCGATAGATATTTACACACTTACTCTAAGAAAAAAAAATACAGAAAATAAAAAACACCAAGACGTAAAAAAGTCACCATAATAAATGGGGAAAAATGTCAAACATTATAATATTTATTTGAAAAACTCTATCGTGTTATTAATTTGATTTCTGAATGTTTATAATTATAATGAACAAATATATAATTGTTTAAATATTTTCGCATAAAAAAGTGCTACAGGCTGTATGGTATATATTGGCTCCAAGGTCTTCACCGATTATCAAAGATCATCATGACATCCATACTTCATAAATTAAGGGGCTAAGGGTTGCATTTCCTCTCTACACTGTGCTATACGTTTTGGCCGTAGGCAGGGGGTGGTTTTGGGGTTGGAAAGGTACTAAGCATCACATTGCTTAATTAAAATTTGCTTTGGATGTTCTGGAGGTCTACTTCCTTTTCAAGAATGCTTGTTATTGATGCTATTGACCTTCCTAATTACAACGGAACTTTATGATTATTGTTATTCATAATAAGTGAGTTTTAAATACAATTACAAACGAATATTTTCAGGATTACCTGCCCCTATTTTGTATATTGGAATTGTAAGCAAGTAAAACAATTTTCTTATTCAGATACAAAAAACTATAGTGCATTTGGTATTGAGCCGAAGTAATAAATCGGCCTGTCAGGCAGATTTCAGTGTAGTAGATGAGAAAACTATATATTGTAAATAAATTCTAATTTATTAATTTATTGTATAGAGTGTTATTGTTCACTCTTTTACAAATTACCCACTTTCGACGCCTATGAACCCTTTGTCGAAGTATTTAGCTGGGAGCTTAACGAGGGTTTCCTATTGTCAACGCGGTCATTTTTAAAGGGCCTTCTATTGTTTGGTGGTCTTAGTACGAAAGAAAAGCGTCATTTTTATTTTATGTTTCCGATATTTGCAAAACTTCTTATTGAAAACTGGTGTGCCGCTCGTATAACAAAAATACCATACTATACTTGAAGTACATAGTTAATTTATTACTTCGGCTCAATACCAAATGCACTATAAGTAAAAAACCAAACAAAAAATGTTGTTTGAAATTTTTAAACGAAACAAAATTTCTTCTATCGGACCTAATTTGTTCCTTTTGAAATGACGCTTCCAAAGATATTCACATCAGAAGTGATCCGAAAACTGTCCGAGTACTAAAAGATTTTGATTACTTTAGAGGAGACATTTCACAGTAAAGTGATTGACAATGTTACCAAAGGATACGGCTTGTTTTTAAACCGCTTTTTCTCAAGTGAAAATAATAATTGAAAAGTTAGAAACAACTAATTTAAATACTATTGGCGCTTTTTCAGTAATTGACAACACAGAAAAAGTTTTCAATAAACACCACGACGAGTTAATCCAAAAATATTAGATTCGCTAAACTGAATTTAGTAGATATCTATTATTAGTTTTTTCGCAAAGGGTTTTTTAAAGTTTTAGATGTCCTGATTAGTTTTTAGTTTTCAAAATCATCCATTTCTTACAATATTTTCTTTTTCTATGTCAAAAGTTCCGATTTCGGATAATAAAAATATGGAAGTTCTAGTGTCACTATATCCTAGTAATAAATCGGACGTATTCAGTTTACAGGGCGAAATGTTCATTAATATTTGTATTGAAGAAAGTTGAAGAAAAGGTTACATCTATGGAAGATATTATGCATATTGCCAGAACAACGAAAGATATTTGTAGATTAAGTTTTGAAATTTGTAACCTTGTTTATACAGCTAGATAATCCGTTGCTACCAACGAGGGCAAATTTAGTACTTTAAAATATATCAAAAATGTCTTAAAATCATCAATCTAAAATGAGCGTTTAGACTCAAAACAGTCCAAACCAATTGACTTTCTACAATTCTCCTTCGATTATATTTTGTTTCCGCTGTTGAACTCTTCAATCTACAAAATTTGTATACATTTTTCAAATAAACTTCAAATAATTCAATTATCTATCATTTATTCAAAGACATTTGGATCTAGGACATTTCACAGCAATCGATCTTTCCACCGCGGTCATTTTACTTCAATGCTGTTCCCTGTAAGGACTGTTCACCACTAGGTCGCCTTTCGCCGCTTTGTGCCACATTTATCGCAGAGGCAATTTAGAATTGTCAAATTGTCAATTGTCAAGGAATTGTCCGTAGAAAGAGTCGTATGAGCAACGATAGTGAAGCTGCACAGCACATGGAGCACTACAAGAATTCGAAATGAATCACTTTTGTACCTATTTGAAAATTTACCGGTGACATTCAAAGTTCAAAGAAAGCGCCACTTGAGAAGCAATGTTAATGAGCTAGGCTAGATCATAAAATTGACTTCATCTATTGATGACATAAATGATATTTTCAGAATATTGGCTGGTGGGTTTGATATTTTCGCTAAACACAAACTTACCATGTACATTGAAAGTGAAGCAAACTTAATTAACAATTGTGTGAAAATAAGTCAGATATTTTGCCGTAATACCTTCAACACTACTTTCCGTACCTGTTCGCCCCACGTGCCTTTGTGATAACAATGATACAAGCCTTTATTTTCTTTCCCATGTGTTGTTGGCAATTTCATTTATTAATCTTTCCTTCTCCTTCTCTAGTGACACTAAATTGTACAAGCTTTCTTCAATTGTGTTGGATCAGCACAGTCCTAGGACCACAGAATTAAATTTAGTAGAACACAAAAGGTTAACGGTTTCACATTTTGTAAGATTCATGGTATGATTTTCGTACTCACTGTGTCTGTTTGACAACATTCTGGCTCTTGACTATATAGCATCATGCAAGTCCATTTGTAAAGATATAAAAAATATTGAAAACGAGCAAATTGCCTCCTCGTCGCTTTGCATGCTTTTTACATTTTCGCCAACCTCTACTTGCATATAAGACCATTTGGCAATCACAATGACAAATCACTAAGTTGACCTTAAATGTCCATCTAATGGTTGTAGATAATAGTGACTTTTAGTAACAATTGCATCATATACAAAGAGAGAAATACACATCGCACACAAATTGTCATACCCTTAATTTAATTACAAAGGTTCACTTAGCGTCTTCAACGTGTCCAAGATAAGGATGAACAGCATGGGGATCTTTAAAACGATAAGAGATACGAATGCGGTTAAATTAGAGAAAAGTTGTAAAAGTGTGTAATACATCGTTAAATTCGTAATAAAAAACACTATCGAATACAGGGTGTTTCGTTGGTTGCGGCAATATTAAAGTTGATGATGGTTGCTCGAAGACGAAACGTCGAATAAAAAATTTGAAAACGCCATCTAACGGAATTCAAAAAGTGACAATGAATAAGTGTCTTTGGTTTTTAAAAATCTTTTAAAATAAGGAACGAATTACGAAAAAAGAAAAACCCAAAAATCGCATTTTGTTTTCAATCTCGGAAACGATAAACAATAATGAACTTTTGCAAACTAAATGTGAACATGCCCTAAATTATACAACTTTTCTCTAATTCAACCGCCTTCGTATCTCTTACCGTTTTCAAGATCCCCATGCTCTTCATCCTTATCTTGGGCACGTTGTATACATTTTATTCATATACATAATTGTATATGATTTTATTCTACAATAATTATAATTATATGCATGATCCTACTGAAAGTTTGCCTCAATGGGTAAATACGACAGCAAAAGCTAACTACTCCTGCAGGCAAAAGTTGCATGTACACTAGCGAAATGCAAATTGATCTAGGGTAGCCAAAAATTTACCTCCGTCTCGAATTTCAGTCCAAAGCTTAAATAAATTTGGGCATATTAGTCACTTTGTAAAAAATGCATGTAAAACTGTCATGGATTCTGGTCTGGATTTCGATGGGAGGGTGGGAAAACCCACGCGCACCTAGGCCATCTATTCGTGCCCTTTGTGCTACCTCCCTGATTAGAATTGTTCGACCCCGCAACGTCACTCAAGCCATCCCACACGTGAGATAAACCTGAGGATGCTGGACGGGGAAGCGGCTCTAATCTTAGCCATGTCCGGCCAGGATTCTCCTAACATGGATCGTCTTAATTGGACAAGTACGGGACATTCACACAGTATGTGTTGCGCCGTCTCGTCGTCTGTGTAGTATCCTCTACAGGATGGTGAATCTACCAGGCCCGTGCGGTGCACGTGCTTGTTAAGTTTACAGTGTCCAGAAAGTATACCTACAAGTAGCCGCAGGTTTCCTCTGGATAGCCCTGTACATGGAGTCGTACATATTCCGTATTTGAAGGACTGGATACATTGCCGATGCGATGCGGTACATGAGGTATCGGTAAAAGGAGTAAAAAATGAGGAGGGGGCCCTCAGAGTTAAAAAGTTCGGTAAAAGTCTAGACGCAGCTTTGAATATTTATTATTATATTATATAATTATATTATTATTATATAAACAAGTTTCAATTTTCATTGAGACTTCGTATCGAGATAGAAAAGATTTTGTTTCTTCTAATTTCTAATTAGAAAATCATTTTCTTGGCCAAGCGCAGCCGGTTAGTGAGCCGAATTGGCTTGAAAAAAATTTCCACATCTACCATGTGACCTCTATAATTCAAGTGTGGTTACAGCAGGGATGCACAGACCGCGGCCCGCGGGCCGCATGCGGCCCGCCGTTGTTTTTCTGATGGCCCTCCTCATCTCATTTCACAAATAAAAATAAAAATCGCTTGACTAATGAAAATTTAGACTCAATTTTGCGCTTGGCAACCACAACAATTGACCTAAATATTAAAAAAATTGTTAAATCGATGCAATGTCATCCATCAAATTAAAATATTTAAGTAGTTTTTTTGCAAAAATTGGCACAAATATAATAAATAAACATTTGTTTGAATTGAAATTAAGACCTTTTCTAATAAATAAAAATAAATAATTTTTTTGCGGCCCGCCCCTCAATAATATTTACTATGTGTGGCCCTTGGTCTAAAGAAGTCTGTGCACCCCTGGGTTACAGTAACGACAAAAACACATCTGTTATCGATTTGACTTTAGCCTTAATGCGCCTAACGTATAATTTCCAAGTAAGACAATAAGCGAATCCTAGATCTGCAGTTTCATTGACTAAAGCATCGTGCATCGGGCATGAGTTAATAAAGTAATGTAATAATATTATAAAAAAATCGTACTTAAGGTACTTAAGATCGCATTGTATTTATAATTACATCAATAGCGGTCAATTTTATGAGAAAATGGAGTGAAATTGCAGCAGCGATGTGAAGTATTATAATCATAATCCATGTTACATATATGATTCATGAAAAATTGCGTTGGGAAATCTAATCAGTAAAAGATAGAGCGGAAAGGTGAATTAAAGTAAATGAAACTTATAAAACGCGCAATTACCTAAATAATAATTGTAACAATAACTACGTTTTTCTAAAATTTAAACGTCCTTGGATGGATGTATATTATATTGTTGGTAGACCTGTTCCGGAATTACATCCTAGAAGGTTACCGAATTAATTATGTAATAATTACTGAATCATTTTTTGACTAAAGGAAGTACATATTCGATTAGTTGCGGATACCTGGTATTTTCATAGCATAAAAATTTATAGATATCTGGAATGCGTAGCACTAGCACAGAGATATGGTCCCCGTTAAATATAGTATAAAATCAACCTGAATGTCCATTTTAAAGCACTTGAGTCTCGTGTAACGTTAGTGGGAAGAAGTCGCGTGGTAAGTAGTGGTTTATTACTAAATTATCGTGATCTCGTCCTTTCATTTTTACACAGTTTTACGATACCTAACCATGTCCGAAGGCCAAACAAAAACAGAGACAAAACTACCATCAAGCATGGCGCCCCTTCCCTCCGTACCTTTACGACCTGAAGATTTACAAGAAGTTATCGAAGAACCTGTTGTTAAGAGCAGACGGAAAAGAAACGTAATTAGTGTACCACTTCGTGGAAAATTCAGAGATCATAAGGGCAACGTCGTGAAACCGTTTGAATGAGTTTTAATATTTAAAAATCGTATGTATTATATATAGGTACACCTAATTTAAAAAATGCACGTGCCAATTTTAAAAAAATATTTATTGAAAATATGCCAAAAACTTGTTTACGTCATCAATATGCAATATCTCTACATTTGTATTTATTTAAATACGCTATTAACAGAACACATATTGGTAGTTATATGAATAAGCATTACATACTGCCCAAGTTAAAATTAAGTGTCCCTTATTTATACAAATTCAAATTTGAAGGCGTGTTATGGATTGAAGAATAAATTAGCGTCGTAATATAATCCCAGTTCCATCATTTGACCGAAAAAATCTATATTCACATTTGTCATTGATGTCGCTGTCTGTTAAATAATTTGTAAAGGTCAACTTTGCATAGGAATGTCCAATTTTAAAAGGCCATAAACACATCGTGCTTCTACATAATTTTTCATTGTTCCTTCATTTATATGTACATAAATCAAAATGCGCGCAGCCTTTATATGTAATAAATCATTGAAATGACTTCTCTTGAAATTCTTCTCTGGTATGGATTTGCGGAGGATTCTTCTTCATCTCATCACATCGATACCTTTGATGAACAAATGATAAATGCAACAATCTGCAAACTGTATGCAACGAAAATATTACTTCATTCTGTTGTGATAAGACCGTCGTAGTCGTATCTCTATCAGATCGATCACATTCAGATTATCTTCCTATTGAAGTTATTGTGATTGGGTTAAAGTATGCAAACTGTTGAGGCCTAAGAAGCTGTATTAATTATTAAAATGGAGTGATAAGTATTGTAACTCTCCCTCTCCTCATGAAACCGTCTTTCGGGTATTTTCACTTGTTCCTCAGTACCAAAACACTTACACTGTCTAGAAAAGTTTTCTTATGGCGGAAGAGGCAATGTTAACTTGATACAAGGTCTGCAATATATGCTAATAGTGCATCGGATCTTGAGTTTCAGCAGCAGCAACATTCGGCCGTGCATTACCATGAAATAATACCTGCAACGAGCTTGATTATGTGCCACATGTGCCAATCGAATCTGATTAACAATACTATCCACTTTCGCACACAGCGTCGCCGTATCCGCTTGTAAAAATCGGTAGCTTGAATGTTTCTTACTGACGCTGACCATATTTTAAAATCAGCAAGCTGCTTATATTTACACTTTAACCGCACACTACAAAGCTTATAGGTTTGGCGTTTTAAGAGGTTGACGCTATTCCAAAGGTTATGGATGGTACAACTTTTTTTGATTTCGAACTGAACTAATATGTCATGTAATACGAAGGACAAGCCGTTCTTATTGAGAATGAAGAAATTAGGTGGGCCTTGAGGAAGAATATGTAGCCTCAGTACGAGAAACTCATTAGATTACTTAACATTTACCGCCTCATTGGCTTATTTAGCTTAAATAGCATTTGAAAAAGATAGTTTTAAGTTTCGCAATTGTATGAAGAAATGGAATTAACCCGACAACATTTTCGCATAATGATTTATTATGACTTATGACTTTAATTTTTAATAAAGGTTTAAGAGCGAAGAAAGCTTAAAATCAGCATTTGGCGATTAAGGCTCTTTCCTTGGCAACAATTTACAGATGGTACAGAGAATTCGGACATGGAAGAACTGCAATTGATCATCAGAAAAGCGCAGTCCCTCCGATTACCGCTGCGATAGGAAAAAACATTGCTGCCATGAAGAAGATTATGGAAGCAGATAACGAACTGGTTACGCCGTAATAGAGGCTCAAGTGGAATTGGATCCTCATCTGTGAAAACAATCATATACGACCACCTTCATCTGCACAACGAGTACAAATTTGCCACGAAATTCTAACGTTGCTTAAGAATGGTGGACACCAAATTTTGTCAAATATTGTTATCTTACATAGATATAAATATGTTTTGTATTAACGGCAGAACGTCTTCGTTGAGGGTTAATAAAGGTAAAAAATGTTACTGCCAATAAGTTATTTTATACTCTCATAACAGTATAATCGTCTTAACATTTAGAACAATTTGACGACGTTTCGCCATAAAATTATTATCTTCCTAATTATAAACATTACGTGTACAAAATTCAGCAATTATGTTTAAAGTTAATTATGGGTAATGCAGCGCATAAAAAGATAAGCATTCCTAATGGGTTTTTTACGCTTTTTAACATAATTTAAAAAATATTTTAAAGAACAAAAATAATCTTAAATATTTAGTAAACATTATACCCCAATTTTTCTCGTTACGTTTAATTCGTGTTTAAAATATAATTTATATTAATATCCATGGTTTGCGTAATACATATTACTCAATGGTAATACTAATAAAGTATATTGGTAATACGGCGAGTGTGCTCATATCTCGGAATATTATATATTTCTGGTGTCCCTGGCCTTGTGGCATAGTAGTTGCTTGAATTACATTTCATTAGATGCACAATTGCTTTACCTCTTCAAGAATATTCTTTTATGTCATATACGCATATTGTGCTGTAATCACTTGGTAGTCGTAAAAATTCATTGTATATAGACGGATCTCACGGCTATCTTCCATTCCCTCAAAACGGAATCCAAATATGGATTGAAAAATCTAGCTTTATTCTCATTGAATATTTCTTTAATCATATTAATCAGGTCCTTAGACGTTTTTTTCTTACTAATTCGCTACGCAGTTTTTTCGACATTTTTTCAAAGATCCTGCCCAGAGTGTAAAGTGATGTAACCTGCTTGCGAATATTAAGAATATCCTCTGAATTTAAGTTTCACGCTAAATGTACTTCTTGCCATAGTGGATTTTAATGTGGTAAGTACATACATTGAAAGTGTATGAAAACCTAAAAGTGGAAGGTAGAAGTAATAGAGATGGATTTCCTGAGACGCAGTACCAAGGTATATTAGAAAGAAATCGAAGCTTAAAATGGTTCTGACGTGTGCCACGAAGAAGAAAAGGACGGCGTAAAATGAACGGAATTGAAAGATAAGAAGAAGGGCGAGAGAACGGCATCTAGAAGAGCAAGATCGGAAAAAATGGAGGTGGAACATTAAAACGTGACTATAACTGCAATAATCCTACGTACATTATAAGTTAACATCGGCCATTTCATCTGATATTCCTGTACCTGTTTCCCAAAAAAATTATCCAAAACTAAATCACCCGATTGAATTCTAGAAGGCTTAATGTATCAGAGTTTTCTGTGCTTTTGGATTGAAATTTTGACCGGATCTGTATTTAAAAAAAATATTAGTCAGTTTTCCAGGATTCCCGATTGCTTTGTTCTGTCGAGCTTTGACGATTCATTTTCCTCCTAAAACTCATTCTTCCTTCTTTGTTACTGTACGCCATTATACTTTTTTTTGGAAACGTTAATATCTTTTTATGTAAAGCTGAGCGTCAAGAAAAACACTTTTTTACTGCTTTCGAACAATGTTTCAATGGTTGGTGTTTACAAATTGCACACTCCGGTATAAACACTACATAAAACTATGATAAATAATAGATCGTACTTTTATTTTTTTTTATTTTGGAAAGGAAAGTTTTCCTCTGCTTTTAAAAAACCATTGTTTAAGTTATATTACAATATGTTGACGTTTCGCCTAATATATTGTATAATAGGCATATTCATAACATTAGTGTTTATTTGAATATTATCTCCTTTAATTGGATCACCTTAGTTTGCTCTCCTTACTACAGGAGCCTTCAAGAGGAGTTATGTGCGGTACGGGTACCAGTGGATTATTAACCCGTACCGCACATAACTCCTCTTGAAGGCTCCTGTACTAAGGAGAGCAAACTAAGGTGATTAGTGTTTAAGTATAAAAATCAAAATTTGTAGGAGATTAATTGCGTAAAATTTTGTTAAAATTAACTTGAAAATTGGTTTAAAAACATTTGGAGGGAATTGGCACCTCCACTTTTTAGGAATTAAAACAGATTGTGCTGCTGCTTGCGTAGGTCGTCTGCCCGTCAGAACCCATTTCTGTACATTTTTGAACTAATTTCAAGGGAATCTTCTTACAGAGATAGAACTTCTGGAACAATTAGAATGTATAACTATTGGCGATCTTTCCAGAACTGTAAAAAATGTATTTACAGAACAATCAGGAACTTCCTTATTTTTAAATTCAATTTTTTAGACCTAATTGGTGGTTATATTTATACAACATTGAAAATGCCGGCAAACTTAAATTTACAGGTATCTGAAATCTGAAAATGTATCTAAATTGTACCTACAATATGCTAAGTTTTATGATGGCATACACTTTTCCAATTTTCGATTGTAAAATAATAATAATTAAAATGAAATAAAATTCAACACAGAAATTAACTATCATTTTTAATTCATCTTTCTGTTTCAGGTTACAATTCTGCTTGGGTGATGGTGTTTCAATGGAATACACGATTAACTACTTTAACTTTTAATCAGTTAAGATTCTACCATTATATTCTTTAATATGTTCTGACCTTAATTTAAGAGAATAATTCAGTGCAAATTTATATAATTATAACTCTCATATACCCATACCACAGAAAACATAATACAGAAGCGACACTCGTTTGATGTTCGTTTGACAAATCCTGGTGACCTTCGCCATTTTGTTGTTAGTACTTTACGTGGGAAATTTAAAAACACTTTAGTTTTCAGCATCTACTTCTCTGGATGGCAACGATATTTCGCAAATGTTAACTTAATTTTTAATAGTTTACATTTGCGAAATATCGTTGCCATCCAGAGAAGTAGATTAATGCTGAAAACTAAAGTGTTTTTAAATTTCCCACGTAAAGTACTAACAACAAAATGGCGAAGGTCACCAGGATTTGTCAAACGAACATCAAACGAGTGTCGCTTCTGTATGATGTCTTCTGTGCCCATACATTGCAAAATTATTTATTATTGCTTCATTATATATGTTGTATCTTATATAAATAGTGTGTAGTAAAACTAAATACGGATAAATCGTAGTTTCCATTTAGATAACTGTTACATATCTCATACTTGAGAGGTTCTTCCATTCAGAATGAATCTAAAGAAGTTAAATAAAAGTATTTCACTGTAACCGCTCCCTCATTAGTCATTACCTACTTAAAACTGGTAGGTACCTAATAAAATAAATCATAATGACGTCTATCATTCAATTGAAAATTCTGCGTATGACATTGTGTGCTACAAACATGTATTATTCCACTTAGATATAGACACAGGTCTTCAAAAATGTCATTTACAGTTAATCATTTCTTCATTTTTTTGTGCGTGGTACACTGTTTGATTGATTGCGTTGACAGTGAAGGTAAATGTAAATTTTGTATGTACATTTAAATTTAGTAAATTGAAGCAGGTTTTGGAGAAGTGATGAGTAATTCTTCTGCAAGTGCCCCGCTACACGAATCTGCGAAAAATATTACCGAAAAGCCAATTGGATGGTATCTTGAACCTGAAGGAAAAAATTTAAATAGATCACTGTCATTTTGAATAACGGAGTAGATCTTTTTGTAGTAGTTGCTTTCTATTTTATGAGAGGAAATTGTATAGCTATGTGAAGTGTAATAAAGTTTTCCTGGGTGGCATTTGATTTATTTGCTACCGGAAAATATTACCTAAATTAGATGATAGTTATGGAAGATGGTCATTTTCCAAGAAGCAGAAAAGGTGAGCCGCTTCTTCAATTGAAAAAGAAGAAGACATTACAATTGTGATATTTATTAATTAATTGCGGGATGGAACTCAAGAAAAATTTACAAAAATGTGTTAGTTATACATACCTTGGGGAAAATCTAATGTAGGTAACTGATACAGGTTTGGAGATATAAGACTTGTACCTCACCATTTGCACACGATTACTCAAACACAATTTCAACGAAAATAGAAGAGGATCAGAAATAAGTACCAACAGTGGAAAGTTTTGTAATCAGGATTTAATGGTTAACTTTATTGAATACCTTACCAAAATGCCTTCTAATTGTAGATTATATTCAAAGCAGTGTTGATGCTAAGTTATCACTTATGAGGTTGTACATGTCGACCGGTTTGAAAAAATCATGGTGTTCTATTATGATACCTTTGATTTGTGAAGTACTAAATTACTAACAATTTTGTCTAAAAATTTAGGGATCTCAGGGAAAAGTCCTGAGTTAATGGATTTCTCAAAAAAAAGATAAAGAGAATACGCGAGTGTGCTTTTAGAATGTTGAAGTACATACGGCGTAATCCAATCGGATCCAACAATAAAACCGGCTCTAATTCCAAAAAGACTTGTTGGGGTTGTATATACTTGTGTATTTCTAAAGATATAATAAATAGGTACTGATTGATTGATTGATTGACTTAGGGTTGTAATCTTTATTCTTTATTCCACAATGATACACTATTATGAAGGGCGCATGTAACGCAAACATCCTGTGTTCAACCCGCCATCTTTTTGCTTTAACAGGCACTAGAGTTCTGCTTACCTTCAAGGGGTGGGGGCACTCGGGTGACATCCTAAGGATCTCATGCGAGAATAATCATCATGAGGTAATGCAAAGAAACTGTCTACCAAGGTTCCCTAAGGCTACCATTAGGGCCCTGGTGAATTAAGCGAAAATTAAGCAGCGCCTATGGAAGTACAGCATGGGCAACTTCCCGATTACAAAGCGAGGTAAGTTTTGCAAAAAAAAAAAGACAGGAGATTCCTTTCATTCAAGAGCTACGAATTGTTAAATCAAGGTTTTGTGGTCTTGGGAGCACAAAATATATCGTTTTCTTTAATAAAAGCCTGGAGGACATGCGTATATTATGTTCCCCGCCACATTAAAGCTTGTATGTTAGATTACAGAATGATTTATTGGGGGTTACCGTAATCCTAGGGTAACGTGTATTCCCCTATAAAAACCTATCCCTGAGGAAAAACCAACACGGCACCTTCCTGAGGGACGTGTCTCGAGTCCAGGATGTAGTCGATCTTCTTTCGAACTCTAACTGCTAAAATTCCATATAACCACTCCATAAGGCGTTCCAAAAGCAAAAAATCCAGCACAAACAGTTCGATAAGGTAAATAAGATCACGTCATGACGGCCTGGGGGGGGGGGGGGGCCTTTAAGGCAATATAAAAAGCATATTGGAAGGCGTCAGGCAGAAGCGTGGAAGATATTTTGCAGCTGTATTGAATCCTCCTCTGAATCCCCCTTAAATAAAATCTTAACCAAAAGAATCACAGTTAACGTGTCTTTCGTGCACGAGCTCAGTGCGAACAGTTCCTAGAGCCACCATGGAGGTTCTCTGGGACTAGTACAAAGCATAGCGTGTTTTGGGTGAACAAGCTCAATGCAAACAGTCCCCATAGCCACTATGGAGGCTCTTCTGAGACTGGCTCCAATGAATCTTCATATGCAAAAGTGGGACGTCTTGATAGTCTCGTGCCTAAAAAGATGGAGCTGTTAAATAACAGAGGTATTCAGGTAAGACACTTTCGAATTCTGGGCGAGGATTGCATAATCTTGGAACAGGGATCGGATGACTATTTCTATAGGAAAAATTATTGTTTATAACAACTCTCAATGCACTAATAGCTATTTATATAACAAGTTGCAAAATGAACGTGTTTTTTGCACTAGATGTGAAATTGAATCACGAGCGTAGCGAGTGATTCAACACATCGTGTGCAAAAAAGACGGAGTTTTGCAACGTGTTTATACACAAGATTCATCTTCATTTTGAATTTATTTGACTTGGTAATTATTTGACGTCGGATATTTTCAAAACAATCCTTGTTTGTTACTATGGAAATAAACCATCACAACAATGAAATCTCATTTTGTCACTGAGTGACAAAAGGTGTTTTCTTTTTGCATCGCCACAGGGTTAGGTAAAGTTGCAATCATCACGTGATTAAAGCGCCTTGCGTCATGTAGACATTTCTGCCTCAGGTTAATCTAAAACTTAAATAAAACTTTTAAAACGAATAGGGTTATTGAGAACTGAGTCAAATTATTTTTATAAAACGAATGGTGTGTTATTGACAGAGCTAACTTAGGTCTACCACAACGTGCAAAAAAAAACACCTAAAATGAATAACATTTTGTCACTGAAATGAGTGACAAAATGATGACATTTCGTAACTGAATTGCAAAAAAGTATTTTGACTTTCCTTTTTGAAGCGGTTCTAAATTCTTGGCAGCAATTGACACGAGCTGCTTTTCAGTCAATAAAGTCCGCCAGGAAATTAATCTACTTAGAGCCAATTCATCACGTAGGATCTCTTGGTTTACTTGGTCAGTCCATGTTGGAATGCGCAGTCTAGTGTACCAACGAGAAAATGTTGAATGATGTGGTCCTTCATCACCGAAATCAGAAATCAACTGAGCGAGATAATCCTCGAAAATTGTGAAAAATTATGACACGAATGTTTTCTCTGCTCAATGTAACTATTTTGACTGAGTTGAAAAATGCAATTATTAGCCACTTACCGTAAAGTAGGTAGGTACTGTGATAAAGCTGTTTGAACTAATTGCATTATAGCCTTCACTCAACACTCATTTCATCTCCCTACCTTGAAACATGGAACATGCGGTCATTCCTTCTTAAGCATTAACTCATATCATAAATTGCCCTTTAATTTGTTTACACATATAGGAATGGTTGTAGCTGTAAAGATTGTTTTCGTCAATGCATTAAATGCCACTTTCAACGTATTGAGAGAAACTGAACTTAGAACAATGAACTGCTTTTGAGCTCTATCTGTCAAATGTGCAATTCTTTGGTAACTTACTTAATTAATTAATGTTAACAATAAATTGGGTCCAGAATTTCATAACATCTCCTCAGTTCCATGATTATCTTTAGTTCATATAGCGTTGAGTTACGTGCTATATTTATTGTAAATACTTAAGCACATAAAATAACAAGAATTCTCTTAATTGGGTAACCCGTTAAACAGAGTTATCTGCGGTTATGTGACTGCTGATAACCACATGTTGTTCATTTGTTGTAACCACCTGCATTTGACATGATTTCGTATAATAATTATTAGTGCACTTGTATTTCGTTTTGCTATCTATGCCACAGTTTTCAGTAAAAATGGTTCAAAAACAACTTTCAGTTATATCTTATCTACCGTGATCTTGCGAAATTTTAGGACGGCTCCTTCTGAGCAAAACTGATAAAACTTTTTAGAATTTTTCCGTTACTGAAAACATTTGTTGTCACTTTTATTTGCCATTTCTTCCACCTACTTTATTTGCAATTCAAGGTGACGGAAATGTTACTTTAAGATGTGATTCATTAGCAATTAAAGCTTTATTGCGTGTAGAATTGCTCGAACCTTCTGCATAATGTAAAAAATTCATGGGAAGTTAAAGGTGGAGAAAGGCAACGTAAAATTGCAAATGAAAAAAACAGATAAGGATAAATATTGATGTAATTAGAGACGGACCAGAAAACCAAAGATTTGTCAAATTAAGGACTGCAGCCTGCAGCTGCTAAATACTGTACTAACTCAATTTACGACATTTTTAGCTGTTCCATAATTTAGAGAAGACCCTGTTTCCTTAACCTAGGATATTAGCCATGAAGCTAAAGTCATTTTATATTCACATTTGCTGTGCTTGTTGAACAATTTGCGTTGACACACCGACATTATTCATAATTTTGTGTTTTTGAAAAAAAACGTGCGATTTATTTATGGGGATTTAATGGCGAAATACTTAATAAGACACTATAAAATCGTCTCTATTCCATAATCGATCTGAGCTACATTACGTCTACCATAAGTCATGTTCCTTAAGAAGTACTTAACAAGCATTTTTGCCGCATGATTTCATTCCTTGTTTTCAGAATCTGGAAAGGTTTACGGGTTCCTGGACTACCTACTACAAAAAATGAAAGAAACCTATTCTAAGAAGAGGGTGGTAATACGAGCGAGAGGAGGTACCGATTTTTATTGGGGACATTGTGCCCATGGGTACTGATAACCACAAAAGCGACTTCGTCCATTCAGGATTTCACATAAAGGGAGCATCATTACAAAGTAAAAATATAAATTGCATGGAAAATGTTCTGATCGTTAAGCCTATAGTAGTAGATTTATTGATTAAGTTTTGTTAATATTACCTTAATCGATTAGCCAAAAGATCTTAACATAGGTAGGAGAAAATGTTGTAGAATTGGTTAGGTAGGTATATCCATCGATATTTTTTCGCAGCAAGCTTTCCTTGTTCACTTTTGTAGTTTTATTTTTAGAGAAAAAGTGTCACTGTGTGTCGTTGCACGAATATGCTGCTTTGGCACTGTCCTTACTGGAAGTTCGCCAAGTTGCTGTAAGTAGTATAAGTAGCAAAACAATTAAATGGCTTACTGGAGTATGAACAGCCACTACTCAAAACAATAAAGCATGAGCTAAGTAGGACAGCACATCACGAATGGTGGAGCGTAAAACATTACGTGAGAGACATTCTACAAAATAATTCCTTTCGTTAGAGAATTTTTGATTTTAACTTACCTCGCTGTTTCACGGATGTTAAATCCATCAAACTATGAGTATTAATATTATTTATTCATTTAAATCCATTCCCTAAAGGAGGCTGAGGGCATCAACTGCTTTGGTTATTAGCACTACCCTTACTAGAATTTTGCCCGATTAAGGAAATTTCACCCTCAAACAGGAATCTTTATCGTGACGAACATCACATCGACACGTGACCTACGATTTAACTTCCTACCCGAGAAGAAGGTGTTTTTCAGTTTTCTCCCCTTTAGAAAAACGGCTACTTTGGCCGGATTCGAACCCGCGCCACCCGAGCGAAGGGTAAAGACGCTTACATTAGCTGAAATTTATAATCTGATTTTATGACGAAATTTTCCTAATATTCATATAATGTTAAATCCTTTGGAGGTAAGGTAATAACTATCAACCGTTTTTTCTCCTTAAAAGAACATCATTTATTAACAAATTAACTACATAACATCTTACCTTAAAAGAAAATCGGTTTTAATAGTATCTTACTTAACGAACGCTAAGACACAATAATATAATAAACTTAATGATTTTTTTCTAATTCTTATTTTGACATAAGCGAAACTATACTAAAACAGCCAACTTAATAATTATATCTAAAATGAAATCATTCAATTTTACATCTCCCCCCCTCGAAAAGGCAAGAGCTTACTACTATGTACAAAATTGTTGGATGAGCGATTGCCACCACTAACCTCATAAATGGTTGAAGATACTTGGTTTAAAATTTTAAAGGGTCCTTTTCGAATTGGATCTAACTTTGATCTATTAAGACGGTTACCCAATTCGACATAAACTAATTCGCCCACTTGAAAATTATATTCTTTTTTATTTTTGTCAACTCTAAATTTATTTGTTGTGTGACATTTCTGAGAATTCGTTAGTGCCTGTTTTCTGTCCTGTGCCAAATCTTGTTGTTGACAAAGAGTTGGTGGAATTATCAAGGATTGTTTTCCTGTAAGTAAATACCTTGGGGAAAATTTCGTTACACTGTGGGTAGTACGATTGTATTCTTCTGTACATTCATCCGCTAAAGTGGACCACGGACGTTGTGGATTCTCATCAATTTTACAGCGAATGCGGTTTACTAATGTTTGATTTAGACGTTCGTTTAAACCGTTTGAAAAAGGACAGTCTACAGCTGTATAAATTACAGTGACACCATAGCTACGCAGAAAGTTTTTAAACTGTTTTGAAGTAATACTGGCGTATCGATCTACTAAAAGAATTTTACATTATTCTTCTTAAAAATAGGTTGTAAGAATTTAATTAGGTCTTTTGCCTGTTGGCCTTTGGAAGAATGTGTATATGCAAATCTAGTAAAATGGTCAGCCAAAAGATGAAGGTAACGTTTTGGTGAACGATTGTTCGAGAAACCTCCAATAGTATCAAGTGACATGATTTCATATGGTTCTTTCGCTGGACCTAACTGTGATAGCTTCCCAATTTCCCGACCTCTTCTCGATTTATTTCTCATACAAATATCACATTGGTTACAAAATTGTATTATAATTTCATCCATATGTTTAAAATAATAAAAAGGCCTTATTTTAGCAATCATGTGACTGCTACCAATATGTCCATAGTGTGAATGAATCTTCTTTACTAATTCTAAACCAAAATTCTTAGATACAAAAATACGCTCTCTATTTCTTAACCTTTTGTATAAAAGTTCACCCTTTTTATATGTTTTTTTGTCGAGAGAAAGTTCTTCTTGGTTATTTAATTGATCTTGTTTTAGATCATTGATTGTTATTAAATTAACTACTTGAAGAACGTCATCTGAGTTTTCAAAAGACTCCAAAACTGGATTTCTTGAAAGGGCATCCGCTTCTTGATTTGTTTTCCCTGATGAATATTTTATAGTGAAATCATATTGCGAGAGATAGTATACTAGATCTCCCAATTCTTCATCAGTTCTAGCTTTTATTTTTAGATTTTCTAAAGGCTTATGATCTGAAAATACTTGGAATTTATGACCTATTAACCAATGTTGCCAATAGCGTAACGCTTCTTTTATTGCAAGGCATTCAAGATAAACAGCCTTCTTTTTAGCTTGAGATGGGGTAAATTTTTTTGAAAAATATGCTACAGGGTGTAGTTCACCGTTATCTTGAATTTGTTTCAAAACTGCCCCCACTCCTAAAGAACTTGCATCAGTAAATAGAAACGTCTTTCTCTGTGGATCAAAAATTGATAAAATAGGACTTTGACATAAATATTCTTTTATTTTATTAAATGTGACGTCACATTGGTTATTCCATTTGAATTCTGTATTTTTTCTTAAAAGTTGATGTATTGGTTCCATTATTCTTGTGTAATCTGCAATGTATTTATGATAAAAGTTTATTTTCCCTAAGAACTGACGAATATTTTTTTATTTTGAGGTTTAGGAAAATCTTTGATTGCTTTCAAGTTATCATGATGTGGTTGCACTGTATTGTAAGTCAGAACATGACCTAAATATGTCACCGACAACTGAGCAAAATTACATTTTGATAATTTTAATCGGAATCCTTCCAAATTAAGTGCATAAAGTAATTTATTTATGTGATTTAAATGCTCATCAAAATCTGACGAAAATATTAAAATATCATCTATATAGTTAATGCAAAAATCTTGAAGTTGATATCTACGAATAGTGGTAGCTAGAATTGGTTGAAAAATAGCAGGCGAAATTTTTAAACCAAATGGTAGAGACTTCCATTGATAATGACCAGATTGTGTAACAAAAGCTGTCTTATAACGATCTTTTGATCTAACTCGTATCGACCAAAATGCGGAGTTAATATCCAAAACTGAGTACCATTTGCAATTTCGTGCCTTTACTATAATGTCTTCAATTCTAGGAAAAGGTTGTGATTCCGGCACTAAAATTTTATTCAATTCACGGAAATCAATGCAAAGTCTTGATCGTCTACCTTCTTCTTTCTTATATGCCAAAGTTACTGGTGCAGCAAAGGGAGATTGAGATTCTTCTATCAATCCTGCTTCAAGCAACTTTATAATTTGTCCCTCTATTTCTTGTTCATCCGGAATGGAGCATCTATAAGGTTTTTTTGAAATGTATTTATTTTCCAAAAGTTTGATATGAGCCTCTTGATTATTTACATGCCCTACATCATATTTATGCTTTGCAAAAACTGATAAGTGTTCATTGATTATATCAGAAAGTCTCCTTATCTCATCTTTAGTTAAATGTTCTATTTTATTTAAATAATTCGAAGAGTTGTTTTTAATGTTCTTATCCATTACGTTACCAAATTTTCTTGGCTCATTATAATTAATATTCCCCCACCGAATATTCTTATCTGTTAGTTTTTCAATATGTTCTATACTATTATCATTTACCCTTTGGAAAATATTCAAATAATCATCTTGCATTAAACGAAATTTCTGAATTGCATCTAGACCCAGTAATATATCATATGAAAAATTATCATTCTTAATTACATTGACTTCGATTTCTTGTTCTATTTTATGGATCCTTATAGGTAATTTTATTTTATTGTAACATTTTTGCACACCACTAATTGTTTTAAATGTTTGATCATTTTCCCACATTTTATCTTTAATGTCTTCTATAATTTTTGAATTTATTAATGTTATATTAGATCCACTGTCATAAATCCCTGTAACTTTATTATTATTGACTGTAACAGTTAATCTAATTAGTGGTGTGGTATTTAGTTTTTTGTTCTTCTTGAGCATTTACCGCAATTTCATTTATTTCTGTGAAATTTATATTTTTCTCTTCCTTTCTATGATCTTTGTATCTACAATATTCTATTGGATGAAAACGTCCAGGGTAACCTCGCGACTCACAAAAAATGCATGCTTTTTTTTCAGACGATTTCTTTTCAGAAAAACGAGGATCAATTTTATTAGTAGAACTTTGCGATCTTACTTCTATTTTCTTGTCTCTAGGATATGTTCGAGAATACCGACGTAATTGACTCATAAGTTTTTCAGTCGTATTTATTTCTTCTTTATCTAGACGATCCTGTATTTGATACGGTAGACCAACGACAATATGGTTAATACGTGATGTGTCTGACATCAAAGGTTCTGTTTCTAACAACAATTTCTCTTTTTTTAATGCATAATCCAGAAATGAACCGCTCATAAATTTGAAAGTATAAGCAGAATATACTTTACGCCAACTTTTATCGCTATAAGTTTGTAAAAATGAATCGCGCCAGTATTGCCATGGTCCTCCCAATGTTAATTTACATAGATTTGAACTATACCAATCAATTGCGTTATTTTCCAAAAATAAGCGCAAAAGTTGTATTTTATTTTCATCAGTTGTTACTTCATGTCTATCACATTCTTTTTCAAAAAAATTTATCCACTCATATGCATTTTCCTTTCCTTTAAAGCTGTTTAAAACAAATTGTTTTTGAACTTTGGATATATCCTTCTGTTTATCCTTTTCTTTAGAATCCGATTTTGCTGCTAGTTTATCAATCAACCTTATTATTTCTGTTTGTGTTTCTATTTTCTCCGTTTGATCTTGGTTTTTCATTAGTTCAGGTTCAACCAATAATTCTTCTAAATAATTATTTTTAAAAACAAAGTTTTGATCCTCATCCATATATAAAGGAACTATTTCAGATGGCAATGTTACAGTAATATTTCTATAAAGACCTTTTTTTATCAAAACTTTACAAGCACTTTTAACTATACTTAAATTAAACAGTTCCTTGTGTAATTGAACATTCTGATATTCACTTGGGAAACAGTATGTTATATTCTCGGATGTTAAACGAATGGTAGTAATTTTTATTATCTCAATATTATTGTTATCCTCACCTACTTCCAAATGGATCCGTACCTGCGCTGACTGCATATTCAAGCTTCAAGGTGACTCAAAAAAAAACCGATTTATAATGTTAAATCCTTTGGAGGTAAGGTAATAACTATCAACCGTTTTTTCTCCTTAAAAGAACATCATTTATTAACAAATTAACTACATAACATCTTACCTTAAAAGAAAATCGGTTTTAATAGTATCTTACTTAACGAACGCTAAGACACAATAATATAATAAACTTAATGATTTTTTTCTAATTCTTATTTTGACATAAGCGAAACTATACTAAAACAGCCAACTTAATAATTATATCTAAAATGAAATCATTCAATTTTACATTCATAAGAAAGAATCTTCTCATCGTCTCTCTTTTTTCACTTTTTTAACCCCTTCCAGTAGAACGAGGAGATAACCCTTCACTTCCTTTACTTTTTTTTAGAATATTCAGGAAGTATCATTCTTATTTTGTGGTCAATTTATAAGTAGCACATGACACTTTCCATTGTAACAAGGATGACCTAAAAAATGTACAACTACTTGATATTAAACAATTGTGCGACCCAATTTTTACAGATAGTGAGTGATTAGTATGTGTATCAAGTCATAGGGGAGGAGAAACTTAAGTGCTTTTGATCTTAAAAGTAGCCCAATAATTACCTGAATTTGGATATAGCAAACTGAAAGGTTTTTTAATTATATGTATTATATATTAAAATGACCTTCTTAATAAAAGGCTTCCTCAAATAATTTTGCAACATAAAAATTATTAGTTAATTATCAACTTGAACTTTATCATGCCACTTAGGGCACCGAACGGATTATACCTAATAGCAGCCATCATTCAATTTACAATGGAAATATAACACAAATATAGCGATAGTGACTTTAGTAAAAAAACTTCTCGCTACAAAATAGGTTATAAAGATGGTATTAAAGGTGAAAATTCGTTTATTACTACATGTTTGTTTGATTGCCTTATTGTTTACGTTATGTGAGGGTAAACGTGGTGGTGGAGGACGTAGAGGTGGAACCTATCGGGGTTCCTCAAGTGTTTGGAGTAAGTCTAAGCAATCGCAAAGTGGAAGCAATTACGACTTATATAATTCAAGAGGGAAATCTAAAAATCAACCACAACCCGAAGTAGCTAAAAAAGCTACCGCTCCGGTTGACACCCCTAAAGCATCCGCTCCACCCGCACCGCCTAAAAATAATGATGCCAAGCAAACATCCGGAGCATTTTTGGATCAAGAGAAGAATCACAATCAACAAAAACCAATCGGTTGGGACACGCAAAATAAAAACAACCCCACAAACACGCACCAGCAACCCATTGGATGGAACGTTAATAGTGATAGCGGAAGTGTCAATAAACAATCGGTCTCCAGTCTTGGAAGCAGTAATTCTGGTAATCCATCTCCACCATATTCTCCCGGTACGGGACAACATAGTTACGGGAACCCTCCACCTTATTCTCCCAGCACCGGCCAGCATAATTATGGAAACCCCCCAGCTTACAGTCCCGGCGCAGGACAAAGCAATTACGGACAACCCCCAGCGTATAGCCCCGGAATAAATTACGGGAACTCGCCTCCTTACTCTTATGGTGCAGGACAACATGCTTACGGAAACCCACCCGCTTACGGTTCTGGTATACCACAGCAAAACTTTGGAACCCCATATGGGCCAGGATACTCAAATCAATATAATCCACATCAAACAGTTCCAAATTATGGAGGTGGATCATATAACCCTTACGGTGGTGGATATGGAGCTCAAAACACTGGTGGTTTGGGTTCACTATTTGGTGGGAACAAATACGGAGGTTATGGTGGATTTGGTGGGCACGGTGTAGGTGGTTACGGACAAAAATTCGGCGGGGGATTCGGATCTGGCTTTGGTAAAAATGCATATCGCAATCTAGCCATAGGTTTACTCGTTTGGAATTTGGTATCCGGTTTTACACGAAGACCGTACTATGTTTACAATTACTACAATAATCCCGAAAAGGTTCCGCAAGAAATTCCATTACCTGCTAACGCTATTGTGATGTGTCCAGAAAATATAACAACTTTGTGTGCTCCAAACACTCTTCCATTATGCACGACCCAGCAATCTATTTACTGCGTAGCTTTAGCACAACAAACGGTGCCCTGTGGTGAGAATTCCACTATGAAATGTGTTAACAGTACTGTAACTTGCAATGAAAGTGATGATGATAATTGTAAAGAATTCAAAAATAAGACCGAAACAAATACGGTAAGCGTACCTTGCGTGTCTAGTGTTACAGTGACAGGAAATGTCAGCGAATCTGCAATACCATTAGTAAACACAGGCAATTCAACCAACTTCTGTGTGACTACAATGGCAATACCACAACCGGATGAAGATATTAAAAAAAGTGAAGAGCTTAAGTGCAGTTCTAATTCTACGGAGGTTGATCAAGCTACATGCCCAGGAGGACCAACAAATCCTTTGATGCCTGTGGGAATTTCACTAAATTCTACTACCTCAAGTACCTCTGGAAGTAATGAAACTTACCCGTTAGCCATGTGAAGATTTGAAACAATATCACGAAGGTAATAAAAAACACAGTGTTGTGCAATGCTAAAGTACACTTTTTTCAGATGCAGTTATTATTAGTCGTTATGGAAGAGTTTCCTCTAAAATTGTAATGTAATCATCTTCAACAATTACGATTAAATTTGATACCATGGTGCGACTTTTTTGCTTTTTATTAAAATACGTTTAATTTGCCAGTTTTTATGTACTTAATTCTGCTGTATTATCGCAAAAGCTATCTACTGAACTTACTGGAATACTTTTCCCTCCTTTTGTATTATTAACTTGTTGGTATATAGAATGCTCAATTAGTAATCTAATCACCACACAGTATGAATTTTTAAAGTGAAGAACTCAACCAGAGACGCAATGGAGTGGAAGGCTGCGTACAAGTCGATAGGCAGCAGAGAGTAAGATCGAAAAATCCTTTCCATGGGCCAGATCCGAATCTGGAAGTACCTAATTGTATTCCAATGACACGTGGGTGAAAGAATAGTAAAAACGAATCTTCATCAACATTACGGCATGAGTGGTGGCGCATGCTGCGGTTGGTTACAAAACCATCTCCTAACAGCAAACATTACCTGACCGTCCGCGATAAACAGTCGTTTTTTAGTAATTAATTTTTGCACTCAAAACGTGAAGAGCACACGTAAAAAAGTGATGATTTAAGATTTTTCCATTCCCTGTGCAAGCATATCTTGAGGTTCAGCATTATCACGCAGAAGAATGATACCATTTCTTTCTAGGATGCTGGAATGTAAGCACCTTAAGATGCGTTGATGATTCTTAAAACGTGATAGCAGCATACGCTAGTAATAAAAAACTATAGTTACCAGTACTTTTTCTCCCAAAATTAGGGTGAGATAGTACATTCTTCTCTTGTACTTCTGGTTCGTACTGATGACACGAAGATCTTCCACACACCTTAAATTTGTGTTGATACTTGATAGTGCGTGAAAACCAATAACAATAATAATAACTCTTAGTAAACAGTCGTGAAATCCATTAAGCAGAAGCTTTGTTGTCGGTAACATTATGAATTGTGGAATTGAAGGGAGTTCTCTAATTTTTATGTGCCTATTTGCGGGTAAAGCAAATTCCACATGTCTCACATTTTCGTCTGATACTGCAGGACGACCTTAATGTTCAATGATTCCCTCCCTTGTCGTAATTAATTACATTATGTTACCACAGTCATATAAGAATAACTAGTTGTAACATACAGCTTTCATTCTTGCTTAACCGTTCGGGTGGAAATCAGAACAGCAAGACATATTTTCAAGAAGAACTCGATAGAGATTGCTCTGACTCCGGATATATTTTCAAGGGTTCTCACGTTTGCTAAAATGATTACTTTTTTCAGATTTCACAATGGTTGTTCGACATAATTTTATGAGATGAATTATTATTATTATTATCAATCTTTATTTTTGAGCGGGCGATTTTTCGGAGCTAATAATGCCGTTCTACCAACAGATCCAGATTCGAACCAAAAGAATGGACGACTGGAATTTATGCCAAATTTCATTTCACAAATTCGAATATTTGTCTCTTCAATTATTTATTTCAAAAAATTAAGAAATCATTAGCTTTTTAATAGCAAGATAACTCCGTATTCAAATTTTTGAAACGCGTCTCGTTCCTTCAAAATCGGATCCATATACAATTTCCTCGAATATTGTACGTAGGTAATATAGTGGGTAATTTTTAGTTAACTGTAGCATAATTAGTATCGATCTTCTTATATGTGACATTTTCTGCCGAACCTTTTGTACCCAAAGAATCGATTAATAAAAATAAAATAAAAAATATAAATACGTAAACCACTGGAATAGATGAAGATAAATTACAATATAACAGTAGAAGAAGAATAAATCATAGTTTTTTCTGGATGACATTTTTAGACGATTCGTTCATGCTTTCCCTTTAAAAAAATTATCTTAAAAATATTATACATAAATAGGTACTATATGTATTAAATGAGGATGTTGTATCACACATATTCACGATAACTATGATAAAAGCGAGATTTTGATTATGTTGACTCGGAATTACTACCACAAAAGTTCCTTGAGATTTTTGATAACGTTCGAGTGTTGAATATAAACTGTAAAACTTAGTCAGTTTCCTCGATTAAACGTCCGTGTCACACTTTGTGTGAAAGCGAATAGTTTAATTTAAAAATCAGGTAAGTGCATTATACATAATAGATTCTATTAGATATTAGGTGTTAATTCAAAGCATGGTTGTGCTATGCGGGGTATTGATTGAGGAAGAAGGTAAACATTAATGTAAATTGTTTTAATATATTTAGTGGTCGGATTACAGCCTCACTTTGCTGGATCTTTCCTTCAACATTTACACTTAACTAACAACAAATCTAAAGATTATCGTTATATTAATGTAAATATGTAGTACTATGAGGAAATAAGTGGTATTGTAGATCTGTGGATTATCTATCGCTTGTCTAAACGATCTTCTAAGGTATACAACATATAAAGTAGGGTCTCTCTGGTGAGTAATTTATCATTTGCTTTTTCTCAAACTACGTCTTAATTGCTAGTAATCAACCTCGCAGGTTGAATTATAATGATGAAGCATTATTTGTCAGAAATGTGGACAATTGACGTTTTGGCCGCGGTCCTCGGAATGGTCGTCACTGTTTTGTCCACTACTACACTCAAAAAATGCCTGAAATCGAAATTATTAATTAGCCCTGCCAACCGTATATTTAGATTTAGGTACTAAATCCAAATTTGCAGGAAGAAAAACGTCCGGGAAACGTGAAAAATTGATAAAAAACGGTGGGAATTCCTGTTCCAAAACGGTAACAGCGCTGTCTACTGAACATTCTATCCTTTTCTATACGCTTCCGCAGGCTACAGTTCGGGAAATTCGTTGTTACGTCGGAAATACCTTATCGAAATTATCATACAATGATTGATTTTGACGTAGAATCTTCCGCCCTACACAACTTTCATACTGAAATTTTATCGATACTTACCGTTTTATAAATAATAGTGAAAGAAGCAAAATACACAGAAATTCCCACCGTTTTTTATCAATTGTTCAGGTTTCCCGCCCGTTTTTTTCCCTGAAAATTTGGATTTAGTATCTGGGGTACTACCTAAACCTAAATATGAGGTTGGCAGGGGTAATTAAAAATTTCGATTTCAGGCGTTCGTTGACTGGACTACACACACGGTCGGCATATAGCCGCATATTAGATTCGGCGAAATGCCCTAGTCGGTGAAATTCGAGTCGGCGTTTTGGGTACGTTCGGCAAAATGGTCGTCGGCGTTTCGTACACGGTCGTCGTCGTTTCGTACACGGTCGTCGTTTTGGACCTATCAAATTCTTGAGTCGGCGTTATGGACATTCGGCGTTTTGGTTATGGTTGGCATAATAGTCCCATATTAGATTCGGCGAAATGGTTCCGGTCGCCGTTTTGGTCATTCGACGAAATGTTCTAGGCTCATGGCAGCGTGTCATAGTTCCTAAGACTACAACATAATCAGAATACCTAGTTATTTGGTTTAGGATGATCTCTAACACATTTCTTTTACTTATCCACACCAAGCAACAAATTTGGAAAATTGATTATTTGGATGCTTACATGATCTCGTTTACTAAATGTGCTTACAAGATTCTTTCGTTCGTAATCACTCGAAAATATCTTTCTGAAATGGTTTCGCTTGAATCCATTGTTTGACAAAATTTATAAAAATACATATAATAGGTAGTGTATTTTTTTGAACTGATGATGGCAATAATCATGAACACTACATTTGCTTTGCAATTTAGTTTTTCTGAGATAATTTTCTAATTCATCATGAAAACTTACAACAAATTTCTGATACATCTTCAACTTCCGTATTACAATTTTTAATACTTCCTCATCAAAAGTAACAACCACATTATTATTAAAATCATGTTTTACTAAGTTATAACATTAATTACATTTATTCACTCAATTAATCCACTCAAATTCATCTTCAATGTTGTGACTTTCACTCTAGTATCCCTAATCGATTTAAACTTTAAACTAATTTATAGGTATATTACCACCATTCGTTCTTGGTATTTAATTAGTGATACTGAGATATAATCGATTAAGTATACAAAGAGGCGTTTTAGTATCAGTAAAGCACGACATAAGCGATAGATATTAACGGCGAATAATTTTTTCAGCACTCAAGAGCCTAAAGGAGGTGCCATGGCCTAAAAAGATTGACATCGTAGCCTGCTTACTTATCAACATATCTATGTAAGACCTACTATTATACATATCAAGTTGCCATAAAAACCAGAAACAGTAGTACGGGTTGTCAAACCTAAACCATGCCATATAGTCATTTTGCAAATATAGACAAAAACGAGATTCGTGCAGTTATAAAATATCTCTACATGAAAAAGATGAGGCCATTTCAAATTTGGGAAAATATGCAGGAAAGTTTTGGAGAATCCACTCCATCGTATTCAACGGTAAAAAGGTGGTCTGCGCAATTCAAACGTGGAAGATCTTCCACAAAAGACAAAAGGCGGTCTGGGCGTCCAAAAACTGTCGCAACAAGTGAAATGGTGAAAAAAGTGGAGGAAATTGTGATTTCTGACCGTCGCTTAACAGTTAAGCAGGTTGCACAAATTACAAAGATAAGTGAAACCAGTGTTCACAAAATCCTAACACGTGACTTGGAGATGAAAAAAATTTCGGCACGCTGGATTCCCCGAAACCTTTCAACCGAGAACAAACAAACGCGTTTAAACATTTCACAACAACTTCTCGTCCGTTTCCAGGCAGATTTTGAAAATTTCTTAACTAGGCTGGTAACTGCAGATGAAACATGGGTGAATCATTATGATCCACGGCAAAAACTTCAGTCAAAAGAGTGGCATCGTCGTGATTCACCACCATCCAAAAAATTCAAGACAGGTCGATCTGCGGGAAAGGTTATGGTTACAGTTTTTTGGGATTATAAAGGCTTCTTGTTGATTGATTATTTACCAAAGGGCCAAACAATTACTGGCAGTTACTATGCATCCCTTCTTCGGCGACTGCGTGAAGAAATTAAGAGTAAACGCAGAGGAAAGCTACGGAAAGGTGTATTGTTATTACAAGATAACGCGCCAGTTCACAAGTCCCATCTTGCAATGTCTGCTGCAAACGAATGCGGTTTCGAATTACTTCCACATCCACCATACTCCCCTGACCTAGCTCCTAGCGATTACTTTTTGTTCCCAAAACTGAAATCCGCCATAGCTGGGAGACGCTATAAGTCAGATGATGAGGTTATAGAAGCTGTTAACGCGTTTTTTGAAGAGCTTACGGAAGATTTCTTTTTAAGTGGTTTGCAAAAGTTGGAAAAGCGTTGGACTAAATGTATTAGTCTTCTAGGGGATTACATTGACAAATAAAAATGTAATAAAGACGACTTTCGGGCTAAGACCGTGTCAATGTTGAAAAGTCAACGTTTCGCCCACTTTCGTAAAGGGCTTCATCAAGACCTGACACGATTCTACCCCGGAAGTCGTCTTTATCTTACTGACTCTGGCCGTGGAAGCCTCCACTCTAACAAATAAAAATATGTTTAAATTTGAATATGTTCTATGATTTTTTAAACTTATCATCCATCAAACATTTATCAAGGCTCCATTTCTATGAGCTATTATGGAATCATCATTACTTACCGACGAAGATTCTACCAGAAATCTGTTGTGAGGAAGAGGTAATCTGTAAGGGAGCGCAGTCATAAATACCTATGTCCCAGCTGGAATGGAAACTGATAGTGGGGAAAAATTGAATGCTTTACCTTCTTTCACATACATATATGTAGGTACCTTATAAATATATAATATAATATAATAGGTAGGTAAGTACCAGGTGTCAATTTGAAAACTTCCCATTTCAAAATAGGGTGAGATGGCTGGAACCTAATGAGTGATTTGTAGAAGAATAAGATTATATTGCGGGTTACCCCTACACGGGATGGGACTAGTGGCCGCGGCCAACTCGCCGCCGAGACAACTGGCCGCCGAGACAACTGCCCGCCAAGACAACTGGCCGCCAAGACAACTGCCCGCGAAAAAAATGCCAACCTTAGCGTATATTGCCACTCAGACGCTTAGGTTAGAGGTAGGTTTAGTATATTTTTTTTCAATTGATACAAAAACGTGAATATTATGATACTAAACAGTATTTGAGGCTTAAAAAAGTGCCAACCTAAACGTATATTGCCACTCAGGCGCTTAGGTTAGAGGTAGGTTTAGTACCTATAGTAAAAGTTATGTTCGATTTTCGATTTGTATGGCGAATCGTTCTTACGGCGAATTTGACCAACGGCCAACTGTTCCGACCGCGGAACGGCGACGGCGAAACGACGACGGCGAATAGGTCTAGACCCTTTTTAGAAGCAGTTGCCCGCGGCCACTTGTCTCTCGGCCAGTTGTCCTGTCGGGCACTTGTCTCGTGGCCAGTCGGCTGTGGCCAGTCGGGCGCGGCCAGTTGTACTAGACCGACCCCTACATGTTTTTGAAATTGTACGTATCTGTTATAGTTTCGAGGATGTGAGGTCTAGCAAGTTTTTAAATTGATACCTTTTTCGATATCACTATATATAGGTACCTACATATTATTTCTTTTTACACGTAACGTAGTTATTCACAATAACAAGTTATTCCACTACTTTTCTTACATTCTATTCTAGGGAGTAAAAGTAAACATAATTGCTATAACGTTCTTTTATAATAAGTAATTTATAAGTGCTTCAATGTTGCAGCAATAAAATAATGTTGATGTCTTTTATTTATTGGCATAGTCTACAGTGACACCATCCTCTTCATTTATATAATTAAACTAGCTGCTTACCCGCAGCTTTGCCCGCGGTCTTGGGAAATTCGTATTTTTCTTATTTCCCGGTGTGAATACTCGATTTTGCCCGGGGTAAAGTATAATTTAGTTTGAAAAATTTTATAGCTATTAAAGACCCTATATACAAATTTTCAACTTTCTAGCTCAATTTCCTGTTAAAAAACTGAAAATCGAATATTTTTCGGGTTTCCCGGTGAAATTCTGGAACGGGACCTATTCTATGACCTTCTCCTGATCAAGTAAGGTATGTGTGCCAAATTTGGTGGAGATTGGTCAAACGGTGTGAATTTGTATAAAGGACAAACTACCCGCAACTTCGCCCGCGGTCTAGAGAAATGCGTATTTTCCGGGTTTCCCGGTGAAATTTGGAACAGGACCTATTTTAAAACCTTTTCTGATGACGTAAGGTATGTGTACCAAATTTGGTGAAGATTGGTCAAACGGTGTGGATTTGTATAAAGGACAAATCACACACACACACACCCGCACCCGCACACACAAACTTTCTACTTTATATATTAGATTCAACCGCTTTGCGATACCATTGTAATTTTCCATTTCAATTTTTAAACCCCTTCGTAACTTTCATAACTTGTACTCAAGATTTCCATTGGAAAATGTTGTTTTCGCATCTATTTTGCTATATAATCTCCATCTAGTAAGCTTCTTCCAGTGAGATACAAAGACGTATACGACAGTCTCAAAACACAACGATTATGACTTTCTTCCGTGAGTACCATCGATCGACTTTTTGTTTCGAGCTCAAATTGATGAACGTAGGTTTCGACCTATCACAATCTGGAACAAGCCCCCCCCCCCCTCCAACGTTGCAACAATCTTAATCAATGTATTTTCTTTGAGATTTGTAATCTTACATACACCTTTGACTATTCTAAATACTGACAATTGCATTCACAGTTTCAATACCAATCGCCGAGTCGTTATGGGTCGATCTTCGAAGCAGTACCGCCTTCTGATTCTTGTCGCTATGCTTTCTGTGAGGAGAAACTAACCTATGCATAATTATGTGGGACACTCTAGATACCGGGATGGATTATGGATTAAAATAGTGAGGTACACGTGCTCCACACGCACGTGACTTTCATATATACGGACCCTTTGTACTAACTCCGTCGCCAAAAGTCACTTTAAGAATTAAAAAAGTGAAAGTGAAACAAGAATGTAAATGTGCTTGATGAGGGAGATGACATGCAAAAATTTCTACTAGACGTTTCTCTAACAGAAGAAAAAACCCCATGCCAGATTGCAATATTTCAAAGACCGCTGTCTCTGTAACCTTCTTGGTACGAAAAAATCTAACGCCCTTTGGATTGATGAGCTGCATCGCAGAGGTCTGAGTATTTCTTCGACTTGAGTTACTGAAGTAGCCTCACAACTGTGTGGACTTGTTGTTGAAAGGGAAAACGACGAGAAGGTATTTTGTCCTTCAAATTTCCGAAAAGGTCTTTTTACATTAGCAGCCTTGGGCAAAATAAATCTAAAGAGAACTATCAATACAAGCGCCAGAGATGTCTACGGGATCGGATTATCCATATTTCACGACCTCTCAAAGGTGATGAAGGTGAACCCAACGCGTTACAATAATCTGGACTATCTTGGTGACCGCAACATTCTAACCGAATCGACTTACCTTACGTTTTATGGTGTTTTAACGTCCGCAGATCGCGTCAGAGGGCTGAAAAACGTTGAAAACGATGCCCAATATGTTTCACGTACCTAGGCAAAATTTTATCTTAAATAAGTCGAGATAGAAAAATTTTTGATATCTGTATGAAAACACGTTCACGGTGCTCTACAAAGAAGGAAGGAAATAATTATCAGTAATAATTATTACTTGGGAAAAAAAATGAGGAGGCACTTCCATAATAATTAGATTAAAGCTGTAGGCACTTTAATGGAGGAAATCCTCCGTTCTACTTCTAACAAAATCAATTAAGTAAACGATATTCTGTTGTGGAAACACTGCACTCCCTCGTAACATACTAAATACACTGTTGTTAACATCGCTTTCACAATACTTTTTTTTAGGTCTTGGCAACCCATTGGGGGTTTATATGAAATTTATATATTTCACTATTATTCGGTGCAAATGCTCATTTCGGTCAAAACTACCTGTTTTTTTTCCATTTCAGTCATTTGACAGCTCAATGAATATTACGCAGAATTGCTCCTTACAATGAAACTGCTGAAAGCGAGTTCCTAAGAAAACGCTAAAAAATGTACATTTCTTAGAATCAAGTGGAAATCGTAAATTCTTTATTACATGCATACAGCATACACGAAAAATACTCTACCTTTTTGTAAACCCCCTTTTTTGAGGCAATTCTACTGTATTACTAACGAGATATGTTCATTATGTTCATAAGAATCTTCTGTTTTTTTTCAGATGGAAGTGGTTACCTAGCTGTCTTTAAATACGCCACCAAAGGAAAAATCAGTAGGGCATAAGCTGGATGTAAAGGTACGGTACTGGATCTCACTGCAAAAATTAAATTAATCAACGTTTAATAATTAAATTTACGTACTTCCTTGTTGGTACTGAATCAAACCGTGACGATTAGAAGAGAAGCGGTAATTTGCAGCAGCTGCACTACTAGATATTGGCACTATGGCCCCACGTCCGCCTTCGGTCAAAGAACTTTCAAATATCATTATCATTACTAAATACAAAACTAAATGCATGTTGAATACTGAACGTATTATAACACTCTAAATGGAACGACCGTTTAAATGATGTTATATAGAGTTTGTACTCAACTGACGAATTTCATTTCAAACGATTATGACGATGTTCTTAAATTTTTATTTACAAATCTTCCGATAATTTTAGTGAATTAAGTACCTACTTATACACTCAGGTTGAGTCAACGCGAAAGTTATTTTAGTCAGTTATACGTATACAGAAATAAATCGTAATATTTAAGTACAAGAAAGCATTTTGATGAAAGGTGTTACCTTTCTGGTCCTTTGACAGGTGCCCCACCGTATATAGGCAACGGAGCACCAAAACGCTGAAAGAGTTCGTCAAGATGCACTCTTGCTGAAGAATTAATACCGATATATTATTAAAGTGATTTTATTTTTGGTGAAATAGAAGTTAACGACAATTTTTCTTTCCTCATAAAATTGAAGTAAAAGTATTTTATAGTGAGCATCGCATTTATTTATATTTTTCCATTCACCAAGAGGTCCTGGGAGAATCGTCCATTACTCAGGAAAAAAGCTAGTCCGGCCCATTAAAATTTTGTGGTATTTGTATTAATCACTAACTATTCCAATAGAAAGTGGGAGTTTAAACACTACATAGTGAAAACTGTTACATTGTATCACCCACCATTCATTAATTCGTATCCCTTTATTTTGTCATAAATTTACATTTTAAACAAAAGATTCTTATTCTCCTAAAAAACTAAGTACATTTACACAAACTAAAAAATAAAAACATCCTACTCTCTACCCCTTCCCTTCTCTCTACCCCTTCCCTTCTCTCCAGCACCCCCTTCCCACCCAAAATCGCCTTTCTTTCTCTCTCATCTTCCCTTAGCTCCTCACATTCCCTCATCATATGCCATAAATTCCCCCCCCCCCCCTTCCCCACACATTCTAGACATCCTTTTCTCATCCTCCCACCAGTATCTGTTTTCGTTTTCCTCGTTTCCGCACCTGAACCTTGCCACCATTCCTTTCCCTTTTTCCTTTAACCCCATGTCACCCAATAAATAATCGGCCTGGCCTTCCACCATTATCTCCATATATTCCTCATTATACCTTCCATCTCCTATCCTCGTTCTCCTTTCCTGGCCTTGGACATCTTTATCTCTTTTTACTAATTCCCCTACCATATCCCTTCCTTCTTCTCTTCTCCTTTCTATCTCCTCCCACTCTCTCATAAAACAACCTCCTCTCCCCTTGTCCATACCTTATCCGTTCTTTTCTTATCTCTCTCATACACTCATTTATCCCAATAATTTCCTCTCTTTTCTTGATCTCCCCCTCATATTTCACTGCTCTCTTTCCTGTCTGGATCCTTGGATCCTTATTTTTTCCGCTTTCATCTCCTCCTCTAAGATATACCCTGGCGTCTCTCTATCCAACCCTAACGTCCTGTATTTTTTCCATTTTCTCCCACTCCTTCCATCCCCATATCTCCGATCCGTACCCCACATTACACTCTTTCTTTAATTCCTAATGCTCTTAAAGATATCAAAGATATCATCCTACTTATTTTTAAGATCTTCTACAATCTGATTGTCTGCGACTCTCGCAGGTGTTACACTTGCTGTGCGTTTAACACTTGTGCACATTCAAGGACTAGCCCCGAAATGATCACATATGAATCTACTGCTGCAATCGCTACTTTGCTGTTTGTTTTTTTCTTTATAGCAGGGTTCTTCTTTAATACCTCAGCAGACGCTATCAGGATCGCATATACCTCGACTTGGAATACGGTCCCTTTTTGTCCTAGGCCTACAGAGATGCTGCGGCTCGTTAATTACGCCTCTACACTCCAAATCTGGTGCCCTTATCTGTTTTGGAGCCGTCTGTGTATTGTCTTAAACAATTTAGTAGGACAACTCAGACAACTGTTTTGGTTATCCTCGCAGTTACTGTATTGAGGCTTTTATCTCTACACATTTTGTCGAAGATGAGCGAATTTACCTGGCTAACTAATATTAGTAAATAATAGTAGTAATACGTTAAGAACAACCACGCCACGTCCTTATACTACTATTATTACCCACTTATAAACTTATAAACTATTATACTTTATATCCAAAATTCAATTAGTGTAAATTACAATACAATTTGTTGAAAAAATTATAGTGGTAATGGCATTATCGTAGACATGATTTTGTTTGGGAGTTGCTTTTCTATATTTTAATACACAAAATAATAGAATGAATGATTTCAACCTCACTTTTATCAAACGAATAATTGCACGTTTAATGATTTCCAATGCGAAATTAATTTTAATTAAAATATACTTGTTTGTTTTTATTGTGAAAATACTTGAAAAAGCCACAATGTGGCGAAACGTCGTAATGTAAATGATATACCTAATAAAATGGAGAAATTGGCAAAAATCACCCTTTTTAACTTAATTAAGAATGAAATGATTTTTATTGAATATAAGCAAAGAACAAGGGCGTACGAACGTGGGGCCAAGGGGGCAGACCCCCCCCCCTCCCCCGACCGCAAAACGAATTGTGCTAAATATTGTGAACGGTTTTAGGATTTACAACGTAAAAACAAGGAGTAGGTACAAACATTCACACATCCATAAAGGCCAGGTAGCGCTCGGTTATTCCAAAGACGTCCAGCGTTTCCAGGTTTTATAAATTGCTCACAGCCAATTTTAACTCAAAAGTAACCTAAATAATTTAATCGCCAAGTTAGTACCACTTTAAAAATATACACATTAGTTATCTAGCTAATAAGAAACACCCTTTAACACCATTGAGGTATTTATCCATTTAACGCGTAAAAGATTAAATTTATGCTGGTCATATAATTTAAGGAGCTTATTGACGAAATTAAGCATTTCCTGGCCTTTCTTCTACGTAAATAGTATTTGTACCCAAGGGAAATTATCTCATTTTTAAGAAAAGCTTAAATGTATTGAAAAGAATTGTGGGATAACAACATAGGCAAACAATTTTATTTTTTATACTACCTGCTTATAAGTTACCTACTTTTGGTACTGGGTAAAAATACTGAAGGTGCCTTTATTTACTATAAAGGTGCATTAAGTGTTTCTAGACAGGATTTTGTTTGGGAGGGGGTTGCGTGTGTTTGATATAAAAGCAAAATTCACGCAACCCCCTCCCAAACAAAATCCTGTCTACAGTCTTGATTGTAGGGTCTACTCCATGATACAATAAAACATTGTAAAGTTCGATCCACAAGAGTTGGCGTTCACGTCATAGGTTTCCGAATGAATGCACCAGGCCCGTGCGCAAGGGGGGGGGTTTTGGGGGTTCAAACCCCTCCCATAACCCGTTGAAATATAAGGAAATATAATATCATGGGCGCCGGAAGTCCTAAATTTAAGGGGGGGCACGATGAAATTTTCCACGAATTGGTATACCTACTCAATATCTTTAATAACATTTTAATTTCGACATAGGTACAGACTCATTA
Source organism: Pyrocoelia pectoralis (assembly GCA_036250285.1). Classification (NCBI taxonomy): domain Eukaryota; kingdom Metazoa; phylum Arthropoda; class Insecta; order Coleoptera; family Lampyridae; genus Pyrocoelia; species Pyrocoelia pectoralis. The sequence continues at coordinate 14,594,327 of CM070077.1, forward strand.
GCTAATTTTAAGTTGAACATGTTCACTTATTTCTGATCAGAAAATAGCAATGAAATATTACTTCTTGTTTTTGAAATTAATAAAACATTCTTTATTTTTTTTAGCAAAGAATTTATGCACACTAAGCGCATAAAGCCCACTCATAGTCAGACATAGTGGACCGCAACCAGGTCTTAAAGTACTTGATCTTTCAATAGTTGTTGTTTGGGGCAGAGCCAGAAAAATGTTGAATACTTTTTTTACGCTGGAAAAAATCACAGAGTGTTTATCTAACAGTTCAACAACTTCCAACTTCCATTTTCATTATCATAAGCTTTCTGGGACCACATTTGCTTCCACGTTTCCACGTCAACTTCAGAAGTTTCGATATCGTATATTTTTAAAATGTTAGAATTATATTTTTTTAATTATTCAAAATTTTCAATTAACAACTGTGGATGCAGAAGTGAAAGTGCAAATGTGCCTCCTTTGTCTCCTGAGAAAATCGAATCTCGGTAGACTGAATAATCGAATCTAGATAGGGAACAAAAATGTATATTCGAAAATAATCCTCAGCACACGTTTTACCATAGGTAGCCCTTTGGGTTTGTTTAGCTGCTAACTAACACAAATCTTAATTAAATTGTTCTGGGTTTGGTGAGATGTATATTTCGCATTTCCGGCACAATTTTTCAAATATTCACTAAACGCGCTAAATCTGGGTACCACAGTAAATTATTGTTGAAATTATGAGAATAAGTTTTTTCTATTTGATTTAATTTTTTCTTTTTTAAAATTGTTCTGTTGTTCAGGATACGAGTACTTTTGGCCTCAATAATTTTTCGAAAATTCATAGCCTTCAGCGTGGCTTTATTAGGCTTTATTACGAAAGACCCAAAAACTCCTCTTCTTAAACTCGGACAAAAAATGACACAATTCTTGTAAAAAATCAAAATAAATTGCACTAATTTCATTTAGTTTAATTTATATTCCCAATTTGAATCCAGAGGGGGGCAAATGCCCCTCCTTGCTGGCGCCCATGAATAATATAATTATATGTAGTTATTAACGTACTTTATAAATAATTAAATACATAGGTACCTGATTATGTATTTAAAAATAGACATAGGTATATTGAATACCTACCCAAATTTCAATGTTTTAAAGAATATGTTAACCTAATTTTATTATTGAGAGTATCGCAACCTAGTTTATGTTTTATGAATGTTTGGGCCCGTTTGAAGCGTTCATTGAAATCATTCAATCAACGTTTGATTGAGGTCTTCCCTGTTCCCAACCCAACCCCTCCCATGGACAAATCCTGCGCACGGGCCTGGAATGCACGACATTCCTTTTAAACAATCATTAAAGCTTAATACATGTTTGTGATAAAGATGGCAATACAGTTTGCATGTGTTTTAAGTAAAGACGTGCGTATAGATGATCGCCAGTGAAAATGAGAGAGAAGTGGTATGTGCGTATGTCCAACAGCTGACTTCAATCAACGCTTCATTTGACTTCTATCTGTCAATGTCAAATTTATTCATTATTTATAAATAATCTCGTATTATTTCTGTTCGTTGTTGTTTTGCCCTTTTATTTACTCGTTCTTTACAGTTATTTTGTTCTAATTATCAAATTATTAATAACAGTTCTTATTAGAATGGATTTACAAAAATTGCAATATTTTTAACCAATTAACCACAAAACAGCATCTTTTGACAATCCAATATAACATTAGTGCCAAACGTACCGCCCAGAGAACGAGTTCAATCGCAGCAGAAGTTAATATGTTTATTGCACTTATTAGAATGCCGCATTTAGCTTTACTAAGCTCTAATTAATTTTTTAATATACGTTTTATACGTAATGGATTAATTAAATACGTAAAATATTACTATGACAATTTTAAAGTAGCACAAGCAACTACCTGTGGGTAATTAAAGTATTATTTGCAACACTGCCTTGTTACGATTTAGCAGATTTCATTCCCGACGTCATTATTTCTTGACTTCAAATTTTAATCTTAATACATACAATTACAGGTAATGACGTGCACGCCAACTCTCCTGGATACAATTATATCATGGGTCTACTCAGCGTTTAGCCATTACTTGAAGAACTACCCCAAATCTCTATTTAAAGCTTTAGGTAGACGCTCTTCCTAGTTCCTTCTATCTTTGTTGCTGAATTGGAAGAGCTGGAACTCCCGCAGGCGCTAATTACAACACTGCAAACACCACAAACCATAACAAAAAATTACCAAATCCGACACGTTTAATGTTTGCAGTGTTTCTTTTTGCTTTAAAGTTAAAGTTGTTAAATCTATTTAAAATGGTGGGAAAACATATTATCGTAATTCAGGGTGGATTTCGACCCCCAAAACCACCTCCTGTCTACAATTTAATTTTCATTCTAAATGAGACACATCCTGTCTACTCTCCTTTGTTCACATATAGAGTTCATAACCTTAATTGTAATAATTAATTAATCATAAAATATTGATAATTTTATCGAAAAGGGAAAAGTTGTTTCCTATGTTACACAGAGAAGCGATTTTTCTAGGTATCCTGAACTATTTAGTACGGTTTTCTGTATACTATCGAAATTACATTAAACATCACGTGAGTGTCCAGTAAAAAATCTCTAAATTGCTAAGTCAGAAGTCAATCTACTCAACGAGCGACCGACAAAGTAATAAATTACGACACCGGAATAACATCATTTAAACTCAATACGTCTAACAAACAAGATGGGTTACGCAGATATTATTAAAGAATTCTTAATTACCGTTTTAATTATATGTGCGTGTACTAAACTCGTAGATTTGAAATCGGACAACCCCACAAATCATATTACCAACGAAAATTCGCAATATCGTATTAATTTACACAAATCCAATCCTGGTAAGTGCAATCTCCGTAATAATGTGTCATTACCTTCATTTTAACAGGTATACGAAGTGTGGGATCTAGAGGAAGCTACCAAAATTCCGATGAAAAAGTGAAAATATCTCCAAATTTGGGAACCGTAACCAATAATACGTACATTAGGCCTAATTTGAATAATTTGTTAAATAAGTTACCCACTCGAAGCAAATTATTTCCGAAAAAGCAAGACACTCATCATAGCCTTAATAAAACGACCCCTCACAAAATATAATTTATGCTAATTTCTTAATATAGGAAAGGATCGTAAAATGTGTACTGCGTACTTGTACTTGTAAAACTATTGTGTACGATATTATAATAAAATTTACCCACCATGAAACTAGCACGTTCATTGTTTTTAATGGTTTTATTCTTAAATATCTTTGTCTAAAGTCTAAAACAGCTATTATAATCGAATAAGACTGGTTAGATAGATGTTCAGGCAAAAAACAAAATTCTCACCGTAACTAATAACTTTGTAATTCTAGCCTCATGGCATTGATAATCTCATTTCATACAAAATATTAGGAACGCTTGCTGAATGCGAATGCAGTACGTTGGCAGATTTGTTAATTAACCCACCTCAGTCTATTTCAGTGTTAGTACGACGCTGTTTCAAATGAAATTCGAATTGGGTTTGTAACACTGTTTTTATTCTATAAACTTACTTATAAACTTATTACTTATGTCTCCAAGTAATCTCGTTTCGTCATACGCGTGTCGGTCAATGCTTCAATTCTATCCAAGAAGAACTTTTTGACTGCGTGCGAAACCACTTATCTACGTAGGTAGCGCAATTTTTACTCGTCGTTCACGAAAGGAAGGTCACCCAACTCCCTTTTTTATGCCCCAAAGGGGTGGTAATGACTTGACTTGACGCGGGCTTCGGAAAGCGTTATGTAATATGTTCTCACTGTGGGAATAAGTGCTATCATGTTGAAGAAAAACATTTTGACACCTTATAAATGAGCAAAAATAATACGAGTAATAAAGGTAATTTTCTAAATTATCATACCGTGTGTCTCACTTTACATGAAGATGCCTAAATAACTCTTTTTTATTAATATTAGGCAAGGAAATAAAGCACTGAACCTACCAAATTTTTGTAGTAAGACGGATTGAGGTGGGGTTTTTTGCATTCGCTTCCTAAATTCAATAAAATACCTACTTTTGATCGTGTTTTTTTTCGAAATTGCATTTGTGTAGTGGAAAATGCATCCTGAAAAATGCATTTTCATAGAAAAAATTCACAACTTTGTTATAAACTTCTAGAATCGACTCAATTCGAGTTCACGGAGGTTTTCGAGGTCGCTGATTCCGAATATAACCTCCAAATTGGCTCATCGCTCACCTGGAGCCCACGATGGCTGAGCACGTCAGCTTTTTCTGACATTCACTCTCAACTGATTGTAGACATCTCATCCGCGGTTTTTTTGGGTTGCTGATTCCAAATCAGGCACCGGCAACCGCCTCCCCTCGTACCTGGTGTTCCGCATCAGGGAATCAACGTCATCCTCTGACGTTTCGCGTCTATAGGGAACCGAAAATAGTTTTCCGGCGAAAATTCAAGCGAAACTCTAGAGGATGACGTTGATACCCCGGTGTAGTGCACCTGGTATCCGTTAGAAAGTATCCAGTGCCAGATTTGATCTGAGCGACCCAAAAATCCCCGGAAACAATTTTCGGTTCCCTATAGGCTTGAAACTTCAATGAAACTCCAGGGGATGACGTTGATGCCCGGATGTGCGGAGCACCAGGTACACGCCGGGGGACGGTTGCCAATGACTTATTTGGAATTAGCAACCCAAAAACCCCCCGAATGAGATGTCTAGAATCATTTGAGGGTGAATTTCAAAAAAAGCTTCGGAGATGAGATGAGATGAGCCAATTTGGAGGTCATATTCGGAATCAGCGACTTCGAAAACCCCCGTGAACCAGAATTGAGTAGATTCTAGAAGTTTATAACGAAGTTATGAATTTTTTCTATGAAAATGCATTTTTCAGGATGCATTTTCCACTGCACAAATGCAATTTAGAAAAAAAACATGATCAAAAGTAGGTACAAAGTTTCTTATTGAATTTAGGAAGCGAATGCAAAAAAAACCATCTCAATCCGTCTTACTAAAAAAATTTGGTAGGTTTGGCTTATTTTAGTGCTTTATTTCCTCGCAAATAGTGCAATTAGTATAAAAATTTTACCAGTGATAAAGGCCATTAAGATGAGTCTTTTTATAGGAATGATATTTTCCAAATCTATCCAACTATGATGAAAATAAAAACTAGCGTTTCAAGTAAAGTCATAGTAGCGATGAAGATAGAGCAAAAAAGTATTAAACAAAGTGTTGCTAATCACTAAAATAATCCCAAATACGAAGTTTCGCTGAAAAATTTTTAATTTTTCTTTCTGCATTTTTGTGTAAACTCACCGGACGCTGCCCCCCCCCCCCCCCCCCCGCGCCAATCGACTTCAAGATTTTATTTTGTTGAGTCTTTTTTGTAAATTAAAAATGTGAGACCACTAAGAGTTTTTTTGTATAGGTAATTTTTGTTTCATATAAAAAATAAGAAATTTGAGGCTATCAATCCTTATATCTTCTTAAGATTTTGTTTTGATAACAGTGTATTTTTTTATTTTAAGAAATAAAAAATGTAAGACTGCTAACAGTTTCTCAAAACTTTAAGAAGACTGTGTGTTCTTTCTTAGAAGAGAAAGAAAATTTAGTTTAAAATTGAATGAAAATACATAAAAAGTTATTTATAACAATTAAAACCACTTTTTATTTTACTGAGTAACTTTAAAAAAATCCTGTTTACATGTCCGGGTTTTAAGCTACAAAATCCGGGGTTTTCACGCTTCTTGTCCTGATTACCAGATTTTAGAGATGGCAACCCTATATCTGGTTCACACTAAATTACTTATCTATATTAATTAGATAAATGCTCGTCACTCTTTCTGCGTTCTTTAGCTTTTTAAAAATGTCAACGTGTGTAATTAATTTTTACAAATAAAGAAGATACGCGAATTTTTGTAAACTCTCGTTAGTTTCAATGCCGCCAGTAGCTTTTCAATTTTGTTATCGATGAAATTCAACAAGAAATGCTACAACAATCATTTTTTAACTTAGTTAACAAGTTAGATTTCATTTCATGCACAAATTTATTGTTTTTAATAAGGATCATCGATATAACACTAGACATTTAAATCGTTTTAGGCTACCTTTAGTCATAGAACATAAAGTTTATGTGCTCGATGGTTTAATTAAAAAAAATTTCTCACAGAACGATTTATATTATAAGGGTTTAAGAATTTATAATGAACTGTCTGAGGAAATTAAGAGAGGTCAGTCATTAATGACTTTTAAGAAAGCATGCTCAGCGCACGTGAGGGAAATTATTATTACATGATTAGAGATTAGACGATATATGTATGTAAACATCTTATTAGATGATTAATAAACTTACTTACTTACTTACAAGCTGTTGTGTACAACAGTAACTGTAGTCATGTTTTTCTTCACAGTTTTTGATCATATCAACTAACTGTTTCGATTTTTATGGTTTCTTAAAGAATTGCGTTACCTACATCTGAGAATCTAGAAAAAGGTACTTAATGCAATGCTTTCTTGCGTGATTAATTCATTATTAAGTAAATAACGAACATTCGGTGATATCCGATGTTCCCCTTTACTTGTAGAGTTGATGAGTAGTGACATTGGTACTAAACCTACGACAACCTCGAATCAAGTTTCGAAAAGGGTTAAATAAAGGTTTGTTATTGTTGTGCATCTTTCAATAAGAGGGAGTAAAATTTTAGACAAAAGGAGCACAGATGAATCGACGAATGGCATGGAAGGTTGGGCAGGGTTTCAAATTTTGGCAAATAGCCAGAAACAACGTGAGGAAACTGTAACTAAAAAATATAACAGGCCAATGACGTTTTTGTAACCTGAGGTAAGTACAAAGTTCATAAAAATAATAGATGGAGATCTGTGCTTGAATATTGTCGTGATAAAGTAAAAAAATCTGTTAAACTGTAAAACAGCAAAAGGAAAATGATTCGCTTTATTTCTTATATTGTAACATAGGAGCTGTGACGAACCACAAGGGGTCGTTTTTAAACCCTTCGATTAGGCAGTTATTAATTTGAATGAAAGTCTTCCTTTTTTGTATGACAAGCTACAATACAAGCAATAGCCACAATAGTAGATAGTATTAGACTATTACACTAGAAAAGAGAAGTATTACCCGTCAATTTGTGTTGTCACTTTTCAAAATGATCAAATTCGCATATCGAGCTGTTATAAAATTCCTTAGAAACCTACAAAATTATTTTTGAAGAAATCTAAAATACAAAATATAAAGGTTTGGCTTCCTGTTTCGGTTATAACAAAATCAATAGGTTCCGGTTCTTTTCCGTTTCGGTTCTGGTCCATGGACACATTACGGGTTACTGCCTTTCCAAGAAGTTTAAAGACATTGCTTCTGCAGGACAAATCTGTCAATCTCTGTACAGTCTAGTGTGCCGTCCCAACGGCCTACTCATTATTACATGCTTCTTTTTTTTTAAATAACTTTTTAACAATAACACTAATAAATAACTAAACCAAAACCAAATATGTTAGATACTTACATATAACTTAACTTAATAACTTAATCTTTTGGGTGGTCTAACTGTACGGCCACTTCGTGTTATATCTGCGTCACTGATTCTTCCGCATCACCAGAATTATCGCTAGCAACGTTACTTTCTGTACTAACGTTTTTATCTGACTGGTTACGACTGTTACGAGCATCGTTAAACACTGGTGGTATACTATATTTATTTCAGGAATATTTTGACAACCCTGTTTAACATTATCCTCAAATAACAAATTGCCAGCATTAAAATCAAGATTACTTGAGTTTTTAGCAAATGCCACACCTTTTTCGGCTAATCCATTGCTTTGTAGATAACGCGGGCTAGAAATTTTAAATTTAATATTAGCTTCTGAAGCGTGTGTGTCTCTTGGGCCCAGAGCGCATTACATGCTTACCGCGGCCCTGGGCAACCACATGATCCTGTTACACAGTCGCTTACATACTGAAGAGCAACCATTGATTCCCATTGGCCCACCAATGACAACCCGTCGACACCGGCCAGAATCCTTTATAAGCGAACGCTGTTAGCCACAGAAGTGAGTCAAAAGTCATAGTCGCCCGAAATACCGACCAGTCCGTCTACATCGACCCGTCAGCCAGCATTCCAGAACCAGTCTACCCTCCGGCGACCGACCAAACCTACCTACTGCCCCTACCTCCATTATTAACCGCATTCGGCGCTGTTAAAACTTGTGCATATTTGTAAATAGAAATGTTAGTTGTTTTCACAACTTCCAAAACTTTATTGTTTATTTGGCACGATCACCAAATAGCTGGTGATCCGATTCAACCGCCAAAATTCCTATGGAACATTTCATAAATAGGTAATGCAAGATTGAACATTATGTACTTATCACAGTTTACTTATTATGAATATGATTGATAAGATTGATTACATATTTGAATAAACACAGCACAGTAACAGGAAAGTAAGAATTGTGCTGGCTTAATGCATCGCCTCAAAGAGGAAAAACGAGGAAAACTGGCGATGGCCCCCTTTCACCATTTTTATTTTCCAAGACAAAAGAATGTTTTTATAATGAATTAAAGTTATATTGAACCGGTGTAGCCTATTATACTTGTATTGTATGGGAACTATAAAATCTCGCGTATTCATACGCCTAGTCTCCAAATCTCGTATGATTCTCAGTTAAAATCGATAAAAAGGATACACCTTGTATCGCCCTATCTATATAGGTGATTTTCCATTTTAAATTTTGTTCAAATGAAAACAACGTTAGCAGCACAATTCACGTTTCAACTTTCAAACAAGACATTTGCACCAAATCTGTTTTAAATTGATAATCACATTATTCTTAAATAGATTCTACTGTTACCTTTATAATTGTTGAAATTTAATGGATTCATACTCACTTACCATCCAAAAAAAATGGTAACCTTTTATAAAACTAGTAATAAACATTATATTTTACAGAAATGTACCTACAGAATTTTTGTCCTGAATAATGGAATAATAAATGTGCTGCAAGCTGCAAGTAAGAACCAACCAGATAGAATTACACAAAGTGTAATAAAAAGAACCTTTACACTTGAATCTTAATCACGTGTACTTATTTCCAAATTTTTCCACTAAATTTGCGAAGAAATTGTAGAAATTAAATGAAGCGAACTATTCGTGGAAATAAACATTAAACCTTATCGTTGTTTATTGGTATTGCCATGAAGTACTGATACTAAATAACTTTAAAATCATTAAACTCTTGAAACTTGAAATTGAAGATATCGTATATCAGACCAAACCCTACGTCATGTCAGACATCGTATCACATTGCATCTCGCAACTTGTGGGCTTCATTTTGTCTGTAAAAAACCAAACATGTAGAAGTTCAGAGATAGTTCACATTTACATAATAATTAATTTAATTGATCATAAAATAAGTGATAACGTTTACTGCTAATTAGTACCTAATGTTGTGTTGAAAGTGCGTAAGTGTCCTAGGGTTCGTATTTAGTATAATGGCTGATCCCACAATTCAAACATTTTGTTGCTATAACACTAACGGAAATAACTCCCCTTGGAAATCTGAAAATACTTTACTGGTCGCTACCGAATTTAATTCATCAACTTATAATGCAATCTGTTTGTTTTCATCCACTTTAGGTATAATCGGTGCTATTTATCAAGTAAATATAAGCAATCTTTAATGAACAAAAAAAAGTATAAAAGAATTATTCCAGATTTTACCAAGAAGGGAATTTTCACGACATCATCGATGGATTTCCTTCTCCGCAGAACGGGGAAGAAAAATTATACTCTGGCTGGCGATAACCGATTTGTTAGCGTCTCTAGGTGAGTTTTATTAAATGGGTAATGAGATGAGATTTATTTTCGTTGTACTACTACTCGCGCTATCTTAATATGTATTTGAATTTTTCTTCTTTTTGTTTTATCAAATAAGGAACAAAAGCGAAGGCCAAGTTTGTTGGATGAACTGAACTTTTAACCTATAATAAAGGGTTATCATAGTCATTTATAACAACTAATGGCATCCTCCGATTAACCCATTACATCATTCGATTTTTGTTTAAACTTTAAACTTGACAATAAATCCACTTTGGTGATCTAATAGTAGTTATCAGTCTGTATTTGCAATCCTTGACTAACATTACTGGCACTACATATAGTGCGAGTTGATAATAGACAGTAATAATAGTAGGTACCTACTTATCCAACTGTGTCAATATCCATAACCATATTACATCACTTAAGAATAACACCAACTTGAAAACATTAACCGTAACGACAATTTTGTACAGGAACCATAAGTAACTGAATTTTGATTCAAAAGCACTATTATGAGCAAGTCCAGCTAATTCCATAAAACACATTCGAACTGGAACTTTTGTAACATATGTTTAGACTGCGGCGGTGCGATGCGATAGGAATATCGACAGTAATCAGTCAGGTCATTCATATTGATTATAGTATTCCTTAAGTATCTGTTAAACGTTTTGCAGTTTGTTGATCTCCACCATTCGCTTCATTATCAATTCGGGAAAACTCCAACACTATGCAAACGCTCAAAAATATTGTGCCTACGCTAAAGGCAAACATTGCAGAGTATTATTCTATTGAATGCCCCTAATCTTGATTTTAGAATTTCGACACTCTCATATTGCTCACTTGTTCCCAAAGATGATTGGTAGTACCTACTAATAATATAATACTTTTTTCCAAATCTGATATAGACGGATCTTTCCGTATCTGTAACGATGAAATTTACAATCAAAATGGTCAAGGCGGTCTGTTGAAAGCAGTAGAAAAAGCACAGCCGAGGTCGATTTAATGGTAATGTTTGGTGTGCTCTTCGTAACAACTGATGGATGAGGCAAAGCTGTCATGATGAGCTGAAACAAAATTAAATAATTGAGCTATTTATACTACTACTAAATAAATGTGTTCTACAAGTTTTACAAGTTCCGATAAGCCTACTACATCAAAAAGCGTTAGTGTTTATGAATTTCTAAACTTTCCAGTTCGTTCTTATTATTTACTTGCCTAACTAAGAAAATATTATCTACTTTGTGATTATTTTCAAGCATATGCAGATTTATCCAAACGATTGTATTTGAGGTGAGCCAAGTACTTTTTAAAACTAATTTTGAGTGATCTCTTTGTTTTCCCAACATATACTTGATTGCAATCTTTACAGCTGATTTTATATACCTATTCCCAACTAATCATTCATATCCACTGGGTCTTAGGGGTTGCCTAGAAGGTTTTGTCGTTTGCAAATTTAATTTGGAAAAGATTTTGACAGACCTCTTGTATATGAAGGATAATTCGGTAATTTAACATATTTCTTTCTTATCTGATCTACTCGAACATTCCCCTAACGTACCTAATTACATTTCTGATATTCTTCTTAAACTTATTAAATTCATAACCAAATCTTCGAAGAAACCATTATATACAGCAATTTCCTTGATTGTACGTAATTCTTTAACATAATTTTGTTTTGAAAGAGGGAGATTGGTCAATCTGTGCGCCAAACAGCTGAAAGATGCATATTTATGCTGTATGCCATGATTAGGATCATTATAGTTATGAACGTCCTAGCTGTTTCTTGAGACAAGAGTAGCAAGGTACGGTAGTCCATTGTTAACTTCCATCTCAGTTAAATTGGATAGACGGGAATTTCCAATTTAGTTGAGCTACAAAGTCCTGAGGGGAGCAAATTTTAGTATTGAGGATGGAAAAAACATCATCCACATGGCGAATTCAAGCTCTACGAAAGTAAGTACGCCAAATCTTGTTTGGGGACAGCCTCAAATGTATCCATCAAAAGGTGGGCAATAAGTATATATGGAGATACGCTATTACCCATTGTTGTCCCATCTTCTTGTTTAAGGAATTTGTCGTTCATTTGGAAAAAGGTCTGATTCATGCATAGCTCTGTTAGTTTAATAAAAGCGTACTTGCACATCTTCCAAATTGTTTTTTTTTTTAACATAGCCTAAAGTTGTATCTATCGCAATACTAGGAAACGGTGAAATGACGTTAAATGAAACTAACAGTTCATCTTATTCCGCCAGCTCAATGTTTTTAATTTTTTCCAATAAATTCGTATGAAACACTAATATTTGGTTGCTGATACGAGAGATGTTTATGTATTGGGAAATTACGATGGCTTTATTCGATGCGATGGAGTTATTCGACGATCATTCTTTGTTGCAGTTTTTGCATCTTTTCTGGTTGAGTAGCGTAAACGGTTGATTTCAGATTGCCCCAGAGGAAAAAATCCAGAGAGTTGACATTTAGAGGATCTATCCAGTGAAAACTCTTTGACTCCCATTCTCATTAGGACTTCTTAAGGAAGGTTTTGTGCAAAATACTGTCGTGTTTGTCTTGGTTATTCAAGTAAACACAACACAATAACATAAAACTAAGATGCTACTGTAGCTGTAGAGATCCAATGTGGCATTTTAAAAATTTATAAAATGAAACCTTTTGCAGGTGTACTAATACGTGCATGTTTATGGCTGAACTACAAAGATATAATGCCAGCTATTGATGGTTCATCCAGTGTAATTTTCTGTGCGTTGTCCTCCGTAAGTTCTCTATTTGGTGTACCTACTATAAGTTACCTATTTATAACTTTTTAGGCTTGGATTCAATACTTCTACACATCGACTTGGGTATGGACTTTGTGTTATGCAATTGATATGAGACTGATACTAAACGAAAAATCGGAACGAATAAAACTGTACCACATAGCTGCTTGGATTATACCTGCAATTCTTACAGCTATTGGATTATCGCTGTTGTATTATCCAGATGCCAAGTTCGATATGTAAAAATTCGATAATTAGGAAAATTTTAATCGATCCTTTCAGTTGCCGTGCCAGTTTGTCAAAAAAGGAAGCGTTGCTACGAATCTTACCCAACTATATTGTAACATATATTCCAATTGCCGTAGTAATGATTGCAAGTCCCTGTCTTTATTTATTTTCGTGTAAAGACATGGAAAAGATTATTACGTACAGTTCGGGACAATTTACAAGAAGCGAAAGGGAAGTAATAGGAGCAATCAGAATCAAATTTTCGGTAATTAATATCGTATTCTATGTTTGTTGGCTTCCAAACTTGCTAAATGCATTTTTATTATGGACGTTATGGTTTCAACTTCCAGTTACTCTAGTCATTATTACATTTTATGTTATGGTAAGTAGAAAATTGCCTTGTCTACCTACACTGAAAACTGTTTATTTAAGGCATTTACCAATCCTTTGCAAGCCTTCTTCAACTGTTTGGTATACAGGCGATGGAACACGGGTTCTGAAGAAGTGGTATTTCCTTGGGGTAAATCTAAATCATCTGGAATCTACAATACAACAAGAAGCAGAACTACAGATTCACAGGAAGATCTTCCTCTCTTGCACAATTTCGAACGAAATGGTCCAAATTTATACCTTCGGTCTTAGACATTTACTTATTACTTACAGAACCCATGCCTCTAAAATAATTTATTTTATTTCATTCAACTGAGATGTGCTTTTTGCAGATGCAAGTTTGTCAACAGATACCTACATAAATGACCCACCATTTTGCTTTCTCTTCCTTCTACGTGCTACTCAATTTATCTGTAAAACATTTTTATTTATTGCAAAAGTTTAATTATACATTTGTCAAAATTACTACCTACTATACATTCATATTTGAAACAGTGGGAGCATCCCGGTGCGCTTCTCTATCTTGCAGGTGCTCAACGAGTCGCAACAACAACAAATAATAAACGCCTCTCTGGAGCAAAGCAAAAGGATAGGTAAAAACCAGACTGGTACATTGCCATCCTCGAACCCAACTAACTCTCGCGACTCAAATTTGATGCAGAGGTGGTATGCCAGAGCCAACCCCGACATTGCAAATCAGATCTAATCTCCAAAGAAGAAGAGCTTTAGAGAGTTTTAGCAAAAAATATAATGTTTCAAGCTGTGTAGGATGTGTCAAAGTGACAGATACTGTTTTCTTGCGATATTTTTCGATTCTTTCAAAATTACAATAGAAATAGCATACCCCAATGCGATATCGATAGGCATAACTGCCGTGAGGGTTCATTGGGGTCATTTTCAGATATAAAAGTCAAAAATCGGACCAATACAGTGGTCACAGTGAGTTGTCCAAAAAATGAAGTCCGAGTCTTTTCCAATGGCGAGTGAACTTTTGGCGTACTAGCAGGAAAAAATTGTCGTTCCATCACAACTCTTTACTTCAGGCTAAATTTCCTCGTAAATTGCTCTCATTATTCGAAAATTTCGGAATTCGTCAAACAAATTCGTAGAGATTTCTTCAGTGGAATGGGCCATTGTAAACCAGGATCGGTGCGTGCAGGTGAAAGAAAGGTGCCTAAGAAGAACACCAAACTGGGCAGACGTAAGAGTTTGGAGGCCTTCAACGCGATAGAAATCAGGGTCAATATTGAATCGAAAAAAGTTCTTGAACCCCCCCTTAACCGATGGGGAGTAGCAATAAGAGTTTAAGTTTACCCCGCAACCGCAGCTACAAGGAAGATGCTGAAAGACAACTCAGGATATAGTAATACTAGATATCAACAATAGACCTGAGGTGTATTTTATCTGTGACTGAGGTAAACTGGCAACTAACCAAGCGGATATGTTGCAAAACCACCTGGCTAAAATTCTTGACTTTCGTCATAACAGGCGAAAGAATTTCAAGGGCTGGAGGTACTTGGACGAGATCCTATAGGGCAAGCATTGGCAGCTGATGTCGTTTCACACACTCGTGAAGGACCAACCTTAAAGGAAGCTAATCGTTATCGTATCGGCATTAGAGAAGAGGGTCGGGCTAATCTAAATCACAGTAGTGGATGGAATGCTTAGCTGCGGGTCTTCCTCTCTAAGGTTGGAGGTTAGTAACCCTCTTCCAGTGGAAATGGCGAGTACCTTAGCACAATCGTCGCAGCAACACCCAGAGTCGGATTTACCACAAGGCTAGAAAGGCTATAGCCTAGGGCGGCAAATTTTAGGGGGCGCAAATGTAGTTAAAAAAATTAAATAATAAAATGACATCTACATAAATTCAAATGATATGAAAAAATACAATATTTAGTTTGTGAGTAGGTATATTATAATGTTTAACAGCAGTAGAAACAAAAAGGCGAAAATTACTGTAGATGAGGGGCGGCAAAATATTTCCAGCCTAGGGGCGGCAAGTTCGTAAATCCGCCTCTGGCAACACCAGCTGTTGTACAAGACTGTCTGAGGTGGATACAACGTGGCGCCTAAGCTGCTTCGGCAATCCGTAGTAAATACATGCGCCGCGCCGTTGTGAAGAAAACTCAGCCGGGCGCGGTCCGATTGCAACCTAAGATCAGTTTGCAAAGATCCAGCGATGCTGGATCAGTAAAGGTAACTTTTGTCCTTTTTAGATATTAGAGTGTGGGAATAGGTATATGTTATTCCAATAATTCTCAGAGGTCATGCTTATTCAAACGATCCCATAACAGACTCCGAAAAAAAATCGACTTCGTTCTGCAGATGAAAGTGACTCAAGATGCATCTCTTAGAAGGATGCTTTCATTTTACTTTTTCTCCAAGGAGATGTTCTCCTTTAGATAGCTCCTTTGTGATTAATTTCGAAAAAAATCTTTTGTCAAACATCTTACTATTGTAGTCTCTGAGGCGACTTCCCAGCTCATTATACATTAAAACTCCTATGACTACTAATCTTATTTATTACATCCGTGATTGCCTACTTTCACAATAAGCTTAATAATGTTTCGCTTGATGTTAGATTGTGGTCATGCATGCGAGGCCTTTAGAGGACCGTGCGTGGCTATACGATTAGAGCCGCTTCCCCTCTTCCAGCATCCTCAGGTTCATCTCACGTGTGGGATGGTTTGGGTGACGTTGCGGGATCGGACGACTCTAGTCAGGGAGGCTTATGTCCGCGTGCACTATGTTCACGGTTCACCCTCTTATCGTAATCCAGAATCCAGATAGGAAAAAGTTTAATTTCCTTATGATTTGATGCATTGGTTAAAACGTAATAGAATTTGTTTCATTTAATATCTTGGAGCTGTTGCAATAATCGTACTTTAAGATGCTATCCATCGCGAATGGAAATTTTGTTCAAGTAAAACCATGTGAAAGTTTCGGTTCTTTTAAAGTAATTTTAGCGATGCTGACACTACCTACCTACTGCTTGCTTGTGCTTATCTACCTACCTTCAAATGCTTATGTCGATATCCGATCTACCACCGTGACTCACTTCGGTTCTAGGTACATACATTGCATGTAATTAATTCAAATTGGGATGTTCACGATCAATCGATTCAAAGTGAACAGCAGGACGAAGAACCTGAAAGTAGGAGGTCTGAGCACCATATGATACAATAAGTCGGAATATTATGGATCCCACACACACTTGCCCCACTCCATACCTACTTATGTTTCATACAATGCTCTGCTTGCTATTGCAATTGCCGAAAGGAGTGTCCATAGTAGCGTTCGCAGATGACGCGGCGCAAATTATCGTTGCCCAATACTTGGAGCAAATTATAGCACTCTTCGGAGAAGCTTTCATCAAGATATAAAGGATGTCTCCGGTGGAACTGCAGCTGGCAATGGCATTCCATAAAACAATACTTAGTACTCCTCGTAATCAGCAGGAAAGTGATGGAAACGGTGACACCCAGTGTTGGAAGCGCCGAAATCACATCGCAACCATTCACTCGGTACCTGGGGATGATTCTCGTCACCAGATTGAACTTTAAAGAGTAAACCGAACAAATCAGCAGAAAGACCTCTGTAGTAACTACTACACTGGCACGGACCATGCCTAACGTCAGTGGTCCCAGACAGAAGAGGGGAAACTGCTGTCATCAGTAACTACCTCAGTGCTTACTTATGGCATAACCATACGGGCTGACGCAATTAAAATCCTGAAGTACCACAGGAAGGCTGCAGCAGCGTATCGCGTCAGCGCCTTGAGGGTAGTCTGTACATTTCGCACTGTATCTGAGGACGCTAACGTTATCGCGGAAATGCTGCCCATTGAGGTGCTCGCTGAGGAGCGTACATCGGTGTATCAGCAAAAGGGAACAACAGACCCAAACTATGAAAGGATCAAGTCTCAACCAGTGGCAGAAGAAGTTCGAAACACTGATTAATCCTGAAGGTGGAGATACGGGTGATTAGCTGAATAAATAGAGACAGATGGAAATTATTCGGGTAATAAAATGATGTTTAGACACTAAGGCTCTTTATTAAAAATAAAATATTTCTTCAAAATTATAACCATCTAATTACAAACTTTACATCAATTAAATTACTACAAATTGCCCCTTGGAGTTAACAGTAATTTGTATGTAGTACGTACTGTTAAGTATTTACAATTGTTACAGAAAAATAAAATGAAATAAGTATATTAGACAAGCATAAATGTAAGTAGCGAATGAATCATGAGAGTGACTAGTAGGTACTGATGATGTAAGCACCAAAGAAAAATTGACAATTTTATAAAAAGATGACCTTGTAAAGAATAATATCAAATACATGCAATACTAGCTGCGATGCTTGTAATATATTAAAAAATCGACTTCAATAAATTAAGTACAACAATCCAACAACCAATCTCCGACCTCATTTTTAATCCAATAATTAATAAACGTATAAAATCAAGATTGGAACCCTTTCTGATCATGTAACGTGATATTCGTAATATCTTTAACAATCATTTCTGCAACTTGCCACGCCATTTCTTGCTTTTTACTATCTTCTTCGATGTTGACAAACTTTTTAACTGCAATCTTCAATTTGGAAGTAACACTTTTGTCAGGTTCCGGTTCAAAGTCGGGTTCGTATTTTCCTAGTGCCGAAATTCTACCTAATGATAACCTGTTATGCCTTTTGCGCTTCCATAATGAATCCGGATCGTAAAGTTGTCTCGTATCAATGTTCATATCGGTCCCTTTATCTTTTTTTTGCCTCTTCATATTTTGTGGCACTTCCATTGCCAAAAAGGTGCTGTTTGTGCAAAAACTTTTTTCGCTGCTACATTCGGAAGGTGAATACTTTTCGGTAGAATTACAACTGTTCTGGACCGAATTAATTAATTCGGATAGGTATTTATAAAACAATTGAGAGGCGACGAAAGATTTCAGATAATTTTTTTCGAGGGCTTGTTCAACTATGGTCAGTGGTAAATGAAAACAATCGAGCATAACACCATTTTCGCCGCAGATACTTTGCTCGACCGCAAATCTAATTTTATCGCTAAATCCCAAAGGAGAATGCGCTTGTAGAGAGAAATATTTGTCGTATAAAACGACCGCATCACTTTGTGCTTCTATAGGATCGAAAAATTCCTTCTGTTCGTTTAACTGCAACTGAAAATTACTGGCGGCGATCCAAAATTCTAACAAATTTCTACTGTTCTCTTGTTCCAAAAATTCCATAAAATAAAATAACGCAGTTTCGTTATAAAGAATATCGTCCAACACAACATCACCGCTAGTTAAAACGTCAATTTGGTGCTTACAAAAATAGTCACTCCCAAGAAAACTTTGAAAGTAATCCTTTTCCAAAATGTCACGTATCAATTTTTCGACGGTTTCAAAACAGGAAAGTTTCAAAATTTTTGTCGTATCACATATGCTTTCTATAACTTCTTTTCTAATTTCTTCTGTACATTTTATACTTTCGGTGGCTTCTAAACTGATGTATGTTTTAAAAATTTTAAGCGCCTCCTCCGTTAATTTATGAAGCAATTTATTCCTTATCGGACTCTTATCTATATTACGAATCAGTTCTTCACTACAACTACTATTTAGTTCATTTCTGCTTGCGTTAGAAATGGTTTGACTAGTTTCGTTAAATCTATCACATATACTATTAACTTCTAATTTTTTTGTCTCGTTTACTGTAGGTTTTGTGTCGGCACTTAATTTACTATCCGATATAATATACGACGAATAATCGCATAAACTGTAAGAGTCGGTGGTATAAGAATCACAGTCAGTACTCACAGATAAACTGTCGTGATCGATTGGTGCACTTAGCATGGGAGACCTACACCTATGTTTATCGGTAACGAATTCTTTTGTGTTATTTAAAAGTTTTTGCGTTTCAAACTTAAATTGTTCTATATCCATCCAACAGTGAATGAGCGGTAGCACGTTACGAGTTTCAAGATACTGGGCGAAATAACCGAGAGCCGACTTATCGTCTAAAACCTCCTCTAATGTTTTCGATAATCGCGAATGTTGCTTTATCGCCTCAACTTCACCTACACAAGTAAAACTATAAAAATCGATCACATAATCTCGATTAACTTACAAAGATCGAATAAACCTTCATCTTCAAATGATGCCAAAACACCCGAAGAATGACAAGAATCGAAACTGCCTATGACGGACTGTGCACTATTCAAATTTGAAAATGATATGCCGCTAGATGATGTGACATCTATAGGTGAAGAAGAATTGGATCGACTGCTTTCTTTAGTACCTTAAAAAATTTGAATTGTAAATGTTATTTGTTTTATTGACATTTTTAACTTACTGGACTTTCTCCAGAACTTTAACATTTTTCATAATTTATTTAAAACTTATGTCGTAAATAACGTAGAAATATATAGAAAATAATACTTTGTTAAATCGGTGTGTATATATACGTAATCATAAGTAAAAATAACATTTTTTTACGTTTTGCAAATGCGAATCAATTGGTTAACTAGAAGTAGGATTGGATATTTTGCGTACTTTTGACATATGACGGATAAACAAAACTAATCTGAATATAGGCACCAAATTTATACAGAGCCTTTGATAAATGGAACAATGTGCGTAAAGCATTGAGTGAAAAATATATTTTTCACTCAATGCTCAAAGTTTCCGAATTCTAGTTCAAAGTGCCCTTCGGGACATATATGCAACCATAACTGCTGTTTTCTTTGTGCCCTGTACGCCAACGACATAACAGTGGACCACTGACCACAGGTCAGTGCAGTGGACGCAAGATCGTGGCTACCAGAAGACTACAAAGCTCCACTCGGTACTTAGGTACTTTGTCTACAATATTGGTAAGGTACTAAGGTAGATATAGAGCATTAAGGCCGATTCTCATCTAAGCATCACTTAGCCAAAGATGTTGCAGCAAACGGCTGCTCATAATTGTTTGCGGGTTATTACAACCGTTCTCACTAAAACAGCGCAACGCTTCGCGTTACTTTGCTGCTCCGCAATACGCAACAGACAGGAATCTGCTTCCTATAATAATTTATAAAATTTTCCCTCGTCGCTCTGAAGATGTGTGAATAGTGTATGAAATTCCCCTTCATCCAGGTCTATGTCATGGCATATAACGGTAAATACAAGCACATCATCCGACGACGAACTGCTTTCGTCACTGTCTCCTCTATACATCGCACAGGAAAGAAACGCAACTACTGTTGGCACAAAAAGTATATACAGGGTGTACCAATCTTACGACATTGTTCGGTATATGGCTTATTTCAAGAGATATCAAAAATATTGTTAAGGAAAATAATAGATGTCTTTAAGGACCATATTTCTAAATTATGTTGAACTATACAGGGTGTTGCATAACTCCGTTACAAACCAAACACATGATTTTTGAAATGAGAGCCCCTGCATATTATTCCAAATTCGGATTTCCCACATTTTTTCGAGTCTTTTGATATAAGGTTTTGTTACGTTATACAGAGTCCTTTAAAAGTTATGGGCACGTTTATGTTAAAATCGTAGCTAAATCAACGCCCTCTAGCTTACTGTACGTTACAGAAAAAGACAATTTCTTGGCTAATCGAGTTTCGTAATATGATGTAACATCTCCTCATTCGATTACATTTTAATTATTTTCTCTCTTTGTGTACAGGGTGGATCGAAACTCGGATCTTTAATTCTCTTTCTTCTTTTAAATGGAACACCCTGTATTTTATTGCATAAATAGAATCTTTGATTACGTAGCTTTAATTTTTTTAAGCATTCCCTATACCTAAAGTTTATAAAAACAAAGTTATTTTGTAATATTTAATTTAAAAAATGCTTAACAAAAATTAAAGCTCAAAGTTTCTAGGGGCTATAAAAACAACAATGCAGATTAGAAAATAAACCCTTTAATGAGGTAAATTGCAAGACGATATACTTTGAGACAGACTTTACATCTTATGTTACCTTTATGATATTAGGTGTTTTCTTTTTACATCGCCACAGGGTTGGGCACATGCACAATTATCACGTGATTAAAGTGCCTTGCGTCATAAGACATTTCTGCCTCAGGTTAATATAAAACTAAGCTTTTAAAACGAATAGGGTTATTGAGAAGTGAGTCAAATTATTTTTATAAAACGAATGGTGTGTATTGACAGAGCTGACTTAAAGCTACCATAAAATGCAAAAAGAAAACACCTATTATAAATTGTACCAAAGAACGGTATATAATACGTTTTGATTGTACTAACAAAATTATGGCGACGCGACATGCGCCAAGAAATTTTGTTTGGCGGGATCGGGGAGTGTCGCTTCTGTATTATGTCTTCTGTGGTTCAGCCTTGTGCGTTGTGCATCACGTACCTACCTATTTTTTTGATTCGCTGAGAAACATCTGAATATCGTCGATTCGTCGCTAACTTCACAAAATTCCCAATGGAAGAAAAGTATTTTAAGAATTTGCTGAAGTGAGATCAAAATATTGTTACTGTGTTACATAAAACAATTTTGTTGTAATTTTATATTTAACCATAAAAGGCCATTCCAAATTTGTTTCCAATTTCCAATCCATCTTTTACCAACAATACGTAACAGTCCATCTTTAATCGTGAGTCATCTTCTTACCCTAAAAAATTGTTGTATGTAAGTTTTTTTAGTTATAAATCTTCCCAAAAATGTCGAAAATATCCAGAAAAAGTAAAGAAAAACAGTTTAAGGTAAAGAGTACTAACTACTGTAACCGTTAAGTATATTTAGCCTAATTGTGTTTCCAGAGCATTGGAAACCACCAACAGTTTTTTAAACGCATTACAAAAACATTATATTATGGAAAACTACCATCAACAGAATGTCTAAGCTTACCAGTTACAGGTAATCTACAGTAACGACTATATCAAAATGTTATCACGTATTGTTGTAGAATTGGCAAGCGAATTATTTTCTGAAGCGCAAACAGGTCGTTCATTAGATCGATTACATTGCAATGATGCTGCTAAAATATCTCGTAATGCTTGTGTGTCTCCATGTTCTTTTGTACTAGCCGTATTGTACCTTGAACAACTAAAATCGTGCAATCCAGAGTATTTATATCGTATAGCTCCGTCTGAATTATTTTTGATCTCTCTGGTATGTATTTAAATTGAAATTTGCTTTACTTAAGTTTGCATTCCAGATGGTTTCGAGCAAATTTTTACATGACGACGGCGAAGACGATGAAGTATTTATTGAAGAATGGGCGCAGTCCGCACGAATCTCTACTAAAGAATTGGCCGTATTGGAAAAAGATTTTCTAGCTGCAATAGTAATAAAAGTGTGCAAATTTTACGAAAGTTCAATGTAAAATATTTTTAGGATTGGAAAGTTTTTGTTCATCAACATACATTTTGGAAAAAATTGGCGGAAATAGAGCAGACAATTGCGAAAAGAGAAGGTACAACACGGGGATGGTATACATATTCCGAGTTGGAAAAAATCATGACAATCAGCGTGTCTCATTTACTTCAAAGTATTTCCGTTACATTATCTATTTTGATAGCAACTTATGCATTAGGAATTTTTACCATTTTGGGATCCGTTTTTATTGTTAGTAATATACCGGGTAATTGTTTACGAAGTCGAAATACGTACATGCAACTACAAAATGATAACTCAGGAGTACTCGATATTGAAAATAATAGTACACACATTTTGAATAGCTTTACTAATGATCTAGCGGACATGTCTGAACATGAAAGATCGAAACATATTGATGCCGCAGACATTTTGAAAACAAGTATTCTTTTGGCTTCCCTTACTCCTCAATCGAATGTGATAACGCACACTCATCAGGTACAAAACAGTATTACCTCATCGGCCAATGTAACTAGACATTCTTGGGCATGGTGGCTAAGTCCCACAATGGACTGGTTAACTAAAACTTCTCGAATCATTGAAAAATTTGATTTTATACCCGAAATGAAATCTTTTACATATGATTCATATATAGACGCATCGTTCGCAGCCTCTAAAATATTGAAGTTGGAAAATCAAGTTCATAAATCAACCAAAGTCAGAATTCAAGATCAGTTGGAACGTTCTTGGCATAAAGAATGGACAGATACGTTTCGAAATGTTATTTTAGAATATAAATTACTTTCAATTTGTCTATAAAAAGAAAACTGAACCTAATTATAAAGCTTGTCTAATTGTATTACTATGACAAAATTAAATATATTGTATTGAAATCTATTCATAGCTTCATTATTTTTTCACTACCCAATAGTTGACGATATCAATTTTAAACTTCACATAATATGTTATGTACAGTGGTGTAGTAGAGCGGGAACGCGTGGATGTATCCATTCTAATAACCACCAAATTTGAGGCTACTCTGTGCAGCCTTATGCAATCAGTTGTCAGAGTAACCGAAGAATGATGTAGGAAACACTCCTTGTCCATTAATCCGACAAAAAGGGAGGTAGTTCACAAGAAAAAGAAGGATAGGTCTTCAAGCTCCTCTGCTCTTCCAAAGAGTTTCATAGTCAATGATCAGTATCTAGGCATCACACTTTAGATTCACTAATGGTACGCTCACTATAACTTCTATAAATATGAAAGAAAGATCACTGCATTCCAAGAAATGTAATGGATGTGCATAACTAATCTAGGAAAAGAAGATATGAGAGAAGCAAGATATTGACATCCACTCCATACTTTTTTAGGTACAATATTTGCAAATTAAAAAATTATAATGAATCAGTGTTCTTGTCCAGATAGACAGTGTCCACTACCTCAGATCCCATGTGCAATATTCACTCTATAGCATAGTGTGTATGGTACCCCTACAGCTTGAGTCTAACAAGGTCTGTAGAGGCTCAATTTATATATTAATATACATAACTTATTGATCCCCATCGCTAAAATTCACTACAATAAGGCATTGTTGATATTTAAAAACTTATACAATGAATAGAATTTATTTTTCTCTTAATTACATTGCACTGTATATAATAGATTGTACATTTGTAATGCGAATTGGACAGATGAGAGATAAGCTCAATATATGGACTGCTACCTTTAAGTAGATACACACGTGTAAGTAAACTCCTAAAATAGAGTTTTTAATATAGTATCAAGTATAATTTGGTGTTTTTAAAAGCTCCTAATAAATACGTAGAGCATAAGTAATTCTAACAATATGCAAGGCAAGGTATTTATTTATTAAATAGTGATATGTCATTTAGAGGTGAAATCTAGGAAGACTGAATTGTACTAATTTATTATTAAGAATAATTCTCACGTAACAAATTGTTAAAAATTTCAAAGTGTGAAAAACAAACATATTTTGTTGCTACAAATGTGGAAAGCAGTAAATCCTAATTATATCACTCTATGTTAAAATAGTTTTTCATAACTAATAACAGAAAAATGTAGCCGACTAATCAGACATACTAAACTGGAATTATATAAGATAAGTCTTTAATCGTCACATTGTAAAATAAATCCTAAAATTACAAATAAATATTGCTTATAGGTAAAAACGTGATAAAACTCTATAACTTAACAAGTCTCACTACATAACACAATATACAAATAATTTACTATTAAATTATATTACGCGCAGTATCTCTTTAGGTTTTACCCACAGGAAACTTTCAAAAAGCTTTAGGACAATGTCTCCAAATTCTTAAGAGATTCCACTTTTGCCAAAACAATGAAGCCTTAATCATTCAAAGAGGAACTGATACAGTTTCGCACAAAAATTTAAAAGAATATTTAAGCCGAGGTCAGTGTTTAATTATTGTCAACATTGCATTTTCTCAATACAGCATTTGGAGTACTGTCCGAAATTAATAGAAACATCTGATACATTTACATACATAAATAGTGTACACTCAGAACTTTTCGAAATACCTAAACATTGCAAGAATAAATACTTTTAGTGACAACTGACAACTTCAAATTGGAGCAACAACTGCAATTTTTTCCTTCTTTTTATGATCTGTAAACATTAAAGGAAACATTCCCAAAAGACATCCTAATGTCACACCAATCACTCGTCCAATGTTTGCAGAATGCCTTGAAATTGGCATTTCCATTTGTATTGGTGATAGTTTGGGTGGCGTATATCCTATTCTAGTTGCTAATCTTTCAACATAATAAGCCGAACCTAAACCTAATACATCTGAGAATGTGTTACCTAATGCAGCTGCGGCCATTGTAGATAAACAAAAAGATGAACCCAAATAGAAATCTATTTGGTCACCCTGTTATAAATCAAATCTACTTATAGTCTCATTACAGGGAATGTTAAAAAAATACTTACAAAAAGGATCATGAAGAAGTTGTCAAGAAATCCGAAGCCTATGAATGGAATGGCGTTGGCTATGGCAACTGAGAAAATGTATGTTAGTTATATAAAACTTTATATAAAACATTAAAAACTTACTGTTAATTAAATTGTTCATCGACGGTGGTGGAACAGACTCCACTAAGAAAAAACAAACATGTGTTAATATATTGAATTATTACAATGTTATAATCGCTACAAATGTGGAATAAAATATGCATTGAATTCCGGTTGAAGTTTGAATAAAAAATGCAATTACAGCGTATGTTTTAAGTATGGAATGTTAATAAATAAAAGTAAAAAAAATAAAAGTGAACGCCAAACAAAATCCGTTGCACGTCATATAATGTGAGTGACGTAAATTGGGGGCAATGTTGCCAGATTGTAATTGAAAGAAGGTAACGCAAATAAAACTTCTGAGTTCACTCGTAACTTTAGTTATAATAGGTGTTTTCTTTTTGCATTTTGTGGTAGCTTTAAGTCAGCTCTGTCAATACACACCATTCGTTTTATAAAAATAATTTGACTCAGTTCTCAATAACCCTATTCGTTTTAAAAGCTTTATTTTAAGTTTTATATTAACCTGAGGCAGAAATGTCTTATGACGCAAGGCACTTTAATCACGTGATAATTGTGCATGTGCTCAACCCTGTGGTGATGCAAAAAGAAAACACCTAATAAATGAAAAACAAAATCAAAACTTCAAAATTGTGACAGTCAAAACATAACCACAACAAAACATTACCAAATCGATACCTTATGGAATTGGCATTGGCAACGTTGCTGAAAACAATCCATTGTTACCAACGTGGCGATCATAAAATTCTGATGAAATTAATTTTTACAGGTCGAATTTTCACGATTTTTATGCCATTACATTTACGGCAGGGACGTCAATTATCAGCTGATTGGTGACGTGCAACGGATTTTGTTTGGCGTTTACTGTATATTACAGTATAAATAAATTGAGAAAAAAATACTCTTAAAATAGAACTGCAATTATTTACTTTATAGTTTATACTAAGCTACAAGCTTTGGTTTAATGTCCCTTATAAATTGGGGGTTTCTCAAAAACAAGAAGCCATGGGGCTACGGATGTTTCATCCAGCACTGCAAATGCAATATTGATATGTGATGGAATTTATATACTACTATGTAATGATATTATTTGTGAGTAATTCAACTCAACAATATATCAGGACTGGGACAATTAACTTGCAAATACTCATTAATCCCGATTAATCCGTTATCACTTGTTTCACATAATAATATAAGTGGATCATTTTTAAATTAATCGCTTATTTGAACCATGCACGTTTATGAGAATGTTAAATGCTTTCAGACGAACACCATGCTGTTGTTTACCTTACAGTAAAAAATAGATCTACTTTAACAAATTTTAAACCCAAATTACCACCACCTTTTGTTAATGTTAGTAATATATACAAGCAGCATTAAATCGTGCGAATGTACCCATGATTCAAGCAACAGCGCATTAAAACTTTTCCTACCACACTTTTTCATGAGCCAATCTTCTGGAAGTAGGCAATAAGATCCTGTAGGATCGACATCCCCTAACCTTGGTAATTTTGACGGTCTTCCAAACTTACTTCGCCAACGTGATGCAGCTAACTGACCTTCAAGTGCCATAAAATAGGATTTGTTCATTATGTAATTATTATTTTTGTATTATTAGATTACGTTTATTAGCAAACAATGTCTTGTAATTGTGTAAGGGAATGGCTAAGTTAGAAAAAACAAAATTACTTACCTTGATATTCATCTTTAATCAATTTTGACTGATATTCTTGCAAGGCCGAATACAAAAGCGTTCTTTCTTCACTATTTAGCCTCAGAATTAGTTCTTGAGCCTGTAATTTATTTAACCCCTGTGTCGTACTTGCAGTTTCAGCTCGTGCAGCACTTCCCTTTAGAGGTAAATTTACACTAATACTATTCTTATGTACTTTAAATTGATGAACGAAGTTACTTTTAAGTAATTTAATTGAGCTTTTTTGACTAGAAAATATTGATTCTCTTGAAAAGTTTCGAAAACTTAGGTTAATAAACCTTTTATATCTACTTGCAATTTTTAAGGGATGTACATTCATTATAAGCTATAATTTTAATATTCACTATAGGAACAAATTTGTACCAACATTTAGGAAGCAGGAAAATTATACATTTTTTTATATATTTTTTTTTAACGTCTTACTACACATTCCCTTCGTTTCATGACGGTTGTGCGCGTGACGTCACAACACAAATCACAACCACAAGTCACATTACGCGTTCAATGAATCGAAGGGCAGAATTACACAGTACAACTTTTTATTTTTATATCACGATTACACACACTGACCTCTAAATATACAGGAACGCTTAAGGGCCCCATTCACGTTGAGATTGGTATCGATACATGTCGCAAGTATCAGTATCGAGAGACAGATTTCGACGTGTATGTGGAAGTATCAGTAACGCAGTCTCAGTATCAGCTTGTCTCGTTGTTTGTCGCACTGTAGAGGAACCGCGAGACGGCGACCGTGAGACTGAGACATATCTCAACGTGTATGTGCTGGTATCATATTAGGTATCGTAAAATACAGTACTTTTGCATTTAGTTATTGCATAGGTATGGCGAACAAACTCGAAATATGTATGCACGTTTCGAGAGGAGTATCATTACAAATCTCAGTGTGAATGGAGCTCTAGTGTTTGAGACAAATCTCAGACACATGTATCGCTGCATGTCGCGAAACACGTATCGATACCAATCTCAACGTGAATGGGGCCCTTTCACTGACCTGTATCATAAAGGACTGAGCATTCTTCAATACAACATTGAAGCAAACAAGCCCCACCTAAATATTAGTTACTGCAGGTGCCAACTAGTGCGTTAGTTATATAATGATGGTAGCTCGGTATTTATAATGTGTTGGTAGTACTGGTATCAGCTGTTACAGCTTAGCTTGTTTTAACCTATATGCTTAATATCTGGTGAAAAGTAGTATAATTATAGGCTCATAATTATTTAAAAACGTAAAGTATTCAAAATTGTATTTTATTGCAATGCATAAACGTAGTTTATACTCATCGACATATAGAAATGGACTGCGCGTGGTTATGCTAAGCCGGGATACTGCAGGTGAGAGAGAGGGTAAACGTGGAGGCCTAGTTCTAGCTTTATCTGTCACGTATCTATTGGTCGCTGCATTCCCCTAGCTTTATCTGTCGCGTATCTATTGGTCGCTGCATTCCCATTAAAATGCAGAGAAATGTTATACCTTAAGGTAGAAGACGCATAGCCTATACATTTACATGTGAATGTGTGAAGCCGAACTAAGGGGAATGTGCGGGTTGTTGCAAGCAAAATACTACTCACATCTGCGCAGGTGTCGTGTTATTAAATTCGGAAGTAACGATTACTGCCGAAACTCAGCCGAAAGATACTTTAACCAGCTTTTTTTATTTATGCAACCTGCAACGTAATACATACTTAACCTTAGACCTTACATTTTAGCGGCCGTAATATTTACAGTGAAATTAAACTTAAAACCAAATGATATTGTTACTTATTACTTTTGCAGTAATTAATTCTCTATGGTTAATTAACTGTCAAAGCTTAAATAAATAAATTTCACTTTGTGTTAAAACATTAATGTTGAAGGTTTTTCTTTAAAAGGAATTGAAGATATTACTCAAATAGCAAGTCCACTACCTTACAAGTTTGGAATAAATGTACATGTAAAATAAAACGATATTGTGGTTCGATGAATATAATGAAAGAGATTTCTAACCCCGATCGTGAAAAAAAATATGCAGTTTAAGTGACAACAAAATAATACAACATTTAACATTTGAATACTTGATGTAATTATCCATACGCTGATAAATAGTTATTAGTAACTTAACGTCAACTTCAATACTAATTTTTGCGAGTATCTAACTATTAACTGCATAGAATTGAAATTTACAAAGTTTTATTTTGTATGTGAAATGTTTAATAAATCTTCAACTAAAAAATTCATAATGGTGGTAGAGAGAGCCAGATACATAATTTCCGATAATTTCAAACTTTGGTATTTGACATGCGCACTAGTGAGTACTATTATATTTCTGTCTTTATTTATGTTCGGCTTCAATTATGCTTCTTCTACACTACGTTAGTAGTAGGGATAACATTTCTCTGTTAAAATGCAGCAACCAATAGATACGCGACAGATAAAGCTAGAACTAGGCCTCCACGTTTACCCTCTCTCTCACCTGCAGTATCCCGGCTTAGCATAACCAGTAACCACGCGCAGTCCATTTCTATATGTCGATGTTTATACTACGCATGAAACAAGGTTATGTTTAAGTAAACAAAAACATTAGTTACAGTGTTACCAATAATCACCAACACAACAAACCTAAATTAAGCTGGATTTATAGTGTCGGTATCGGTATGCAATAAGAAATAAGAAATAAGCAATAAGCAGTAAGAAATAAAAACGCATTTATAGTTCTTTAACGGTAACAGAGTAGGCATGCGCATTGCGGGTATAATTTAAATTATTAGTTTTTATGGTACGATTCTTAGGTTATACCTAATGTACGATTGTAAAATTAAAATCAACTTGACATAATATTTTCCCATCGATTCTTGAATAAGAGATATATTTCACTCAAATATTTCTTTAACACCTGATTTATATTGATGTCATCTGCCTTTCCTTAGCTCGTAAGCTCACAGCTGTACACGAATATTCCCGATTCGGTAACGGTAACGGTAAGAAATAAAATTGAACCAATTCCTTATTTCTTATTGCTTATTTCTTATTTCTACTATAAATGATATACAGGTTATCCATAAGTTCATTTCCTTACCGTTATTTCTTATTTCTTATTGCTTACCGATACCGACACTATAAATGCAGCTTTACTAATTGGCACCCTAAAATAGCGGTTTTCAATTTGCTTCAAAAGTAGTGGAGGGGATCATTAGAATGCTCAGTCCTTTAAGATACAGGTCAGTGGGCCCTTTTCTGCGGCCGCCGGCCCGATCCGAGAGAGAGAGGACCCGCAAGGGACATCCCTGTCCTTCTCTCGAGTACATATGTTGGTTAGTGTATGTTAGTTTTTAACGCTGTCTGCTCTCTCCATGTGTAAAGCGTTACGAAAAGTGTTGTCTGTGTTACAGTCACAGTGCATAACAAGTATATCAGCATACTTACTAATTTTTGCATTTTTGAAATTGGTAATTAACCTTTATAGTCATGGCCAAAATCACTCTACTCAATGAATAAATAGTGTCTATTCCTATTCATTAGGTGTTTTCTTTTTGCATTTTGTGGTACACTTAAATCACCTCTGTCAATACACACCATTCGTTTTATAAAAATAATTTGACTCAGTTCTCAATAACCCTATTCGTTTTAAAAGCTTTATTTAAGTTTTATATTAACCTGAGGCAGAAATGTCTACATGACACAAGGCACTTTAATCACGTGATGATTGTAACTTTACCTAACCCTGTGGCGGTGCAAAAAGAAAACACCTATTGACTCTA
Source organism: Pyrocoelia pectoralis (assembly GCA_036250285.1). NCBI lineage: Eukaryota > Metazoa > Arthropoda > Insecta > Coleoptera > Lampyridae > Pyrocoelia > Pyrocoelia pectoralis. Next base: position 14,625,464 of record CM070077.1, read on the forward strand.
CTACAGTGAACTCTATACATAGAGTTCACTGCTCTACTGTTACTACTGGTAATTCCTATTCCTTAAATCATGGGTAATTCCAAAACACATTAAATTACACATTTATAAAAACAACTGCGAAGCGAATGTAAACCTTCCAATTGTAATTTGTATGAAATTTCATTAACTTCACTAAAAACCGCTTTACACGGTGCAATTGCATGGTATGCAATGCAAGAAAACTTGCACAGGCGATTAACATTTCAAAATTTTTTTTGTCGGTTTTACACGATGCCAGTGGCAAGACGGTGCAATTTTTATTTCAAAGTATACTTGTTGCCACTACAAAACATTTTCCCATTCATTTTGCAGCAATTCAAGTATTAATCACTGGTACAGAATAATGATTTTTTAAAGTTGGCATCACTAACATCACTAACATTGTTACTAAAATTTCACGTGCAATGCAAGAAAAATTACAACATGTTCTAATTCAATGCTATGCAAGAAATCTTGCATGGATGGTAAAAAAATTTCACATGCGCATGCGTATAACAAATGTTTCATGAAAAAGTTGCACGGTCTTGCACCGTGTAAAGCGGCTTTTAACAAAGGTAGTTTACTAGAACCAAAAATCAGATTTTTGAAAATATCCAAGGCATACATGATTTTAGAAAACTAAAATTATGCCAGAAATTAGTCTTTAACTAAGCAGGGCTGAACCCCAAACAATGAAATTTTATATCGAAAATTTTTTATCTTTCACAAGAGTCGTTTCACCTATCCGGGGACACACTGTATATGTATACAGGTATGGAAAAATATTATCGGTGGATTGACTTATAACAAGTAAAACAAAGACAGTGCAATGAATTCACTAGTGCTAAGTGAGATAGAATACACAACAAACTAAAAGCCCTGATGCCATACATGCGTCTATTGAGTAGGCTGGTATTAATAACTATTTACATGCAAATATGTATCTACAAATGGCAACATCGGTAACGTTATGTCTCTCTCACATTTATATAATGCTTATTGGGTCTCTTTCTAGCTCATTATAAGTCAATCCACCGATAATATTTTTCCATAGGAACATAATCTAAACAGCCTGCTCTGTTGTCAGCGGTTATAATACGCTGGCGGGGTATGCGGATATGATTTATCCATATTAATAACAGGCAAATCTGAGGTTACTCTGTGCAGTCTCTGCTGCTCTCCCTCCAGCAACCCACAATCTTAGCACTTTGCAATCATCTGCAAAGACTAGCGTGCCTTAGGTGCACGGGCGCAATGCGAAGGATCTATCACATATTTCTCAGTGTGAAAGTGGCATTCCAACCTGACATATCCATCTACACGAATGGATCTAAAACAATGGAAGGAACAGTCACCGGTTTTTACTCCAAAGAACTAAATTTCCATATCAGTACTAGGCAAAATTACGACTGTCTCTCAGGCAGAACTCATAGGAATAAAGCTTAGTGCAAGAAAAACTTTCATGCATAGCACAAAGAATAATAAAGTAAAGGCACTATTATAGATCATTGCAAAATTACCTCTAGGTTGGTTTCCAAATGTTACCAAGAAGTAGAGCAATTGACAAACAGTAATATCCTTGAGCTCGTATGGGTCGACTGGTCTGAACACAGTCGTTTTATGGTGCAAGTCGGCCCTTCCACTTAAGTATTCACTGTAAACAACTTATAACTCAAGACAGGTAGAACATGATGTTAGATTGTTGCCATGCGAGAGAGAGCTTCAGCGAATAGCAGATTGGAGAATAAGTTCAAAACAGAAGAATCTGAAAAAATAACAAAGCTCTTGGCCTGAAAAAGCTACTATACCGGGTGCTGATCCGGCCGCTCGGTAATAGCATTTTACATGTAAAATCTTGTCTATGCAATTTCCTGTTCCCCTAATTGTTTCAGGGCCAAAACATAAGAGTACAAAAATTTTCAAAACTAAAAATACTACCTGAATGGTATATTCTTTCCGACCAAAATTGTACTGTAAGAAAGAAAATGAAGAAATAAATGTCGCATTGCCATGACGCTGGTAATGGCAACTTCCAGTACTAATGAAAACCTCAAAATTCTACACTTGTTCATAACGCAATTATTTTTAAAAGCATGGCAATGTGATTTTTGCAAACTCTAATTCAACATTTAATTCTTCATTTTCTTTCTTACAGTACAATTTTGGTCGGAAAGAATAGACCATTCAGGTAGTATTTTTAGTTTTGAAAATTTTTGTACTCTTATGTTTTGGCCCTGAAACAATTAGGGGAACAGGAAATTGCATAGACAAGATTTTACATGTAAAATGCTATTACCGAGCGGCCGGATCAGCACCCGGTATATACTTGCACAGTAAACTAACCACTTCCTCCTTTAAAATGCAAATAGCCATTGTGTATTCAGATTTCCCATGGTACAGTTTAACAAATTATTAAATTGCACTGATATGGCAGCGAATAATATTACTTTGCTATTACATTATTATTGACAATTATATACCATAATAATCATTAGGTATTATATAATAACATTTTATATTCATTTGAAGAACAAACAACATTCAAAAAGATTTTATTGATACTAAAATATTAACATCAAATATAATGTCACATAAAAATATTTACCTTGTTTTCTAAAACAATACTCATCAATAAAGGTACATTAAAAATAGAAAATTTAATAAGCATATTCCAATTATTGGCAATTATCACAGTTCTTTAAATTTGCACCTAGATAATGCACATAAATAGGCAGGTATACTGGAAGAAATTACAATAAATTTTAATTAAAATCACCTAATACACACTATGATCTTTTCTTGTGTTGCTTTTTCGGGTACTTAAAACACAACACTAACTGGACGGCGGACAATATTAAACCTACAATATTTTGAAATACCATGAAATTATTCAAAAGAATAATAGCGTAAAGTAGCCACAATGTCGAACAAATAGTGCCCATAAATGTAATTGGAAATGGAATGGATGATGAATCTTTAGTTCTCACAATTTCATTCTAAAAAAATTAAAATTTAGATTTGTGATTCATTTCAATACTTAAAACTCGTACCACTTCTATGAGAGGACTGCCAATAAGTAAAAGTAGTAAAACTGTAGTGATTATACTGTATCTATATTCAACTAATGTAGGATCTTCCCAACTTGTATATGTGAGAAGAATGCCCACCAATGCCACTCCATAAGATAAAGGTTTATAAATTTCGTCCATTTTATTGTTGGAATAAATGAAGTAAAATGAGAGATAGAGAACATTTAAGAAAACAGCGGCGAAATTGACCACAAGCATCGCTGTATCAGCAAGCATCAGAGAATACTTCAACATTAAAGTACCGCTAAAACATAATAACAATTAGAATAAATGTCGGAATGTCCTTGACTAATAAAAATGTTTAATTAAATAATTGTATATCAGTTATAATACCCATGATCCCATGCAGGATATCTATAGGTACTTAAGTACCTACCTATGATAATTGAAATTATTTAGCAGAATGTGAACGTAATATGGAAATAGGATTAATACTTACATGACAATACCACCAATAAAAGGCATTGATGGAGTCCCGATGGTGGACTTATTTTTGTATATGTCTTTACACATAACCGCGCCGGAAAGAAATTGTCCAATTGTTACTATTCCTGCAGCCGAGCCCACTATTTCCTTATAAGGTTGTAATATACCAGAAATGAACTCCATTTCTTCAATTTAAAGCTGTTGTCTAACGCAATTACTTAAAACACAGCACCAGTTGTACTACTAAAAAGGTATGTAGAGAGAGAATGTCAGCATGTATCAAGAATGGGTCGCGGAAGTAATAATGTGAACTATGATTAGAAAATATACTATCACATAATTAATGGATAAAAAGTAACCAGTTCAAAGTTTACTTCATTAATAATCAGTCACTTCTCAGTTCTCACTTCCTCAAAACATGTGTTCGTGTGACGTCAAATGTGTGCGGGAATTTTGACACATCAGTTTTCATCTGCCGCCGCGTGGGGCGCATGTTTCTGCTGCTCCAGGGGCGTACCGAAGCTACCTCAGTACTTATGTGGTACTAATTTTCATCTATTGGCATTAGTTTGTGGCATTAGCAAGCATTTGGCATTAGGATGAAGGTAGTGCAGCACGTGTAGTTAGATCACAACTTCATATACACAAATTTAAAAGAACCTTTGAGCAAAACTGTTTTGAATTAAAATTTTTCTACATTCGCATTCTCACAAAACGATATTAACTATTTTATTTACACAATTGCCACAATCATAGCTTTGTTGTGTGCTATATTCTTGACTTGGTCACTTAGTGGATATAATTGTAAGCGATTTTAATATTTACATGTTGACCAGAGATGTCCATTTAATGAAAAGAGAGGGTGGTGGATACAGCCTTTAGGATAGAAGAGGATAGTCTACTTGCAGAAAGAACCACATCTTGGCGAAAATTTTGCAATATTCAGAAACGTTCAGAAGCGCTGAAGACAATAAAAAAAGAAGGGATGTTTGTTCTTGGCTCATGCAAACTTTTCATAGCCCAAAGACATCAGTACGTAACAGGCTGATGTTTGCATGCGAGGTCGTCCTGAATATGTTCTTCGAGCTGAAACAAAATTAGTAAGTTGGGTCACCGACTGCGCTTCTAGAGGCTTCCACAGACATCTGTGATCCATCACGTGATGCAAAATTTGTAAATAAGACACCATCAGGATGGTAATAATTCGGCTTCTTCTTTTTCTGAAGTGACATCCTGAAATAATAAGTTAAAAGCTACGAGTAAAAATATAAACAGGAGAGAACAGTGCATTATCAACGCACTCGACGGGAGAAGTGGGGGAACCTCAAGGATTATAAACTAGAAAGGATGGCCGAATCCCTATGCTGTAATGTTATCCGACGCGTTGGTTGTGGTAACGTACAAGCGGTCATATACACGGTATAATACTAATAAGTTGTAACCCCCGAAAACACCATTTAGAACTCATTGAAACAAATAACTTTTCTTAGATGAAATTTTTGATTTGGAGCCCTCGTTCATAGTTATGGGTGTTTTTTTGTTTTTCGATAAATCGGCATTACTCCCTTATTTTAAGGAATATTTAAAAAATACAAAAAATTTCAGCATTTGCTTTCGGTTCTCTAAAACATTTGTAGTTACAATTATTTACTATTTTATCAAATAACAAAATGCCGACCGATTAAAAATATAAATGTTTTGAAGAGGTTCACGGTGACGTCACATACGTTCAAGGTTGTGCGAATGAATACGGCGGATTCGGCCATCCTTTCTAGTTTATAATCCTTGGGGGAACCTTATAATTATTTCTCCAAAATTAACATTAAACCGTCGCAGATTAACGTACAAATGAATCCTCGTAATTTTGTCCATACAATCAACATCAAACAGTCCCAGAATAACGTACAAAGGTATGCAGACACCATATTTTTAGGCATAACTGACCAGCCCAAAGGAGTTAATATAATGGCCACTTCCGTCGCGTTTGCTGCTATCCCCCACCACTATAAGCTTTTCTCTGTTAACATTTACTCGTAGGTTAAAAGCGAGCAACATTTATGAATAAAGCATGACCAGCAGAATAAGACACTGGCTTAATGAAGTCAAAAGAACCTTTTGGACCAAATTTTGACGTTCTGAAAGATTCAATTCGAGTATTTAGAATGGACGAGAGTGCGGTTTTTTATGTCACGAAAGGAACTTCGGTTTTTGTCCCAAAAGAAAGACATGTCTACGATATGGGAACGTCCACAATGGTCACCGTCAATGCAGGGAGATTAATGGCTCCGTAACTTGACATCTTCAAATTTGAAAGTCTGCTGAAGAAATCACTGACCTGTATCATAAAGGACTGAGCATTCTTCAATACAACATTGAAGCAAACAAGCCCCACCTAAATATTAGTTACTTCGGGTGCCAACTAGTGCGTTAGTTATATAATGATGGTAGCTCGGTGTTTATAATGTGTTGGTAGTACTGGTATCAGCTGTTACAGTTTAGCTTGTTCTAACCTATTATGCTTAATATCTGGTGAAAAGTAGTATAATTACAGGCTCATAATTATTTAAAAACGTAAATTATTAAAAATTGTATTTTATTGCAATGCATAAACGTAGTTTATACTACGTATGAAACAAGGTTATGTTTATGTAAATAAAAACATTAGTAACAGTGTTACCAATAATCACCAACACAACAAAACTAAATTACTAACTGGCACCTTAAATCCCCGTTTTCAATTTGCTTCAAAAGTAGTAGAGGGGATCATTAGAATGCTCAGTCCTTTTAGTTACAGGTCAGTGGAAGAAATACCCCAAAATACTATTCTAAAATCCCAGTTCACACATAGCTAATGCTACAACTGTACGCCTGTGAGTCTGACTCATTGAACTATACGCTATTAGCGTCATTGAATAAAGACCCGGTTTTATAAAGCATACTTAAATACGTGATCAGCTAACGACGTGATTAAGTTTGAATAATGCAACATGATTGTGATGGCTAATACGGGTTACATTGGCGTGATCGTTGATCGTATTAGCCTATCGCATTACTTAACCACGTCGTCAGCTGATCACGTAGTTAACTATGCTTTATAAAATCGGGCCAAAGAATTCTTTATTCAATGATTAGCGTACAGTTCAATGGTCTGACTGTACGTCTTATTTACGTATTGTTGCCAGAGTTCATCTGTGTATTGTTTTTTCCTAGAGTACTCGTAGGTTTTTCTGTTTGTAGGTTACATGTACCTTGCGTAGTTCATTTAAACCAAAACTAACCATGTTTACTCTTGCCTATGGATTTTACAAATATATGGTTCAAAAAGATGAATTTTGTGTACTTATTTTAGGTTTAGATAATGCGGGTAAAACGGTGAGATACCTATACTTTTATATTATGGCAATGTCAACTTTGATAAACTTTCAGACTTATCTCGAGTCTGCTAAAACAAAATTTACAAAGAATTATAAAAGTATGCACCCCAGCAAGATTACGACCACAGTAGGATTAAATATTGGTAAAATTGACGTAAATGGTATTAGATTAAACTTCTGGGATTTGGGTGGACAATTAGAATTACAATCACTTTGGGATAAGGTTAACTTGAATAGCACAATGGCATTATTTTACCGACTTCTATTTCAGTATTATGCAGAATCGCACGCTATCATTTATATTGTCGATTCATCGGATAGAGATAGAATACCGGAATCTAAGGAAACATTCGGTATAATATCAAATATTGATATTTTGTTTTATCCTCGTTTATGATTGTAGATAAAATGATAGCAAATGAAAATTTACAAGGTATTCCATTATTAGTCTTGGCAAATAAGCAAGATATTCCAGATTGTATGGGCGTACGCGATGTTAAACCGATATTTAATAAAAATGCGCATTTAATTGGTAAAAGGGATTGTATGGTAATGCCGATATCGGCACTAACGGGGTATTTCTTAAAACAAATCTTAAGTTATTTTCTATAATAATTTTTAAAATTGCAGGGATGGTATAAATGAAGGCATTTGTTGGCTGGTCGATTGTATAAGAAGAAATGTGTTTGAGAGGCCACCTCGAAATAATGACGACAATTAAAAATTGTTCAACAATTATATGTACCTCAGGCTCTAAACTGTGTTATATTTAAATAAGCATCATAAAAGTGGTGATCCCTTGAAAGTAAGATAAGGTATAGATAACGGACTGATAAGTTGGAAATAAAAGTTCTTATCTTGGGTATATAATTATTTATATTTCGTACTTGGTTTACAAATAAATTTAATACAGAAACAATTGTGTTTTCAATATACAAAAAATGTACCCCTATTACGAAAGCGATTGGAGCGTGTTACCTCCCGAATTGAACAGAAGGTCGGTTATCTTTGCTATTACATAATTATGTTGCTATAATTTAGGACGCATTTGAGCTTTATATAGCCCCTAGGGGCTATAGAGCTTTATGTATAGTTGCGCTACGCTTTTGTGGTTATGTTCTATACTTAAACAACTGAAGTTGATTGATAAAATTATTCAATTATGTGTAAAGATTTGGCGCTTTTACTTATTTTTAGGGAAGTTAATTATTTTTAAAATTTTTTACTTGAAACGTCTACATTTGTGACGTCATATCATATGCCGGCCATATTGCTAATTCTTCATGTCAAAGTAGACCTTTGGGATGGTCTAAATAATTGTAAATAATCTTTATTTTACGAACATTTTTATGTTACTAATTTTTTCGTTACATAATATTTGGTAAGTTTAAATTTACCGAGAAAAGATATTGTGTTTATTTGAAAAAACACCTATGTTTAACTAACATGTGACATTTGTCAACATTCTTGGTTTAGTAAATGGTGCAGGTGAATTTAATATTTTTTTCAATTTAAGATACAAGTTATAATTACACTTTTAAGTGTTACCTCTGCTATTGTACCTGCATTTCAAACTTAAAGACAACAGTTTTGTGTTTTCGTTGGTAGATCGAGCTAGATTTGTAATTGTAGTACTGTTCGCCGCTTGAATTTTCAATATGAATGCTTCGGAACATGGGTAATTATTTATGCAATTTTATGCAGTGCAAATATATAATTGATTTTCCTTAAAATAGATTTAATCCCGCATTTAATATGGCTACAATTAAGCAAGCTATCAATGAAGCCGTTGAAAGAGGTAAAAATAATTAAAATTATTCCAAAAAGGAAATTGTTTAATATTTTTAGTGCGAATGCCAACCCCGATGCGATTGCGAGATTTAATTAGACAGATTAGAGCAGCACGAACGGCAGCAGAGGAAAGAAGTGTGGTTAATAAAGAATGTGCTTATATTAGATCAACATTTCGAGAGGAAGATTCCGTTTGGAGGTAAATATAATTCATTTGTACGTAATTGACATAATCTTTTCGTAGATGTCGGAATATAGCAAAATTGTTGTACATTCATATGCTTGGGTATCCTGCTCACTTTGGACAGTTGGAATGTTTGAAATTGATAGCCAGTCCTAGATTTACTGATAAACGTATTGGATATTTGGGAGCAATGCTATTATTAGACGAACGGCAGGATGTCCATCTTCTGATTACAAATTGTTTAAAAAAGTAAGTACGAATTGTTATTTCAAAAGTTTTATATAAGTACCTAATAATTTTTGTCCTATTGTAAGTTTTTTGCCTTTATTCCATAAACAAAAACAAACTAATGATAGTTATTCATATGTACTAAAAGGTTAATTGTTATGATATTTTATCCAAAACAAGTTGTGTAATTAAATAACTAGTAAGTAGCTCTATTATATTACAGTAATTGACATACTTTATATTCAGTGTTGCTATTATAATGGATGATTCATTAAGTACATTTTTTCATATACCTATAAGGTTTAAAAAAACACAGAAAATGTAGAATTATAGGTATCATGAGATTACGAATTTCAATTATACAACAATTGAGTGTTAATCAGCATTGGGAAATGTTTGTGCAGAACAGCGATAGTAAACTCATGTATTAAGTCTTCTCACAATCTCAAAAAAAAAAACAAATTCAAATATGTAAACGTTAGCTTTTATACATATATTCAAACTCAAAATATTGATAAGTTAAAGTATTAAACTTAACTAATTTTTGAAGGGAACAGTTGTGAGCGTGGAGATAATAAACAATTAAATAACTCTTGTGCAATAACATTTAACAGTAAAGAAAGGTGTTTAAAGTGCAACAGTGGACAGCGGCAGCTATATATCAAAAGAAACAAAAAGAAAACGAGAACCTCACAAGGAGGAGAAAAAGAAAGAGGAAAAATAGCACTTAAGGATGTGGTAAAAGAATTAATAACAAAGACAAAATTAATAAAATAAGAGCAGAGATAGTACCAACAAGAGTTGAAGAAATTGAAACGAGAAAATTAAAGGAGAAAAATTTGAAGATAAAAGAGAAGGTGAAAACTGTAGAAGATTGAATATGAAAATTAGAAAAAGACAGAATCAAAAATATGTTTGTAACTGTAACTAGCGCTGTTAACAGTTATTGACCTACTTGACAGAAGAAATGGAAATGAGACAGAGAAGAGGAAATTTTCTAAGAAAATATAAACACAAAAAGACAACTGCCAAAAAACTTCATAGCAAAGGGAAGCAGAAATGACAACATAATGACCCAGGCAAAAAAAATTACATTAGAAAGGAATAAGGCTCTAAAATATACAAACAAGTAATACAAAAAGGCAAGAACGGAAAACAACTAGATTAGATACCTATAATACGCATCGTATAAAAGCAAAAGAGAAAAAAATTGTTGAAAAGATGATAACATAATCGTATAGAAATTAGAGCAACAGAAAAGAAAATGTGTAGTAAGAATTCATAAAGGATCTTGGGTAGTTGTTGAAGAAGTTGAGAGGGCAGCAGCAGTAGTAGGCTTTACAATAAAACCAAACAAGCTGAAAGATGTATTAAAGGAAGTATAAATGAAAGAATTATGGTAATAGAAACTAATAGAACAAGCGACTTGGACCGTGATAATCATGTATGGAGAAAATGAAGAACTATATTAATAATGGGAAATTTAAATGGGGAGGTAGGAAACGGTAACTTTGTTTTTGAAGTACATGAGAGAAGTAGGAGAAACAAAAAATCACAATGGAGAAATAGTAATTAAACTGGGTGTGGAAAATGATTTAATAACTATTACATGTTTTGGAACAAAGACACACAAGTACAAAAGAGAAGAATAATCAATAACAATGAAAGGGAAATTAAGAGTAGGTATGAATTTTTCTAAATATTCATCAATTAATTTCTGATTATTAAAACAATACAGAAAACTGTGAATAAATTGGTAATAATCGCTACCTAGCAAAGATGGATCCGAAAGGACAGGAAATGAAAAAAAAGGTTACCAAAAAACAAAAAGCTATAAACTGAAAACATCCAAAATGCAGAAGAAAAGGTAATATGTACAAGAAACAAACAGGAGAAAATACCAATATACAGAAATTGGGAAAAAAAGTAGAAGAAATGAAACCTTTGAACACACAAGGATTTAAATTTACTAATTTTGTTATAAAATAATAAATTTTCTTTATAATTTACACCGTGTAATTAAAGGAATGTTTATTTTTGGTTGCTATTTAACTATAATATGGTTAAAGTAAGGTGAATGACATGGCGTCTGCTAATTTTAAAAGAGTTTCTAATATTAGAATTGGATTCCTACAGTACATTTTTTATCAATTACTTCTTAGGTTCATTTAGTTGCCCATTTTTATTAAATCAAAAATTAAAAAATACTGCCATTTTAACTATAAAGTTGGGTAATTTAAAAAAGACCTCAAAAATGTTGCTTCTTTGCAAGTACATATTACGCAATTTCTCATGTGTAACAATGAATGTATCCTCTAAAGTAGATCGTGTTTTATGCGATTGTTCATTTGAAGACCAAATAATCAATTTTTTCACTCATAAACTCAATGCCGATTGATTCAAGGTCATGTTGTTTATTGCATTGTAAATTGAATATTTTACTACTATGACTGTTTTAGATCCAAACTTTGCACACCTATAAATTCAATTTCTGTATCTAATTGGGTTAATTCACATAATTTTTTTATTCGCTTAATAAATGCAAAGATGTCACATGTCTTCGATATTGCAGAAATAAGCGGCGTTAGATTAATTTAAATAGCTTTTTTTTAAATTTTAACACTTTGAGCGCCGCGTGCCCACCGGTGGGCATTTTGTGATATTACCTATGGACATCGTGCCCACCGGTGGTCACGAGGTTATGTTCATTTCAGGACCGTGTGCCCACGGGTGGGAACGATTTACATTAACTTTATATGGACTATTCTAAAGCATGGTCCCAGGAAGTAAACTTGTTGAGCTTGGACCGAGCAGTTTAAGTGATTTGGGGGTTTAGACAGACAGTTGACTGTAGTACAGAAAGAAAGACATATTTTGACAAAATAAATGTAATTTATATGCGATACAACTTCATAATCATTGTTAATAATATAATAACTTAAAACTGAAATTCGATTAACCGAAATTGAGAACATGCCCACGGGTGGTCACATGGTCCTAACATGAAAAATTACATTACAGGACAACGTGACCACCAGTGGACACAAAATAAAAAACAACGCAAACACAAAAAAAGTAAAAGAATCAGTTAATAAGCATCAAGCATAATAAAATAACCGACCTACAACGAAAAATAACAAAAAAAAAAACTTGGTCCCAGGGACAAAAATCCAAATGCCCACCGGTGGGCACGCGGCGCTCAACGTGTTAAATCGCGAATCGTCGAAACTGCACGACAACTCAGCGACAGGTGCCGACTACGGCATGACGTCATATACTGGTGTTTCAGCTAAACTGGTATTTACGAATGATTGTTTCTCGATCATGGAGCCGTCGAAAAGGTGTTACAAGTGGTGTTTTGTGCCTATATGCACTAATACGACTTTTACAACACCTGAAAATACATTTGTGACAATGCCTCGAGACGTAAAAATTCGAAAAATGTGGTTCAAAGCAGCTAGAAGAGATTATTCTAAAATAACTTCTTCGGATTTCTACTGCTGCGAGGATCACTTTGATGTAAGATGTAGTTACTTACTAAGCAAACCTAAATGTTTAAGTAATTGACAAACATAAATATACATGAAACGTGGTAAACGAGCAAAGTAATGCAATATGCAAAATATCTGCGTAGTAAGAGTCTGTCAAGCAAACGAATTTCACTTTGTTAGGTTTTATTCAAGCTTTTGCTCCACGAATTTCTGCAGCATTAAATCGATCATCCTTCTTTAAGAACTCGGCCAACATAAAAACATCTACTCGAGGAAGATTATCCGACATATACCTTTCAAATAACCTGCATCCACCATCGTTAGAATCAGTTTCAAAAACTTTCAACAAAAGCAACGGTAGCCGACTGACAGTGGGCGTTTCCCAGTACGTGACGTCACTATCTGTTTAAAACTGATTTAGCGCGAACGCTCATACTTGAACACTTCAATTCTTTTTTTCTCGGAAATGGTACGTTTTATTTAACTTTTTTGAACTGCAATAGTTTACACACACGATTCCAAAGCAGAATCTTATGTTTATTTTGAAATTTATTTTTATGAACTAACCCAATTATGGCACCACACAAGCTCTTTGCACTTGTGTATTTTTGTTTGAATTCCTACTTAGTGAGTAGATCTGACTATTAACCACAATTCACATAGTATCTTTGACCTCAATGCACATTTTCACTACCAAAAACTTCAATTTTAAGCTTTACAATTTTTAAAAAAACAATTACAAATCATTTTTATTATCTAATGGTATACTTTGCATAATTATTATGCTTATTGGAAAGTGAATAATATAACAATATATTGTTAAATACTGTGATAAATAATTTGTGATACATAAACATAATTTTTCATCCAACATCCTATAGTTCATTCGTTTAACTTATCCTGATTGATCGATAAATCAAACGCGCACTTGTGCATGACTATCCTTTTCTACATATTGAATACAATATATACATTATTAGCTAACGTATTATTCCAAGAGTGTCGTTTTGTATGTCTCTTATTAACTCAATTAACTAACAAGGATAATGTCAATAACAAATTTCGATTCTTGTACGAACAGTTTTGATACCAATTTAACGTAAATGTCAAATGTACATGTCATAATGTTGTTTGCAAATAAAGAAAGGTTGGTATCAGTGCTCATATTTTTGCTGTAAATTACAGACGATGGTCATTTCGTGATTTAATGCATGCATGATGTCATCGGGATAAGTTAAACGAATGAACTATACTTGAAATTTTTTCTGTTGTTCTTTTATTTTTTTTGTAAAGTCATCGATTATAACTATGCATAATGTGCATAGTATCTTAGTGGATCTTAATATGAATATTAGATCTTTAATGCTCCTTTCTACTCTGAATCCGTATTGCATTTCTTCTAATTTTTGATCTATTTTATCTCAATTTTTTCTCCATTATTCATGTTAATATCTTACCTAATTTGCCTCTTTTGCCTTAGCAAATTCCCTAGCAATTAAGAGATTATGGTCAAGTTTGGTGTTGTGATGAAAATCCGGTTCTGACTAAGTTGGACATTGTGACCAATATCGAAGTGTTTTTGCTCTGTTTGGTGTACAGCTTATCTTGGGGTTATGATCAACACTTGGGCATTGTTATCATTAGGACTTGTGGTCTAGATCAACAAGCAATCATAATTATAGTAATAATAATAATAATAACAACAATAATGACACTACAAGTTAAATTTCATTCTTATTTATGTTAAAGAGAAAATAAGTTTTTTATTTTGGGTAGAAAATAGAAAATAACAATAATACTCTACACTTACTTCCAATATCCCTTTTAATGAAAGATCTTATACTTGCCCAAAGGAAAAAAAAACTTTTTATTTGTTACAGTGATCTTAATTCTACTACACAGTTTGTTGTTGGATTGGCCCTATGCACCCTCGGTGCCATAGCTTCACCAGAAATGGCTAGAGATTTAGCCGCCGAAGTGGAGAGGTTGATGAAATCACCAAATGCTTATATACGTAAAAAAGCAGGATTATGTGCGTTTAGAATCATTCGAAGAGTGCCTGATCTAATGGAAATATTCTTACCTGCAACGCGAAGTATGTTGTCAGAAAAAAATCACGGTAAGTAAACTATTTTCTTTTATAAGCATTATCACCTCTAGTTTAATTTTAGGGGTTCTAATTACTGGAGTCACGCTTATTACGGAAATGTGTGAAAATAGTATCGATACTTTAAATCATTTTAAGAAGGTTAGTGTGAGTGTTACGTTATTTTACTGCTTGTGTAATTTGAAATATTTTTTAATAGTTATCTAATATATTTTTCAATTTTTTTTAAACTATGCTACAACGCACTTTTTGGGCTTGTAAAGAGTTTATAAAAGATATTCTAATTTAATAATAATGAAAATTTATTAGATATAACCTGTGTGACTAACTTAGTATTTCGTTTAGGACTGTTCTCAATGTGAGGTATGCTATTTGTATGTCTGCTACTCGAAATGTATAAGCTTTTGTTTCTTTGTATGTGATGCTTAAATTTATTATATTGTGCACACTCTCAGTCACTACTTGCATTGCGAAAATTCAGGCTTTGTGTAGTTCGTCACAGTCCCATTGCTGTCACTCTTTCGTGTGTTTGTGATACATTAGTTGAATATGACTATGTATCACCACCATATTAAAGAGCTGCAACTTGTAAAGTGCGCTATGATTACATAAAGAGAGCTTCTTTATATGCTTTGATACGTTTGAATGAAAGCACTTTTCAGTACTAATCTTCAAAGATTTACTTCATATGCACACATACAAACTTTTTCAAGTATTGCATAATTCAAGCTAAAGTTTATTACATTTTTGCACAATCTTAATTGTAAATAAGGTTATTTGGTCAAAGTAACTAAACTATAATAAAGATGAATTAATAGTGTGCAAATCAATTAATTTGAAAAAAAATATAGGTAAACTGGCAATACCTAAAACAAAATGTTTTACACTATGCAAATCATAATTGAACAAATTTAGAGACATTGCAAGTACTTTAAATTTCTAAATATGTCAATAGTTACCGAAATATTGCTATTGATATATATCTTGTGTCCCACGCTAGGGGTACCCCATGGGATTTAACATGGGAAAATTGAAATTATTTTTTTCGTGCTTCCCAGATTAAAAAATCGCAAAAATTTTGACGCAGATTTAGAGTGGCACTTAAAACGTTTCTAAAAACAATTTTTTGATTACAATTTGGTAATTAATAAATTAATTACAGGCATTTGAAATTCGAAAATTTGAAGGTTTTTCGCGTATGCGATTCAGATCGGCTATCTTCGGTTTTTAAAGCAATATGGATGCTAAAATTAAATTGTAGCCGAAGATAGCCGATCTGAATCGCATGCGCGAAAAACCTTCAAAATTTCGAATTTCAAATGCCTGTAATTCATTTATTAATTATCAAATTGTAATCAAAAAATTGTTTTTAGAAACGTTTTAAGTGCCACTTTAAATCTGCGTCAAAATTTTTGCGATTTTTTAATTTGGGAAGCAGGAAAAAAATAATTTCAATTTTCCCATGTTAAATCCCATGGGGTACCCCTAGCGTGGGACACAAGGTATATTTAAATAGTTATTGATGAGTATCAGTACAATTATCGAACTATCCATATGTCCAAATTTATCGATGTATAAAAACATATTTCAATTGTAATTCTCGATATACAGTGAGCACCCATTAGAATATTTCAGAGACTACTGTAGGCCTAATTTTGAAAATTTCGGTAATAGGGTTTTCGGGCATGGCCTCCTCAAATAAAATAATGGCGTCTACGTAATACTTCCGGTTTTTCCGGAAATTACACCAACTTTGTTATTTTAAATGTAACACCCTATACATTCCGATTTTGGATTCTACGAAGATTTTAGGTGGACTTTCATTAAGTTTTCGTCTTCCTAAAATTAACCGTTTCCGAAATATTTAATTAAAAAGAGAAAAATTAGAATAAACACTATCTAGCTTAAAACCATGTTAATTCTACCACAAGAAGGATAAAGGAAACATATTCAACTAGACCCCTAAGCTTCCCATCCATACTGTCAAAGTGGCTTAATTGCATACAGGGTGGTGGAAATTTGATTGTAATAATATATAGGGTGTTTCATTTAAAATAACAAAGTTGGTGTCATTTCCGGAAAAACCGGAAGCGTTACGTAGGTGCCATTATTTTATTTGAGGAGGCCATGCTCGAAAACCCTATTTCCCAACTTTTCAAAATCAGGCCTACAGTAGTCTCTGAAATATTCTAATCGGTGGTCACCATGAGACACTCTGTATACAGAAAAATTTATCTTGTAACAGGGCTTCTACCTTGCTAAGGTAGTGTTTGTTATTATACCTGAGGACGATTTTAAATGAAGTTATTAGTGAATAATGGTAATTTAAATGAGAATGTAGTGTTCTTAATTTCTAATTTTTTGGTTTGTGGGAATTCAAACTGAATGATTTTGCGTTCAGTTTAGTTTATTTTGATTGTACAACTTGGTCTACGTTTTAACATAAATTTCCTTGTAAAGAATGATATCAAAAACGAAATTTAAAAAATGTGAATGTCTTATTTTCACTAACTGCATGATTAGGATGGTATTATCATCGCACCGCCACATTATTGACTTTTATTATTGCTTTCTCATATACTTACATATTATTATGTCTCATCTAAATTTCTAATAGAAAGTACATAGTTAAAAGTTAAAAAAATTAATCATATTAGTCAACTTCTTTAGATAATATGTTAAATAGTAATTGGGTAATTACATTAAAAGGCCTTTCAGTGCTGCTAATTGTTGTGTACTTTGAATAGTTGTAAATAAATAATCACCCTGAAGCTTCTTTACAATTTTATTCTCCAAACGTAACAAAAACAAAGTACTTATTTACTATTACTATGCCGCCTATATTTTTTTATATTCCCTGGCGGCAATTTCAAATACATAATATAACAACAGTTGTAACACCCTCCTTACTAGAAATTCAAGTACTACCTAGTGTATTAAATTTAAAAAATTAAAATTATACAATTTCAAATAAGCAAAATGTTACATCACAAAATCTTTGAATTTGCTGGGTAATTTAGTCATTCGTCGGGGTCTGTTTTCCATCTGCGCTTCCTGGTGCTCCTCGGCTTTGACAGCCAACTGCATTGGACTAGGCGCACGGTCATCAGCTGCCGATGTATTTTGAATTGGGTCATATTCAAAATCCTGTTCATATTTTTTAGTTGACGAAGCAATAATCTGATCTGCATGTCTTCGCCACACTCTGCCATCATCAAGTTCAATATTATAATGTAATTTACCTAATCTATTTCGTATTGTGCCAAAATCCCATTTATTTTTGCTAGTGTAATTTCGAACCTGGACTCTTTCCCCCTTTGTAAATTCGCGAACAGTAATATTATCATTGTAAGGAATAGAGTTTCTTTTTAATTTATCTGGCAAAATTAAGCTTAACCTTGACCTTACAGTTCTGCCAAACATTAACTCTGAAGGAGTTTTATTGGTTGTCGTATGCGGCATTGTTCTGTACTGAAAAAGTAATTGTTGTAAATTTAGATGTAAATTTTTTGAATTATGGTCCATCTTTAATAAGGACTGTTTTAAAGTTTGCACAAAACGCTCCGCTTGGCCATTGGTTTGTGGGTGGTAAGGGGCTGTGAACTTTGATACAATACCGTTACTTTTTAAAAAATTTTGAAAATCCATTGATGTAAACGTTGGACCATTGTCTGTAACTAATAGCCTTGGTAACCCAAAACATGAAAATATTTCCCGACATACTTTAATTGTCGAGCTTGATGACATATTGTCTACTATGTACACGAATGGAAATTTTGTAAACGAATCAATTAATATGAAAAAGTACTT
Organism: Pyrocoelia pectoralis; assembly: GCA_036250285.1. Taxonomy (NCBI): domain Eukaryota; kingdom Metazoa; phylum Arthropoda; class Insecta; order Coleoptera; family Lampyridae; genus Pyrocoelia; species Pyrocoelia pectoralis. The sequence continues at coordinate 14,643,982 of CM070077.1, forward strand.
GTTCATAAATGGACCTGCAAAATCCGCATGAACTCTTTCAAAGGGTGTATTCGAAGGTTCCCAAATGTGGTTTTCTACTTTTGGCGGGTTATTTTTATGCAAGTTACATATTTCACAATTTCTAGCAAGTCTTTCAATGTCTTCGTCTATTCGTGGCCACCAGCAATACCCTCTGGCGAGACCTTTCATTTTAACTACTCCAAAATGGCCGCAATGTAACTCTTCTAAAACCCTTGACCGTAGTTGTTTTGGAATAACCGCCCTGTGCTCTCGCATTAGTACCCCTTGCTCTAAATTGAATTCTAATTGGTCAATATGAAATCTATCCTTTTCAGGAATTTGATCTCCTTTTCTTAAAAATGAAACAATTTTGTATAATTCTGGATCTTTTTCTGTAAAATGTATCAGATCCTTTGAATTTACTGGTAGGGTATTTATATTTTCCAAATGGAAAACATCTACCACGTCAAAATTTGGTTCAATTTTGCTCTTTAATGGCAATCTTGACAAGCAATCTGCATTACCATGTTCTTTTGTATTTTTATACCTAATGTCATAATTAAATCCCTGCAAAAATAGTGCGTAATGTTGCATTCTCAAACAACTGTACATTGGTAAACCCTTAGTGGGTGAGAAAATTTGGACTAACGGTCTATGGTCTGTATGTAAAATGAACTTATTCCCGTATAAGTATTGAATAAACTTTTTAACTCCGAAAATAATGCCGTAAGCCTCTTTATCAATTTGAGAATACTTTTTCTGAGTTTCTGATAATGTATGTGACGCGTATTGAATTACTCTTTCTTCCCCATTTGGATATAAGTGAGAAAGAACCGCTCCCACTCCATAGTGACTAGCATCTGTTGCTAATACTAACGGTAGTTTGGGATCAAAATGTACCAAAAAGTCATCACTTTGAAATTTTTCTTTTACGTATTGAAATGACCGGTCACATGCTTTTGTCCAAATGAATTTTTGCCCTTTTCGTAAAAGTTGGTGTAACGGAAATAAAATTTCTGCTAAATTTTGAATAAATCTGCCGTAATAGTTTATCATTCCAATAAACGCACGTAGTTCAGTTAAATTGGTAGGTTTGGGCATTTTACTCATGGCTTCAATCTTATCTTTTGTTTTATGAATGCCCTGTTTGTCAATCATGTAACCGCAATATTCAATTTTGTCTTGAAAGAATTGGCTCTTACCTAAATTAACTTTAATATTATACTTGTGTAATTGTTGAAAAACTTTCTCGAGTCTTTCTAAATGCTCACTATCGGAACAGCCTGTAATTTTTATATCGTCTAAAAAAATTGAAACGCCAGGTATCCCTTGCAATACTGTTTCCATCATTCTCTGCCAAATGGCAGGAGCTGATGCTATTCCATAAAGTAACCTATTACACCTGTATAACCCTTTATGTGTATTTAACGTAATATAATCCCTATCTTCCGGTGTAAGCTCTAATTGCAAGTATGCATTTTGTAAATCAATTTTTGAAAATTTTACTCCTCCAGCCATATTTGCAAATAGTTCCTCGATTGTAGGTAATGGATGTTCGTCAATTTCTAAATTTGGATTTACAGTGACTTTAAAATCTCCGCACAATCGAACAGTTCCATTAGGTTTTAATACTGGGACTACTGGTGTTGCCCACTCCGCCGACGGTACACTTTCTAGTATCCCGTTTTCGACTAACCTATCAATTTCTTTTTCTACTAATGGGCGTAATTTAAATGGTACTCGTCTGGATTTAATAAATACCGGTTTTACATTCATTTTAAACTTTAGTTTGGCTTGTAAGCCTGTAATTTTTGTAACCTCACCATTGAAAATATTACTGTACTCTTTCAACATTTGATCTAACTTGTCAGTGCAATTTACCTTCTGAATAGTATCAAATTCGAACAAGTTTAATTGTCTCAGCCACTCTCTCCCAAGTAATGGCTGTTCATTTATTTCTGTAATGTATAGGTTTAGCAAGTATTTTGAATTCTTATAATAAACTTGTACGCTTGCATAACCTACTACATTTAAGGCAGTTTGGCAATACGTTATTAAATTTATTTTTGTACTTGAAATGGCATGCGCGGGAAAAAGACTACAAAACAAATTCTTACTCATCAGTGACACTGCTGCACCACTGTCAACTTCAAAAATAATGTCCTTACCCTCTATTTGCAGTTTAAGAAAATATTTTTGTCTCAATTGAGTGTCTTCTGCTTTAATATGTAAAATTTGCTCTGTAAGTTCTATTTGATTTACTTTAGAACTTTTCTTTTTCATGCAGACTCGCTGTAAATGACCTGTGCCGCCGCATCCCCTGCACTTGATGTCTCTGCTCAAGGTGCAACTGGTAGCCAGATGGTTTTTACCACATCTAAAACATACAATTGTATTACCCTTTTGTTCATTTTGTGGCGCTTGAGAAACATGTTTGTTTTTGGATTTACTACTACATTTCTGAATGTCCTTTACAGTATTGATGTTGTCTCCCAGTTGTCGAACGTCCCTTTCGGATATTTCCATACTTATTGCTACTTCCACTGCGGTCTTCAGCTCCAGATCCTTAGTTTCCATAAGTCTCGTTTGCGCTCTCTTGGATTGTAGTCCAAACACAAACTGGTTTCTTATGGCTTTCGTTAAGTACGTTCCAAAATTGCAATTTATACTAAGTCTATGCAATTCTTGGCAAAATTCCTGTACCGATTCGCCTTGTAGTTGTCGTCTTGATTGAAATCTGTAAATTTCTGCAATTTCCAACGGTTTTGGAGAATAGTAGGCCTCAAGAAGTTGTACCATTTCGTTGTACGGTTTTTTTTCTGGGTCTTCTGGTGCCAGTTTGTCACATAGCACATTGTACGTTGTAGTACCCATGTAATGTAGAAGGTAATGCAATTTTACCTCTTCCTGTGTATTAAACACCTTAAATGCTGTCTCTAATCTCTTCACCCATCTCTCCCAAGACGTAACTTCCGGGTTGAAAATCTCGACGGTGAATTGATTTGACATTTCGCAATTGTACAATTTTCAGGTATTTTCCAGTGTAATTACCAGGTTATCTTAATCCTCGTCGCCACTTGTTGTGTACTTTGAATAGTTGTAAATAAATAATCACCCTGAAGCTTCTTTACAATTTTATTCTCCAAACGTAACAAAAACAAAGTACTTATTTACTATTACTATGCCGCCTATATTTTTTTATATTCCCTGGCGGCAATTTCAAATACATAATATAACAACAGTTGTAACACTAATGATATGTATTTTATTTAAAATCAGAAGTTTAACATTCAAAATGTCTTAAAATAACATGTCATTAATTTGGCAAAGTGTTCTATTATTTTTAAAATGGCTTGTTTGATCTAATTTTAGTCATATTCGTAGCACCTTCTTGAAATATGTAAAACTTAAACATCTTATTACTTGGAATGAATCAAGCCAATTCTGGTGGTGTTACCGTAACATTCCACTCTAAAAGTGGATACTAATTTCAGTATTTTTGTATACTTTTATTGTCATTATTACAGTAGTAGTTTTTCTTTTATTTGCGTATTACTTGCAAAGGATCCTTATCGTGATTACATATTTTTACATATGTTTACATTTTTACATGTACATTTACATTTCCCCTTATCTTTTCTTATGTCCCTTTCCCCATTAACAGTTTCCTCCTTTTCCTTATTTCTTCCATCCACTCCGCTCCTCTTTTCGGCTAATATTTCCTCTACTTTCCTTTTGCCCTCTCTTAACTCCCTACACTCCTTTAACATGTGTGACATGTTCTCTATCCCTTCCTCACATAGCCCACACTTTCTTTCTACCTTCTTTTTCCAGTAATTATTCTTTTATTTTAGTTCATCCTTCCTGCTTTTGTAAGTCCCTGTCCCTTCTTATTATGTCCGCTTTTATCCACACTCCCTCTTCTCTTGACCTCTCTAATTTTCCTTTGAGTACCCATTCCGTTTATAATATTCCTCCCTACTTTCTTGTCCATACTTTACCTCCCCATCTTTTACCTCTTTCCAGATACGTAAATTCTTTCACTACTGTACTTCTTCCTCTCCCCATTTCCACTCTTTTGTGTTCCTTCTACCCCCACCCTTTCTAAATACAAGTACATATCTTTTTTGTGTTTATTTCTAGTTCCTTTCTTTTCAGGTATCTTTCTAATGTCCTCATCATTTCTCTCATTTCTTTTTCTTTCTGCGCCACCAGTAGGTACTATATCATCAGCATACGCCCATAGCCCAATGACCACACTTTCAACTTCCCGACCGCCACTTCCCCTGTGTGCTCCCTTTTAGTGTGTCTTCCAGAAATATACTGGGACTCAGACGACATCCCTGCCTCAGACCTTTCCTTGTTACGAATTCCCCACTCCTCTTTCCATTTGCTCTCACTCTGTTCCTTGTTTCCTCATAGAATCTTTCTTTTATTTTTTTCCTCAAGTATTCCCATCGATTTTCCCTATTCACTCTGTTGACCGCCGCTCTTAGATCTACAAATAGCGCTGTCATCTTCCCCCTTTTCTTGCCTATTTCCTTGGTCGCCAGATGTTTGATAATATATACACTGTCCATCACCCTTCTTCCTTTCCTAAACCCCGCATGTCCTAGTTTTCTCCAAATGGTCTGCAAGAAGTGGAAATATAGTTACTTTATGTAATAGAACTGCAAATAATCAAATGCTGCGATTGTCACAGTTGATTACTCTTCACTATTTAGCTTATAAATAATATATGTACTATCCTTACAGATTGTACCAAATCTGGTTCGGATATTGAAAAATTTAATCTTGGCAGGATATTCGCCAGAGCATGACGTTTCGGGAGTTAGTGATCCATTTTTACAGGTATACGTTTTTTAATTTTATCATCAATCCTTCTAACGTTCGACCTATTTTCAAGGTTAAAATTTTAAAACTGTTACGAGTTTTGGGGAAGAACGATGCTGACGCGTCTGAAGCGATGAACGATATTTTAGCACAGGTGGCAACAAATACAGAAACCAGTAAAAATGTGGGTAATTCGATTTTATACGAAACTGTACTGTCAATAATGGATATCAAATCGGAGAGTGGATTAAGGGTTTTGGCAATTAATATATTAGGTAGATTTCTGCTGAATAACGATAAAAATATACGTTACGTTGCTTTAAATACATTATTAAAAACTGTACACATTGATACATCGGCGGTTCAAAGACATCGTTCTACGATATTAGAATGTTTGAAAGATCCGGATGTGTCTATTCGAAGAAGGGCGATGGAGTTATCCTTTGCTTTAGTGAATTCACAAAATATTAGAACGATGATGAAGGAGTTATTAACATTTTTAGAAAAATCCGAACCGGAGTTTAAAGCACCATGTTCGTCCAGTATAGTGTTAGCGGCAGAGCGTTATGCTCCTAATAAACGGTGGCATTTGGATACATTGCTCAAGGTGCTCGTAGCAGTAAGTGGATGAATATATGATTGATTCGAGAAGAAATTAATTTTTATTTTAGGCTGGCAATTACTTACGAGATGATGTGATTTCATCGACAATCCAGTTAATTTCTGAAACAACCTCTCAACAAGCTTATATAACATTACAGCTATGGCAAGCTCTATCCGAGGATAAACTGGATAAGCAACCTTTAATTCAAGTTGCTGTGTGGGCCATTGGCGAGTATGGCGATTTAGTACTTTCAGCTACATCCGATGATATTAATGACATGGTGAAACCAACCGAGGAAGATATAATAGATGTATATAAAAGATTATTGTGGTCACCTCAAAATTCCCCTACAACAAAACAATTTGCTCTAATGTCATTAACGAAACTTAGCACAAGATTTAGTCACACTAATAAGTATGGACACTTTTCATGCGAAATATGTGGATTTATTTTATTATTTCAGTAAAATACAACAAATTGTAAGCTCGTTTTCTTCAAACCTTCACATTGAATTACAACAAAGAGGTGTTGAATTTTCGCAATTGTTTGGAAAACATAGTAATTTACGAAGCGCTTTACTAGAACGAATGCCCCCCATGGAAGTGGTTCGAAATAGTAGTGATGTTCAAACTAATGGCGATATGGATGAAAGTGAAGATAAAAGCAATGATAATAGTCCCCAGCATAGTAATAATACAGATACGGTAAACGGAATACTATTAGTTACATTTAGCTATCTTAAAATTTCAGAATGTTTTGTTGGATCTCCTTGGTGGTACTGACAGTTCAGATTTGGATATAATAAAACCTAGTTCAATGCCAACCCAACCCATATCAAACAACAAAGATCTTTTAGATTTACTAGGAGGATTGGATTTATCTAACCCTGTAACCACCTCCGACACAGGCCTTGGATTTATAATGGAAAATAATAATGGTTCGCTTCCATTGGATAATAATGACACCTCCAATTTTCTAATGGGAGACATTTTAAACACTAATTTAGTTAATGAAAAACATGTGCCTACATTAACAGCATTTGACAAAAATGGTCTTAAAATTGTATTTTTGTTAGAGAAAGTGTCAGAATCAAATATGGTTTCAATACATTTAACTGCTACTAATAGTACGATATCAAATATGACTGATTTCTTATTTCAAGCTGCCGTTCCTAAAGTAAGTTGTCATTTATTAAAACATTTTTATCTGATTTTTTCCTACCAGGCATTCCACTTGCAAATGTTGTCACCGTCTGGAACCATTATATCTCCAAATGGTCAAGTGACACAAATTTTGAGAGTTACTAATCCAAACAAGGTAAACGTCAAATTAATGTTCAAGTAATAGGTCTATTACGGAACTATTTCTGTGCCCACATTTGTATACAGTAATCTGCAGTAAAATCTGCACCATATCAAAATTTTTTTGTTTTATTTGTCTTACATTTGTCAATTTTAAGAACATATAGTGCAACATATTACTCAATTTAAGTGTACATTATACCAACATATCTACTGTTTGCCAACTTGACGGTTGCTTCACAATGTGCAAGATATATTTGAGGACTACTAAAGACTACCTTTGCTATGACTAATAAACTTTTTTGATTTGTCAAACATGTGAATTTAGTGTGAGTAGTTATATAATTTTTTACAAAAGGTTCTTATTCAATCCCCCCTACTTTCCCTGTATGACATTGCAATGTTGTTTCATGACTTCAGTAGTAGATATTTTAAATGTAATAAAATGGGAGCAAGTTCCGTAATGAATAAAAGTAGATCTACTGTCACGAATTAATTAATTTTGAAACATTTTTTAGGGTGCATTACGCATGCGAATTAGATTATCGTATACTATAGATGGAGCCCTTATACAAGAACAAACAGAAGTAAATAATTTCCCCACCGAAATTTGGGATTGACGGAAAGTAGGTTAAGAATTCAGTAATGTTACATTTTTTTATCATCATTTTTCTGTTATTTAAAAGTAGATTTTTCAATCATAGGTTTTATACCTAGATTTAGTTTTTTGTGGTAACACCTACGCTGTAAATAGTTATAATATTTTTAATACTGATCTTATGTACTTAATTTCTATGGTAGAAATGGAAAATATCTTAACACTTTTTAAAATTTTTATTTGCTCAACTTTATACTCATGGAATTCCTTATTTTAAAATCCTATAAATGGTTTTTCGTTCTTTATGGAATTGTGATTGAAGTGTCCATCCAATGTTATTTGTTTCATTTAACACTGCACATCTCTATGTGGTGATTACACAAGTTATAATATTGTAAGGAAAAAAATGGGGCACTTTATGTGTTGCTTCACTGTAAATTATTTATTACACTAATTTAGTAATGGAGAATGTGATATCTTCAATATTTCTGCAAAAATTGTTTCTTATCTTGCTATATATTAATTGAAAACAGCCTATGTCATCTCAACTTGTGGAAAACATTACAATAATCCTGCATAGTATGTCATTGAAAAATGAAGCTGAATTTGTTTGGCACAGTGTAAGGGTTTATAATTTTTTCGCACTATTTTGTAATTATAAACTTTAACAAGCAAACTTGGAAAATATTTGATTTGTAATGCTGTTAGGGACATTATGGCTGCTATAATTGTTAATTAATATTTGGTCGATTTCTGATCCCTTTGTTACATGCATTTAAGAAATTCAAGGTATTGTTTTGGAAATGGCAAGAAATTAGTATTAAAGCTAGTCAACGATATTTTTGCAGAAATATTAAGAAATGGTTAGTTATCGACTGCAAAAATCGTTTTTTTTTTGTTAATTATAGTGCATTTTTAAAACCATTCCGATTATAATTTTGAAGAAAAACGACATATTTTCTATAAATAATAAGTTTAAGATTCATACTATTAGTAAGTAAACAATAAATTTATATATATTCCGTTTAATTTAATATTTGCTTGTTATGTTTGTATATATTTATCATGTTATTTGCGTCCACCTAATAGATTAAATTAAAAGCAAATTCGTATATTTTTATGATTGTACATACATTGAAAATGAATTATTGCTAATTAAATAGAAGATTTAGGACTAGTACTATTAAACAATCGATCTTTAATCATTTGAGCCATCAGTCCATGAATTATTTCAATAGTGGTTTTACAACTATCTTTAGTTGCTTTTAAAAGCTTGTCTTCTGTTCTTTTCTCATGCGGATCACTACCGCCTACCATAAATCCTCCACGGCCCAGTGCAGCTTCTGATTGCTCTAGTTTTTCAGATAAATCAAAAATTTGTCCAGTAGTATAATCGGCATTAGTTAACAGGCTTGAAGAACTCAATGTGTTTACCCAATATTTATTCCATAAGGAATCTAACAATCGACGATCCAAAGCCGATTTAAAATAAGAAACTTCGAGAGAATAGTATTGTTTGCAGTGAACACCAAAATCTTCTATCTTGTTTAATGGAATAGTTTGATATTCGGAAGGTTCTTCATTGGCAGGTTTGTAACCCTAAAATTTCATTTTGAAATTGCTATTTAAATAAACACTAATACATACTTTGGGGTAAGTTCGGAATGCTCCCAAGCACACTTTTCCTGCTGAGATAGTTCGCACAGGATCTATGACGATGGCCACAAATGGCTCTTGAAAATTTTGATTTAGCATCTGAGTACTTACATCAATACCCGATAGCCAACATCCATACCCTGGATGACTGTGATACCACCCAATTGCATTTTCTTGCCTGCCCACCTATTCTAAACGTTATTAATTGCAAGACACTTCAAAAGAAAATGTTACCAATTTAGCAGCGTCAATGTATGAACTCATGTATTCATACGCCTGAGCTTGTGCATTCACTCTCGTTTCTGTACCTTCAACTGGTAAAGCAAACGAATCCATAACAAACATAGTATTTCCATCGACTTTACCAAGAAGTAAACCCATTACCTCTAATGTACCACCAGACCGTGCATGCATAACCATTTTCAACAGAGCTAAAGCTGATATTTTAATATCCTTAAAGAAGTGAGGACTATAAAAAAGACAATAATTAGTTACACAACTATAGCTTAGATACCTACAACTTACTCCTTTTCCCATGGTTTGGCTGCCAAAATATCTTGTTGTTGCTTTTTATCGTAACGATAAATTTCATCAATTGAACTAATATTTTCGATTTTATTAGACATTTCCCATGTTTTTTGGGCAACGGTTTTTTGAGAATCTGAAGAAGTACCAGGTTTCGACATAATTGAAATGTAAACTACCACAATTGAGGTTAGAATTTCTCTTTTGTAGTTTTTATTTCTATCTACTTATTAGATGAAAATAATGTTATACCACAGTATAAAGATACATACAGTAAAACAACTCGGCAATATTTCCTTTGTTCTAAGAAAGACAAGGTCAACCTGTGGCAGCCATATTTTTAGTTTAAAATTGCAGGTCCGTAATAAAAGGAAGAAATGTAAACAGAGACGTATTTTAAAAATTTTAATATTTTTTTTATGATGAACTAGATATTTTAAAAAAATAAAACACACGTTTATATAATATAAATTTTTATTCGTTTTTCCAAATAATTGTTTTGTTTTTATTTGTGGGAGACTTAAAATTACGGTTCACGTCTTTGAGTGTATAAAAAATTCTTAATCTAAAATACAATTTCTTTAAATACAAATGAGGAAAGTTTTCACAAGGGTGAGTAAATTCCAAAAAAGTACTTAATTCTAATAAATTTTGAACACAACGATTTTGTGTTGATATAGTCAAAAAATGGCGCTGAAATAACATTTCCAATTTTGCAACAAAATGAACAAAATCGTCTCCTGGCATTAATAAGCTGCCAAAATTGGTTTCCGCCGTATCATATGCTCTAAAATGGCAATATAAGTTACTATCTTGTAAATCTTTAATTGTGTGGGAATAATTTTGGCAACTTACACAAGAATGAACGTTCAAACATTTCTTTATCAGATAACCACAAACATATCTTTGAAAATTTTCTTCTAAAATATTATTTTTTTGGTAATCAGTTGCGATTGGTGGTTCTTTAATTAATGATGGTTGTTGTATGCTTAAATCGGCATTTTCTTTTTCTACAATGTTACCCAATTTCAGTAACATTGCATCACTATCACCTTCACAATTCCCTGTATTGTAATTTAATAATTTAACGCATAAAAGTTTTTTAAAGCTATTCTGGAACTGTACAGGAGTTGGATTTATACAATTACCATTCTGTTGCCGGACAGATCCAAAAAAGTTTTCAAGACAATCTTGGTTCAACCTTCTGGTTAGTAAAAAATTAAATCCATTTTCTACCGACAATATCTCCCATAATTGCATCAATCCGTTTATTGTAATTTGAAAACAATTCATAAACTTTATTCTTTTCGTAACATCCAAATTATTTTTGCTTACGACTTTAAGGTTTTTAAAAAAACTTAAACATTCATTTAGAAAATCGATTTGAAACTTTTCTCCTTTAAAACATCGTTGAAATTGTTTAGAACTATATATATTAGATGAATTTAGAATATCGAAAAGTTTATCAAGTAATTCAATAAATTGTGCTGTTGCAGTAGCCCTTGAGCTTATAGCTCCAAATCGTATGTACAGACTTAAACCTGTAGCGACAGTGTTACTGAAAAGTTTAGTCGCATATTTCACCTTCATCTTGTCAAAATTGTTCGGATTAATATGCACGTCTGTTAGTTTAGGTGCCGCTCTCACTGAATATTGTTTATCGTGAACATAAAACTCTTCTAAATATTTGAAAGAAATAACTTCTCCTAATTCATTTTGGAAATTATGTTTTAGCAAATTATTCCGGACAGTTTTGATAAGATGGGGTGTATCAAACATGAATACAATTTTTCTCTGACCAAACAAGAAGAAAGGATTTTCTGGTGTAATTCCCAAATTTTTAGTGAATTCTATATTATTGGAACCCATGTCGCTTATAATAAGGCAAACTTTTAAATGGATATCTTCCAATTTTTGAATTAATGTGAAAATATAAGAATGCAGATCAACTGCAGGACACGTAGAATTATAGAAGGTAAATGAGAGTGGTTGTTTCCAATTACTTTTTATCCCTCTAATCATAAATACCATAGCTGTTTTTGCAGCTTTAAATTTTCTTATGTCTACACCATTATCTTCAAAACCAACTATATAGTCATTACCAATGCTGTAAAATAAATTAGCCTTAATGCTAACTTCGTCAAGGCAAAGCAAACAAACTCTATCTTCTTGCGCGTATCCTTGCACTTTCATTTTCAGCATTTCGAATAACTGCTCATTTTGTAATCCTGGAAGAGTCTTCAAATTTCTTAGTAATTTAAGAAGTGTTGATGGTGAAGGTAAACAAAATTGCTCCATTAGTTTTTTTTTATAAACGTTGGGACCAGCAAAATATAGTTCCAAACACTTATTTTTAAATTCCAAAGAATATCGACGGCCTTTAGAATGTTTTTGTATTAATAAAATTTGCGTGTTTATAAAATCTGCCAAATCTTTGGGACAAAATTTATATGTAAGGGATTGGTATTGTTCCAAAGTTACATTAAGATTATCCTCATCAGATAATTTTTTTAAATGCAATTGGAGTTTTTCATTTTCCTTCTTCAAACGGTCATTTTCATTTCTTAACTTTTTTATGCTCTTCCTGAGTTTGTTTTTGCGCGGTGACCTATTTGATAAAGTTGTTTCAGTCTGAGTACTACCGGGAGAGACAAGTGGAAGATGAACCGTAGGTGGTGTTGGGAAAGTTGATGCATCCATTGTGATTGTTGAAGTGGAAGTAGTCTCCTCAAGCAGTATATTTTGCAAAATTTTTATTTGACTACCCTCCTCCACCTCCATCGCAACTGGAACAAAGGTAGAACATTTCTGTAAAAGCTAGGGCTATTTATATTTGTGCAATTACACATAATTATTGAAGTAATGCATTATTATGGATTTTAAATAGGTACCTACCTAGGTACATAAAAAACACACAAACATAACTTACCCGGACTTTGCGGATTAAGACAGTAAGCGTGGTCGTTGCTTGTTGTGCTGCTTGAACTTTCCATTGAAGGAAACTTGGTTGGTGTAGCTGTTGGTAGCAAACGATTTTTATAAACAATGTTCGTAAACATTTTGTTTTCAAAATGAAGCGAGCATAGCCTATAGCTACCTAGATTCTTTATTTTCGGAAGTAAGTCTGCTCTCCCACATGCCATTAGCCATGTCCATGCCCTATAAAATATTATTTTAAAAATTAGCAATTACCGTACTCTATATATAATACAAGGGACTACAGGCGTAGTCACGTAAGAAGGCGAGCGCGGCAATGCGCAAACGACGAATTTACGCTGCTTGTAAAATTGCGCGTATCTATAAGTGAGTGTCGTTTCACGTTGTTGTTGTAGATATGTTTATTCATCACTAAATATGAACATTAATGTTATTTATTGAATTATAATTACAGGATAATTACATATTTTAGTGATATATAATCAAATTCGAAATAATTTTATTTCGAATAAGTTATTGAAAAAAATGCACGTGTTTAAATGCATTTATTATGATACGCAACTGACTTGTATTTTTACAGTACTCGGCTTTCGGAGTCATGAATCGGGCTGCGCCGGTGATCGCCTTCTTATGTGACTAAAACTGTATAATGTAACTTAGATCGAAGCGTCATCTACTTTATTCTTATTTGCTTCTTAGTATAATCACATGACTGCCTTTAAGGTTATAATGCACGCAGGAAAAAAAATACTGCAAAGTTATATCTTACCTTCCTTCGTCCTTAGGAAAATTGAAAAACCGCATTTCACTATTATAAGTTTTATTTACACAATTTTTTGCTGCACAAACAACACCGCCCGGTTTACGCATCATAGTTACCTATGGTCTTTTTATATTGTAACGAAACTTTATTTAAGAAACCAAGTCGAATATTTATTTATTTACACGCTAATTATTAATCACTTATTTCCAATTACGAATAGGTACTTAGTTGTTAACTTAAGAATTAATCAATTTATTTACACTAGAGGTTCACTAATTATTTTAATCACACTTAATATTTAATCACTAAAAAGTCTAACCTAATCAACGTTTAAGGTAATCACATTTAAACTTCGCGAACGCGTTAAACTGTAAAACTGTGAACTATGAACTAACTCGTAAAAATTGAGCGGCATTATTTATACAAGTCCGCATTTGTTCTCGAAAATTCTAGAAGGAACGGTAAGTCATCGCGCGCGGCTTTCTCGAAACTTCCGGCGGATGAGTCATACCCGCCTTAAACAATATGCAATCTTTGTAACAATATTAACCTATTAAGAACTTTAATAACTAAATACCGAATACTAACTAACTTATATATAAACTAAACAGATTACACACTTAAATATAAATAACGTTAAAATTACATGTAATAGTTTTCCACTCTACCACTGCCTAAATCGATGCTTACACAGAAATAAATCTTTACTACGCCACAGTATAAAAGCATTAAACTGTGACTACGCTAATGACTTAAACTTAAAACATGGCGGACTTGAGGTGCGCAATGATGTGCGCAGTCTTACCCCCACTCTTAGAGTTGTTTTACTGTATGTATCTTTATACTGTGGTTATACCGTCATTTAGATTGACAGCAATTATTGATATGTCAGCTGAAAAGTTATCAATTTTATGGATAAATATTAAAATGAATTATAGAATAACAAATAACACTTTTATATATTATCATTGAATAACTTATTTATTCAATGATATTCATATGATGATATTATAGTGAAGAATTACAGTGTTGCCTTTTTTTTTTTGTAATAGTCCTTGGTTTTGACGTTTTATACACAGGGTGATAAAGTAAAAAATGGTTCGTCTTTATTTCCCAATAAATGTTAAAACTAGCACGATGTGATAAAATAGGTACTACATATATTATATAATTCGACTATGTGATATACTTGCATGCATAACAAATAAATTCACACAATGTTACATTCACAAAAAATATCAAATATGTTAAGCTACAGTCATGTGTATCTGGACCACTGAACTATACAAATAGAGTTCAGTGATTTGGACTTGTTGCAGAATTTTGTTATTGACCAACTTCCCTCTGGATCGATTTTCCAGTAAGATGCGGCGCCGCCGCATTATCATCGACTGGTGTGTGACTTCTTGAATGCAAATTTTCTCCATAATTATGTGGATCGGAAGAGGAGGACCCCTTACCTGGTCACATGATTTGACACCTTTGAATTTTTTTCTGGGGATTTGTGAAGAATGCTTTTACCAAGGAGACACACCAAGAACTTTGGGGGTCGCAACACAAATTCAGCAGCGTTTGTGACTCCACAAATTCAACAGAACACTTTGCGGGGAGGTTGAATACGATTTAGATTTGTGCACAGTCATCCAAGGTGCACACATCCAGTTGCATTGACCATTCTCCGAAACTCGGTGAGTTTTTAACTCAAGTTCTCACATCTTAAAAATAAGTTGCAGATTGTTAGTTACTTTTAAATTGCGCTCCCAAAAAGATTTTTTTTCGGCAAATTGTGAGATAAAGGGGAAAATGATACTTTTCGAGTTGACTCTAAAAAAGTGTTGTTTGGTCATTTCTTTTCATTCAACTATTTAATTCAGTCTTCTGCGTGTGCATAACTGATGAAATCAACTCTGTGTAGCATGTTTTAACGAATATCAGTCTGGACTTGTGGGCCTAATAAATAGGAAATAAATGAAAAAAACCAGAATTGAGGGGTTGTGGGGTGGGGGGTTGAGGTATGGACTTTAGCGTATGCTGACAATGATATGTGATTACGAGGAGAGTACCGGAAATGAATTTTAGAGAAGCGAAACTTAAATGTAAATGTAAAAAAGACAAAAATTAATGGTGGTGTTTCAAAAAGGGAGGGCTCCCGTCTAGAAGAAAGGAAGAATGGAGATGGGGAAATGAGGAAATTAAGAGTGTGGGTGAAGGGGAATATCTGGGGTAAGTATAGATAGAATGAGATTTGATAATAAGGTTGACGCACGTATTAAACAGATAGGAAAAAGGGGGAACAAAATATTAGGCCAGCAAATGTATTTTAATATTTAAACAAATAAAGGTTACTACTACTACTACTATTAGGAAATAGGTAATAGGTATGGGGAGTGGTGGAAACAATATTTGGGAATTAGAATGTGATAAGAGGGGGTGGCTTTTTGTTTGATAAGTTAGTGAAAAGTGTGATGATGCACGGGGTGGAAATATGGGAGTGGAAAGTTTTGGAAAGCATACAAGAAAGATAGTGCAAGAGGGGATACAGTTGGAGAAGATAGGGATACAAGCTGGGAGGTTGGCGATGAGACACGAGGAAGAGTTTGATATGAGGAGGAACATACTTCAAAGTTGTTGGAAAGAGATGAAATAAAGAAAAATAAAATATACGGACAGGAGGATAGAAGAGAGTATTATAAAAGAGGAAGATATGCATGGGAGGAGGTACAAAAGAGAAGGGAAAGATGATGGGGTGAAAACATAATAGAGGGGATTATAAGACGAGACAAACCCGTACAGAAGCAAGAAAGAAGCAGCTGTAAGATTAGGGAGGGGAAATATAACGGAAAGGATGGGGAAATAATGACGGAAGAAGTAGCAAGTTGCTTAAGAGGAGGATTAATATAAAGAAGACAAAAATGGTGTCGAGAGAAAAGGAAACGAAAAGAAGTAGGTACCTACTGGTGGGAAGACGGAGGAGAAAATGCAGACTGTGTGGCAAGGATCGAGAGAGTATAGAACACATGATCAGGGAATGTGTGGAGCAGAGGGAAGAGGGAACATGTAGGAGATAGGTATTAAAAAAGGGAGGAGAAGGGATGAAATCACTGACCTGTATCTTCAGTGGATGAAATGGATGGAGAAGTAGGGGAACGAAGAAGAAGGAATATGCCAGAGGAGAGAGAAATGGAGGGAAGTGGGCAAAGACAAATAGCTTTAAGTTAGTTTAAGTTAAATAATAAGAAATCTTTTGTAATAAAATAAATTATGTTACTAACAATAACAAAATACTTAGAGACAAAAGAACCGGAATCGTAGACTAAATTCACACATTGTACCTAAGATGGTTGTATATTTACAGGCGCGCGTAAAAATAATTACATTAATTGTTAATCATAAATAATAGGCTAAAATAAACTTAAGTGTTAACTGATGTTGAGTGATGTCCTATAATGGTTTAGTATATTCATTCGCGCGAACGGTCAGGTACGTCGTCTTTAACGTATCCGTCATAGAAATATGGAAACTTTGGATGTTTACGCGAAACTTCCGCTTTACCTTTATTAATCGCGAAAGTTTGGTCGGGTTAACGTACTGTTTAGTTACAAGAAATGTTAGTGTAAAATTTTCAAATTATGGCAGTATCTAAACAATGTAAATCAGTATTGTGTTTTTTTTACGTAGGTTTACTGTTTGTAAGTAATTTTCGCACCAGTTTTCAATGATTTACTACTTCAGAACGTTTTAGGCATCTGGTATATTGTTGTTTGGCAGCTGTATTTATTTAACTTATAAATTATTTTCGTATACACACAACTTTAAATTTGCACCTGCCGAATGTGTAGCCCCTTTTATATTATTAATAATACTTGCTTGTGGTCATTGTGGCATTTCACGATTTGGCTATAACGGTGCAACGAAAGATCATTTAAACCACATTGTTTGGGTTAGTAGACTCCTGTTTTTTTGTATATGATGTAGCACTTTATACTTTTTTTTTAGTTTAAATTAGGGTTAGTGGTGCACATAATTTGTGAAATTGGTATTGGAATTTGGGCAATACTTTTAAATAAGAAAGTGGTCTTATCTTCAACAGCTTTAATGACAGAGTCGTTTAAAAGTTATTTAAGTAATAGCTATGATAAGTCAAGTTGGGAATCTCTACAACGTGGGGTAAGTTCAAAACAATGTAGTTAGTAACTTTAAAATACGGCAGCGTGGCCGAGCGGTCTAAGGCGCTGGTTTTAGGCACCAGTCCGTTAAGGGCGTGGGTTCGAATCCCACCGCTGTCATTATTTTTTTTAGTCTTCTGTTACTTTTTTTAATATATTCATATTCATAATTATTTGTACAACTATGTAGAGAAGAAAGTTATGATTTTTTCAACTCGCCGTTAAAACATTGTCATCTCGCGTTTTACACAAATTTTTTCCTAAAAAAATATCTACGAAATTTACATTTACCTATAACATTAAGTTGTAAATGTTCACGGTTTACTGAATTCTTTTGTTTTCTTGCAATAGTAAATGGTGTTGACAAGCAATACTGTTTATTTTCATCTCTAGAGAGGAAAATATAAGTTTCTTCACTAATTTTATCAAAGAAATAGTTATTTGTCTGTGGCTTCTTTTAGTTTATGGGCCACTGCCAATAGTTTCTTGGTAATCAACACAACACTGCTGTGGTAGAATGAAATTTATTTACAAGAAACTGGATGTATTATAATAAATGACTTTTTATAATTATTTATTATATCAACTTGTTACTATATAGGTTACTATTATAAGCACCCTTACATTTTAAATTTAAACTTAAGCGACGCCACAGTACTCCCCCACCAGTGAATCTAATGAACGATTACTCCCTGCTCAGGTTTTATCTTTTATTTGGTTTGGCTGCTCATTAAATGAAACCTTTCGCGTGTTTTTTGGGGTGGGCAACTCTGGACTTTTGCTCTCTGTTTCTAAGAAGTATGGTTTCAGTCTGTTAACTGACGTGTTCCTAGCTTTGCCGTTTACGTTCAAGGTGAAGTATTTTTCTTGGCGTTTAATAATTTTGTACGGGCCTTCGTATGGTGCCTGTAAGGATGCGCTTACGAAGTCTTTTCTTACGAGGACGTGAGAACAGCTATTGAGTTCTTTGAACATGAAAACGTTCTCTTTAGCGTGGTTGGTTGCAGGTAATGGTTGCATTTGGCAAAAATGTTTTCGTAACTGATCAACGAATTCTGATTTGAGGGGTAGTTTGTTGTTACATGATATGAAGCAACTCGGTAAACAAATGTTTTTTCCGTAAACTAGTTCTGCCGATGTCGCGTTAAAATCTTCTCGGAATGCCGAGCGCAATCCTAGTAACACTATGGGAAGAGTTCGTGTCCAATCAGATCTGTTGTGACAAGTAATTGCAGTTTTAACTGTTCTGTGCCACCTTTTGATAAATCCGTTAGCCTGCGTGTTGTAGGCTGTAGTACGCTTTTGTTTAAAACCGATTAAATTTGCTAATTCTGCAAACAACGTTGATTCAAATTGTCTACCTTGGTCTGTAACGATTGTTGATGGTACTCCGAAACGTGCTATCCAACCTCTAAATACGGCATTAGCAACTGTCTCGGCTCGGATGTCTGGAACGGGAATCGCTTCCATCCAGCGTGTGTAACGGTCAATCAATGTGACGCAGTACCGTTGCTCTTCGGACGTTGGTAGCGGTCCTACTATGTCGAGGGGAACTTCGTCGAATCTGCAGTTCACTTCAGGAAATGAACCGATGGGTGATTTAACGTGTCGGGTGATTTTGGATGCTTGACATTGTGGGCAGGTCTTTACCCAAGATTGGATGTCTCGTTTCATAGAGTGCCAAATGAAGTTTTTTGCGATGGTTTTGATGCTGGATCTTACTCCTGGGTGTGCCAACGAGTGTACATACACTGTCGAAAACTTTTTTTTGAAAATTTGTTGGTACATAATGGTCTTTGAGTTCCTGTTGATACGTCGCAGTACAGTTCTTTGTTTGTGCCAACCACAGGAAATTTTTTGAATTTCAGCATGGTTGAGTTGTGCATCAGTTCTCGTAGATTGCTGTCAAGACTCTGAGCGTCCGCCAAATCTTCGTAATTGATCGATCTGGGGATCAAAATTTCTTCAATACGAGAAAGAGTATCTGCTACAACATTATTTTTTCCTGATATATGCTGAATGTCTGTTGTGAATTGAAATATCAGGTCAAGGTGCCTCAACTGTCGTGGCGACGCCTTTTCGGGTTTCTGTTTATAAGCAAACGTTAGAGGTTTGTGATCGGCGAATAGAGTAAAAGGACGGCCCTCTAAAAACAATCGAGTAGGCCGCAAGTAGCTCTCGGTCATATGCGCTATATACTAAGGGGTTGCCACTCGTTGTTGACCTTTTGTTGTACTACTGCACCGATTGCAGTATCTGAAGCGTCTACCATTACAGCTAGCTGTGCGTTAGGTCTCGGGTGAACCTGCACTGCTGCTTCGGTCAGTTGCTTTTTAACGTTGTCGTTGAATGCTGATTGCGATTCAATGTTCCAATCTATTTTCCGATTATCGTTCTTTTTTGATCCCTTTAAAAATTCACTCAGTACAGCTTGGGACTGAGCGGCATTTGGAATAAATCGGAGATAAAAATTTATCATCCCCAGAAATCTTCGTAAATCTTTGACCTTTTCCGGGATTCTATAATCTGTGATTGTTTTCACGCGATCTGACGCTGGGCGAATACCCTTCTCATTGACAGTATGACCTAGAAAATTTACTTCCGGTTTGATAAACACGCATTTGTCGACATTAAGAACCAATCCATATTGTTGAAGACGTTCGAAATCTTGCTTGAGGTGGGTTAAGTGTTCGATCTCGTCCGATGAGGCTATTAAGATATCGTCGATGTAGGAAAAGCAAAAATCAAGTCCACGCAAAACGGAACGTGTAAGTGCAGCATTACGTAGGCCAAAAGTCATTCGCATAAATTCAAATAGCCCGAATGGTGTTGAGATTGCCGTTCGTGGGATATCGTTTGGTTCAACTGGTATTTGGTGGTATGCTCTTACTAAGTGTAGTGTTGAAAATACTTTGCATCCATCAAGTTGATTGGTGAAGTCGCTCAAGAGCGGTATGGGGTATCTGTCGGGTATGGTAATAGCATTGAGACCACGGTAGTCTCCACACGGTCTCCACTGGCCGTTCTTCTTTTTAACGAGGTGAAGTGGACTGGCCCATTGGCTATCAGATGGTCTACACCAGGGATGCACAGACTTCTTCAGACCAAGGGCCACATATACTAAATATTAGAGGGGCGGGCCGCAAAAAAATTATTTATTTTAAGAAAGTCCCTAGCTAGAAGCTCCATGATCGATGAAGGAATTAGAAAAGGTCTTAATTTAAAATCAAACAAATGTTTATTTATTGTCTACGGAATTCAGACGCGTGCAGAATACAAAGGGTTCAGAACTCCTGTGTACGCTTTATATGTAATGCAAACAGGCGTGAGCATATCACTCCGTACCTAGAGCAACTCCGCATGACACGCATGGAAAATAGAAGGGAAATTCATCTCATATGTGTAATACATAAAATTTTGACTAACAGTTCGCCTCCATACCTTTTTTGTAAAATAAAATTTCGCCAAGAATTGCACAATTTGAACTTAAGAAATGTTGATTGTATCCAAGTACCTGCACATAAGTCAAACGCGTTTAAATCCTCATTCACTTATCTTTGTGCTTCACTTTACAATAAGGTTCCAATTCAGTATAGAACACTTAGTTTCCTGCAATTTAAAAAGAAAATTAATGAATTATGTTGCTAATCGGTATCACTTTTGATCTTGTTATCAAAATTATTAAAATCACTAAATTATTTGCTTTATTATTCTTATATTTAAATTGCCATTTGGATTTGTCTCGCTTACTGCACCACACCACTTTATAAACTATGTTTCTGTCTTCCCTCTGTTCTTATGTTTCTTTTCATTTGTTCCTCTTGCATCTCATCTAGTTCTGAATATTTTCTTTGTCATTATTTAATTCCTCTCATTACTTATATAAATTGTAATTTTCATTGAAATTTCTTGAATTGCTGGTTGAGAAAAACAGCTCTTAGCTGATCTCTGCCAGAGAATATAAAGTTATATTATTGTGTACTTCGATTGTTATCGATACTCAGGCCAAGCCTGGTTAACTAATCACACGGATCGAAATCAAGTTACGATTAGTCCTAGTAATACATATATGTATCTATACAATATAAATTTGAAGTTGCTGTTAAAAAGTGAAGATACTAAATACTATACACATATTATGTTCATTAAATTAAATGACGTTGATAAAACCAACGCTGATCACATTTTAGATAATGTATTTGTTTGAGAAGCCTCGGTGTATTTGATCCCAATTTGTAAAAGCCACGTTCCGTCGACCCTCTTTCCGCGAAGGCATTAACATGAACGCAGCGTCGCGCATCAATAACAAAAAGAGACCCTATATTCCTAGGCTTCTCCGTTGGCGTCACTTATTCGTGACTTAGTGACTTTTTATAGAAAAGAAAAAATGAACATAATATGTATGTTTTGAAAAAGTGTTATGGTTATTGTGTAAGCGTTTTTTGTTGTTTAGCTCGACGCATAGGTTGCACTCGAGTGGGTAATGTGTTGTTTGTGTTTTGTGTTAATTGCGAATTCTGATACTGTGAGTATATTGTGTGATTACGTTTGAGTGCATGAGAACGAGTCAGAGGTGTTACATGAGTGATTGTTGAAGTGTTGTGTGTTGGTAATGGACTTTCTATAATGTTATGTTGTGTATGCAACAGAGTTTCAATTTGTGAAGGGAGGATTGAGTGTTGTGTTTCATTTTGTGTTTGAATGATATTAGTTGAAAGTGTGTGATGTGGTTCTGAGTGATGTGCGGTATCTTCCGTTATGTTTAGAAATTTTCTAACTATGTGGCAAGTGTTGATAATGACTGCCTTTTGTAATTGTATGTATATGTTCTTATCTAACCCTAAAATGTGCAAACTGTGATGTATTGTTTTTGGTATAACTCCGGTTGCACTAAGAACAATGGGTACTGTAAGAGCAGTTCCCATTCTCCATTGCGCTTTAAGTTCCTGAGCTATATCAGTGTATTTGCGATGTTTCTCTGCGTGTGTATTGGCTAAATTGTTTGTGTTGGGAACGGCAATATCTATTATGTATATGATTTTTTGTGTTTTATCTATAAGTGTTATATCTGGCCTATTGTTATATACAGTTTTATCTGTGAGTAGTGTCCTATCCCAATATAGTTTGTGTGTGGTGTTTTCAAGTACAACTTGCGGTGTATATTTGTAATAGGGTGTGTTATCAGTAGAAAGGTTATGTTTTGTGGCGAGTTTTTGGTGTATTATCTTAGCTACCTGATCGTGTCTGTGTTTGTATTCTGTTTGTGCTAGACGTGTACATGCTGATATAATGTGTTGTATAGTTTCTGGTCTTTGCGAACATTGTCTACAAAGATCATGTGTAATTGTCCTATCTTTAATTATGTGTTTTCTGTAATTTCGTGTGTAAATGACCTGATCTTGTATGGCAAACATGAAACCCTCTGACTCTGGGAAAATATCACATTTGGTTAACCAAGCATGCGTTGCTATAATATCAACACAGTCTTCGTTAATCTCATGTGGATATCGTCCGTGTAAAGTCTTTTGTGTCCAAGTTTGTATGTTATGTGTGATGTACGTATCTCTACTCATTGGTGGTGTGATGTTTCTATTACTCATATTTAAGGGTGTGTAAGATTTGTCTGCAAGTGTGACTGTTTTGTGTAGCGCTGAAATGTGTGATTTGTTATAAAAGTATTCTCGTAGTTTGTGTATTTGTGTTTGGTGTAACAGGGCTATGTCTGTTAAGCCTCTACCTCCTCGTGAACGAGGAAGGTATAGTCTTACTGTTGAGGCGTGTGGATGATGTATTCGGTGTTTAGTGAGTAATGTACGTGTGTTTCGCTGTACCTGTTCTAAATCTGTATTGGTCCACTTTATTATTCCAAAGGAATAAGTAAGGGCCGGTGTAGCGTATGTGTTAATAGCTTTGACAGTGTTTCTACCGTGTAGTTGTGTTTTAAGTATACTGCGTAATCTGTGTAAATATTGTGTGATTAGATTTCGTTTTATTTGTGTATGTTTTATGTGTGTGTTTTGCTGAAAACCAAGATACTTGTAAGTTTCATTCTCGTCCATGGATCTTATATGGTCACCATGTTCGAGCTCAAAATCCACAAATTCTCTCTTACCAGCAGTGATGTGTTGTGTTTTGCATTTGTCAATACCAAACTCCATGTGTATATCATGTGAAAATGTTTCAGTGATATGTAATAAATGGTTGAGTTTTGTGCTTGTAGAGGCGTATAATTTAAGATCATCCATGTAAAATAGATGTGTAACGTTGTGATGTATTTCGTGATTGTGTTTTAAGTTATAACGAAAATTTGTGTTATTCAGCATGTGTGAAAGGGGATTAAGAGAAAGACAAAACCAAAGTGGGCTCAAGGAGTCACCCTAAAGATGCCCCTCTTAATTTGTATTGTGTTTGTGATGAGTTGGGTATCATTTAGTGTAAGTGTTAGGGTGGTGTTCCAACATGACATTATGTGAGTAAGAAATTGTGTGATGTTGTTGCTAATTTTGTACAGCGATAGTATTTTTTGTAACCAAGAGTGAGGTACTGAATCAAATGCTTTTTTGTAGTCAATGTAAGCTGTGTGTATGTTTCTTTTATTGAGTCTAGATTGCTCAAGTATTACAGAGTCTATAATGAGCTGTTCTTTACAGCCTCTGGAATACCTGGTACAACCCTTTTGTTCCTCAAATAAAATGTTGTTGTTAGTGCAGTGTGTGTATATTTTATGTGTAATGCATGATGTTAGAATTTTATATATAGTGGGAAGGCATGTAATGGGTCTATATTTAGAGGCATCGTGTGTATTGTTATCTTTTGGAAGCATATAAGTGATTCCCTGTGTGAAGAATGGTGGTGTAGTGTGTGGTGCATCTAATATTGTTGTGAAGTGTTGTGCGAGGTGTATATGTGTACAGGTGAAATATTTCCACCAAAAATTATGAATTTTATCTATGCCTGGACTTTTCCAGTTGTGTAGGTGTTTGATGGAGTTGGTGATATCTTCTAAAGTGATTTGTGTATCATGCATCGGTATTATGTGCTGTGTACGTATACTTTCCGAAATGATCCAGGGTGCATGTATATTATGTTCAATGTTTTTGGACCACAAATCCGACCAGTAGTGCTCTAGAGATTCTAATGTGGGTAATGAGTATTTTTGTTGAGTGTTTTGTTGTGTTAGTGATCTATAAAATAGTTTTTCGTTGTATTTAAATTGTGTGTTATGACGTTTTCTATTTGCCGCTTCCCTATACCGTCTCAATCTGTTTGTGTATACTGAAAGTTTTTGTGTGAGTGTATCTTTGTGTTCATTGTAATTCGTGTTTGGTTCTCGTGAACTGTGTGTGTTTAGTTTTCTAATGATGTTGTGTACCTGGCGTATTAGTTTGGAAGAGGTTGTGCCTTGTATGTATTGTGTAATTCGACCTAAGTCACGTCTAATTTCATCTACACGATTCATTAGACGCTTCTCCCAGGCCGGAAGTGTTGTTTTCTTTGTGATGTGGTGTTGTGTTGATATTATGACCTTGATATTATTATTATTATTATTATTATTATTATATTTGTGCCAATTTTTACAAAAAAAACTACTTAAATATTTTAATTTGATGGATGACATTGCATCGACTTAACAATTTCTTTAATATTTGGGTCAATTGTTGTGGCATTCCAGGAAATACATAAAGCTTTTTGTACTTTGTTGTTTGGAAAAATTTTCAATGTTATTTGCATGTAGATTGGGGGGCTACCAGAAAAACAACGGCGAGCCGCAAGCGGCCCGCGGGCCGCGGTTTGTGCATCCCTGGTCTACACAATCCCTGAGTCATTATGAGTTCGAACTGTTCTTTCGCGATTTTCAGTTTATCTGGTGGGAGTCGACGCGTTTTTGCGGCTACTGGTTGCCCTTTTGTTTCTACGACGTGAGTCACGGAATGTTTGGTCGATGTAGATGAAAATAATTTTTCCACTGTAATACATATCTTTAAATTCATGGAACAGTGAACTGAGTTTCTCGTTTTCTGTGGAATTCGATTGTTGTTAAAGAAGAGGGCAACTTTCCTTTATAAATTTGTACGATTGTCTCCACTGATGTTAAAGGGTCAATAATTCTTTTTCGTTTTACCTATATCGATTAAAAGACCATAATGTTTTATAAAATCTGCTCCTAGGATAGTATAGGTTTGGTTACGTTAGCGATAATAAAATTCCAAATAAAATTTCGCCTTAAACCTAATTCTAATCGTACAGTGCGTGAGCCATATGTATGAGTGGGGGAATGATTGGCTGCATAGAGCGTGGGACTGCAGTTGGTTTGAAGTTTTTCCTTTGCCGTAGCCGTTAGTACGGATACATCTGCTCCAGTATCAATTAAGTAACGGTTTCGACTAGCGCAGTCGTATATGAATAGACGGTTGTTAGAAGCACCGTCACATCCCGCCAAATGTGACTGACTTTTTAGTGTTCCGATGACGATTGGAACGTGCAGGGCTTGGTGCATTTTCTCGCTTTCTCGGCGAAACGATTGTGGTAATAACATAAACCTTCCGTGTTAGATTTTCGTGAACTGGAACGAGATCGATTTTTGGACCTGTCGCGATTACGGGGGTAAAAGTTACGTTTTTGAATTTTGTTGATTTCTTGCATCATGTCGTGTCTCAACTCGTCGAATTTCCTATCCCAGTCAGTTGATGCTTCTGAGGGGTTGATGCGTGGTGGTAGTTCTCTATTAGAAACTTCTGCTATAACCGAACTTGTGTAAGTTTCTAATATTTTGTCGGCCATGATTGATAAATTATCTAAAGGTTCTGTGCTGATAGTTAGTACCACTTGTACTTGCGGTGGAAGGCGCTGAAGCCAGAGCTTTTTTTAAAATGTCGCCAGAAATACTGTTTCCTGACAACGTTTTCATTTCTCTCAGCAGCTGACTCGGTTTCCGGTCGCCTAAATCAAGATCCCGTCATAATTTTTGTAATTTTGAATCTTCTGATTCCGTTAATCAGGTTAATCTAGATATCAATCGAATCCGGAACGTAAGGTTTCGTATTTATTGACTTCTGGGGGTGAAGTTACGATATCACTGACTAATTTTAATGTTTTTTGATTAAGGGTGGCTACAACAGTAAAATATTTCGTGGTATCCACTGTAATATGCAACCGTTCAAATTGTGCTTCTAAAACTGTAAACCAGAGAGCAGGATTGTCATTCCAAAATGTCGGTGGTTTAACTGCCACTTTATCTATTGATACGCCTACGACGGTGTTTGAATCTGGTGAGGTCGTACTAGTTCGTGCGTCGTTACCACTAAAGTTAGTTGCCATTATATTACAAATGTTTAGGAATACAAAAATTAATATGTTAATAATTAAAATTACTAATAAACAAATTGGTACATTAATTTGAAATGTTATAGTGCATTTGGTATTGAGCCGAAGTAATAAATCAGCTTGTCAGGCAGATTTCAGTGTAGTAGATGAGAAAGCTATATATTGTAAATAAATTCTAATTTATTAATTGTATGAAGTGTTATTGTTCACTCTTTTACAAATTACCCACT
Source organism: Pyrocoelia pectoralis (assembly GCA_036250285.1). Taxonomy (NCBI): domain Eukaryota; kingdom Metazoa; phylum Arthropoda; class Insecta; order Coleoptera; family Lampyridae; genus Pyrocoelia; species Pyrocoelia pectoralis. The sequence continues at coordinate 14,670,919 of CM070077.1, forward strand.
TTCTAGGCATATGAACCCTTTGCCGAAGGATTTAGCTTGGAGCTTAATGAGGGTTTCCTATTGTCAACGCGGTCATTTTTAAAGGTCTTCTATTGTTTGGTGGTCTTAGTACGAAAGAAGCGTCATTTTTATTTTATGTTTCCGGTACGTATTTGCAAAACTTATTATTGAAAACTGATGTGCTGCTCGTATAGCAAAAATACCATACTACTATACTTGAAGTAGTTGATTTATTACTTCGTAATTCCCCGTCATAAAATGATTCGTTTCTGGATTCTTTAACATAGTTCCCTCTTGCGTGTTTGGCACAAAGGGTGGTTTTCTTGCTGAGGGTTTGAACTTGGAAATAAAGTTTTACCTATATTTTTGTAGTCTATTAATGCTGGAACTAGCAGCTGAACGGAGGTCTTCACGTTCTGTGTAATATGACAATTACTATTAGTATATATTACGTTCTTTGCTATTAGATACTATAATACTAAGTGCGTGAAAAAATAATACAACATAAATTAATAGTATTAATTTATACATATGATTTTCAAATGTTTAATAAGTTTTAATTTATTTGGTAATAAAATTACGTGTAAAATGATGACGGTGACTTAGTGTAGATATATGATAAATTCATAATTGTCGATTTGGGGCATTTGTGACGATCGCTTTCTGCATTTTATGTGAAATGTTAGCCTATTCTTCAAGCTCAAACAGTATCATTTAATAATGAAGGAACGAGCAGTTCTGAAATAAAAGCATTTTTTAACAAATGAAGGTATCTTCGGTCTTTACGATATTGTTTTCGTTTTATACAAAATAAAGGTCATGAACACCAATCATTAAACCAAAATTATGAAAGTTCTGTAAATAAGGACTGTTCAATTTTCGAACATAATAAGGGAAGAATCAAGAATGATCTAGGTAAACATTAATATTTAATCAATAAGTAACAATATTTGCTAGGATTTAAATCAAAAATAATAATTACTTTAGATTTGCGTAAATTCCCTTTTAATACCATAATAGGAATGCAACATCAACGTACACTTACAAGTTACCTACTTTTTCGTTAGCGTAAAACATACTAATTTTCTATTGAAGAATAAGACACACGAAACCTCACCCGTGATTTTTGAAAAAAATTTATAGCTAAAAAATTCAAGGGGAAGTTTCGTGTGCCTTATTCTTCGATTGTTCCCACAATCCTTTTTTTGACTTTACACTCGCATGTAATTGAATTTCGCCAATAAAAATCTCATTTTCCTTTCTCTTTGGAGTAGCTTAACTCACATGTAGGTAAACATCATCTGCTCCATTTAGAAATTGGAATAACCATTCTGATTGCCATTTAAGTGGTTTTTTAAATAGCTTTGTGAAATAATTGTTTGCACAATAATTCTAGAAACTGGTTGCAATTATTGTTTGTTTGTTTTCCTATTGTACATGATTCACTTATGATAATCTAGTTGATAAGGAATTGTGTTTGTAGGTAAAGTAGAAATACAGAAATTCCATTTCATTTCCCAATACGCAACAGCTAACCAGCGCATTATCCGGATTTCTAATAAATAAACTTTATCAAACAACTTGTGTGGTATTCTTGCAATAACATTTGTGTTTAGTACTGACAAAAAGTAGATCATAAAGAAAGCGCAACATGTGACCTATTAAAGAACTGAAATGATTTTTTTTAATTTTGAATGGCGCTTCGTTTAACATTTTTTGTGCTTGAAATCCAACTGTTTCAAATATGTATAACTTTTCCATATGTAGTAACAAACTTCTGAAGCCATACGATACTGTTTGTTGAGTTGAATACATATCTACATGCACACATTGTTGTAGGTATCTCATATTATTCTTTTCATGATGCAATACCTAATGAGGGTGTCTTGGTCTTGGTACTAAAAGAAGGTGATTGTCTGTACTGTATGAACAGAACTTTTTATCTCGTATTAATAAAGTTTATAAAACATGGCTTCCACTTAGCAAATTTAATGTGACATCTAAGATTCTAAGGGCTGTGTTTTCGCTATTTGTAATAAAATTTAATATTATTTGTAATTTTTATCATCTCGTTTCCTTTTAAAAAATAAAATCTGGGCGACTTCCAATTTTCATTAATAACAATATACCTATAAGGCGCCCACAAATATGTATGTCAAGTCAAAGCACAGAATAAAACACAAGTGATACAGAAGCGACACTCTCCGTGCTCCGTCGGCGCCTTTGAAGTTATGTTGCCGGTACAAGGCGGCCTCCTCGGGGCAACCACGTCCATTTTAGCCAAACTTCCTTGTCTGTTGCATTAGCAAGGCTAGTAAAAAGAGGAGTGGTTTGCAGTTTTTCTCATTATTACCTAAATTTGAAATCGTATAAAAAATGCGATAAATGAAAAATATTTGTCATACATTTTCGCATGTGATAAGCGGTTCACCGTAAAACTAATTCCCATAGAATTCTCGCCATAAGAGTTCAACGCACCGGGCACCGCTAGGTAGGTACGTACGCTGAAATGTATAATGTATCAATGCGCGCACTATATTCTACAACAAAGAAGGCGGAGTTGTTAGTCCACGCGATAAGAAAATTTGCAACACGTATTTAGTAGAGTGTCGCTTCTGTGCTTCTGTATCACTTGTGTTTTATTCTGTGGTCAAAGTTTACATTAAAGCATTGACTAAAAGGATTTTTCAATCAACGATTAAAGTCAATAACAAAAATACGATTTGATGCTAATTTATTACGGAAAATCGATTAATTCATTTATAGATAATAAATGCTCAAGTTTGCTACCATAGAAAAAAGTTAAAACTTTTAAACATTTTGAAGGACATTTAAATATAGGTACACATGTAATAATGACACTTTCAATATGTAGATATGTTATTGACTAAATAATGTAATTTTCATAAGAACATTAAATTGCCGTAGCCGTTATTTTCCATAATTATTATTATTTATACTTGCACCTGATAAATGAATACTCAAGCTCACCTTGAAATCTTTTTATTATTATCTGCTGAGGGACATACATATTCAGAATAACTAATCAGATTAACAATTAGCACATTGAATAGTTTATTATATACTCTTTGGTTTAACTATTAAATACAAAAGTATAATTTTGTAATTGCCCAGAAAAATGATGCTTTTTTCGACCACCAATTGAAATCTTTACCAGATCACTGGTGTTGTTACTATGTGTTTGTTTTTGAAATTTGCCTCCATTTTGAGGCTTTAATAGACATATTAACGAACGCGACGTCGTCACTCGTCATCCGCGATGCCATTAGGTATTTTCTTTTTGCATCGCCACAGGGTTAGGTAAAGTCACAATCATCACGTGATTGAAGTGCCTTGCGTCATGTAGACATTTCTGCCTCACGTTAATATAAAACTTAAATAAAGCTTTAAAAACGAATAGGGTTATTGAGAACTGAGTCAATTTATTTGTATAAAACGAATGGCGTGTTATTGACAGAGCTGCCTTAAGTCTACCACAACGTGCAAAAAGAAAACACCTTTTATTACTTACGAAAATGTTTAGGTTGGCAATGCTTTTGATGCGGAATAGCGGAATTATCTTATTATAGATAGACATTATTTGATTGCTTAACAAGTTCTTCCTTGCTCTTCTTTAATTTATAATTTTCTTATTAGTTGCAGTGTTGCGGAATTAATAATCCAAGTGATTATACAATACTGAATCCTTCCAGCGGATCTATTTTGATAGCATGTTGTGAAACTGATACATGTACACACGTATTTCAACGTGGTTGTAAGGAATATGTAATTGAGAATGTGAAAAAATTGTTATTGGATATTATATTTATCAGTTTTGGATCAGCTCTGTTTATGGTGATACCTTTATAAACTGATTCCCTCAACGATTTGTTAATTATGTTATTACAGATATTGGGAATAGTGTGCTTCTGTTATTTACATAAATCTATTAAGCAGCAAGCAAAAACTGAGGCAAACGGAAGGGCTGCTAGTCAAACAAATGCTTAGATAATGTACATCAATTTAGCTGACCAAAGTATCAAGTAAGCGAAAATGTTTTTAAACCATGGATAGGTACCTTACATAACATTTTGATATCTGGAAGTACCTACTTATTACTTGAAGTTGCGGTGACTGAGAACTCTCCAAACTTTGTGCTAAGTTAACGAGTGATATTTGCCACATGGGGTGCATATTTAAAAGAAGCAAATAGTCATGAGTTTTAAGTATCAGAACGTAATAAAATCGTTCAAATTACCTTACTCCTGTAGCGCCATGCGGAAGTAATATGCAATAATATGTATATTGAAAAATGGTTTTATTAAAAAAAGAAATGAAAGGCTATACAAAACCACAATGGTCCTAACTAACGCTGCTCAGTTCCAACCAGATTTGGCTGTATTAATAATGAATGATTTATAACATTAAAAAAAGTACTTATTACATGAGGAAAATGGGCCCCTGGTACCGATCTTTATGAATATCAATGTACAAGACTTAGGATGATCACTTGGTTTGAAAACAATTTTTTTCTTACATTTTTTATCTACTGTACTTAATGAACGTGCGAGCTCATACACATATTAGTATTCAATAAAGACTGTACCTACTGTTAATTTCATGTTTCACCGAAGTTTTTATTTTCATTCTACATATTTATATCACTTTAGAATAAGAAATGTTAGTCATATGTGTATTAGTATTATTATAATTTTTTATATTATTTATATTCATTGTTTCTGAATAAAACGTTAAAAATTTTCTAGTTGGACGCAGTTGCTCTTTTATATCTTTTACTAATTTGTTTGTTTACTCCAGTATGATTAACACAGTTTCTAAATTATTACAGACTATCGCAATTTGAGAATGGTGGTTCTGGTTGTACCAAAGCAAAGAGTATATAATAGGCTCTTCTGTACTTTGAAAAGATATCGGTTTGAAACTCGGCAACCAACATGACAGAGTTTAAAGTCATTCATTTATGGTCTGGTGTAAATTGTTACTTGTCAATTTAATCCCTTCTTGGTTATGTAAAGCAGCAAAACACTTTTCTTCTAAAACTTGATTTTTTCTGAAGTAGGTAAGTGGTTGTCAATCTATTTGTGTAGAATATATCCAGTTTGTATTCTGCAAGTTTTGTTATTTTTTTGCAAAGATTTTTACATTTTTATTCAATAAGTAAGTTATTATATAAAGAAAGCCTCCCCTTCCTGAGATAATTGCAATTTTTTCTTGAAAGGGAATTTAAAAAATGGGCACTTATAATGAAATACTTTGCACGTAATAACCACAAAAAACGCACCAACGTTTGGTGTTGAACTTAGCTTTTATTACTTGTAACAAAAGGAAAATTATTCAATATATTGTTTAGTAAATAAAGGCAATAATGAAGGAACGTTAGCAGGTAAGAAGTATATCACAAAAAGACGTCATGCTGCTAATATTACTGGGTTTAGTAAAGATTACAAGAACGTCGGAACGCTTTCGGAACGTCTATACACTTTTAAAAAAATTTGTTAACTGTGTTGCCTATTTTTAATTTATATAATTATATTTATAGACATAATATAATAATTAACGAGTTGTAACAATTTCGAGACCGTAGCGCACTTTCATTCCAAGACTGATAATCCATACAAATTACAAAGAGCTCAATCCGGATCCTTCCATTGCAAAGCTCACAGAGAAAAAACGTTATCTCTACAGATTTTTATTAATTATGGTTTTTTAATTAAACCAAGCGGAGATATCTCAAAATTGGGCTAGCGGCCTAGCGCATTCCGCAATTGTACTTAGTATGATATTCCGTTTAACTCAACTCTTCATCTTGATAATTACGGATGAAAAAGTGTTATAAAGTTACCATTATGTGTCCATACCAGTACAGAAGAGCCCTTTTCCACAAAAGCGATGTGATTGAATATCGTCGACAATTATTGTCATTTATCATTGGTTGTTTATTCGAAAAAATTGATTAGGTAAACCATAGTTAAATTGTTAAATATCAGAAATCGTCAAAATAAATTGGGTTTAAAATTGGCGGAATTTGCAAGAAAATTTCATTCTGATATCTCGACCGACACCGACGTGATTTCAAGTTTGGTGCACTTTCCTGGAAGTGAAAATAACGCAGTTGTAAGTATCTATTAATAATAAATTACAATCTATTTAATATTAAGAGTGTATTTCAAGTGACTATTTGATAAGAAGTCAGATTATGAAAAAATGGTTACAATTTCATCATTGAGGATATTCTTTCTTGTTATATGGGTACCTAGTACCTACTGATGATGCCAGTCCATACTCCAACACCTTTTCGTTTTGAAGTCTTTAGATTCTTTATGAGAATGTGAGAGTAATGTTAAAGAATGCGGTGATTGTGGTTGTCTCGACCGGTTTACTTCCCTTCAGCAAAAGTTTCGTTGACATACAACATACAAACAACACTGACCTGATCCCATCAAACACAGAGCATAATCTAGGAGGTATAAATGTATGGACGTCGATGTTGATAGTTCGCATGACCTACACCATAATCGATTATCTCGTATTTATTTTCATTGTTGAGTGATACTTTTCACTCAACGTTTTCATTCGTTCGTTACTGTATTCAATATTTTTATGTTGATTCAAGATCCGGTGCCAATTTTTCGGTATCTCAAATACTTTTCGAGATATTCGACCTTAAAGTCGAAATTATCAAATTTAGTCTTATTGATAAGGCCCGATTTTTTGTATTTCGTTACTTCGGTATTCGAAGTTCATTCTGTAATCCGGCGATTTCAACTAGTTTATCATCCAATTTTCTTCAAATATGGCATTTGATTTAATAATGATTTCTTAACAGATGCCCGAAATTAAATTTCATCTGCATATTTTGAAAAATACTAGAACTTTCCACATTACGTTTGAGAAATAGGAAGCATAATCCACCATTAATTAAGATACTACCCCAAGGAGCAATGCAATATTGAACCGATATTGGTTGAATATTGTCATTTATTGGCGCGATATAGTAGCCCAATAATGGACCAATCTTGGAAATGCAACAATGAATAATAATGGCGCAATATTGCAATACAATGTTGGTACTGTATTGAAAGCGATCACAATGCAATATTTCTGAGACTTGGTAGGTACAATATTGTCCATAAATATAGGTACAATGTTGATATTAATATTGGTTTAATATTGATTTGCAATATAAATACCATATTTTTACGTCACTTTAAGACTTTTAGAACGTTAGTTACGACCGTTATAGGTCGTCACCCAAGTATATGCATAATGCAATTATCAATGCAAACAATTATTTAAGCATCCGTACAAAAAAAGGGAAAAACTACATTTTTACGTAGAACTGTAATTTTAATTATTTAACTTAATTTTTGAACCAACCCGTTTTTACCTGAACTGAAAGTTGACGATTTTAGTAGGGTAAGTACAGTGAACTCTGTATGTATAGAGTTCATTGGGTAAGTATTATACTTGCTTGAAAGTTTCCCTTAACCGGATTGGAACCTTTATCGGATGGGTTCCGGTTCCGAAGGCCGACATTCTACCGCTACGCTGATGTGACACATACGTACTTCTCATTTCATTCTTCATAACTTAGCGCTGTTTCGCGTTATATTAATAGTTTAAATTATGTTTGAAAAAATACATAAAAGAAATGTTAGTCACCGGGAATTCATAAATGATAAGCCATCATCATCTATAAATTCTATAAGAGAGTACATCTACTATTGAATAATTAGGTACGACTAACGTAACTGATAGTTTTTACGCAAAAAGCTTTGGAAAAAACCGAAATTTAAGAAATGACAATAGCTGTGAAGTGAACTCAGTGAACTCCAGTAGAGTTCATTGAGTCAATTGCCAACTTGGTGAGAAAGAAAATTATCAATATCAATAAAATCTATTACTCACTCATATCAGACGTCATAATGACATCTCATAAGTGACGTGTATGTACATTCTTATGAAATTTTGCAATTATGTGGGAAAACAATATTAACCCAACACTGTGAACCGAGATTGGATTAATCTAGCCAATCTAGGAAATGTTAGACGGGTACAATATTGGTGCATTATATCGTTATACGTACATCCAATATTGGCACTATGTAACCAATGTTAAATTGCGCCAATATTGGCATAATATTGAATTCATTACACCACGTTTTTCTTATAAAATGTAGTAATTACGTGGAAAAACAATATTGGTCCTACACATTAAGAACTAAGATTGGATCAATCTAGAAAATGTTAAGAGCGTGTAATATTGGTACATTATATACAAGCAATATGGGCACTATATAATAAATATTAAATTGCGCCAATATTGGCTGAATATTGAATTTATTATACCATGTTTTTCTTATAAAATTTATAGTAATTACGTGGAAAAACAATATTGGTCCCATATTGAGAACCGAGATTGTATCAATCTAGGAAAGATTAAAGCGGTACAATATTGGTGCGTTACATACAACCAATAGTGGCACTATATAATAAATGTTAAATTGCGCCAATATTGGCATAATATTGAATTCATTGCACCACGTTTTTTTAATAAAATGTAGTAATTACGTGGAAAAACAATATTGGTCCTACATTAAGAACTAAGATTGGACCAATCTAGAAAATATTAGAGCGTGTAATATTGGTACATTATATACAAACAATATTGGCACTATATAATAAATATTTGATTGCGCCAATATTGGCTGAATATTGAATTCATTACATCATTTTTTTCTAATAAAATTTAGCAATTATGTGGAAAATCAATATTGGTCCCACATTGAGAACCGAGATTGGGTCAATCTGGGAAATCTTAGAACGGTACAATATTGATGCGTTATATACAACCAATATTGGCACTATGCAATAAATGCCAACTTGCGCCAATATTGGCACAATATTGCTTATATTGTACCAGTATTTACTTGTGAAAAGTAGCAAGTACGTCGAAAAACAATATTGGTTCAATGTTATGAAGTGATATTGGGTCAATCTACAAAATGCTATAATGGGTCAATATTGGCTCAACATTTTGAATATTGAACCAATATTACCGTGTTTCAACTTTGGATTTGCAACATTGGGCCAATATTGGTGGAATATAAACAATGTTGGCCAATATTCCAATATTGGTGCAATGTGATACCAAGCATTTGCCAATATTCATTGCTACTTGGGACATAGTTTTCTGTGGATTAGCCGACGGTAAATATTTATTTTGTTTTACAGATGTAGGTATCAATAACGAGATGATCGGCGATGGTTGGGGTCTTTCGTTTAAAGATCAAGAATCAAAAGGACTCAGATTTTTCCCTTCGAAGTGTATAAATATACATAATACGTTATTGTTATGTACTGTGGAGTGGAACTTGCTTTGAGTTACCGATGAATTTAGAATTAAGACCTTTATCTGGTATGTGACAGTGCCGGAGAGATACATAATAGTGATAAAAAAAACAAAATAAAAAACATAATAGTGATGAAGAAAAGAAAATAGCCACATATCCGAAAATGTTTTTGCACTAATTGCGTCAGAATTGTTTGGGATTTTTCTAATTACCTATAGCATTGAATAAAGAAGTAGGATCTTTCACTCAACGCCTATAGTGATCAGTACTCCACAACTTTTTAAGAAAGAGCGAAGAATTACCTTTGATTTTGGAGGGGAATTGGAATAAAATTTCAGGATGATGACATGGAAATCATCATCTGGCATCACATTTTTAAAACACCACTATTAAGGCAAAAGAAATTAGTAATACATTTTCTTTGTATTTTCAGACAGATTATGGGAAAATGAATAAAAAAGTTCAGTCCAACAGAGGAAGATTAAGTACAAGACGTTTGATGATTACAGCTCCTTATGCGCCAAATAGCTCTAATCTATTACGCAAGACCGACAAACAAAACGAGCTTTTATTGTCCAGAGAAGCATGCGAAAGCGTACATGAGAGGGTTTATCGAAAAGGCGAGTCTACAATTACTGTGCGAGTTATCAGTTACCTAAGTACTTAACCTAAATAACAGCGGAAGCAAAATACTGAAATAATAATAAATAACACACAACCTTCCCTTAGCCAATTTATTATTATTCCAAAGGGCCCCTTTAAGAGACCGAACCTGCTACATTATACTGAAACGTGGTTTGAACGTAATTCGGGGTTGTGGTGTACTTACATCTTTTTAAAAAAACGTTTAGCCAATTTTTGACAAACTAAAAGACATTACTGAAACGGTAGGAGTTACCGCTGAGGAATATTTCAGAATGAAGAAATTCGACGGATAGTGCATACCCGGAAGTAAAGAAGGACGGCTTTGTTTTTCTATTGAAAGATTTTTTACTGAAGAGAGTGGAATATCTAGAAAATTTTAAATTGGACTTTTATGTGAATTACAATTTATTGATGTTTTGAGTGTTCATTACGGCGAGAGAGGTATTACAGGAATTAGTTGGTACACAAGTTTCCGTACTTCGTTTTGAATGAAAACAGGAGCCGTTTCGTCTACAAGTGTTTAGTCAGCATGAAAGAGCACATTATGTTGCTTAATTTACTTTTGGAAGCAGTTGAGAATGGCGAGAAGGGTGGTAATATGGACACAGAACAGAAAGTTTGTTCTGTTTTGGTAATAATAGGAATAATAGGATAATACCTAACCTACTATCTAGATACCTTTGACACATCGGAACTCGAAAGTGAATTTTGAGGTGAATATAAACAAATGGGCTTGTTCAGCAGATAAAGCAGCTTTACAACTGTTGTAAGATTCTTCAATATGATTGGTTCTCGCCCTTGTTCTAAATGTATAAACCAATCGTATGAAATATTTTTACAACAGTTGTAAAGCTGCTTTATCTGCTGAACAAGCCCAATACAAAACGTTATTAACGTCTCTACCCGTTTTTTGTTTAAAATTCCCATTTTTCTACCCGATGAAATTTTAATTAACACAAGATTTAATTCGTTGCAGATAATATAGGTATTTTCTAAATGCATTGTAGGTATACGTTCCTAAAATAATATTTTCCGACATTAAATTGTCATAATTATGTTCTTCTCATCTATTTGTCATAGGTACATTAAAGCTCTACGAAAAGTTACATTTAAGCTCCTGACTTTTACAAAAAGGTAGGTATGTAAGTAGAGAAAAATTTGATTAATACGTGCACATTCATAGAATTATCTTAATTTTCGATGTACAAAGATTTATTCCTCTAATTAAGTTACCAAAACTTACGATTTCTTATTCATTAGTCATTACTCATTACCATTAGCAAAAACTAACGATATAATATGTGTATAACTGTACATGGTAATTATGGGGATAACAATCTAGTAATGGTATTGAGGTAAATGAGAATGACAATGGATAATTATTTGAAGTTGATTACTTCTATTAAAATAACGATGTCAAAATATAATAAGTAGGTAGGTAGATACATACCTATACAAATATTAGTCACATCTATTAAAATTTAATGAAATTAAAACACGTTAAAAAATCTCATTAGGAACGACTATTTCATACAAGTTATGCACTTATTTAAATTCCGGGTCGCGTATTTTTTCATTATATTTTGAATTATGTCTTTAGCATGGTCATGATATTTGGTGTTATTGGGTTAAGTTAAGTTAGAATGTATTCGTTCATATTTAACATTTTTTAAGCGCATCTCTCATAAGTTATAAGATATTGCATTTTATAACATTATGCTTAATTTCAAATGCACGAAAGTCGAAAGGTTATTGCTAGGGCTCTACACGGTTGTTTAACGTGTGTGGGTCATTTATCGTCGTTAGAAAACATCCAATGCTGGCAAAGGTTATAAAGAATGTTATATTCATTCATTTTGAATAGTACTTAATGAAGTGGACGGATGATTCACGGAAGGACGACCAAAAACTGCCAGCATTACTGAATAGGTACGTCGGAAAGGTGTGGAAACAAAGCTATTTTTCATCAAGACAGCTCTCCCCAAAGGTGCTTTCAGGGAAACTGAAGAATTGTTAGAAAACTACTCTATTCCTCAAATTTGGTACCTACTAACTTTCATTTACATATTTCCAAACTTGAAAAAATTTACAGCTGGGATAAGTTTTGACTTGAAATTGAAAAGGTAATCGTACGCGCATATTTTACAGTATTTTCATATTCATATTTCATTATTGCGAAGTGCTGTAAAAAATGCTTTGAGTTAAATGCTAAATGTTTTTTTCATTAAAAGCGTTTTTCATTGGCAAACAGAACATTTAGCCTTAGCAAAGAACGTAATATTACGTTCTTTGGCCTTAGGTACCTCGTAGAGCTTGTTCATTTCCTTGTGGCGAAAACGTTGTATGCGCAGTAGACTAAGTGGGCTGTCCTAAGATACTTACGGGCAACGGAACCCGTTTAAAATCAAATCTAATGACCAGATTAGAAATGAGGGGCGGAGTTATTAGGTAAACTAACCGCCATATCTGACATTGGTTTCGCCACAAGGAAATGAACAAGCTCTACGTTGTTACATATTAGATGTTATTTTATCTGTGGTATTAGTAGATAATTGTTTAACGTCTACAGTCTACACTAGTGTTTTCCTTTACCTGTACCACAGACAACTAACGTGCCTGTACATATAAAAAGACGCTCGTGTTGAAAGTCTAAAAAATGTAGGTGCAGTTTTCGAGAAAATTAACTATCTACCGTCAAGCCATAGTGTAAGATAAATACACCGTGCGTCGAGCATATCCTTAAGATCTGCGGCAATTTCTTTTTATTCCACATTTTTATTGATTGTAGTAGATACCTACTCAAAAACGTCGACTGAAAGAAACTAACCGTTGGTTGTTGATCGGAATGTCCCAACGAACTACTAGTACTACTAGCAGTTTCTACGTCGGTCCATTCGCTAGAGTTATCCGTTACTACTTTAGGATGGTGTAGGGAAAATAAGTTTTCATAATGTAATCACTTGTTTTTCAATAATAACTCATCTAGAATACACTTTTGAGTTTTGAGAATATATTCCTGAAATAAAAATAATAAAAAAATATATTATCCATATGACTGCAAAACCGGCTCGACGCTGAAATAGTTGTTATCATTATTTACGGAGATGTCGGATCCATTTAATGATAAAGCTCGCCCTTTTTTTCACTTTTAATTTTTTCAATAAATTCGTATGGAAATACTAAAAGTTGGTTGTCCCAAGATTCATAAACCGAGAAAAACTATGCGACCCATTGAATCGTCGGATATAAATTTTCCAACCCAAAAGTCACTAGATCTGGTGACTTTTCTAGCGACTTTTTGGGTTGAAAGCTGTCCTATATTTTATCGAGAGAAAATGAAGGTCAATCTAGTGACTTTTTGATGAACGGCTTAATTTCAAACAGCTTTTATACAAACGGGTATAGCGGTGAACGGCTTAATATTGGAACAGGTAATAGCTTCTTTACCCTATAGGCTTGTTTTCATATGTTAGCCTTAGCACTACCTTCTCACATGCTTTCCTATCTTGGCCTTTTTGTTTCCATCTTTCTACTCTCGCTTATTTAAATCTTCTATTACTGCTTCTATCCATTTCTTCTTTGTTCTGCCTCTTTTCCTCTTCCCCCCTTGTGTATTAATAGTAACTTTTTTGGGATTCTTCCGTGATGCATTCATATTTTAATAATTTAATAATAATGTTACTTCACTAATATTCTGTAAGCTGTGACATTAGAGGTCTATCGGTGTAGTCAAAATTAATTTCTGTCTTCCGTACGCCTCTGTATTTGTTTTACATAAATTACTTCTTCCACTCAAATTGTTGTCACGCATGTACCTACTGACAATACTTCTATAGTAGTGACTGACAAAGAGTTTATACATTATCTCTACCTGGCGTAATATCGCTATGGTGTTTTTAAAAAAATATCTAAGATGTTATTATGGATAGTTGAGTTTGTATGTATTTGTCGGGTAGAACATAGAATGGAAGGAATTGTAGAAAAATGGTGATTTCATTAGTTTTTGTAGCTATTGTTAATTTTTCGTTAGTATGGTGATATTCCCCACTTTCCCCTATTATCGCAAATGGTCATTCACGTTTGTTTTAAAACAATAAAATCCAAAATTTGCGTCCGCAAATGAAAGGTAAGGCAAAATTGTTGGATCTAATTAAAAAACGTTGCAATCGAATCAATGGAATATGACTATGAGATATAGGTAGACCATATTGGGATCGGTAACTCTACTGCACCCCTCCAAGTGGCGTTTTGTCCCTCCAAAAAAGCAGTATTTTTCAGGTATTGTTAATGGATTACAGAGAGTATTTTATGCTTTTCCTTGGAGCGGAAAATATATCTTTTCTTCCAAAAACCAAAAGTGAAACGAGATTAAATGACGTTTATTCTGGCATAAAAAGATGAGAAGAATTGATTTGTCATATACATACCTACATACGATAAATAGATTTGATATTTCAATTTCTTTTTAACATATGTTGTTTGGTGCTACATTATAAAAAAATGTAGATAACATCATTATAATTATTTATCTATGATAAACTTATTCTTATCTCAGTTTAAGTGAAATTCGTTGTACAGCAATAGGTATTCCGTTAATATAATCCGCTTTATCTAATCGTACAAAATGTTTTCACAAGCACAGTATGTCATTCAAAATATTAAATTTGCTCCTAGTAAGAAATTCTATTAAAATTATTTAATTACTAATTGCTAGAAAATATGTTTGGGGAAAATTGTTTACGCGTGTTACTTACAGCGTTCAATTTTATATTTGCAGTAAGATGAATCTGACGTGTGAAATAGCATGATGCATGACCATTTTTCTTAGATACTGAGTTTAGCATTAATAGCACTAGCCATACTTTATGAAGAGAAACTATTATCGGTAACTTTGTATATTGAAGACATTTTCATCACCTTTCCGACTCTTTTACTTATTCTTGGAAGTTTAAGTTTCGTATTTTCCATTCTGGGCTGTTACTGTACAAGAACTGCACACAAAGGGATTTTTATGGTGGTAAGTGATCATGATCATTTGTATTTTATTTTTTTTACTGCCTTTGCATAGCTATCATTTCCCATTTTATGTTATTTTGCTTGGAATTATATTTCCAGAAGGAGCGGGCTCAATTTCTTCAAGAGATCTGATTTTGTTGCATTGTGGTCACATGTGGGTATCGTGTAACTACTCCATTAGTAAAGACCAAATAAACCTGTATGCCTCATCGCACAATGGATTTCTTAAAATAAGTTCATATTATTTTCTAAAAATAGTGGGAAGCCGGAGTGTATGAGAGTTTATTTGGTCCCCACACAGTAACTCTTCACATTAAAAAATGACCTAAACACTATTTTTAAGTCCTTACCACACTTAAGGGAATCGAATAACATTTTCAAATTTTCAGTTTCTAATTGCGCTTTCGTGCTTACTGGCTTTGGAATTGAGTATATCAGTGATTGCCTTTTTAAATATCAATTCCGAATTGGCGAATAATACAAAATCGTTGATGGAAGGTCAAGTAACGAGTACCAGTGCAAATGACATAGCAAAATTTCATAAAATAGAAGAATTAGTAAGTACTTAACTGGTGTGTAAAGTGTATTTACAATAAGTAATAAATATTTATTATTTTTTGTTTTTTATTTTGCTACTATTGCATAGCTTTTTACGCCTGTCTTATTAGATTCGTTTGCATTAAATATGAATAAATGGTGTACATGTTACTATTAAAAGTTCGTTTGAAGTTTCAGTGTTGTGGTATTACTGATCCGGAAGATTATTTGGATAACTCCTGGCCAAGTTTAAATTTTGTTTATTGCTGCGGTATACGTAATTGCCGTGATGAATTAGAGAATAATTATTATTCCCAAATTTGGCACAAATATGGGTGCGCTGATGTGGTCGCAGTACATATAAAGAAAATAATTGGACAGATTGCGGCAATTGGAACGGTGTTTTCTACATTACAAGTAAGATATTTTCGTTAGAAGTGGTCACTTATGTGCTTTTTGTGCTATTTTTGAACGTTTTGATACAGACACCATTAAGTAATGTTACTAGTTTGAAGTACAAGATATCGCTGCATGTTAACTAAATGTTCGTCCAGTTGCTCCGCCGTTGTTCTCTAGTAGATACTTAATGATAATGCAACAAATTCAGAAATGAGAATGGTTTCTTCCATTAACCAATTTGAATTTCTACTGTTGTAGTATTTTTGTAGTTATTCACCTCTAACCAGTGGCGTTAAGTAGATAAAATGTGGAAGCATAAGATGGAGGAGACAATTTTGCGTTTTCCTCCATGTCTCTATCCCATATGATTGTTATGGATTTCCAAGCAGAATTTTGATTCGTCACCAAAACCGTTGTAGTAGCTCTTAAACAATCGTACCATGATTTTATATGATCTTATCTAACTTTTTGCACTTATTGTTGTTCAGTGATCAAGCCTAATTTCACGAGTACTTCTTTTGTAGTTGGCATTTGTTATTTCCAATAGTTTTTTCAGTTCTCGTTTCTAAGCTGTTTTACAATACCGCGGTATCCCCACTACGAAATTGGCCTTAATAACACTTCGAGTTCCCTTGGCCGCATTTACCTATGTCTTGACATATTATATATATAGCAAAATAATTTATAGCACAGCAATAGAGTAACTCTTTATGAGCAATGAACTGATTAAGATATGTGTTATCATAAAGAAAAGTGGAAAGTTTATTTCGCACCAGCCCACGTTGTATACAGAGTCAAGAAACCAAAACATCTTCATACTTTTGCATTAATATGAAGTTGTGTCATAATTAAAACAGAAAAAGTAATAAATTATTTAAAGCTAAAGTACAACTTCTGTTACTATTTAAGTGTAAAAAATTCAATATCAATATATAAGCTCTGTGATCATAGAAAAAATTGGTCAAAATTTCCAGGGAAAGCATATATTTTCTCAGCTCTCAGGCCGAGGTATAAGAATGGAACTAACACCTTCCCAAAGAAGAATACATCCAATATCAAGGTTTGTTCTAATCTAAACGTTCATGGAGGTGGTTTCTCTTTATGTATAAAATCGATATTAGTCCAGTCAACGAATGGCTGAAATCGAAATTTTTAATTAGCCCTGCAAACCAGATATTTAGATTTAGGTAGTACCCCAGGTACTAAATGCAAATTTTCAGGAAAAAAAAAACGTCCGGGAAACGTGAAAAATTGATAAAAAACGATGGAAATTCCTGTGTATTTGGGTTCTTTCACTATTATTTAAAAAACGGTAAGTTAGTTCTCGATCAACAAAGTGGCATTTCGCGCACTAGATGCAAAAATAACTATTACATTTCAAATTGGCTGACGGTATGCTTTTGTGAGCAACTTTCTTCGAGTTTCGTCTGTCACTCGGGGTTAACTAAGTCTATTATTAAGGGTAAAATTTCAACAAAATTGCTAATGCCTGAATATTAGAACTATTGAAATAATGAAATAAGTAATGACGTACATGGAGGTTGTTTA
Source organism: Pyrocoelia pectoralis (assembly GCA_036250285.1). Classification (NCBI taxonomy): domain Eukaryota; kingdom Metazoa; phylum Arthropoda; class Insecta; order Coleoptera; family Lampyridae; genus Pyrocoelia; species Pyrocoelia pectoralis. The sequence continues at coordinate 14,688,438 of CM070077.1, forward strand.
AATATGGCTTCAAGGAAAGTTAAAAACACAAAAATAGCTAATAACCTTTAAACACGTTTGTGGTATTAAAGATTAAAATTTATTACTCATCATACATTTTAAAAGAGTTTATTGCGTTGCAGATTGAACATTTCCTCGTCCCTTTAGGTAAATCGAGACAAGGGGTTTGTGAATCATTCTACTGCAAAATAAACTTTTATTACAATATTACCGTTACTCAATTTTATCACATTGAGTTTTCACTAAGCCAGAAGAAGCTTGACTTTCGCTTTGTTGTGACGGAGACCGGGGCCTTTCCGGTCGCTCCGCCCTTGCGACGGCACTATTCGTTTGGACCTACCTTTTCTATGATTCTATGATTACGCTTTTGCTTATGTGAATATTTTAACATAGGTATGAGTATTTATATTGTACCTATGCTTGAAGTAGGAAAGTATTTGTGTGTCCTGTGATAACGAGAAAAGATTTTTGTATGTACGCATCTGCGTACATTTTGTCGTCTACAGCTCAGGCGTAAAAATATATATGTAGTATAATATATCATGGAGATATACATATGATTTTTTTGACCTAATTGAATTCCCCTACACAGTTCATCAACTGACAGTCTATTCCTATTTAGAGTAAATTACTTGCCATAACTTCGATTCCAATGTACCTACATACCTACAACATATGTACTATGTAGTTGACAGAGTGTAATTTAAATTTCCATTTTTTCGTTTAGCTACCTTTATCACAAATCATGTTATTTTATCTGTACCTTTATGTTGCATGTAAAAATAAATATAACGATGAGAAAAATTATGAAATATGTAGATTGTTTTGAAAAACGCTATTGCTTATTACCTACTGCATTCCAAGAATAGATAATATTTATGCTTCTATTTGTTAACGATACTCACTTTTTTTTCCTAGACGTTAGAGATGATTTGTGTTGCTGTAATGCAAAGGCAACTAACCTAAGTCTTTAGGCATACCAGTCACCAGAAAATGGAAATGGGTTATACGTTTTTAACAAGAAAGTGTAGGTACCTGTATATGATATGGTATAGTCGTTGATATCGCATTATTACAGTGACTTTGTGTAAATGTAAATGTAAATATAATTTTATTAAAACTTTTTCTCAACTTTATATCTCATAGTTTACGTGAGGGCCAGATAAAACATATGAGTTTATTTGGACCCTACCATACACGGTTGAAATTATGTTTGTACTTAATTAAATGTAAATAGTCCTGGTGACAATATCAGAAATCAAACGAAATGAAAAGAAAATTGGATCAAGGGCGTGCATTGATATATTGCGGGGCACCAAAAACGATCTGCTGCAGGAGTTGCTTGTATATTAAACAAAGCAAGTTAAAAGAAATGGAAAAAGCAGAAATAGAAAGTATATTTAAAAATACCTTAACTAACCAAATAAATAAGGTGAATGGAATAAATTTCCTACACACAAAGGAATATTAGGAATTGTTTAAGAATGTGACACTTGATTAAGCGAGAGAACTAATGAAAAAAGAGCATGAAACAGACTGCGTAGTGGAATCGAGAAATAACAATAATGTCCTAAGAAAACACGATAGAAAAATTGTCTTGAAAATACATCAGAAGCGAAATGCGAGACCTACAAAGAACAGGGACGCAAAGTCAAAAGCATGGAGAAACAAGCAACAGATGGATTGAATTCCGTGAAAAAGTTAAAAAAACCTTTCTATGAGATAGGTACTTACAAATATGAGAACTGGGAAACGAAAGCTATAATATCCTCAATTCAAGTGAAAGATGGAAATATATTAGCAGAAGATAACAGAATCATGAATAGATGGATCCGTTTCAGAACTTGAAGAATCGGAATAATGCAGAAAACAAGAACCGATCGAAACAGACATGAAGGCAACAGAAAAGAAGGAATTAATACCCAGAAGAATGGTAAAGCTCCGAGACACGACAAGGTAATCAGGGAACTACTTAAAAATATTGTAGAAGAAGGCGTCGAATTGTTCTAGAAAGTATGTAGTAGAGTATAGGAAAATTGCACGGATAGTACCGATATTCAAGAAAAAAATCCGAGATTTTGTAATAATTACATACGCATAACAGTATTGAGTGCAGCGCTTGAAACTGAGAAACGAATTTTGGAACATAGATTAGGAAAATATATCCAACCAACCCTTGATGAATCACAAAGCGCATAAGAAAGGGAAGACGAGTGCAAGGGAAATCTTCACAATGAAAAGATCGACATAGTTTTTTGTATTCGGCAATCTGGAAAAAGCATTTCACAAAATCCAAAGGGAAACAGTGTTAAAAAGTTAGGAAAAAAAGAGGACCAGTAAGTTAATAAGCGCACAGAAAACACTAATTATGTTATGCACAGAAACAAAATTAGAAGCACAGGATGGCTTGAGACAAGGAAGAGTTCTAAGTCCGGTGCTTTTATCAACTACATAGGTATACCATTGGTTACAAAACCAAGAATCAATAGAACTCAATGCTTGTTTGCAAATGATCTAGTGGTAGTTGCTAACACTGAATTGAATACGGTTTGAAACAAAAGGAATGATAACGTCATGACAGGAAGAGGATTTGAATAATTTGGAAAATTGGTAACGAAGAAATAGCGCAACGGACAGAAACGGCAGTCAAACAACATACCTAATTATACAAATAAACTAGCTGACCCGGCAAACGTTGTTTTGCCATATAAATAATTTTTGTATGTTGTATCATAAAAAAATAGAAATTAAAAATTTTATTTAAAAAATAAAAAAAAAACTTAGGGGTGGACTACCCCTAACATTTAGGGGGATGAAAAATAGATGTTGTCCGATTCTCCTAGATACCGGATAAGCACAAAAAATTTCATCAAAATCGGTCAAGCCGTTTCGGAGGAGTATGGCAACGAAAACTGTGACACGAGAATTTTATATATTAGAAGAGATAAACGATTTATCAGGAACTTGAAATATCAGCGGAAACAAAACTTACCAAATTATTTATAGACCAATTTTATAACATATACCGAACATAATACGGAGTCATCTAAAAGGTTTAAGAGATTCCATTTTAAGCAACGATTAAATAACAATCGAAGGCGGGTTAAATAAGGTATGACTTGATACCTAAAGCCATTTTTGAAAAAATTTAAGGGGTATCTCCAGTTAATCTGACGTTTATGACATTAGCTTCAAATTTGTCGCGCTCAACTTAAAAGTTGACGTGTTTCGGCATTTTTTTCTAACACGGCGCATTTCTGAAATATTAAGAGTGGGTCCTTTTCAAATGAACACTAAATGATAAAGTAGGTTCAGTAAATTGGCGGCCAGTTCCCATATAAGAAAGAGTTAATAAAAGTGGTTAACCTTTAATGATTAGAAATTTATAATTGCATGTTTTTATCAGTAGATATTGAAAAATGAACACATTTTATTATAATTAATCCGTTCATCCATCTACTAAATTTACCACTACAATATTGGGGTAGAATTTTGCATATAAATATTATAATACCTTTTAAATAATATTGCTCCAAAAATGAATCTATGTCACTTCCGGTAAGTGTATGCACATATTGTAATCTGATCAGTGATAACAAATTATTTCCTACGGTTATTTGCGGTTAATACGATTTTGTTATTAGTAACAGATTAATGTTGCTATCGAGAATAAAAAAGGTCATTTTAATTTAATTTTTCCTGAAAAAGAATAAACATTTCTTTTCTTGTACCTCATACCTAATTGCATCACATTATTCTCAAAAGCAAAATAGCAGAGTACCTATACAAACGAGGTGTTTTTCTCCTAAAAGAATTAAAAAATAGCAGGAAAATGTTATCGTCTAATTCTGTAATTACAGATTGGTTAAATACCTATATAATATGGTCTTGAGGAAATGACCTCAGATCAGAAAGGTCGCTGGATGTGGTGATCGACGCTTTATGATGACAGAAGTAGTCCAAAAATCGGTCTTTATAACTTTATTTGCCGGAACAACAGCAATTTTTACTTTAATGTTTCAATTTACTTATTTAATTAGAATTTGATGTAGCGAAAGTAATTTTATTTTACTTTCCTAGTTTTATTATCAAAAAATATTTTGGAGTCGTCATTAACCACCTTTCGGTTTCATTAATAACGTCCCTCCCCGTGGATTAATAAGTAATCTTTAATTACAAAATTATAAAACTGTTTCGGAGTGTAATCCTAGTGCCCAGAGGCTCTTTTATTCAGTGCCATATCAATAATCGATGGTTACATTACGCATTTAATTATTCTAGCTCCAAGAGTTCTATATATTATGAGTACCTATACCAGTAGTCTCAGCGCAAAATATTCGTCAAAATTTTCTAGTAGGTATTAATGACGAATTAAACCAGATAAAAAACAGCAAAGCTCTTGATTCGTTTGCCGATTCCACACCTTGAACTTTTTGGTGCGATGTGGAAACGAATTGTGCTGAAAAGATTATTCAAGGATTAGTTGGTATAGTGAAGAATGTTAAAAATCGCATATTCTGACAGATTTGTTTAATAAAAATGAAAATAATAACGCAAGTTTATCCCTTTCTGTTTCACAGAGATGGGGAAGTCATTTTATGAAAGTAGCAAACCGAATTTTGTATAATGAATTTTTTTGTTTCGAGATTAAAGATTACCAGAATTAATTAGGTCAATAGTTAAATGGACAATTTTATTGTTAGGTACCATATGAGCCAATCAGCCAATCAAACATAAAGTGGTAAGTGCACACAAAGACATAGGAAACATTAGTACATATAGGCAGTTTTCTTTTTAAATAGCTGTAAACAAACTATTCATCCAAATAAGAGTTATCATAGTGAGTACTCTGAGGAAAAAAGAAAACTTGTAAAATCAGCTGAACCAAAAGAAAAGTTAGTTAGGTACGTTATATACGTGTCACGTCAAGTCCTTTTCGAATGAATTATCAGTTCTTCGTAAACTTCATGTTCCTCCATACTCCACAGTACAGACACGTTCAATAAACAAATGGTTAAATTAGAATATAATCCACTCTCTCAGATAGAAGACAAAGGTGTAAATAACTATTACCTTCAGATAGGTCAGCCGTTATTATTCTTCAATGGTAATACCTATGCGATTCTAATTACTGTTTCATAGGAAAAGATGTTGATCTTCTTCTAGGAACGATCAAATCATCATGTTTTGCATTACATATTCCTTAATTTGATTATTTTGATTAGATTGTAGCAAGGACTTTACAAATGAATTTTTACGTCACTTCGTATCTCGTGATTAGTGCAATCAATTAGGTGACTCAGTAGAACCTCGCAATTCATAGATTTTAATCAATTTTATTACATGGTGAGTAACAATACTAATTTTTATGATTCAAATGTTGACAAAGTCCTGCACCATGGAGAAGTAACGTTCTGTCATTCGTTTATAATACCAAAAATCATGTTTGTTATTACAGCAACTGTACGAGGGGTTGAGCTGGTATCTTATACTTTCCGACTTTCCGCTTAGGAAAACAAGATTGTCTCATTATACAATTTCATAAAGCGTAAACAGAGTAGGTGTCAACGTCATTGCCTGAAAAGGGCGTTAAATGGAAAGGTCAGAACATTGATGAAGTGATTCAGGCGGTGTACTTATAGCCGCGTGCGAGAGGATTTTTTTTGGACACTCCAGCATTTCCAAAACGGTGGAAGGTATAGATAGAACGTAGTGGTAATAAGGTCTAGCTCGAAGTTCATTTGTTTTTGACATTTATAGTTTTCAGTTGACTTTGAGTTCTCCGATCCAGTTGGATTGGTAAGTCCAGTTATTTTAAAGGCAAAGTTTGAGTATGACTTGTGACAACATACGATTATGGTGGAATGAGTGTAGATCAATAAAGAACGAGAAAATTTGTTTCCATATTTGGTAAATAATTATGCTTATTCAGTTAATGGAACAAACTTTTGTGGACCTACGAAAGAATTAGATTTGATTATACAGGGTGTATCAAAAAGAATGGCGCAAACTTACACGGGTGAAAGTACACAACAATAGAAGCAAAAATGTCCCAGTAAACATGGCTCCGCAAACGAGCCGTTTGCGAGATAATTACGAATGTATGGTTACAAGCCGCCACCGACTTCATTGTAAACATCGTCCTAGTTAGTACAAATTAATTTGACTTTACTCTTCATTTTTCATGTCATTATTTTTTTTGTAAACAAAGAACATAGGACGGCTTCAAGTGCGCAAGGAGTAAACCGTTTGATGTTTTCAAACAATGACGTCAGTGGCGGCTTGTAAACATACATTCGTAATTATCTCGCAAACGGCTCGTTTGTGGACCCATGTTTATTGGAACATTTTTGCTTCTATTATCGTGTACTTTCAACCGTGTAAGTATGCGCCATCCTTTTTGATACACCCTGTAAAACAGGTGGTGGAAAATGAACGTTATGGTTTAAATGCTTTATAACTTTTTTATTTAAAATTTCATTTTTTCTTTTGCTTCAGAATTATAGGAAGAAGCCTTGGGGAATTTAAAGTGCAGCAGTACCTACAAAATAGAACTACGAACAAAAATCATTGAATTTTCATCAACCAGGAGACGTTCAGCACAACTTGGACTATCATGAAGGTCAGAGAATTTTAGCCACATTGCACTTGTTTCCATACCAGCAACGGCTTGATTATGCTATTGCGTTACAGCAAAAAGCAGGAGAAAATTCCGATTGCATGAACAATTTCTACCGTAACATGTTGAAAACCTTTCTGAGGCCAGCTGTGGCAAACCACTCTCAAATGTGGGTTTCAACAAGATATGGTCATGGTCCATACTGCAAGGAATACAATGGTTCTGTTACGGGAGATCTTCGGCGAGACGTAATTTTTCACGTATAAGTTAAAAATGTTATCCATTCATATGCTACAAAATAATGTTAACAATTTACTCAAAAATTAAAAAGTTAAAAGCGTGTAAACCAAAGATTATAAATATAATAAAAGGTCAGTTCGGCTATTAAACCGGTTTCCGGAAAGGTTTCTCTACTGCCGACAACTAGTCAAATTGTCATTGTACGGGAAAGCTTTCTTAAACAGTAGTATCCTTCCACGTTAAAAGACCCTATGGTATGGTTGGGAGGCGCGAAGTACATAGGGAACTACATAGGTAAGGAATAAGAGAGAACCTAGGTTTCTGTACTTCATGACGTTTTAGATTTTATAGTGCGAGTAAGATACGTGCCGATATTTGTAACGTCTGTTGGGTTGTAATGATAGAATTTGAAGAATTGTCGTGATGATAGGAAAATACCTCTTTACATTTTCATTTTAATCTCGAGTAGTTGATTACTAATATTCTAGATAAAAAGTATATCTTTATAGTAATGGTGATCATTCATTGTTTATCATAGGTGTATCTTTATGAGTCACCCTCGGAGCAATACTTTCGCAAACAAATTTTTTTATAGCAAAAAAATTCCATTATTAATGAGCCATTGCTCAAAAAAGAGTATTTGGAAACTATATCTACTTTACATAACATGTTTGAAGTTTTACCTGTTTCATCAGTTCCGTCTTTTCAGTTTTTATTAATTAATACTAATTTTTCGGCGCACAACAGCACCCAACGAGCACCAGCACGTTATGCATTGTCCAGCCTCGGAGCCTCGTGATTTAGAATGAATGATGGTAAATTCGGAAATAATAATATTTGTTGATTGTAAAATAAGCTAGGTACACAAACAATAACGAATAAATACACCACCTCCTCTTAACCAACATTTTGGATTATTATTTGTTTCGAAACCAGACTGGTTTCATTATATCAAGCAAAGTATGTCAATACATATAAGTAAAGAGTTAAAACATTACAATAGTAAAACAGTAAACCATTAAAACACTCGCCTGAGAGGAACAGAAAAAGAAATTACACAATTTTTAAAATTTAAGCAGGAATGAATGGTTGTACTTCAAGGGGCTCCACGTGGGGACGCGATCTCGGTCAAAAGGGCCATGGATGATCAGATAAATTAATTTTGAATAAATTAAGCAACTATACATTCGATAGGATGAAAATGTCAGAAACAATGTCAAAAACCAATTTTGATTTTATGCTAATAAAAGGCCCCTTCAAGTACATTAGTACAAACATTAAAGCCTGCTGTTCGCTATTGAGGACCGTCGTCTGTTTTATATTTCTCTACTTAAAATTTTGCAGTTCCTTGTATATTCTATAACATTTCCTCCCACGTAATTCTCATCTGCATTATGTTACAGTTATGGCTCTCTCTGACTTCAGGAAATGGCCACTTTCAACTAGATTTGGTATCCCCTCATGGGAATCACCTTATTCGACGTTCCCTGAACGATGAAATTCCTCATTACTGAATTGAGCGTGGACTGCGTGATAGTGTAGATCTGTAGATGATTTGCCTTTGTGTCAGATCGTCGGATCTAACGCCATGTTCTAAGTTCTAAGGGATTGATACGAGTGCATGCGATGAATAACTGTTAGTATTGTTGGTTCCTGGATCATCATTGATTTAGCAATATGCTTTAAAGTTCAGTTTAAATGTTCAGCATATCCGGATAATGTACGCAAGTACGCATGCCAATTGCCAACCAATAACTATGTAACGCATGTTTTCGTAAAATTCATACAGCAGTAAACTAGTGACTTGTTATTTCTTCAATTGAGTGTTTGTTAATTTTTTGTAAATGGCTCTAATATAAGTGCCATTTTTTAACAGTAATTTCGCATAATTATCTCTAAGAGAATGCTGCAAATAGAAAACAGCAATTTAGTACTTATAGTCTAAGAGCTAGTGAACCATTTGACTAACCCGTTTGGCACAAAGCTAGAAACTTTATAAATGATGATTTAATATCAGTCAATGAAGAAAATACCGGTCTGGCAGGCATATCGCGGTTGCGTCATCATCCCTTAAATTTTTGAAAATGTAAAAAAAAATTGTTTTTTAGTCGACTCGCACAAGGCTACAATTTTAAGATGTTGTAATTTACATATGTTTAAGTGTAAAAAAAAATTGCCAGACTATTTTGAGGGTTGCAAGTATGTGCCAGAACACAGCAAAGTTGTCATCGGGGTGGTGTAGTCCTGGCGGTACGTCTAAATGTCTGTCAAATTGTGCGGGAAGTGTGAAATTAGGTACACTTATTAATTAGATCAAACTAAAGGATTTGACCCGCATCACCACTATTTTCAACCCTTAGTTTTCAAAAGTGCCCCGTATTTAGTTTTTTCAATCCCCTAACGATAACTCTTTTGTTTACAACTTTTAGAAAAAATTATATTAATAAAAGTTTTAGGAATTCTTATAAGAAACATTTTATATAAGGATAACATTTTCACAAATATCAACCCTTATCGAGATATCTGGAAAAAACTGATTTTTGCAGTCTCATTACAAAATCGGTCATAGTATTCTTGTTTATGGTTTCTCAGAAAAATTATTCAAGTAAAAGATGTAGATATTAATATGATCAATACTTTAGGTATATATAATATTTTCACAGAAAGCAACCCTTAACAAGTTATTTCGATATTTCTGAAAGCAAGCAACCCTTAAGTATGAAATCGCTCGTATCTTTTTTATTTGTAACTTAAGAGAAAAAACATGTACATAAATATTATAGAAAATTATCTGTTGGGTATTTTATGTCAGTATGAAAATTTCTCAAAAGTGAACCCTTAACGAGATATATGGAAAAAACCATAAACTTTTCTATATTTCATTAAAGTAACATTATTGTTATATAATTCGGTAGGTATATGGATGTGGAAAATATAAGTAAGGGGTAATTTTTTTACAAAACCTCACCCTTAGCGAGATATTTTGAGAAAAACAAACTTTCACCCCTTTTTAGAAAAGTTTTCGTGACTTTTTCAATTACGATTGTTAATATTATTTTTTCACGGTTAATAATAGCCAATTACAATATATTTCATGAAATCATCATAGTGATTTTGCACCATCACACTGGTGGGGAAATTTTCAACGTACAAAATAAGGTTTATTCGCGGTAATATAATTAAAAAGAAACAATCTAATTGTACATATTAATAAAAAGTCATTAAGAAAAATGTAAACAACGGTCGATTTTTATATCAAGGAAGACATATTTTGATGTTATTTTCTTGGGGGTGGTGAAATGTATACAATTTATTATACACTGTAATTGGCTATTATTAACAATCGTAATTGAAAAAGTTACGAAAACTTTTCTAAAAAGGGGTGAAAGTTTGTTTTTTCAAAAATCTCGCTAAGGGTGAGGTTTTGTAAAAAAATTACCCCTTACTTATATTTTCCACATCCATATACCTACCGAATTATATAACAATAATGTTACTTTAGTGAAATATAGAAAAGTTTCTGGTTTTTTCGATATATCTCGTTAAGGGTTGACTTTTGAGAAATTTTCATACTGACATAAAATACCCAACATATAATTTTCTATAATATTTATTTACATGTTTTTTCTCATAAGTTACAAATAAATAAGATACGAGCGATTTCGTACTTAAGGGTTGCTTGCTTTCAGAAATATCGAAATAACTTGTTAAGGGTTGCTTTCTGTGAAAATATTATATATACCTAAAGTATTTATCATATTAATATCTACATCTTTTACTTGAATAATTTTTCTGAGAAACCATAAACAAGAATACTATGACCGATTTTGTAATGAGACTGCAAAAATCAGTTTTTTCCAGATATCTCGATAAGGGTTGATATTTGTGAAAATGTTATCCTTATATAAAATGTTTCTTATAAGAATTCCTAAAACTTTTATTAATATAATTCTTTCTAAAAGTTGTAAACAAAAGAGTTATCGTTAGGGGATTGAAAAAACTAAATACGGGGCACTTTTGAAAACTAAGGGTTGAAAATAGGGGTGCTGCGGGTCAAATCCTTTAGTTTGATCTAATTAATAAGTGTACCTAATTTCACACTTCCCGCACAATTTGACAGACATTTAGACGTACCGCCAGGACTACACCACCCCGATGACAACTTTGCTGTGTTCTGGCACATACTTGCAACCCTCAAAATAGTCTGGCAATTTTTTTTTACACTTAAACATATGTAAATTACAACATCTTAAAATTGTAGCCTTGTGCGAGTCGACTAAAAAACAATTTTTTTTTACATTTTCAAAAATTTAAGGGATGATGACGCAACCGCGATATGCCTGCCAGACCGGTATTTTCTTCATTGAATGATATTAAATCATCATTTATAAAGTTTCTAGCTTTGTGCCAAACGGGTTAGTCAAATGGTTCACTAGCTCTCCTACTATTATAGTTCTAAATCGCACAACAGTGTACTTTGTTTTGTACCAAATTAACCTAGTTTTAATGTCGCCTTTCTAACAATTTGAAAATTAATTGAAAAGATTTAAAATTCAAATTTTTCACGAATAATCTTTTTTACATACTTAATTACAATTTAGAATCGGGCGGAAACAATTTGTTTATTCTTTATTAATTATTATTCGTAAACATTAAACAGTCATACATTTAGACAAAAAATTACTCATTTCATTTAATTACCAACCCTTCCTCACGTAGGTAGTTGTTTAGGTTTATTTGCCTTGAATAAAGTAAATAATGAAATTAAAACGTTGATGTCACGAACACCACGATAAGAGGAACACGCGATTAATTAACCTTCAGCAGTATTGTATAAAATAGTCCTAAATATGAAATACAGAATTGAAATTAGTTAAGAATAAAATTACGCTGGGTATAATTTGTATGTTTCACATAAACTTGACCTTATTGATAAACAAATGTTACGCTGGTGAAGCTAAATTTTGAAATTAAATGAAAAATAAATTAATTGTTTTCTACAATAAGCCTAATTTAAGCCTCTTTACACGAGTTCAATGTACCTATAGGTAAAAGGTATATTGCGACAAATTTCGTTCTTCTACGATTTTAAATCAGCTTCACAGTTTATTGGTGTCTTTTGCAATAATTAAGTAGAAAGATTATTAAAATTATTATATAACTAATGTCTGTAATAACTGAATTATTCAGGAACGAGTGTTAGATTATATTCCAGCAATGTATATATGAAAAATTAATAAATGTCATTGCCTATTTAATTAAATTTACTAAAACATGAATAAGTAAATGATAAACGAAACTGTACAATCGCAACAATAGCGAATATGGATTGAAACAGAGTTGAACCCACATTTTCTTCAATAAACGATTGAAGTTTAAGTTTTATTTCAATGCTTCTGAATCTAGTTTCGTAGTAAACTAGTTTCGTAAAAACCATCCAGATTAAAATTTTGTTCATTGATCTTTTTAAATCGGTACTGAAACTTACGTAGCAAAATAGTAATGAAACGTGATCGAAACAACCGGTTCTTTCAATACGTATTGAATACTTATACTCATTAGTCATTACAACCTTGTGACGAAACAGAATCGATTTTCAATTACAAATTGATCTTGTGTTGGCTGGGTTGGGTGAAAAAGTAATTAAAGAAAATGTAAATAGTTCCGACGTGACGTTAGGCAAACTTTTTGCTATGAAATATTAATGTTTGTCTTCAAGCATAAATCAACACTAGAGCAAATTGATTACCCTTACAAAACAAGGCATCGCTCTTTTAAGTGATCTTTCAGAAACAACAATAATATTGTAGAAGGCATATGGACACTACACAGCATTTTGCCTACAAATCTAAGCACAATCCAAAAAAGCATATAGGTACGAGCTTTAGATTTTTTAAGAAACTGGAATCTGAAGTAATATAATAACGTTTTTTAATTAAAAATAATGTAGGCAATACAGATTATAACATTTCTATAAATACCCTACTTTACACCCACCAAAAGGTAATGAATTACGGCAACTTCTATTTAATTTATGCTTTCTATATAATGATATTAATTAATTGACAAGGGCATCTAAGTTTCTTGCTATCTATGATTATGTTAATTATATATTTTGATTCTCACGGTAAAACATGATGAAAGTTTATTTAAAATTAAGAGTAAAAATTAAGAAAAGAAAAAGCGGCATCGATTCGTTATTTTTAGACTCGAACTTAAGAATATAAAATGAACTAGACTCGAAGCTTTACTTCTCAATTTGATAATAAATTACCTAGGTATTAGATTTATTTGACATACAAAGCATATCTGTAAAAGAATATTAAGCTGGTACATATTGTGTTTTGGATTTTTATCAGTGATATTACTATATTAATAATAATAAATGTAAACACTTCTATGTTAGGTATAGATATCATAAATACATAGACTGGGTTGTGTCTTGTGTATAGTGTATACATTTGAAAATGTCCCCCATTTACATTATATCTTCTAATCTACTACATAGATGAATTATATATTTTTGTCGTTGTAATCAATACCATTCAATGAAGGTCTCCAATATTGTTTATACCTGACTAAATTCCAAAATAGTACCTACCTACTATAAAACATTAACGAATTTTTGTATACTTATAGGATTCGTTTATAGGAACTACCTAGGTACATATTATACTTATCTAAGTACATATTATTATACTTCTACTTCGTATTGATATTTATTTACTTTTTATAATATAAATAGATTTGTAGAAATAAGATACCATAAGTTCTATTCTAAATCGTATGTTATTAACTATTTTTCTATTATGGCCAATTAGGATATAAATTTGTAAATCGTAAACATAATTTTTCATCAATTATATACCTAGAGCTAACTATAATGGGGTCTGTCTTTTCGTACACACAATTGTTTTTTCAAACATTAATTATACGTACATATAGTCATTTCATATTTACCTTGTAATAGTTAAAGTTTTTGTCATAATGTATAACATTTACATATAAACAAACAAAAAATATAAAAGTTATAAATTGCTTCAGCAATGTAAAATAAATGGGTGGACCTAATAATCAAAAAAAGAAGGTTCGTGAAGTAGGCGATACAGCGATTTATATACCTACTATAATTCTGTGTCCATTTTGCGTTATTTTGCCTTATGGTACTTACAAGTGTAGACGGGGTTGAAGGTGCAATATTTTTAAAATCATAATACTGCACCTTCAACCCCGTCTGTAGGGTTATTGCACCTCCGAAACCGTCTGACGACGTTTTTCATTTGTCCTTTCGATTCGTACAAGAATTATACGCGCTCAAAAAAAAATAATTAAGTAAGCAATAATATGAAATGTAAATAGCTGTTGTAAAATGTTAATTGCCTACACAAATTCTATTCATTAATTCCTTACAGGACGCTCGGGGCCGGGAAATTTGCCCCATTAGCCCCCCCCCCCCCCCCCCGTCGGGCCTGAATGGAACATTGAGTACGCAAGGTGGATTTGCGGTTTAGAAGTGGGTAGTGTTGGATTAATCTCGTGTGCCCTTTCTTTGGTTTTCTGAGGACATGGTATTTTGAGCTTGGTATCGAGGTAAATACCTAAGTACAAAAATGGGATCATCGTTGGCGTTGTGAAGATTTTTGTGGCGCATTTGGCATAATTAATGGATTAGGTTCGATTTCTTGAACCATCTACTGTAAGCTACTTGTAGTTCGGAGATGGCCGTTTCCACGACCACGACGTTTGTCTTTCGCTATAATGACTGTGTCGTCACTCGTCAGTGTGTAATGCAAGGTCACCATTGATGTTAGGGAGGTCCTGCATGTAGAGGATTGCGATTGGGAGGATACTATTTTGTTGTTCTTGTGGTATTTAAAGTTTGCTAAGGTGCAATAAGATGCAGGTTACATTAAATGCATCGCAGCACGTACCTATTTCCAATGCGTTGCTGGGACGAATGTCAGCAACAAAAATTGAAAAATTCTATCTCGGGAACGCGTGGTGTTGCTAATCTAGAATTAAAACCCAAAAAAGGCAGGAATATAGCAGCGCAGACAAGGAAAGGTTTAGGTTTAGGCGATCCTGCTTGCAAAGTCTCACCGACGTTCCCGACATCTTCAATGGATCACGAAAAACTAAACAGTTTGTTGGTATTATCAAAGAGTATCTTACTCTTTGGTATTATCAAAGAACGTATATTTACGTTCTTTGGTATTATCACAGATGTAATTTAGATATTATACACACAAAGTGACAATGGATTAGAGTTGGATTTTAAAGGTCATGATAGACAATTTTGCTAGAGTCAAAAGACTAAGAGGCCTAAGAATATGCAATATTCATTGATTTTTGAACGCTGGCTTGTTTAGTTGGGGGGAGGAGGAGCGCTTAATAATAATGTAGTGTCCATCATCATGGTACTTACTGGTGGCATGACAAAATAAAATCGAGTATGGGTTCTTGGGGGGAGCTAGAGCTCACAGTTACATTGATCAAATTTTGAGGGGTTCCCAAGGACCCCGAAGTAGTAGGTATAGTCAGGGCCGTAGTTAGGCGTTGGCGATAGGAGGTATTTCGGGGTAAAAAAAATATGAAACTGAACTGAAACATTTTGCTGTTTGCTTTTATTAGCGAGTATGTTATTAGCATAGTAGAGTAGGTTTTGTCATAAGGGGGGTTTGAACCCCCTAAACCCCTCCCATATCTACGGCCTTGGGTATAGTTCATACTTAAAAAACTTTTGACGATTATGGAATAAACTCATGGCAACAGAAACAGACATTGTGGTCACTGGTCATTGAATTGTATACTCACTTCGGTGTGTTATTTTTAAACCTGTTCAATAGAAAATTAGTCAGTCAGCAATTAAATGTAGGTTGAAGGTTACGAAAATATGGCATTTTCAAGGTAATGATCGGGCAGGTCGGGACAACACGTTATTGGTATTTAGATCTTTTCATCTTCAAAATACGTGGCATTGTTAGAAAAGTAATAATACTAAAAATATAATTTGTAGACCTTCCCTTGTAATAAATGATTTAAATTATTACACTTTACTTAGACATTACTTAATTGCATAATATTTATACCGATTACTGGAATATAAATAGAAACTTCGAAAATGGAATGGGGAATTTTCTTACTGTAAGTGAATCATATTATTTTAATGACGTCTACTAATAAACTTCCTACGTTATTTCCTATTCATTTCTGTGATCAAACACCTGTAGATGATGTAATCGTCGGAATTTGTATGCGGTTATCTTGCATAGTCATAAAATTAAGTCGAAAGCGTACGTCAACGTCATATGAGTGTTTTACTGTACGTGACTGTACAGTGTACACTGTACACCCTACTCCTTTGCAACGTAACCAGCGTCCCTTTTCTTCCCGCCATCAAACCAATGTTATTCAGTTTGTGAGTAACGCTATTCGGTTCGAAGCCATAACTCGTTAAGATTCGGTTTTTATCTACGCTTTTTAACCATAATAACTCATTGTTAGTGCTTATATATTATCAAAATAAGTTTTGTGTTCGTTAGAGGTTGAGTGAAAATTATTCGAAATGGGTTGCGCAACGTCTTTAGTGAAATATCTCGTATTTTTATTTAACTTTGTCTTTGTTGTAAGTATAAGCACTTGTTGATTTCGTAAATCTGACTGAAACAGTTATATGGGAACATTTATTATTGTTCAACCTTATGTTACTTCAAACGTAAAGCTTGTTGTGAAATTTTCTATTACAATTTAGCCCTTTTTATCGATTATTTTACGAGGTCACTCATTTACTACGCAAGGGTTTTGTTTTTTTTAAATATATAAATGAGTAAAGTTCACGCCATTGCAACTAGTTCGAAAGTCCACAGGTGTCTTTTTTGAAAGGACAGGACCGTATTTAGTACAGATTTTAAGAAGGTTGCTCAACTTGGTCGGTTGGTGGGACGTGGTTACATTAGAATGTTTGAATAAAGGGCGGTTTATTATTTGGCTGTTTTACGAATAGATAAGGCGATAAGTGATAACAGAATTAGTTAGCGCAAATATTTGCCTTGTTACTAATGAGAACTGTTACCAATTACTTCTAAAGAGGTTATTACTGTAGTAGGTAGGTAAATGTCGTAATTTGCAAATCTACATTTAGCTGTTAACCAAACTATTAACGCCCATTAGTCTTATCAACTAGCTTAAATTTCAATCTCTCACGTCTCTAATTATTCATATTATTTAATGTAATTTATGCGACCTTGTTCTCTGAAGGTCTAGTTCGTTCTGTTTTTTTTTTTTGGTTTATTTCACCCCATTTTTCGCCATCGAATTTTGTATTAGTTTTTAAGATGAATCCCGAATCTTATTTAACATATGGTGTATATTTTATACTAATTGTATATAATTTAGTATTGTGTAATATAAGTAACCTTGCGATGAAGTGCAGTGTTGTATTTGTTACAAGTTTTAATCAGTTTAGTGACTCAACGTACCTATTTGTAATCAGTTACGATCTTCAGTCACGTTGTCCGTCATCGTATTTAGGAAGCATGAATCATTATTTGCTTCAACTTCTATGAACATTGACATTCGGACTATAATTGGGGACGGATAAGAGTACATAATACCGTTGATAATACTTAATATAAAAAATACCAATCTTTTGTGCATGACCTCTACTAACAAAATTAATGGGAAAGTCCGTGTCAGGAATGATTTGATTAAAATCAAAAAAATTCCCTAACATTGTTAACTTTCGCGTTACATTTCAATTAAATCATGACCTCGAGTTATGCAGAATTGGGTAGGTAATCTCAGAAATGATGTCATATATTTTACTTGTTTTGGACGGCGTCTTTGTCACCAATAGATAATTGCTTCAACTCTTTAAAATCAGTAAGTTCACTATTTTTTTAAACCATACAAGATTTCTTGATTTTTGCGAAGCTGCTCTGAGCTTATCTTAGAGAATTGCTTATTGTAACTTGTTTAAATAATAGAGATAAAAATAATGATTTTATTATACATACAATGTATTTCTAAATAAATAATAATAACGTAAATACTCCTAATTACAAATAATATTATATGAAAACTTTCTTTAAATTCTATTTTGGAATTTAACGCCGATAAGACCCACTAATAATGTTTTATCTCAGTTTAGTGGTTGATAAAATATGAAAAGCTTGATAAAATTATGGCTAGTTAATAACAAAATACCGCCAAGGTTGGTTGCACGTATTTGTGATATTAATAAAGGACAAAATACATTTTTTTTTAAATTACTTGATAACATATATATTTAGTATTTTATAAATCAAGTACGCTTTTGATTATTTTACACTTGTCAGCAGTGTTACAATACCCATTATGGAGTAGCATAATTGAAATTTTTGTATACAGTCTTTGACAAATGTAATGTCCCTTGGATACTGTAACTTAGGCAACGAACATATCACATAGTAGATAAAAACGATGTTTAATGAATATTTATAGATAAGGAATGGAATTTGTCGAATACGCTAAAACTAATCGTTTCGCTTTCCTATTTATAAGTTTTACAAATACATGTTAAACATCGTCTACAATCTACTATGTGATATGTTGCTTGCCTAAGTCACAGTTTCAAAGGGACATTACATTTGTCAAAAACTGTACACTTTACTACAATAATACTAAACTAACCTTTGTTTCTTGGTTACTTTTAAGAGATTTGTTATAATTTCTTTGGAGACAAAATAATTTTTTGCTGTGGCAGTTGCACTTTGCATTTAAGTGAAACATTTTTAAAACCGACCTAATTCTGTACATATTATTGTTATAAGGATATCGGCTTTGGGAATACATTTTACACCACACAAAAACATGAGTTTTGCAAAAATCAACTACATTTGTACCTAAATAAGATTCCTTACCCTTGATTTCTTGTTAAATTTTTTCTAAATGTACCTATACGCTCAACTCATTTTGTATTCAGATTATTTACGCACAATTGTATATAAGTTTTTGATATAGTCACTATTCCATCATCAAAATTTATCGAGTGTCCTCTTTCAAATCAAACGTTTTCATGACGTAGCTTGGTGTGGTGTAGGTACTTACCGATTTCTTTTGTATGAGGTTTGCAATAAGTAGGAGTTACATATAAGGAAAAAAGTTCATATCCAGTGTTTATGCCATCGTGTAATAAATTACACAACACCGTTAAAGTATTGTAATTTTGTTCGTTTGAAGAATCCCAATATCGTATTACGATGGAGTACGAATGTTGACAACATATTGGCCTTTTCGATGAACTTCATCATATGAATTCACAATGTGTGGATGTCCCTTGCTTTTTTAACATTCCAATATCGGATTCTTGTAGAACATCAAAATTTAAGACATTTTTGTATCGATCTCATCGAGAAAGTGGTCAAAATTGGTGTCGAAAATATTGTTCAGCATGCAATGCAAGCTTTTTTTCATCATGGAAATGCAAGTTTGCGCATTCTCAACTGGTTTATTATTTGCCCATCTTCAATATAATCGCAATAATTCATCTAGTCGCCATATAATCCATCGTATAATCCCTCAATATCATTAATATCTGCGTCGCTTTCTTCTTTTGCAAGTGAAGTATCCATTTTGTGTTGCATTCGTTGACTTTATTCAATGGTTGCATTGCATACACATAAAACGTAACGAATGAACATCCGTACTGCACGTGGTATGGTTGATGTACTGCAATCGTAGGCAGGGTGGGTTGTGCCGGGCATGCCTTATAAATTATAGGGGTATTAAAGACGACCATGTGTGTGTGGCTACACTTTTTTTAACGAGGGATACACTTCGTTCATAATTGGAATGAGATGAAGGCCACTTTCTTTTACGTTACTTGCAAAATTATAAGTAGGTAAATCATGAGCAAACAGAAGTCTCCAAATCGAACAAGAATAGAAGGTTCGGCCCTGTCATTCTTTGTTACTTCTACTACCTACTTCATCGCGGCTAATGCAAGACATCCCTTTTCTTAACAACTGTGTTTATTGTTATCTTATTGCTTGCGTAATCTGACGTAATTCTGAAAGTCTGGTAACGTTATGTTATGCTCGTGCATAGCTTCCTGCATGTATCTTGCTTTAATTTTTTTTATATTAACACCGAGTCTGGATGGTTTCTTATAGTGAAATATAGGTATAAGAAGACAGCGTTACATAGTATAGCTTGCTCCACACGCGAATCTATTCGAGTGTGAAAAACGAATTGTACAAAGGCATAATCATTTATTCGTGGTTTTCGATTGTGATTTGCTGCATTAAGTATTCTACAGTTTTATTGTAGGAAGTTGAATGTAGGGCGATCAATCATATGTCTTCAGCCAATTAGAAAGCTGCTGTACTGCAAGGGCCAACTGAAGGAGTTATTTCTTAAATTAAAATGTTCATCAAAACATTGTGTTCGTCTGTTATCCAAATGTTCAATTGCTAAGAGCAAACCTTAAATATGTTTTTTAGATAACTGAAAATCAAACCCAGTTTATCGTGTAGTATAAATAGGTGAAACGGCTGTGTATACACGGCGATAGAAATTGTTGTCAGCAGTTGCTGTAACATGTGCGAGAAGGCCAAACCTTCTAGTGTTAGCTGCAGTGAGATACACATGGGATTCTCTATTTAATGCAGTACGACATACAAGTAAGCTCTGCCGTCTCGTATCTTCCAATCCCCCTCCCGTAATTGCCCATTGACTTAAAGTAAGGATTTAAAAATTGTTGTGGGGTGCCCCTCCCCGCACTGTATCAAAGTTATATTTCAGTCATGAATTAAGAACTAATTATCCAAAAAATTTTTTGAGCTCCAGCCTCAAACATGTAGGGAGTTTGAGTCTAATTAGGTTCAGCCCCATCAACTATTACGTGTTCTAGTATTTACAGCAAGTACCATGCTCCTAAAATAGCAATTTTAATGTGGTGGCTGGACTAATGCTTTTGTTTGTATACAAGGAAGAGAATACTGCACTTTATGCCAAAAAAAAGACAAATTACTCCATACCCTAATTTTCTTTTATAGCATATCGATGGTTGAGAACCCCAACCACGTATGTCAAAATACCCTAACTTTATAGGAGAATAATAATAATCTTAATAAAACGTATAATTTTAAAATTAACATTGATTTTATTTATCAACTGTTATTCAGGAGTCATTTAAAACTGATATTGACATACGAGGTTTGTCTCGGAATAGGAATCAACAATAAAAAAAACATCGAATATTTTGTCATACGTGGTTGCTGCTCTCAACCATCGATATGTAATTTTTGAAAACCTTTAGCTGAACATTAAAATATACAAATGCAGTTTTTGAACAATTTTCTGTCCGTCTCAAACATGCAATTGGAATTACCTATATTCTTCCATTTAGTTTTGGGTTTTTGGCTACAAAGGAAATGAGGAAATGACTTAGAATACTTACAGGATTAAATTAAGTACGTAGGTGATTAATTGGCTATACTCATTCCATTACTAAGTTTATTATAGCGTTTTTAGGTTACTTACTTATCAAGTTAGGATAAGCATATCAATTATTTTGACCAAACATTGTATTGATAAGTTAAACAGTTAAGAATTGTATTATTATATATTTTTATGGATTATTGACATTCATCTACTAATATATAGCTAATTTTAGCTTGCTGGTATCGCCTTCATCGTTGTTGGTGTCCTTGTCAAATTAGATGTGAATGATTTTCAAAAAATACTTGAAGGAATTGATATTCCATTTGGTGTCGCGCCGATATTGATGATTGTTGTGGGATGTATTGTTTTTATTATTGCATTCTTTGGATGTTGCGGAGCAATTAAAGAGAGTACCTGCTTATTAACGACGGTAATTATTTTATTAACATGTGAAAGAATGACTATAAGTGAATTATAATACTTACAGTATGCAGTTATATTGTTGATAATCCTAATAGCGCAAATTGCTGTTGGAATTTATGCGTTTATCCAAACTAAGGGATCAACCTTTACTGAAGGTGATTTGGAGAAAGCTTTTTCAAAACTTATTAGTGAGTATAATGACAAAGCTGTAAAAGAAGCTGTCGATCTTACTCATACGGAAGTAAGTATTAGTTAGTATGATTGAAAATGGAGGAATAATAATTATTTATAGCTTCAATGCTGTGGTGCGAAAGGTAAAAGTGACTGGGGGGGTAATATCCCAGCAAGTTGTTGTGAAGGATCTACTGGCGAGTCCTGCCCTGCTGAAAAGGCCTACAATATCGGCTGTGGAGAGAAGTTGTACAATTTCCTAAAAAAATCATTCAACGTTATAGGAATCGTAATTATCGTAATTGCAGCAGTTGAGGTAATTTATTAATAACTTGTCATAGTAAGTAAAGACAATTTTATAATTTTTCTTACAGTTATTTGGAGCAATAATGGCTTTGTGTCTGTCCAGTTCAATTAAGAATAATGAAAGAAGGGGACATTATGCTTAGAACTGAAATACTATCTTTTTGTTTTCTATTCCATTTAGTTTTATTTTCATCGTTTTAGAATACATTATTAAATTATAATAAGTGTTTATATATATAACTTTATTTTGTAAGTTAAATTTTGTAATCCTCAGTCTGAGATAAGGTTTTTAAAATTTTACATCATTGTTCAGAAAATTAATAAAAGTTCTTTAAGAAAAGGTGCGTTTCACGAGTCCCTTGTTGCAGGCAGCTTTGTTGTGCATTTCAGTGGTATAGCAATCGTGATTTTTTTAAACTCGAAATATTACAAGTGTATTTGCCAGCAGCAGAGTGTACTGTTTGAGGTCTGCTGAAGTTCACTTTTATACTAAATAGGTTTGAATATTCAGAATGTTTCCATAGAGCTGTTACATTATTGCTTAATTGTGATGTTGTTGATTAGCTTGCAGGATTAGCATTTATCGCTCTAGGCGCTGTTTACCTGTTGGATATTAAAAGTTTTACAGCTACTCTTGATAAGACAGGTATTCCATTTTCATTAGCACCCACATTGATGCTGATTTTGGGTGTTGTTGTCTTTGTGATCTCATTTTTGGGTTGCTGCGGTGCAATTAAGGAGAGCTCTTGCTTATTAATTACGGTAAATATTAATTAGTTTTTTGTTTACGTTAAAATAACAAACATTTTAGTACGCCATTATATTATTGGTGCTATTTTTGATACAAGTAGCTATAGGTGTTTACGCTTTCATACAATTCAAAGATTCGGATACTGTGGACAAAGCATCAATCGAGAAGGAATTGACTGAAACGATGAAACTGTATCACAGCAGTATTCAGGCCAGGGAAACATTTGATAGCTTACAGAGTCAGGTAGGACTGGAAATAAATGTAAGGTGAAAAATCAATTCGGATTTCAGTTAAAATGCTGTGGTGTGAAAGGACCAGGAGATTGGCTTGGGACATCCGGAGCAACGGTTCCTCTTAGTTGTTGCGAGAGGAATCCAACACAATGTTATCCATCTAGTGCATATCAAAATGGTTGTTTTGCAGTGCTGTATTCATTTTTACGCCATTCCATTACAATAATTGGAATTGTGATTGTCGTTATTGGAGTTGTGGAGGTAAATTTTGGTCTGTGTGTTTGTGTTCATATTGATAATAATGTTATATTACAGTTATCAGGAGCCATTTGTGCGTTATGTTTGTCCTGTTCTCTTTACTGAATACACACTTCTCTTGTGGCATACTTATATATACATAGCAATTTATATGTATACCTACTCATGATATTAGTTAAGATTTGACTCGAATTAAGTATTAAAATAGTCTGATACTTTGTACTTTTGTATTTTGTAATTTTCACTGATATTATAGTTATACAATTTTGTATAAATAGATAATTCTGTTAATAAATATGATGCATATCCATTTTATTGTATACATAAAGGTTATGACAGAAAAAACCGAAAAAACCCCATGGGTTATAATCACCTGATTAAAATGTTTCAAGAATAGTTGTTTTATATTCTAAGCAAGAAATCAATGCTAAGGAACAAATGCACAAAATTCTAGATTGTATGATTAATTCAAATTTTATTTATTTCAGTTTGTTATATGTCATTCATTCATGTAATTGTAAATCAGTAGTAATGTGTACCATTTTAAACATTTTGCTTTTTCCCAAGGGGGAAGTGTTTATCACTTGTGGAATAATTTTAATTGCAACTGGACTTGTTAGTAATTCTGTGTAATTCTTACTGGTTGTATTATATGTTTGGCATCTGTAAGTAACATTTAAATTAAATTAAAATAAACACTGTGCTTTATAGTATTTGTTGCTTTGTGCCACATTCATACTATTAGTATTGGGATTTGCAGTCAGAACGTATGCGGGGATGCAATTTATGTACGAGTTCTTTAAAAAACAAATGAAATTCGTTGCTATAGTGTCTTGCATAGTTGGAGCTTTTCAGGCAAGTGAAAAGTAACGATGATTTCACGTGAAAAGCATTTGTCGGTGCTCCAATTAGCTGTTGATCTTCTAAATTAGACTTGGTGCAGATTCACGATAGTAGGGTTGTAGGGTTATCACTTTCTTTTTAAACATTACCTACCTCTCCTAAAATTATTGTATATTCGATCTATTAACAGTAAAGTGCAACTTGCTTGTTTTCCCTTAGTTTAATTCTGATGTAGCAAAATGCATTACTTACAAATACTTTTAAATAACTGAATATCATCTAAGTTGAAAATTTACATTTAAACCAGAAAGACTGATACTTAGCGTCTATCTTTTTTTTGAAATACATTCAATACCGATGGATGCTCTTGATTACTTAAAATGAAACAGGATTTATATTTAATAAATATATATGTAATATAAAAATATCGCTCTGTAATGTAAATTACATAATATTCAGTGTTCAACTGTGGTTCAACACAAAGTTGTGAGAGAAATCCAACAAAATGTTATCCATGCAGTGACGTGGCTGAAGATAGAACCACTTTTAAAACCAAAACCACACATTTTACAGTGGACCAGACAAATACTGAACGCTCTTGGACTTTATAATTTATTTTGTATTAATTCGCCTTTTACAACATTAATGATGCTACTAGTGTCATTTTAATACGTTACAATTCTACGGATAGGGTTTTCAACCCTTAATAAACAACAAATATTTAATTTATAATAAAATATAGCCAATAATGATATATTAGTCGAACATTGTATAGATAATAAGCATGTATATTTACAAATTATTCATAAAGTGACCGTATTTAAATACAATAGGTAGAAGAATCGCTAGAAGAATATATATGATCAGTAATATATTTTTTGCAACAAAAAAATAAGGTTCAGGCTGGGTCAGATGGCCACCTCAAAAAATCAAGTATGCGAACGGAGCATGATCTCACATTGCCACTTTGCAGGGTCAAAGCACTCATTGCAAGTAACAACATATAATTTTTTTAACAAAAAATTTAGGGTCAGGCTGGTTCAGATGGCCACCTCAAAAAATCAAGTATGCGAACGGAGCATGATCTCACATTGTCACTTTGCAGGGTCAAAGCACTCATTGCAAGTAACAACATATAATTTTTTCAACAAAAAATTTAGGGTCAGGCTGGTTCAGATGGCCACCTCAAAAAATCAAGTATGCGAACGGAGCATGATCTCACATTGCCACTTTGCAGGGTCAAAGCACTCATTGCAAGTAACAACATATAATTTTTTCAACAAAAAATGTAGGGTCAGGCTGGTTCAGATGGCCACCTCAAAAAATGAAGTAGGCGAACGGAGCATGATCTCACATTGCCACTTTGCAGACTCGAAGCACTCATTGCAAGTAACAACATATAATTTTTTCAACAAAAAATTTAGGGTCAGGCTGGTTCAGATGGCCACCTCAAAAAATGAAGTAGGCGAACGGAGCATGATCTCACATTGCCACTTTGCAGACTCGAAGCACTCATTGCAAGTAACAACATATAATTTTTTCAACAAAAAATTTAGGGTCAGGCTGGTTCAGATGGCCACCTCAAAAAATCAAGTATGCGAACGGAGCATGATCTCACATTGCCACTTTGCAGGGTCAAAGCACTCATTGCAAGTAACAACATATAATTTTTTTAACAAAAAATTTAGGGTCAGGCTGGTTCAGATGGCCACCTCAAAAAATCAAGTATGCGAACGGAGCATGATCTCACATTGCCACTTTGCAGGGTCAAAGCACTCATTGCAAGTAACAACATATAATTTTTTCAACAAAAAATGTAGGGTCAGGCTGGTTCAGATGGCCACCTCAAAAAATGAAGTAGGCGAACGGAGCATGATCTCACATTGCCACTTTGCAGGGTCAAAGCACTCATTGCAAGTAACAACATATAATTTTTTCAACAAAAAATTTAGGGTCAGGCTGGTTCAGATGGCCACCTCAAAAAATTAAGTAGGCGAACGGAGCATGATCTCACATTGCCACTTTGCAGACTCGAAGCACTCATTGCAAGTAACAACATATAATTTTTTCAACAAAAAATTTAGGGTCAGGCTGGTTCAGATGGCCACCTCAAAAAATCAAGTATGCGAACGGAGCATGATCTCACATTGCCACTTTGCAGGGTCAAAGCACTCATTGCAAGTAACAACATATAATTTTTTTAACAAAAAATTTAGGGTCAGGCTGGTTCAGATGGCCACCTCAAAAAATCAAGTATGCGAACGGAGCATGATCTCACATTGCCACTTTGCAGGGTCAAAGCACTCATTGCAAGTAACAACATATAATTTTTTAACAAAAAATTTAGGGTCAGGCTGGTTCAGATGGCCACCTCAAAAAATCAAGTAGGCGAACGGAGCATGATCTCACATTGCCACTTTGCAGGGTCAAAGCACTCATTGCAAGTAACAACATATAATTTTTTGAACAAAAATTTAGGGTCAGGCTGGTTCAGATGGCCACCTCAAAAAATGAAGTATGCGAACGGAGCATGATCTCACATTGCCACTTTGCAGGGTCAAAGCACTCATTGCAAGTAACAACATATAATTTTTTTAACAAAAAATTTAGGGTCAGGCTGGTTCAGATGGCCACCTCAAAAAATCAAGTATGCGAACGGAGCATGATCTCACATTGCCACTTTGCAGGGTCAAAGCACTCATTGCAAGTAACAACATATAATTTTTTTAACAAAAAATTTAGGGTCAGGCTGGTTCAGATGGCCACCTCAAAAAATGAAGTATGCGAACGGAGCATGATCTCACATTGCCACTTTGCAGGGTCAAAGCACTCATTGCAAGTAACAACATATAATTTTTTTAACAAAAAATTTAGGGTCAGGCTGGTTCAGATGGCCACCTCAAAAAATCAAGTATGCGAACGGAGCATGATCTCACATTGCCACTTTGCAGGGTCAAAGCACTCATTGCAAGTAACAACATATAATTTTTTTAACAAAAAATTTAGGGTCAGGCTGGTTCAGATGGCCACCTCAAAAAATGAAGTATGCGAACGGAGCATGATCTCACATTGCCACTTTGCAGGGTCAAAGCACTCATTGCAAGTAACAACATATAATTTTTTTTAACAAAAAATGTAGGGTCAGGCTGGTTCAGATGGCCACCTCAAAAAATGAAGTAGGCGAACGGAGCATGATCTCACATTACCACTTTGCAGGCTCAAAGCACTCATTGCAAGTAACAACATATAATTTTTTCAACAAAAAATTTAGGGTCAGGCTGGTTCAGATGGCCACCTCAAAAAATCAAGTATGCGAACGGAGCATGATCTCACATTGTCACTTTGCAGGGTCAAAGCACTCATTGCAAGTAACAACATATAATTTTTTCAACAAAAAATTTAGGGTCAGGCTGGTTCAGATGGCCACCTCAAAAAATGAAGTATGCGAACGGAGCATGATCTCACATTGCCACTTTGCAGGATCAAAGCACTCATTGCAAGTAACAACATATAATTTTTTCAACAAAAAATTTAGGGTCAGGCTGGTTCAGATGGCCACCTCAAAAATGAAGTAGGCGAACGGAGCATGATCTCACATTACCACTTTGCAGGCTCAAAGCACTCATTGCAAGTAACAACATATAATTTTTTCAACAAAAAATGTAGGGTCAGGCTGGTTCAGATGGCCACCTCAAAAAATGAAGTAGGCGAACGGAGCATGATCTCACATTGCCACTTTGCAGGCTCAAAGCACTCATTGCAAGTAACAACATATAATTTTTTCAACAAAAAATTTAGGGTCAGGCTGGTTCAGATGGCCACCTCAAAAAATGAAGTAGGCGAACGGAGCATGATCTCACATTACCACTTTGCAGGCTCAAAGCACTCATTGCAAGTAACAACATATAATTTTTTCAACAAAAAATGTAGGGTCAGGCTGGTTCAGATGGCCACCTCAAAAAATGAAGTAGGCGAACGGAGCATGATCTCACATTGCCACTTTGCAGGCTCAAAGCACTCATTGCAAGTAACAACATATAATTTTTTCAACAAAAAATTTAGGGTCAGGCTGGTTCAGATGGCCACCTCAAAAAATGAAGTATGCGAACGGAGCATGATCTCACATTGCCACTTTGCAGGGTCAAAGCACTCATTGCAAGTAACAAAATATATTTTTTTCAACAAACAATTCAGGGTCAGGCGGGGTAATATCACCACCTTAAGGAATCAAGTATGTCATTACTGAAATTCGGGTAACTTTCCTGTTTCGTTTGCAAGGACAATCTTGTCCGGTAGTTGCTAATTTTTATAATTATTGTGATACTTAGTAGCAAAGAAAATTATAAAATTAGAGATACATGCATACACCGGCGCTTAGAGGGAGAACCGTAACTTTCTAATGAACTGGCACGTCACACGCTCGCTATTTGTAGCCGGAGCGGCGCTGTAAAAGCTTCAATTAAAAATTGATTTCCAAAAACGTGACACAATTTTTGTTTCTAAATGAGTCTCATTTTATTATTCATATTACAACGAAGACGTTCGTGTAAGTCTAATCCTCCTACGACCTATACCATTCCCGAGACTGCAATGTGCTACAATATCGTCTGTAGCGCCTATAAAAATCAAATTTTTTTAAAACCATTCGACAATCATATTAATAGATGTTGAATCTACAACATACTAAAATGTGTGCCATTTGAGCGAGTAGTTTTGTTTTTATGTAGGTAACTCTAAACTTAGCTATTGTGTCGCAAACCCCGAAAATGGGCACTTTGCATCGTTCGGCCGTAGAAATGGCCCTTGAAGTGCCTTTTTAAAAAAAGTTGTTACTTCTAAATAACGTAGAAATAAATAGGCATTAATTTGATATCAAGCTCATTCGAATGCGAATCAGCCCAATGGTTATTTTTTTATTCAGCTTCAAACTCGAGTATATATACTTTTTGCGCCGACAGTAGGTACTACAGTAACTAAGGAATCTAGGAAAAAAACCCGGAAAAAAACCGCGGAAAAAAAAAAATGAAAAAACCCCCGGAAGAAAAACCCCGAAAAATAATTATAGATGGCTGTGAATAAATTTTGTTGTTGATGAAGATTGTCATTTGCGCCGAATGAAACATAAATGTTCAATAAATGATATAATAACATATACTTTAGATTTATACTGCATTATATTTTACACCAATATTACAAAATTTATACATAATATACAAGGCATCAAAGAATGAAAAAGTATCAATTAAAAAAAATACTTAATATACTACACCTGCAAATAACCTAGGCGCTTTAGTGGCAATCTACGTTTAAGTTTGGCATTACTTTTATTTCCAAACTTTCTACATTTAGATATTTATTCACAGCCATCTATACCTAATTATTTTTCGGGGGTTTTTCATCCGGGGTTTTTTTTCCTGGGTTTTTTTCCCGTAACTAAGTACCCCTACAACACGTGCGAATTGCCGACATATATATATACGTATATAGACCTAACTACAACCTATTTACAAGAAAAACCTAAATATGCATTACTTTTATAAATTGCACGTACTACATACAACGTACTATTTTAAAAAGTCAGTAATTTTTGTTTGATACGTTTCGTAATTAAATACTTTCGAGGCATGATTGTAGAAAGTATTGCATGTCTTAATTTATGAAATGCGTCACTTTCTTAGTCATCGTTTTCAGTTTGCGATTCGTGAGAATTTTGTACCGACGACACAATTTCTGTTACTTGCAATGAGTGCTTTGACCCTGCAAAGTGGCAATGTGAGATCATGCTCCGTTCGCATACTTGATTTTTTGAAGTGGCCATCTGAACCAGCCTGACCCTAAATTTTTTGTTGAAAAAATTATATGTTGTTACTTGCAATGAGTGCTTTGAGCCTGCAAAGTGGTAATGTGAGATCATGCTCCGTTCGCCTACTTCATTTTTTGAGGTGGCCATCTGAACCAGCCTGACCCTAAATTTTTTGTTGAAAAAATTATATGTTGTTACTTGCAATGAGTGCTTTGAGCCTGCAAAGTGGTAATGTGAGATCATGCTCCGTTCGCCTACTTCATTTTTTGAGGTGGCCATCTGAACCAGCCTGACCCTACATTTTTTGTTGAAAAAATTATATGTTGTTACTTGCAATGAGTGCTTTGACCCTGCAAAGTGGCAATGTGAGATCATGCTCCGTTCGCATACTTGATTTTTTGAAGTGGCCATCTGAACCAGCCTGACCCTAAATTTTTTGTTGAAAAAATTATATGTTGTTACTTGCAATGAGTGCTTTGAGCCTTCAAAGTGGTAATGTGAGATCATGCTCCGTTCGCCTACTTCATTTTTTGAGGTGGCCATCTGAACCAGCCTGACCCTAAATTTTTTGTTGAAAAAATTATATGTTGTTACTTGCAATGAGTGCTTTGACCCTGCAAAGTGGTAATGTGAGATCATGCTCCGTTCGCCTACTTCATTTTTTGAAGTGGCCATCTGAACCAGCCTGACCCTAAATTTTTTGTTGAAAAAATTATATGTTGTTACTTGCAATGAGTGCTTTGAGCCTGCAAAGTGGTAATGTGAGATCATGCTCCGTTCGCCTACTTCATTTTTTGAGGTGGCCATCTGAACCAGCCTGACCCTAAATTTTTTGTTGAAAAAATTATATGTTGTTACTTGCAATGAGTGCTTTGAGCCTGCAAAGTGGTAATGTGAGATCATGCTCCGTTCGCCTACTTCATTTTTTGAGGTGGCCATCTGAACCAGCCTGACCCTAATTTTTTTGTTGAAAAAATTATATGTTGTTACTTGCAATGAGTGCGTTGACCCTGTAAAGTGGCAATGTGAGATCATGCTCCGTTCGCATACTTCATTTTTTGAGGTGGCCATCTGAACCAGCCTGACCCTAAATTTTTTGTTAAAAAAATTATATGTTGTTACTTGCAATGAGTGCTTTGAGCCTGCAAAGTGGCAATGTGAGATCATGCTCCGTTCGCCTACTTCATTTTTTGAGGTGGCCATCTGAACCAGCCTGACCCTACATTTTTTGTTGAAAAAATTATATGTTGTTACTTGCAATGAGTGCTTTGACCCTGCAAAGTGGCAATGTGAGATCATGCTCCGTTCGCATACTAGATTTTTTGAAGTGGCCATCTGAACCAGCCTGACCTTAAATTTTTTGTTGAAAAAATTATATGTTGTTACTTGCAATGAGTGCTTTGAGCCTGCAAAGTGGCAATGTGAGATCATGCTCCGTTCGCATACTTCATTTTTTGAGGTGGCCATCTGAACCAGCCTGACCCTAAATTTTTTGTTGAAAAAATTATATGTTGTTACTTGCAATGAGTGCTTTGAGCCTGCAAAGTGGTAATGTGAGATCATGCTCCGTTCGCCTACTTCATTTTTTGAGGTGGCCATCTGAACCAGCCTGACCCTACATTTTTTGTTGAAATAATTATATGTTGTTACTTGCAATGAGTGCTTTGACCCTGCAAAGTGGCAATGTGAGATCATGCTCCGTTCGCATACTTGATTTTTTGAAGTGGCCATCTGAACCAGCCTGACCCTAAATTTTTTGTTGAAAAAATTATATGTTGTTACTTGCAATGAGTGCTTTGAGCCTGCAAAGTGGTAATGTGAGATCATGCTCCGTTCGCCTACTTCATTTTTTGAGGTGGCCATCTGAACCAGCCTGATCCTAAACTTTTTGTTGAAAAAATTATATGTTGTTACTTGCAATGAGTGCGTTGACCCTGCAAGGTGGCAATGTGAGATCATGCTCCGTTCGCATACTTGATTTTTTGAGGTGGCCATCTGAACCAGCCTGACCCTAAATTTTTTGTTAAAAAAATTATATGTTGTTACTTGCAATGAGTGCTTTGACCCTGCAAAGTGGCAATGTGAGATCATGCTCCGTTCGCATACTTGATTTTTTGAGGTGGCCATCTGAACCAGCCTGACCCTAATTTTTTTGTTGAAAAAATTATATGTTGTTACTTGCAATGAGTGCTTCGAGTCTGCAAAGTGGCAATGTGAGATCATGCTCCGTTCGCCTACTTCATTTTTTGAGGTGGCCATCTGAACCAGCCTGACCCTACATTTTTTGTTGAAAAAATTATATGTTGTTACTTGCAATGAGTGCTTTGACCCTGCAAAGTGGCAATGTGAGATCATGCTCCGTTCGCATACTTGATTTTTTGAAGTGGCCATCTGAACCAGCCTGACCCTAAATTTTTTGTTGAAAAAATTATATGTTGTTACTTGCAATGAGTGCTTTGAGCCTGCAAAGTGGTAATGTGAGATCATGCTCCGTTCGCCTACTTCATTTTTTGAGGTGGCCATCTGAACCAGCCTGACCCTAAATTTTTTGTTGAAAAAATTATATGTTGTTACTTGCAATGAGTGCGTTGACCCTGCAAAGTGGCAATGTGAGATCATGCTCCGTTCGCATACTTCATTTTTTGAGGTGGCCATCTGAACCAGCCTGACCCTAAATTTTTTGTTGAAAAAATTATATGTTGTTACTTGCAATGAGTGCTTTGAGCCTGCAAAGTGGTAATGTGAGATCATGCTCCGTTCGCATACTTGATTTTTTGAAGTGGCCATCTGAACCAGCCTGACCCTAAATTTTTTGTTAAAAAAATTATATGTTGTTACTTGCAATGAGTGCTTTGACCCTGCAAAGTGACAATGTGAGATCATGCTCCGTTCGCATACTTGATTTTTTGAGGTGGCCATCTGAACCAGCCTGACCCTAAATTTTTTGTTAAAAAAATTATATGTTGTTACTTGCAATGAGTGCTTTGACCCTGCAAAGTGGCAATGTGAGATCATGCTCCGTTCGCATACTTGATTTTTTGAGGTGGCCATCTGAACCAGCCTGACCCTAAATTTTTTGTTGAAAAAATTATATGTTGTTACTTGCAATGAGTGCTTCGAGTCTGCAAAGTGGCAATGTGAGATCATGCTCCGTTCGCATACTTGATTTTTTGAGGTGGCCATCTGAACCAGCCTGACCCTAAATTTTTTGTTGAAAAAATTATATGTTGTTACTTGCAATGAGTGCTTCGAGTCTGCAAAGTGGCAATGTGAGATCATGCTCCGTTCGCCTACTTCATTTTTTGAGGTGGCCATCTGAACCAGCCTGACCCTAAATTTTTTGTTGAAAAAATTATATGTTGTTACTTGCAATGAGTGCTTTGACCCTGCAAAGTGACAATGTGAGATCATGCTCCGTTCGCATACTTCATTTTTTGAGGTGGCCATCTGAACCAGCCTGACCCTACATTTTTTGTTGAAAAAATTATATGTTGTTACTTGCAATGAGTGCTTTGACCCTGCAAAGTGGCAATGTGAGATCATGCTCCGTTCGCATACTTGATTTTTTGAAGTGGCCATCTGAACCAGCCTGACCCTAAATTTTTTGTTGAAAAAATTATATGTTGTTACTTGCAATGAGTGCTTTGAGCCTTCAAAGTGGTAATGTGAGATCATGCTCCGTTCGCCTACTTCATTTTTTGAGGTGGCCATCTGAACCAGCCTGACCCTAAATTTTTTGTTGAAAAAATTATATGTTGTTACTTGCAATGAGTGCTTTGACCCTGCAAAGTGGCAATGTGAGATCATGCTCCGTTCGCATACTTGATCTTTTGAGGTGGCCATCTGAACCAGCCTGACCCTAAATTTTTTGTTGAAAAAATTATATGTTGTTACTTGCAATGAGTGCTTTGACCCTGCAAAGTGACAATGTGAGATCATGCTCCGTTCGCATACTTGATTTTTTGAGGTGGCCATCTGAACCAGCCTGACCCTAAATTTTTTGTTAAAAAAATTATATGTTGTTACTTGCAATGAGTGCTTTGACCCTGCAAAGTGGCAATGTGAGATCATGCTCCGTTCGCATACTTCATTTTTTGAGGTGGCCATCTGAACCAGCCTGACCCTACATTTTTTGTTGAAAAAATTATATGTTGTTACTTGCAATGAGTGCTTTGACCCTGCAAAGTGGCAATGTGAGATCATGCTCCGTTCGCATACTTGATTTTTTGAAGTGGCCATCTGAACCAGCCTGACCCTAAATTTTTTGTTGAAAAATTATATGTTGTTACTTGCAATGAGTGCTTTGAGCCTTCAAAGTGGTAATGTGAGATCATGCTCCGTTCGCCTACTTCATTTTTTGAGGTGGCCATCTGAACCAGCCTGACCCTAAATTTTTTGTTGAAAAAATTATATGTTGTTACTTGCAATGAGTGCTTTGACCCTGCAAAGTGGCAATGTGAGATCATGCTCCGTTCGCATACTTGATCTTTTGAGGTGGCCATCTGAACCAGCCTGACCCTAAATTTTTTGTTGAAAAAATTATATGTTGTTACTTGCAATGAGTGCGTTGACCCTGCAAAGTGGCAATGTGAGATCATGCTCCGTTCGCATACTTGATTTTTTGAAGTGGCGATCTGACCCAGCCTGAACCTTATTTTTTTGTTGCAAAAAATATATTACTGATCATATATATTCTTCTAGCGATTCTTCTACCTATTGTATTTAAATACGGTCACTTTATGAATAATTTGTAAATATACATGCTTATCATTATCTATACAATGTTCGACTAATATATCATTATTGGCTATATTTTATTATAAATTAAATATTTGTTGTTTATTAAGGGTTGAAAACCCTATCCGTAGAATTGTAACGTATTAAAATGGCACTAGTAGCATCATTAATGTTGTAAAAGGCGAATTAATACAAAATAAATTATAAAGTCCAAGAGCGTTCAGTATTTGTCTGGTCCACTGTAAAATGTGTGGTTTTGGTTTTAAAAGTGGTTCTATCTTCAGCCACGTATGCAGTGCATATCAAAATGGTTGTTTTAAACTGCTGTATTCATTTTTACCTCATTCCATTACAATCATTGGAATTGTTATTGTAGTCATTGGAGTTATGGAGGTAAATTTTGGTCTGTATGTTTGTGTTCATATCGATAATATTTCATTACAGTTATCAGGAGCCATTTGTGCATTACATTTGTCCTGTTCTCTTTACTGAATACACATTTTTTATGTGGCATACTTACGTATAAGTGCCTACATCATTTATATACCTATACATATATCTATACCTACTCATGATATTAGTTAAGTTGGACTTGAATGAAGTATTAAAACAGTCTGATAGTTTGTACTTTTGTATTTTGTAATTTTTGATTGATATTAATTATACATGATTTTGTATAAATAGACAATTCTGTTAATCAATACTATGATAAATGTATATGATGCATATCCATTTTATTGTAAACAAGGGTTATAATCACCCAATTAAAATGGTGCAGGAAATCAATGCTAAGCAACGTATTCACAAAATTCAAGATCATATGATTGATTGAATTTTTTTTATTTCAGTGCTATGTACTTTTGTTATAATGTCATTCATGTAACTTAATTGTAAATTGGTAGTAATTCTAATGTTTATAATTGTAGACATTTTGCTTTTTCCCATCAGGGTGTTTCTTTGTATTAATGCAAAACTACATATTGTAATGAATACAATATTAATTTAAGGCAAATTTAATACTAAAAAGTAGTTTGCAGGTGTAGTTATGATTTTGATACCAATTACCAGCAAGTCATCAGCATTTGGCGTTTACTTTATGATTCTTAAAAATTATTTGCATTTTCCAGATGGTGCTCCTAAAGTGTTTATCGTGTGTGGGATAATTTTGATTATAACCGGACTTGTTGGGAACTGTGGAACTCTTACTGGTAGTATTAGATGTTTAGCATCTGTAAGTAACATTTAAATTATATATCCATTTAAATTAAACACCGTACTTTATAGTATTTGCTGGTTTGTGCCACACTTATAGTATTGGAAATTGCAGTCGGAACGTACGTGTGCATGCAATTTCCACAAAATGATACTGCTCTAGAGAAATATTTTGTGAATGAGTTCAAGGGACTTATGAACTATTATTATGACTCGTTAGACAAAAGAATTGCAGTTGACTATATACAAGTCAATGTAAGGAGAGAAATGTTGTCAATTAGATTTATTTTTATATTGTAGATTGGGTGCTGTGGAGCAAATGACAGACTTGATTGGAGATCTTACGGTGAAACTCCTGATAGTTGTCCAAGTAGACCACTTTCATCCACTGGCTATAATGATGGATGTAGTAAACCTATGTACGAGTTCTTCAAAAAACAATTTAAATTCGTTCCAATAGTGACTTGCACAGTTGGAGCATTTCAGGCATGTGAAATGTAACAATGACTTCATGTCAAAAGCATTTGTAGGTGTTCGGGTTAACTGGTGCTTATCTCCTTCTAGTTAGACTTGGTGCAGATTGACAGATTGATAAAAGGTTTCTTTTTAAATATTACCCTAAAATTGTTGATTTATTACAAATAAATGCTTTTTTCACTTAGTTTAATTCTGAGATAGCAAAAAGTCAGATACTTAGCGCCCCTGTCCTTTTTAAAATATATTCAAGCGTTGAGTGAAAGATATTGAATGATTCAAGACCGACTTCACTTCAAATAAAAGGTAGGGGTTTGGGTTACCTTTTCAGTCAAAAATACAATCGTTGGGATAAATCTGCCGTTGCCCTACATGTGCTTTAGAATAATCACAAAATAGATAAGTAATATTCTTAGTATAGGAGCCTTCTAGAGGAGTGTGGGTGTGACTGTTTAATCACGGTTTAGTCACACCCAAACCAAAGGCAAAAACAAACACTTCCTAATAAATTCAGGCCCTTTGCGCTTATTAGAACTTGTAAACTTTTACCATAACTATATATATGTCACTTCCACTAAGTTGTATAAATAGCGCACTTTTGCAGTAATTTGCTTTTAGTTCGCTAATTTGATACATTTTTATTGTGGTTTTTGGTGTTTTTAGTGTTGTGTGACGCAACGGCTACAAAGGTTCCAGTTTTTCCAGTTACAAACACCTAGTTATAAAGAAATTCCCCCAAGGAGCTGTACGAAGAGATATATTAAGTGGTGATTACAATATAGCAGTGATATTAACATGGAGTGAGAAAATCAAGAAAGAAACTTGCCCAGCTGAAAGGTTTGTGGTGATTATACAAACTGCAACATATAACATTACAAGAAAGACTCATATCACTAAATGAGGCACTCAGAAATATAGTTAAAGCTCCTTGGTATGTTGCAAATTAAGGTAGATATTGACAGTCCTGAATTAATAAGAAAAAAAGAAGATGTTCAAAAGATCTTAAGAGAGTTTGGGTGTGGAGGTGCCTCTTTGGGGGTGCTTCGCCGGTTGGGCGAGTGCGTGTTCAATAATAAGTCGAAGAGGGTGTAATACGGTTTATTTACATTATTTACATATGTACAGAATTCGTGACGTGTTTCGGTACCCTGGCGGATGCGGGCGTTGTCGTCTTGTCGTTGGCGTCTTCTGCCTCTGGTTGATTCGTGTTGCGGCTCTCGGCGTTGGTGTCGACGACGGCGGTGTCGCAGGTTACCGGCACGTGGTGGTCCCGCGCTATCGTCAGCAGCGGTCGGCGTACCGGCGCGAGGTGTGCCGCACTATCGTCAGCAGCGGACTTTCGATGTACCGGCGCGAGGTGTGCCGCACTATCGTCAGCAGCGGACTTTCGGTGGACCGCACTATCGTCAGCAGCGGTCTTTCGGTGTACCGGCGCGAGGTTTGCCGCACTATCGTCAGCAGCGGACTTTCGGTGGACTGCACTATCGTCAGCAGCAGTCTTTCGGCGGACCGGCGCGAGGTTTGCCGCACTATCGTCAGCAGCGGACTTTCGGTGGACCGCACTATCGTCAGCAGCAGCCTTTCGGTGGGACCGGCGCGAGGTTTGCCGCACTATCGTCAGCAGCGGACTTTCGGTGGACTGCACTATCGTCAGCAGCAGTCTTTCGGTGGGACCGGCGCGAGGAGTAGAACTTCTACAAATCTACACTATGCGAGCAGTAGAGTTCTGATTCTTCCCAGCTACGGACCGCGCTTATAAAGGGAAGCGGGCGCTTCCCATTGGTCCGTGTGCGTGGGGATTTGCGTGTGAGTGGGGTCTACGCGCGAGTGGGGGTTTGCGCGCAAGTGGGATTCGGATGTGGCTCACGTACAGGTACCGTGCACCACAAGAGATTTCATCGTTACCTGAATAACAGCTCTTCAACGCCAAATAACCATATGAGCTAGTCAAATATGTAATTAGCAATACCCACATAAGAAATAACGAGGCAATGGACAAAGTTTAGTTAAGTAGGTATTTGTGTAGAGCTTTGCAAGGGACAGTAATGTTTGTACATAATAATAATAAAAATAATGGTTGTAAAAAAATAAAGAAAAATACAGCTCTTGGTATGTTCACATTATTTGGTGACCATCAGTCAGTGGGTGTCAATTTTTTTTTGTTTCAAGGTAAGTTTAACTGTTGCGGGGTTGCAAGTATTTACTGACCTTGATTTTGACTACATTGAAATCAAGCTATAAATAGGGTTTCAGAAATTGCAGACATATTTCTAGGGTTTCAGGTTTGTCAAATAATATGAACAGAATAATGAGGAGAGCTTTTTTAGGTAGTTCCTGCTGCAGTAACTATTGCTCTGCTAATTATATAAAATATATCTCCTTTGTTGAAAATCAAAGTGAAATACTAATACAGTACAGAATACTTATAGAGTGCAACATAATTTTTTTTAAACTCAAAGTAACCTTATGCTATGCAAAAATCTTGAAGTATTTGTCAGTTTTTTGACATTTTTGTGTTTGTAGTACCTAAGTACCTATACCCTTAATGTAAGGTATGTGTACTCTTTTTGATGTGGTCATTTTTCCTATTAGAGTGGTTTTTTGTATAAGCAGTGTGTTTTATATTGTAAGAATTGCAGATTTTGTTAAGAGTAGAAAGTATTGCAGTAGAATAGTTTATAGGAGTTATATGTGTAACATTGGGATTGCTTTTGCGGTACTCGATTGGTACATATTTACATGAAATGAAGAGTTCTTACTACATCGCATTATTTATTCCATACATATTGATTGGACTAGGAGCAATTCTTGCTTTTATGACCTTTGTTGGCCCATGCGGAGTAGCCACAGGAAATACATCATGTTTATCAGCTGTAACGCACTTCCTATCTATCTCAACGGAAATGCTATAATTGTGCTGTTGTAGTACTTGTTTTTAAGTGCCATCACAATAATACTGCAAGTTTTGTTGGCATCATACATAATGAAAGAATTTTCTGTTGAAAATGGACTTGAAAATTTGGAAAATATGCTGTTACCAAGCATAAAATTATACTACTCGTCTACATTCGCTGCTCAAAGTTTTATTGATTATATGCAAAAGGCTGTCTCTAAATACTTGCTGTTCATATTTAAAATTTCCTAACAAATGCTTCAATTTTAGTTTGAATGTTGTGGTGCAAAAGGTGAAGATGATTGGATATCTCTTCCTCATAGCTGTTGTAAGCAATATCAGCCAAATACTTGCAATGCTACAGACTATAACGAAGGTTGTGGTAAAGTAATATATAACTATGTTACAGACCACATGAGCTTAATTTCGAAAATTGGCTATGCAGTGGCTGTGTTCCAGGTTTGTAAGAAGCAGAAATATAGGTACCTATACCTAACACAAGTATCTAATGTGTTTTAGGTATTTGGAGTTGCTACTGCATACTTCCTTTTAATTGGGCTAGCCGAAGATTGACTGCTATGTAATTTTTGTTTGGTAGTATTTCAGTTGAAATACACAGTGCACATAATATTCGTTCTAAGTTTAACTGACGCCATTGATTATATACACGAAGTAGGTATATAATCAATGCTGACACCTACAAAACTAAGGTAAAGGGAGATAATCGATCAACGAGAAAAGTGAAAAGCGGGGGCATCTTTTATGGCAATTTTTAAACACTACTTACATTAATTTGTGGAACTTGTACTAAAAAATCGGGACCTTATATTGCAGTGGGCAGATAAACGATGAAGTAGGTACCTACGCACGGAATAAATTTCAAGAAGAGAATACTATAATATATGATGAAAAGCAAAACCGAAGCGTCAACATGGAAGAAGGATTCAATCAAAGCCAGGATTGTTATTTGTAGCATTTGTTTAGCTATATATTTAGTACTTTTTGGTATTATGATAGGAGGGCGGATATGTCTATTCGTACACAGGCCTCCGGTTAGTTACCCCACCATAATGGTCTACTACTTTTGAAATCATTAAAAGCGGAATTCAAACAGATAAGGTCTGCGTATTACAATCTTAAATTACCACTGCACCTTGCTACAGATCCTAGTTCGTACCTATGCTGTTTCTGCTATTCAATTTGCGTCTCTAACGTTATCCACAACGTGCCACAACGCAACAAAAATAAAGTCAAATACTAAGTATGTAAGCTCCCTCTTCTATTATGGCTTAGGTATGCAATTGTGTACCTACTTTAATTACGGATCATGAGCTGTTTTTAACCCACAACCCACCTACACCTACTCCAGAGACACTGCCTACTCTAACAGCCATAAAAATCAAATACTTTAGTAAAGTATTTGTAAAAATGCAACATTATACCATCTTCCTACAAGCATTCAAATACGAAATCCGGTATCGTAACACTAAAAAGCAAGCAAATGCGGACCCCCCGTTTGATTAACTGCATCAATGCGAGCTACAATCGAAACTTTAACTGTTAAGAATTTAAAACATACCTAAGTCCATTGCTACTGATTTACATTTACATAATTTATTTGAATAATTAAAATGTGGGCATTGATAGGTAGGTCCATCTTATCTTATGTAGTTACCTACGGTCGAACAATTCGATTACGTTTAGATATTATAAAAGCTTCATTTCCTAGAATCAGGGAAAGCGATTGAGAAACTGCACGTTCATTTAATAAGTGACCGAATTGCTTATAAGAACTATAGTCATAAAAAAGATTTTCAAAATGCACACAAATCAAATCCGTAAAGGTGGTGTTGCAATTCCTAAGCAGTTTGATCCAAATATGCCAAATACCTACTTTACCGCCGTTTCCAGACGGAACCTTAGAAAATACTACAGGTAAGACAGGAATTTCTAAACCTGTGATAATTCGCGTACGGAGCAAAATATCGATACTTCAGGATTAGCAAATTTTTTTTCTTTATCTTTGTTAGCAAAAAAGTTATGAATTTTTAA
This sequence comes from Pyrocoelia pectoralis, assembly GCA_036250285.1. Classification (NCBI taxonomy): domain Eukaryota; kingdom Metazoa; phylum Arthropoda; class Insecta; order Coleoptera; family Lampyridae; genus Pyrocoelia; species Pyrocoelia pectoralis. Next base: position 14,729,877 of record CM070077.1, read on the forward strand.
AATTTTCAACTTCAACAATTCACCCCCCCCCCCCCCCCTACCCTATGCGAAATAATGAAATAAATGTAGCGCCAATAGTTTTTCATGAACTATATGTACAACATTTCAAAAAATAGAAAAAAAAGCTTGGAGCAGATTTTGAGAAAATCGATTTTTAATTTTTGATCAATTTTGGGCACCAATAAATTTTGTTTTTTATCAATTATAAGTAAAAGTTCTGGTTCTGGTCATCCTTTGGCTACAATTTCCAATTTTAAAATTGTAGAATAGGGAATAATAAAACCTCACAGCGTCCCCTTGGAACTTTTTTTATTACCGACGATTGATGATGTGAAAAAATTTTTTAATTTGATTCTTACACGTGTTGCGACATATGTTTCGGTTTCGGGAAACTGCTGTTCCCATTATCAAGCGTTTAAGACAAAATTTAAATTTGATGATTAGATGATGGCTAAGACGAGTAAACGGGGGTAAATTTTACATAAGTGTATATTATAATTAACTAAAATTTCAAACATTAGACTTTTGTTGTGGCTCTAAGCACAATCTACATAATTGCAATAATTGGGACTCCGACATGGGAATCCGTAAGAAGCCGAATTAACATCTTTCATCTAATCATCAAATTTAAATTTTGTCTTAAACGCTTGATAATGGGAACAGCAGTTTCCCAAAACAAGTCACAGCACTTGTAAGAATCAAATTAAAAATTTTTTTCACAATTTATCATCATCAATCGTCGCTAATAAAAGAAGTTCCAAGTTTCAAGGGGAGGCTGTGAGATTTTATTATTCCCTATTCTCGGAAGCTATTCTACAATTTCACCCCCTTTGTGTGTTCGAACTCTACAAAGATGTCTTTTCAAATTTTAATTAAGTTAAAGAGGGTTCTTGAGCTAAACCCTAAAAACCTAAAAAGTGAAAACTTTGAGAATTGCTATATATTGGCCGCCATTTTGAATTTAGAAGTAAACGAGAAACGGTGTTTTCTTGTAGCCATGTCTACTAATTTTCACCAAGGGAAATTAGTTTGGATTAAAATTTGAATGTTTGCTCCAAATATAACGCCCCTAGTTTGGGCCCCTTTGGGCCGATGTTGATGTGAAGCTTGTTTTACCGATGAAGTTGATTTATAGGCATTAATTTTAAATTTCATCAAAAACGAGCCTAGTAGTTTAGGCTCCACACCTACGCACCCACAGACAAACATTTTTCAAAGATGGGTGGATTTAGACTCAGTTCGATTTTTTTACATTACTTCCCTATACACGGGAAAGTAAAAAATTCTGGCAATTTGCCACGAGACTTCCCCCGTATTGACACTTTTTTCAAAAAATAATAAATATATATAGCACAATATATATTTCCGCCATTTTAGCTTACACCGGAAATGACGTCATCAAAGGTAATATTTGCATTTTCGCCATTGGCCTGAATGCAATCGATTGGCGAAAACCTCATTTCGATAACTTTAATAGTTTCTGAATTTAGAGCGTTCCAAGGAATGTGTACGGACAGACTACAGACGACAGACGGAATTTTTTTTTTTCATTTTTTGAATCTACATATTCAGAAACGCAAAGATATGTAAAAATTTGCATAGGTCAATTTTTTTTTGAACACTAATGCAATACTTCCCTTTTACTTCGTACTCGGGAAGTAAAAGGATGCGTCTATAGTTAGAGCCTACTTTATTACATAGATATCAAGGTTGTCACACAATTGTCATTGATCTATTCAGATTTACTTGAAAGATATACGCATACCTATACAAATTACAATGTGCTTCACTTTACAGATCGGTCTTTTACCTGTGAGGTTGTTGTTTTGCATAAGCACCAAGCTCTATATGGTAAGATTAATGGAAAATTAAATGTATTACAAATTGTTGATTAGGTTTTAGGAGTGATATTCTTAATAATTGGACCTTACATTTTGTATTCATCCAGTACATATTTAATTACTATAAAAGACAGCTACTATACAGCTTCAGTAATTCCAAAAGCATTATCCTGTTTGGGAGCTGTTTTGATAGCAATTGGAGTTTTGGGCCATTGTGGTATAACCACTGGCTCAAAGATATTTTTGAATGCTGTTTGTATTTCATTTTCTCTAACACATAAATTATAATAATCACGCTCTAGTATATCCTTTTGAGCCTGTCAACCCTAATTTTCCAAATTGTGTTGGGAATGGTAACGATGAAACAATTTCAATCGATTGAAAAGGGACTTGAAAGGATGAATGATGCCTTACGTGCTTCAATTTTGCTATATGATCAATCTGAGGAAATAAAGCACGCAATGGACTACCTACAGGAAAATGTAAGTAAAATTTGCCTTATGTTTTCAGTTGGTTTTATACTGGTACTTAGTTGAAATGTTGTGGAGCTGAGAATAAAGGCGATTGGGGAAACCCTCCTAAAAGCTGCTGTGTAAATAAAAGTAGCAGTTGTGAGTCTTTTCACCCAAATGGTTGCGGAAAGCTATTATTTGAGTACATTCAAGGCAAAATGAAATTGACTCGCGGATTTGCGTTTGGAACAACAATATTTCAGGTTCTTGGAATTATTGCAGCGTACCTCTTTATTATTACATAGGTTAATGTTAATTATACAAATTTAACTTACTCTTCCACTATATATTATAATAAGAACTGTTTCAGTGGATGTATTGCATTTATATGGCATTTTTTCACAGCAAGATTTAGATCAATACATTCACAACATATAGAGATTTATTTCATAGTGATTATTTAATATAAAATCCATTAAATATTAACATTTGTTATAATTATTATATTAATTATTCGATGAAATTCATAGGCTATAAGTAAATAGAATAAAGTTAATGTTATAAATAAGATTCTTTCAGATCATCTTGCATTATGCTATAGTGCTTAAACATTCACATATTTATATATTTGTGCATAATGACTTATTATTAGAAGAACATTAAGGATAAAAAATTTTTGCTTAAGGCAATTAAAGTATTTCTCACAGATTTTGCACAATTTTGATAAAATACATAAATATTTTAATACATTATCACTTATGATTATCGAATGATTTACATCTTCTGATCATTGGTAAACGCTAGGGTTCCGATGCCATACGAATTCGCGCGGATTCTCTTGATTTGTTTTGTATTTCAGCTGTTCGTAAAGTAATTCCAAAGATATCCTCGTGATACCGATTTTCGTCCTGCCAATATATTTATTAATAACTGAAAAGTGTTAATATACGTAACCTACCCTCAGGGTAAGCATAAATGCTTCAGCTTGGTTATCAGTCATTCCTCCATACTGCTGTATTATTGTTTTTAAGGTTTGATAAACATGTTCTGCCATTGTGCAATCTCCGCACACGTAAAAATGACCTTTTTCAATAACAATTATTTTATATATTTCGTCAGCTACTTGTAAAGCTAAATCTTGCACGTAAGTCTACAAAAATGTGATTACTGATTAGTTTGTTACAACTTGGTTTCTAATATTTACTTTTTTAGTGTTTCGTTCACGAGATAGCGCTAAAAATACTTTATCTACAACTTTAAGTTTTAACATCTCCGCCTTTTCTTCTTTGTATAAATCTAACTCTCGCTGACGGCACCCAAAGAATAACCACATTTTTCCAGTTGATTTCTTGGTTCTTTCTTGCTCTGACAGTCTATGCTGCCAAAATCCTCTAAAGGGTGCTATACCCGTTCCAGGTCCCACCAGTATTACCGGTATTGATATATTATTTGGAAGGTAGAAATTGGGAGCACTAAAAGTAACATGAGTAATGACCAATTACAGTCTATATGCCTTTTTACCTCCTCACAAACATGTATATCTTATCGCTAATCGATAAATCTTGAAGGTAATTAGAACATACACCATAATGCACGGGACCATCTCCATCTTAAAAAAAAATGCATTAAATTAATGAACTTGTAAAAAAGAGATTACCTTCACTTCTATACACTACAACAGCGACAGTGGCGTGAATTTGATTATTATACATAAGTGGACTGGAAGATATGGAATAAAAGCGGGGTTGTAAAATAGGAAGCTGAGTAATCAACAAAGGTGCGTACGGTTGCACCGAGGGGAATTCATCCAAAACCTCTAATAGATTTGGAAAGCGCCAATGACGCCAATCTTCATAAGCAGCTGAATCCTGAAATAAAAATGAAAATCTGCCCACGATTACGTGTTACAAACCGTACCGTCGCTAATAAAGTCAGTCTTGTTTGGTCTGCTTCATCTGCAGCAATCGAAGCGAAATGTTGTAACAAATTAGGGGAAGGAGGTGTAGTTATGTCTAAGAATCTTGAAAATAATTGTCTGAGCGAACAATCTGGTAATCTTTCATGAGGAATCCACGATTTTACAAGTCCTATAAATACAACGTTGATGTTTTGTTGTTAAATTTGATGAAGTCGTACCATTCGAAGTGTGAGATTCTTTTAGAATCTGAAGTTCGACAACTTTATCGGGGTTTTCAACACCGGCAAGCCTTTGAATAATTTTGTCTACTAAATCTGGCATATTCGTCGGATAAATTCCAACATGATCGCCAGGATGATAAGCCAGACTGCTCTCTATTTCCAATAAAAGGGTGGCTCGCGTTGACTTGTCCCCGTGAAGGTTTGTGCGTTTTACTAAACGGCCTGCAGATACCTACAAACAAATGGTAAGTAATAAATGATAATTGAAGTGAATGATATAAGGTGGTACTACCTTCTTATTATGACATTTAGATATTGAAACTTCCATAGATTCCTCTTTTGCATCGACAAATCGGACTGTCGCATTCGATAAAGTTTCCGTTTCTAGAGTCAACGCAGCTTCTAGCATAAATTCGTCATCGTCCAAACAAAATGTATCACATGCTACCTACAATATAATGCATGGGCATCGCAAGAGTGTTGAAATAGATCGTACCTTAAACACTTGAGGTGCCCACTTTTTAAAAGCTTGATCTTGACCGCACATTTCATCACCCGATGCCATTTTCATTAGTCTTTCACCACCAAGTTCACCTAACAGATTATCGACGTACTGACCAAAAGCGACAAAGTTAGGATAAGCGCTTGAGCCGAGTGCGAATACTGCAAATCTAAAAATAACAGTCAAATCAAATACAATTTACCCAAGGAAAGTGCTGAAATACCCACCTCACATTACTAAGCGGACCAAAGGAGTCTTCAATCAAAAGATCAGTCACCGAACTTCCTCTTAAAGAATCAAATCGTCTCATCTTTTTCAGATTTTGTATATCACTTTGACTGTTGACTTTTATAAATGACTTAGAGGATGCCAAACTAAAATTGCACAAATAGGTAAACATTGGTCAATCGAGAAACATGTTATACTTGCCCAAACTTATTTTCTCCACTATGCGACGTATTATTTTCATTCATCTTCATGTCGTATAGGTTTTTTGCAAATTCCTGTAAGTTACAATGTTAATAAAAAATCTATTGTAGGTAAAACATAAATGCGAGTCTTAAAAGCATCTGGTGATACTTGAGCTTAATTCTATATAAACACAGATAAAATTATGTTCTTAACGAAAGCTCGTATAAATACGTTCGGGGTTTCCCTGGGAATTATTAAAAGAAATAAAAATAGGGTACTAAACCGATATTCCGTTAAATTACCTAATTATCTTTAAGGGTCTACCTATTTTTCTTTCGCAATACATTCTGACGTGACTTATGAAGTTATTCTTTCCCTAATCAATAATTGTAACCGTCGTAGAATAAAAGTACGTACCTCGCCATTTTCGGGTGGGTCACCATTACCGAAAGTAGATGTAACAACCAAAAGTAATGCTTCATGTTCAATACTTGAAATGTCATAGTCAGACATGGAATAAACTTGAGCGTTAAATGCATGACCGAAGATTTCGCCTAATTTTTTTGCATAACTTTCAGATTTTCCAGTTTCAGTTGCGTATAGGACCGTCGCTTTAATGCGTCGGGACAGTGCCCTACCAAATAATTTTGACGTAAATTTAACCGCTCTGAAAATAAATTCCTCAGTCTCATGGATCACATGTGTTATATATACCTAGCGATTTGTTTGAAGTGGAACTTTCTTCTTGGTTTTAAAGATTTGCTTGGCTCTCTACCTTTTTTCCAAATGTGCGTTTTCCATGCCGCTTCCTAAAAAAAATTGTTGTGTTTGATTATTAAATTGAAAATGTTATGTGTATGTTTAGTATTTGCAAAAAAGTGTAAATTTTGGATTAAAATCAAGGAAGTACTTCTTGATCAAGATACCTACGAAAAGTTATGCAGAATTTTTTTAAATTTAAAATAATGATAAACGAGCATGTTTGAGTAGACGAATGCCCATTACCGCGTTTCCAAAACGTACTTGTAAAGCTTATTGTGGGAAAGCATTTTTCAAAAATCGACCTGTCCTACCTCTCTATTTACAAATGAAAGTCTACCGAGGATCTCGAAAATATTTGGTCACCGCTACAAGGGTTATTTTACATTCAACCGATTTCCCTTTTGGTGTAAGGTCAGTCCCTTCATTATTTCAACATACCATGGTTAAAATTCTTTTGGATATAGAGGGCGTAGTTTTAATTTAGACTAGACAACCTCAGGTTTGCAGTCTTATGCTGAAAGCTAAAAGAAGTTTAACGCCGTCTACAGTCACCTGGAATAAAAGCATGGAAGTCAAAGTTAGATCTGTCAAAATCTGTTTGGGACAAACAGCTCGAATCTGAGTCCGTCTCAAGTTATCAAAGTAAATTTGAAGTGGGAATGGTCAGACTAAGATATAATATTCATAGAATTAAAGTAGTGCCAACACCAGGGTACATTACAACCCGGAAAAGCTTTAATCTTACGAGCGAAGCTAATAATAAGGGGCCTATGTGGTGTTCTCTCTATATGAGGTTAACCGCTTTTGTATCACGATCATTAGGAAGTTAAGCGACGATTGCTAAAAAATCGTGGCCCAATATTAAACGGGCTATAAAGCTCTTAGACTATATCTATAAAAAATCGTTAAACATCGACTTGTCAGATGGGCAGAGACCTTTGAAAAAAGGAATAGTCGTATCAGGTCTAATGAGGTATGCAAAAATGCTCAGTATAAAAGTGAGAAAATTGTCTGTGGGCACTCGACCCTTCAAATCTCAGATTTTATAGGATGCGATGCTTTCAAAAGGTGTCCATTACGTATATACGTTATATTGACCAGAGAGGAAGCAAACTTTCGATGACCCATCTATGGAAAAAAAGAGGAGTGTTCTTTAGGAAAGGACTAATTTGTACACCTTTAACATTACCGCCAGACGCATCATCTATGTTACCATCATGGTGATACAGGAATTACAGCTACTGGCCAAAGTGCATGTATACTGGCCAAATATCAATAAAAACATCGCTTGTGGTGTTGAAAATTGCGCCAAAAATCAAGGCATAGAATGATAAAAACTTACCTCTTCATCTTTAGGGGATATCACCAGAATATGAGAACTGGCAAGTTTTCAAATTGACACCTGGTATTTTGGATTTGAAGGGGTAATTCCTGTTAACTATATCAAGTTTCTTAACAGACTAACGATTCAGAATGAAACTAAGAGACCTCCAGATTTTTCACTCAGAAGAGTGACATTACGCAACAATCCGTACTGAGCGTTACACCGTTCGTCACTCAATGAGCGGCATAGAAGTATCTGCCCTAAACAGTGATATAACATTACATTACGTGTATGACCTAGTCCTGATGGGCATAAACTGCAGGATTGTAAGACAGGAAAGAAAAAAACTCAGATTCGTGTTAAGTAGAAATAATTAAAGGCACAACGAAATCCCTAGGTTTCATACTATAAGCTCACCTGTAAGCCAAATATCCAAAATATGCAAACCCAAGTGTTAAAACAACTTAAAGACATCTAGCGCAGCATCCAAAACAAAAACCGTTGAATGAAACAATTTTCGCTTTGTAAGTACATATTATAAATTCTCTCGATGCATTAGAACGCTAAATTTGGTCAGTTAATTAATGAAAATGAGGCTAGATTGCGTGAGGGACATTTTAATTAGATCATCTCGTGCTCATGCTTCGCATGTTTTGCAAAACCAGTTTTATCATCGAAACAGGCTTCCGTTATCTAATCTTTCTTATTTTTTCGTTTGTGGGGGAGGAAATGTTCCGATAGTTATAAGACGGAATTAAGTAGATATATAAAATGATTACCTAACTTTATGTAAGGGATCAATAAAGAATAAAGATTTTGTCTTTACTGACACCTGATAGTCCTAGAAAATAATGACAAGTAGCTGAAATTACTGAACCGATTTGGGACGGTAACAGCTCAGTGTAGAGATTTAATACACATTCGACTATAGAATGACATAAAAAGTTGCACAGGAAAAGTACAACCAATTCCGAAGTAAATATAATATTAGCAACGTGTTCTAATATAAAATGTGAAATAGGGATAGGGTAATATACGCCGATAAGACAATTATTTTCGAAGAAGATAATTGAAAAATGAAATGGAAATACTGTGCATCAAAGTTGGAAGTAGGTACTCTTATACATAAAAAGTAAAGTAATCTTAGGATTTGTGTTATAGCAAATTGAGAAATAACAAAGGATAATCCAATTTTACGAAGGTGGTCTTTGTAAGATCACAAAACAATAACTGTCAGAGCATTACTTGTAGTCTACATTTTTTTAGTACATAATCTTATACTTCAGATTTTTGGTTATGACGCTAGGTAATAGTGTTGAGTTGTTAATTTTAGCCACTTTCTCGAATACGTTTTATGACCGAATTATACTGTGGGTTAGTGTAAGAGAAAGAATAACGAAAAAATATGTTTTAGTGCAAAATCTCCATGCATCTAATTTGATATTCCTTTTCAGAAAACATAATATTGAATAACCGATAATATGTTGCTATGTGAACAATTTTAATGGAGCGTCCCCTGATTACGTACATTTAGTCACGAGATTTTAAGCACGTAATTTCTTACCTGATACTCATATGACGGTTTGAGATGATACAGAGCCATTTCCTGATGAAAAACTGGAGTTGCAGAACCTGACATTGGTGGTACTATCCAAATCCAATCGGAAGGACAACCATTGCGTAAACGCATTTCATTTTCAAGATGTTTCATGAACGATTCCGAGGCCGTGTGATGATCAACAATTGTCACCCCCTTTAACTGAAAACTGTACAATACGGCTATGTTGCATTCAAGCATCGCCTTATCTTTCCATAAGGACACACTAGTATGGGTATCTAGGCCCATCGCTAATGCTATAGTCTGTAATATTTCTACGTCAATACCCATTTTAAATAAGAAGCTTAAAGTATACCTCTAACATATTAAAGCGGTATGAATCACAGAGATTTCGACATCCAATTTCAGTACTCATGTACCACCCGTTAAATGCTGCACCAGTAAATTGTAGGCCACCGCAGTCAAACATCATATTTGAAACTGCCGGTAGAGAGTACCATTTTAACCCAAGCTCTTCAAACCAATTAAATCTGTAATTGTTATAAATTTCTTATGTTACTGTGGTTAAACTATGCGTCACTTTTATGCGAAAAGTTGTTTGAATCTTCAGATTAAAGACATTCGATTTACATCAGGAGCATTTAACATGCATTCTACCGCCAATAAGTACATATATAGACGTTATATGTTACAAGTATATTTTTATTTGAATTTATAATTTGTAATATGAAGCGTTCTACTTACGTAGGATGCTTTAAAGGTACTTCTAATATTAGTTCGCTAGGGATATCGAAATAATCAGGATCATGTCCGTTGGCTGACAATACTATTGGGAGAATATCAAATTTGGTACCGTTTCCTCGCCATCCCAATTTTATACAGACATCGGTAAACTCGACGTTTTGCGGGTCTCCAACAATAGTCCCGTCAACTTGTTTGTAACCAGCGTAGGTAATTAATTGAGGGTTCCATATTCTGTAATCGTGCTTTCCATCCGTACGTTGAGGAAAGACAGTGATAGCTGATCTGAAATAGTTTTATTAATTACATTTGAATCGTTCTTGTTATAATTACTTTATAAAGGGTTTGGAACTGAAAGTTTCACAAGGGTAAGTGTCTTTAGTTATACAGTTCAAGTCTTTATTAGTTAAGGTTACGAAAAGTTTACACCGGAAATTGGTAGCGATTTTGAGACTGTCATTTTTAAATTGATCTTTCACATCTGATGATAACTGTAAATATGGAAGATTTTTGTTGAATAAAAAAAATACAAAATTGTATCAAACAATGACCATCACGGTTCCGTTCTGATAAACCATCTCGAGTTAATATTTGAGATGCGTTCGTTCATTAAAATTTGTTACCTACTCGTAAAATATTTATTTATTCACATTAATTTCACTCATAAGCTTCCTTTTTCTCGTCCTGCATATAGGCAAACTGTTTCAGATTACGATGCTTTTGTTTTATATCGTCAATACAACTGTTTAACCAAGGTTACATAGATCAATTATACTACAATGACGTATTAAATAAAATAGTTTTACCGTAATAACTCAAAAAAATAATAGTGTGTAGTGTCGTTGTAATCAGAAAACAATTTCTGAATTTCCCTTGAAATAATATACCTACTTACAGTTATATGTATATTAATTTTTCATCAGCTCTATGTATAACATTTCAAAAAAATGCCTTGAGCACATTTTGAGAAAATCGATTATGAATTTTTGACCAATTTTGGACACCAATAAATTGGCCTCGTTAAAGTTTTGTTCATTATCAATTATAACTAAAAGTTTTGGTGATCTTTTGGCTATAATTTCCTATTTTCAAATTTTAATTAAGTTAAACCGACTGAGTCCACTATTATTTATCATATGAATGGACGAGGTAGTAAAAAATGCAGAATACAAACTACGAAAGTGCAAGTGGGATACCGGTAGCCGTGAGTGAGTGTCTCTTTGGGGACGATATAATGCTATGTGCAAGCAGCGAAGACAAGCTTCAGCGGAATATAGAAATGTGGGTAACCGAGTTGGAAAACCACAACCAACATCTCATTTCAAAATTAAACTCTATTTTATATATATTTAGAAATTTAAGAACAATTTTAACCAAAAACCAATTATTAGTTGTGTACCACGCTCAAGTGGTGTCACGCATCAGGTATGGCATCTGTTTCTGGGGTTGGTCAACTCTAGCGCCAAATGTATTTATCACACAAAAAAGAATCTTGAGGTGCATCGATTCTGTACCTAGTACATATAGTTGTGTGGGAATTTTTCAAAAGTACAAGCTACTAACACTCCCAAGTATGTACATCTTTGAACTGTGTATGTACGCTTTTAACAACAAAAGCACGTTTGTTACAAATAAAGAGGTACATAACATAAATACCAGAAATCGTGATAACTTTCATATCCCCTTTGCTAAATATAAAATTGCATATAGGTCACCTGCAAGTACTGCGCAAAAAGCCTACAATACACTACCCATTAAACTAAAAACTATAATAAATGTACGGCAATTTAAATCTGCACTGCATAAATATCTTGTGGAGAAATGCCTCTATAAAGTATCCGACTGTCTATGATTCGTAGTTCTTATTATTGTATTTGACTATGTACTAATTGTGATTATTTTTTAATGTATGTTTGTAATTAATGTAGAATAGGGACGATTTCCATACAACATTGTTTGTCTTTTAAAAGGAAATAAAATTATTATTATTAATTATTATTATTATTATTATTATTATTAACTGCGAAAAAACAAAAATCATGGTATTATCACGAAAGACTACTAACATTCGAATTTTTTTTTTTTTTGATATTATTTCCATTTATTATATTATTTATAATATGGTATACATATTCTGGAAATTACTGCCCACTTTGGGCATAAAATGCCAGTGGTGTGGGCAGGAGTGGTCAGTACTTATTATAGTTGAAGTTGAAAATACAAAAATTACATAGTACTCTTAATTGAACTCAGTTCAACCTAATTAAACCTAGTTAAACGCTAAATCAAAATCAAAATTATAAGTAAAACAAATATATATATATAAATGTGTAAATGTGTGTAAATATATGTATATAAAACAAAATATAAGAATATAACATATAACATATAAAAATGAAAGAAAATTTAAAAAAGATTAAAATATTAATAGTTAATGCTGGAAAGTGTCTTTTTTAACAAGGATTTCCAATTGTTGTAAGTTGCCTCTAAGATATTATTTTTTATCGTGTCAGGCAAGCTGTTAAAAAATGTACCTCCAGAAGCATTGGGCGGTAGAGGTGTTTACCCTTACTGTCTTGATATTAACGCTAGAATTATATCTAGTCCTGGGACCTTCGTTTCTGCCCAAATCCTGACTAGTACCAGTTAGATCAAACTGGTGTATTTGTTTTTTTAACATTAATAAAACATTGTATTTGTACAGTTTGTCGAATGTTAATAATTCTAGGCAGTTATATAAACGTGCAGGAGAGTCAAATTTGCTTTTCTTGCAGATGATTTTTAAAATGGTGTTTTGTGCAGACCTGATGGGGTTTAATGAAGATTGAAAGGTCTGCACCATAGCAAAATATATTATCCTCAAGATTTTAACGCTTACCGTTTTTCTCAAAAATAAAAAAGCTTGAAACATTTGTCTAATTTTTATTGTTACGTTTTTGATTTGATGTTCCCATTTAAGCCTGTCATCAAGAATTACCCCTAGATATCGCAACTGATGGACTCTTTCTAAAGCCGTGCAAGCACAAGTAGCAAGTGGACACATTTCTTCGTGAATGATTATTTTTGACTCCGTGGGCATATTTTTTTTTGTTAAAGAGAAAGTCATGTATTTCGATTTTTCTAAATTTAAAGTTAGGCAATTACTTTTCATCCATTTTGAAACAACTGCAATTCCCGAACCCGCCATTTCGTGGACTTTGCCCCAATTCTCATCCTCAAAAAACAACACCGAATCATCCGCATATGAAATTATTCTTCCTCCCCCCAATTGCAACTTACAGAATTCGGCCGTGTAGACCGAAAATAAAACTGGTCCGAGAACCGTACCTTGCGGGATAGAAAATTCCGTGGTTGTAGTGTGGCTCAAGCAGGATCCTACTTTACACATTTGTTCCCTCTTATCTAAATAACTCCTAAACCAATCTAGAACTGTGCCATTGATTCCTGATCGCTTCAAAACCTCAACTAAACCAGAATGTGGAACAGAGTCGAACGCCTTAGCGAGATCGAGAAAAATAGCAATAGCTTTCTTAGACGAGTCCAGAGATAAGTATAAATTACTGGCAAGTTGCTCTAAGGCATCCTGAGTACTTATACCTTTTTTAAAACCAAATTGATTATTTGGGATAATATGTTCAAATTCTAAGTAATCATTGAGTTGAAGCTTTACTATTTTTTCTAAAATTTTACTAATATTAGATAACATTGAAATCGGTCTGTAATTTGACAGCTCCTTGGTGCTTCCTTTCTTAAATAAAGGGACTATTACTGCTTTTTTTAAACAGTTTTGGAATTTGCCGGATTTAAAACTAAGGTTGGCTAGATAAGCAAGAGGGTGCGATAGCACATCATTATATTTTTTTAGTACCTTTACTTATTAAAACCAAATCCGTTCAACAAGAACAAAACCTTAAGTACCTAGGAAGAACGTTCAATGAACTCGGAACTATAGAGACAGAGAAACGCTAGAATCAATAACACTGCGGGGTTATATCACGCGTTAAGAGCTAAATTCGTTAACAAAAGGGAGATTAGTAAGATAACTAAACTCACAGTGTACAGAACCATCTACCTGCCAACACTTTTGTACGGTAGTGAATCATGGGTATTGTGACTGAAACACAAAAAAGTTTGTGGAGACAATGGGAATGAAATACCTAAGGAGAATAGAGCATCTGACACTAAGAGACAGAGTAAGAAACGACACTATCAGAGACAATTTAAGTCACCTCGGCTAATGAAACCATAGAACAAAATCAGTTAAGTCTGAATAGAATGGATGGTGAGAGGCAAGTGAAACGAATCTGGAGGGCAAGGGCTCACGGTGCAAGACCAAGGAGTAGACCTCCTAGAACATGGAACGGTGACGGTAGCTGTACGGAGAAGAGGTTCTACTTGGGGGGACGCGGTAACGAAGTCCCAGGACCGCCAGGCGTGGAAAACCTAACCTTAATAGGTATAAGAGGTTTCGACTAAGTAAGTAAGTAAACATTCTTGAACTAGAGCCTAAGAAGTAAAAACTGGGAATTGCTGTATTGGCCGGATATTTGAATTTAGCAACAAACGAAATACGGAGTTTTACTTATCTTATAACCATGTCTACTAACTTTTCACCAAGGGAAATTAATTTGGGTTAAAATATGAATTTTTACGTTCAAAATACGCCCTTAGTTTGGACCGATTTTGATAAGAAGCTTGTTTTACCGATGAAGTTTTTTACAGGCCTTAGTTTTAAATTTCATCAAAATCGCCCTAGTAGTTTAGGCCCCACGGCCGTCACGCACTCACCCACGTACCCACAGACAAACGTTTTTCAAAAATAGTGGTCTTTGACCCACAGGGGCTCAAAACGTCGAGATTCATCCAAATCTAGGGTTCGATTTTTTTTCTATAGCAATACTTTTCTTCATATACACGTGCGTATATGTACGGGAAAGTAAAAAGTACCTTTTCAGTTTTCTGACCCATTTTTTAAGAACCCATTTCCTCATTACACAATTTTCCACAATTCCTATACATACCGAAAATGAAAAAAAGACCCAATTATATTATGTCTTTTGGTCATTTTTTGCGAATCTTAACTTTTTTGAGAAAAAAAATGATATTCCGTGTGAAAATTAATATCCCTTTAGTGAACAAAACTTACCTGTCGAAATGTTTAAAATTTAACAAATCAAAAATTAGAAACATCCTCTAAAATGAATGAATTTATCTGTTTGACTCACAGCCATCGGGTGATTTACACCTGACATTTTCGTTAACATGTGAAAGTAAGCGGTTTAAATAAATAAATTTGATAAACGCGCAACCCGTTCTATAACTATCGGAAGTTGTTCCATTCAGTACATTAACGTCGTTTGTAGTGTGAGGAAAGTAAAATTAAATCAATTTTGAAATTTTCGCTTTTAAAAATCTGTGCATCAGTTATTTAACAGTGAACGTTTTTTAATGAAAGTGATGGGTTGCAATGGATTGGATCAAACTGGACAAAAGGGGATCACGACGTCACTAAGGTAAGTTAGGGATACCAACATCTTTCGAATTTTCCTAAGTTGTGCCTTTTCTTGCATTGCAGATGGTGACGCAAGGTGAGTCATTTTTTATTAATACCGCACTATTTTTTGAATTGATTGTTAAAGTTGGGTTCATGTAGATTGTAGACGAACCCAAAATGTAAAGGTGTGGACCATATGCGCCCGTTTTTATTTGGTTACACTTCGAACAATTAATTCTGTAGTAATTTTTGCAAATCCGAAAGGAGACTGGAAAATTAAGGTGAAAACAGAGAAATGTTATACCTAGGGTGAAAACGGTTGATCCGTTTTAAAAAAAGTCGAATTTTCTAGGAATTTTGCTTTTTTATTTGAATTAGTGAAATTTCAATATGAATGAAATTTGTCTTTGAGAAAGTGTTTTAACTAAACATCGAAAATCGTTTACAAGAGCCTTCATTTAACAATTTTAACATTACTTTTTCATGGTATGTCGTTATTACAGCTTTCGTGTACATTTTCTACTTAACTCTCCCAATCAATTTTTTGAAACAGAATGTTTATTTGTATAACTACTAAATTGTTGGTTTTCAAAATTGCTATACCTAACGCTCGGGAATCAGTTGAGCTAAAATTGAAAACAAAAGCTCTTATCAATTGATTCCAAAGAGAACAAACGAATTTTCGTGAACTAGAAAAGCTTATTTCTTTAAACATTTTTAGATTAGTCTTCTTTTTTTTTTTTCTTTCAGATTTCGTGCACTTTTTTTTGAATTTTTCTAGTAGTAAAGTTAATGATTTCTAAATTTCTCTTTATTGAGGCTTTCGTTGATATTCATTTATTATTATATTTGGGAGTAGAAGGCTCCAAGTAAATTGGATGAGACGTTTACATATACTTTTTTCCAGAACTGCATAGAAATTTCTAAATATTCCAGAAAGCACAACCACAATACCAACATTTAAAGAATTGCAGCAAATTTAAACCGTTCTCTTTTATACTTATACAAATAAATTTAAATGATCACTGAATTGGAACAAATCTTTCCTGTGGTTAACAATTAAAAGCTTCTCGTAAAATATTTACTTATTCACATTAATTTCACTCATAAGCTTCTTTTTTCTCTTACAGGACACCCTGTATATAGGCAAAATGTTTGAGATTACGATGCTTTTGTAGCCAAACAAAACTTATTTGAAACGATTTTCGTTATTTTGTTGTATATTCATTGAATAATATTCAATGGTATATTGTTAATAGAACCGTTTAACCATAAATTATAGGTAGATACGTACTACAATGACTCAAAAAATAAATATAAGTGTGTAGGTAGTGCCGTTGTAATCAGGAAACTATTTCTGATTTTCTCCTGAAATAATGTACAGGGTATGTCATAAATATGTGTAATAGACAAGCGTTCCGAAACAAACTCGGAAAAATTTACCGAGACTCACTGAACTGTTCGCTTGCTTCAACCCCGAAATGCTCTTACACTTAATTACGGGGGGAGGGAGGGGTGTTAAGGATTCAGAATTATGGTAAAAGTGAACAGGTGAAAAGTTTTGTCCGTACCATCCTAAGTTCACAATGTTCTTCATCTTTTTCCGTTCCCTTAATGCTATTGCTCTTGCGCTGTGATGAATTGGAGCACGATATTGCTTGTTCTGAGGTATCCTACTATTAAATATGAGGGCCTGACAAAAGACAAAGTCTAACAACACTAAAAGAAGCTGGTAACATGCCGGTTGTTCGAATACTAGTTTGCATCCTTGCATTATTGCAAATTTAACTTTATCTTGTTTTTTGTGTAGGTTCCTTACACATTTTGATTTAGCACTTATCCACGTGTGTACTACCTTGTTGAATGTAAATACATACTAACATTCTAGCCCTGGAAAAGGAATTTAGAAAGGACTGAAAATGCGACTTGGCGGATTTCCTCGATATTCAACTACAACGCTAGATCTCGGCTCCAGCGAACAGGGACTTACGACAAGGATGCTGATACTTAACCATTCGTCAGGTTTACATTTGTTTATGGTGTAAATAATTAAGGAGTAATTTTGAAAAAAATTTTAGCTTTAATGGCTATTTTCAAATATTTCCTCTTAGATTTGAATTTTGTAATAATTGTAGTGTGAAATTAGCGTTGGTCCTAGGTGGAACACTACACCTTCGAATATGGAAAGCATCCTCGTACTTCATTCATATCACAGTGAAGGAATGAAACTCGGCATTATTTTTTACTACTACCGTTGAGTGAAAAGTTATACTACTACCAAAGAGAATATAATATACTCTTTGCTACTACTATGAGAGAACATTCCGTTAGGACACGAAATCCTGACACCCTTCTTGAATAAAAATACGATCTAATAGTATTTCATTATTAGGATTGGTGTTTCAGAACCTTTTGTCGAACTTTCGAGGTAAGATATTGCAGCAAAGTTTGTGTATGACAAATGCAACAATAATTTCTTAGTCTAGGATTAAAATAGTTTCAACAAAAACGTAAAGCAAAGCAGCTGGATAAAATATCCATTTGAGACACTTGCCAAAAGTCGTAACTATAAAATTCTGTTTCGTACAGTCGGAGAAGCTTCAACAACAGTAAAAAGTTCAGTATTGTAAAGTATGTATCGCTTATATAAAATTGCAGCTGTCCAATAATAATAAACTTCTTAAGACCTGGATGAGCCAATACGGAGAGAAACTTATATACTTACACCCTTTAAACCCAAATGAACATTTTCAATCGATAACTCAAAAGAGAATTGATGTATTTCATTTCAGTAGGTAGGTATATAAAAGTGGTTTTAATTAAAAAGTGTACCTAATACTCGAAGGTTAATTAATTTCTTCAGCTTTTTGCTGCACCTAATTAATACAAAGTAAAACGAACAGCTGTGTCAGAAAATAAATTTAAAAAAGTAATGCTACCGGATTATCTCTAAAAGCGGGATTGGATTTACGAATAAAGTCTACATTTTGATATTCTTTGCACCTTATGTATTTAAATCTCTTCTCGTACAAATATAAAATTTTAACTTTTAACACTGTAAGTAGGATATTTTGATAGTTTAACGTTTTCATATATGTATTCAATTTAGACGCGCGCTTTTTACGTGTATAGGATGTACGGATTCAAATGGCTTAGATTCGTCATATGAATAGTTATGTGTGTAGAGACATAAGAAGATCTATGTTTGGGTTGAACGGTGTCTTCTTAATCTAGTTCCTTTCTCTCAAAAGCGGTTGAATATCCTTTAATTTTAAACGTCTTGTTTACAAATTATTCACCTGGGTTTATCTGGTGATGTTCTCTAATTAGTAGTAGTAATTTTAAATGCAGCAACTAACTACGTATTTTGACTATCATTCATTCGTGAGAGTTATACCGCAAGAATATATTAAATAAGTACATTACAAAGAGATACATTAGCATATTAATGAACACCGTCAGAATGTATTATTCAAAATTGTAACTTTTGAAGATATCGGACTTAATGATGTTATTTATACATATTATATTTAATCAACGATTCTTAAACTTACCGAATGTTTCCTTTATTTGTTGCGTATTTGATATGGTTACATAATGCTTCGAACATGCCACTCGTTGTTGTCACATAACGGCAATCAAATACCTAAAACAAAAATTGAGTTAAGGAGATGTTTGTAAATAGTTCTAAAAATTATGTGGCGGTATTGTTGAAATTCAATAGTTTTTCGTTTCGCTCAATACTTAGGTACGTAAAGGTAACTTAATAGAAATGAGAGAAAGGGTAGCATTCGTTGCAACTTTTATTTTAATGAAATGACCTAAAATAACAAAAAAGCTCTTACAAATTCCCTAGAGACAAGCTTCAACTACAAACAAAGACCGTATACTTGCTGATGCTGATCAGCTTTCACGAGCAGAACGAAATTGAAAACTGTAAAAATAGTAAACTGAAATTCTACTGGGAGTTAGCTCAAAATATGAAACAAAACAGGCTTTGTGGTTGGCTTGTAGAGACAAACCGCAACTGTTTTCATCCAGCCAAGGATGTCATCCGTGAAATACATTTTGAAGGCGATGAAGAGGTGATTCAAGAAGTGAAAACCTGACTCCGTAAGCAAAGCAAGGATTGGTTCCGACAGAGAATACACATATGTGAATTTAATTTTTGTCAAATAAACATTTTTGTTTGCTATATTATAACGTGTGCGGCAGTGAATCGGGTGATTTTGCAACAGCTCTTGTTTTGGTTTGGCTGGAGTGGGGAGAACGACGCTACCACCATATTGTGGAAAACTTTAAAGCATTTTAGTTACAATGGAGCAGTGGACAAGTTACGAACCCAGGTCTTTATGGCATGGGCTGATGAAACAGCATTATTACGATGAATCTCGAACTCTCTTCGAAATTCACGCTGAGCAATCACATAACTGTCCCCGTTTTTATAAAATGCTTTTACGGCGTAAGCACGCTGTGCTCCTGTCCACTGCTCCATTGTAACTAAAATGCTTTAAAGTTTTCCACAAGATGGTGGTAGCATCGTTTTCTTCACTCCAGCCAAACCAAAACAAGAGCTGTTGCAAAATCACCTGATTCACTGCCGCACCCGTTATATTGGTATTGTTATGCTCCATTCATACCTTCCTAATTCGTTGGAATTATCTTTTTTATTCCACTATGCTATAAACAAAGTTATACTCAAACAAATTTTTTTAAAATATAAAATTGAATGTAACTTAATTGCTAAACATATTACTAAAATTGTAAACTTGCCTCAATCATTAGCTATAATAATTGGAAAACGTATGTCAGATATTGATAATAAAGTAACAATCATTTTAGTCAGTTTGTCAGAAAATTATGATTCCTTTGTTTACTGAATGGAGAATGTAGAGCAAACTGTTGGCTTTTAAGATGGGTAAAACAGTGAGGAAGAAAGGTCATGCCAAGGCTGATTACAAATATTCAAACACCCAAGAATGGTTATGCTTATGGACTTATGACATAAGTGTTAATGAACGTAATATAAAAGTTTCGATCGTAATTCATTATTGGTGAATATTGTGACTCGAAATGAAGGTTGAGGATTTGAATCCAAGGCGAGGTGTAAATTTCCCCCTAATAAATTATTAGTTTCGATACAGAGGCCATAATCAGTGTAAAACTGTAGTGAGATTAAAAAGTTAACAAGTTACATACCTAATTATAACAAATGGCATGGCGATAAAGCTAAAATTATTTGAGATTACACAGCAGAAACACTACAATTCAAGCCTGATGATGGAATATATAAAAAAAATACGTAGAAAGGAGTTACCAAAATTCAATTTTTTCATACATGTATAAATTGCTCGTAAGAATGTAAGTTTTATTTTAATGGTCGGAATTTTGTAAACTGAAGTACATAATACAAATAAATGACTGTATCTGCGGAGATCCTTGGTACCTTTTTTCAGAATGTAAAAACGGAAACAGATGCTCGTTTATACCATTTTATAAATTTTTGTTTCCAGTTTGAATAAACGACTTTTCGGTTTATTTATTATTGTTCGTTTGTGATTGTTAAAATGGAAAATTATTTTAGTTTCAAATAAGCGGGTAGATATGAGTTGATGGTGGAGTTCCAGCATTTTTGTTTAGTTATTACTGTATAGTTATTATTGTTTCTCAGAACAGAATATTAATTCCAGTTATGGTAAGAGTGTAAATTCTACTATTGAAATTCGTATGATGTAAATTGAAACTATCAAATGCATCCCACAATTTCTCATCAGTTAACCTACCCTTTCTCCTCTTCTACCGACCACTGAACTTCTTAATGACGTGAAAACGTTAAATCACTCGAATTGTTTAGTTGCGTATGTTAATATTAGCTATAAAAGTATGTTTTATAAAAAACAAAGGTGCGATCTCGCAGTAGGTACGTGCGATGGAAACGTTTCAACGAAGTTAGCAAGCCTGTCGAGTTTGATTTGAAAATGTAATGTAATATAATTGAGAGAGTGTAAAAGGACATGTACAACAAATCTTATCGAATTTTCTGTATTTCCACAGCAGTTCGTAAATTTCATCAACACTAATTCAATTTATCTAGATGTGTGTTAATCCAAAAACAAAATGATACCTCTCGCGATAAATATTTTCTGTATAAATAAAATTGGTTTACATCTTGAAAATTAATCGAAAACGAGACAATTTGACAATATGTGGGCAATTTTCAATAAAAATTTAAAGGTAGGGGTTTTCCACATGATTGAATCATATTTATAAACTGATTTACATACGTGTATGTGTGTGTGCGTAGAAAATTGGAATGGTTTTGGAGCTTTGTAAAACGTTATCTGTGAGCTTTTTGAACTTCTCGCAATGATAAATTGTATACCTATTTGTTAGTTTGCTGAAAAGATTTTCAAGTGACAATTTTTGAAATAAGTTTCTAGCTTAACCGAAATATTAAATTGTATTTCCTACAGAGTGGATTTCTTCCATACGAATTGTAAAGCTTCGTATAGGAACGTATGCATCAGTTTGTTTTATACAAGAGGTAAAATTATAAATAATCTTCTTCTGGGAGCAGTGTAAATGTGTAAGAGCATAACTACCTTTATTTATTAATAATCGTAATTAAGTTTATTTCAACGTACATGTTATAGAAGGGTCAAAACTTTGAAGTTACTTTGGAAATGAGAATGTTCACATTTCGCTACCTGTATAATTATTTCAGTTTCTCATAATTTTAAATATGAATATAAAACTGGAACTTCATTTTAGCCGGTGTTTACTTATCCACTTCGCTTTTGAGAGAATATTAAGAAAATCGTTTAAATGTTTTCCTATTTAAAGGAGCTTTACTTTTTGTGTACCTACACTTAAAATGTTGAGGTATTACTGAAGATCTTTAAAGTTAACGTTGACGTTTTCTACGTCTCTTAAAACTACGTCTCTCTCAAAATTTTACTGTTATTTAAGTTTACGTGAATAAATATCAGTTATATTTTACCACGGAAATTTATTTTGTGTGCTTTGTCTTCTTTAGAAAAATATAAGGACGCTAACGTACGTTTTAGATAACCTTACCCTAATCGGTGGGATTACGAAATAGTGGAGTTTTATCTTTTGTTAAGCCTTGTCATCCTACTAATCGAAGATGAACTAATCACTTGACATTTTCTACCTTCATAAAGGATACCATATCAGGCTGTCCCTAAGCTTTTGTTAATTACTAATTAGTTATCTGCGAATATAAGAAGTTTAAACGTTTGCAAGCAAAAAGGTATAATATTAAGTTTGTTTGGATAACAAAACGCGGAAGTTTAGCAGTGCGATTAAATTTTTCAAGAATTTTGGATTTTATTTTTTGTAAGTGAGTATAAGCTTTGATTCTGTTCCAATTCCGACGTACAACGTCATATCCTGCATCGTTATACTGCTACAGGCAGAGGGAAGATTGAATTAGAGGTGTGCGTCATTTTTTGAAAATTGCAGATTTATATTTCATTCTATCTGGTTTCCTATCTTATTTCAAATTATCTGTATCTTTGATTACTCTCGTAACGTTACGATTGTATAGTAACTTGTTACTAACATGGCAATTAAGCATAAATAGGTTTCTATGACGTACTTTAAAATTAAAATAATGAACCTTTTATTTTAAGTTTCTACTATTATTTAATTTACGTATTACAAAGACAGTTTCTTCTGATTATGATTGTTATAATGGTAACACAAACGTTATACCTATAATTAACACTATCAATTTTTATAAGAGGATAATTTAAGATCTTTGCGAAGTGACTCAGATATGTCCACTTATGGCCAGTTGCACCGTACAAATTAAGGCATGCTTAGTTAAGTACAGCTTAAATGCCATAGCAATCATGGCATTTAAGTTCTGTTTAACTTTAAGCATTACTTAATTTTTACGGTGCAATTGGCCATTAAACATTTATTCGCTAAGTTGTTTTATTTATTTATATGTATAATAATTTTCCGTTATTATTATATTTTCGGCAAATCACGTGCACCGTTTTTATTTTTATACATTGCTGACCAAATTATAGTATAGTTAAACTTTAGTTACCATTGAGGAAAGGATGCGCGCGGGATATTTCGACGGTATGAAAGGGAATTAACGAAATTCATTAGTAGCGTAAGACATCTAAATTAACCCTTAAGTGTCATATCGTCGTTTTAAGAGTTAAGACACCCTAATAAACGATAATTAATTAAAAAAAGTTCGGGTAATTGATTTATTAGTTTTAAGTATTTATTGACTGTTAAATTATACAAGCATTTAACTCACTTTGACATTGTATTGTTTTATTTATGCATGTAGGTACCTCACACTTAGTTTGACCGTTTATTGTTTAAAAATGTTTCATTTTGAACTGAATCAAATTTTACCCATTAATGAGTTTGGAGAGAGTAGCTTCTCATAAGTGCAAATAACTAAATTAGTGTGTAGTAATAATAAAAAAACACGCTACATTGTCATAAGCACTCTTATGCATTAATCCAATCTATCCAGTAGTTTCTTCTTAAAAAATATATTATTTTAAGGTTCGGATAGTGAGTGAATTTAAAGAATATGCCAAAAGTCAGATCCATAATGATACGGTAGAAACATTTGGCGACGAGCCACTTACTCATAAGTGAATTTGAACGTAACCGTAGGAACATAGAAACGACCTTCGCTCTGAACGCCTAAAAAACGCCCATTACTCCAGAAATCGTAGAAAAAATTATATGGATCGATTGAAAGTTAAGAAATTAGCTAACAAAATGGCCTTTTCAACAATTTTGCATACTTAATGAATTAGTTATGAACGCCATATGAGGGCCGCGTTTACTTATTTTTTCATTCTTACTCGTTTTTCCAAAGTAAGTAAACCCTCTTAAGAAATTTTCCTTCTTACGCGTTTTTCCAATTTCTCAAGAGAGTGTTGATAGTTTTAAGAGAATGATTTTGTGTGAATATTAATTACTACAATTAAGGCAAGATGGGTCTAACTAAACATCAATGAAAACAGTGGGAACCCCAGGAAGCTACACATTTAAGGACAAAAATCAACATAAATTAGCTGTTAAAGTTATAGCATACTGTCATCATGTGGGACATTGTTAAATGGATTATCCAAAGGTGGAACTATTTTATCACCAAAAAATGCTGTGCCAAATTCCGTAATAAGTTGGTCGGAACAATTTGAGCACAAACACCTTGTTTAAAAAAATTCACTCCCTTCCCCCCAATCCCTCACACACACTATCAAGAGGTGGAAATTACCATTGGCGGAAAGCGTTTTTCGATAAACCATTTCCGAGCGGACATAATAGAATGGTATTGTAGTACCATGAAATAAACACAATTTAGTTACACGATCTTAAAATGAATTGGTTATAGGCTTTCTTCAATTTAGTTAATAAATTAAACCGATTAAGTATTTTAATTTTTTATATTTTATACAAATTGATTTTAATACTATTTTTCGTGCTATTCAAAAAATAAACGATTAATTCATATTTTGTTTAGTGCTAATGAATATCTTTTTAAAGAGCTTTCCAGTGATGTATTACACATGGTGTAGTGCAATTTAAACAAGTATCAAAAGGCGCCAATTCTCATAGAATTCTAATTTCAACCAACTTCAAATCTGTACCTAATTATGGCATTTACTACATACAATATATATAATACTCCCCCCCCCCCCCCCCCAGACACAAGCACACCGGATTCTGTACAAATGAGCCATTGTTTTTCTTTGCACCCTTAAGGGAGATGGGAGCGGAAAGGGTGATGGACAATTTGTAAATCACGAAAAAATGTTGGAGGAAAAAACAGTAAAAAAAGATCGTTTTTCTCCCCCTTTCCACCTCCAAAAAAGGGGTTGCAGTTGGGGGTAAAATTTGCAATTTGAGAATAGTTTTTTATGGAGAATCCAAAAGTGCAATCAAAAATAGGCGTTCCCATTTAAGTTTTCAAAACTCACCCCCGCTCCACCCCACAGGGGGTGAGGGTGATGTTTACGTATCATGACTCAATAGGTTTCAAAAAATAAAGGAAACGTGTTTTTCCTTTTTGTAATTGGATGTGTCGTTCTCTAGATATTCAAGGGTGTATATTTTCACTTTAATGGCGTCCCGACGGCGAAGAGGTGATCCGATCAAAAAATTTACCAGAGATTTGGAATCAGTAAAGAATTTCCTATAAGATGACACCACTTCCAACTTTGTAAACCCTATAACATCGACCAACGCACAGACACAGATCCGAACGAATTTAGTAACCAACTTTTTGAAGTTGGTTGAAAAATATTTGTGGGAGCGGCTGGAGCCTAAGGAGTGAGTTGCGGAAGATTACTCATATTGGTTCCTCCTCAATGTTCTAGAAACGTTTTCGGGAAATTTTACTTACCCGTACAGTTTCGAAAATATGACGAGGTCTGGCAGGGTTTCAAATTTACACCTGGTATATGACATTTCAGGAATTTTGAATCACAGAAAAGAAGACAGAGAGAGCACTTTTCTTTGTACCCAATTTCTTCCTTGAAAAATAGAAATAATCAATCTTTGGTTAATGAAATTTAAATTATTAAGCGGGTTTTTTCTTCATAAGTATTTGTGTTAACGCATTTTTCTTAACTTTATTTTTGCATCTTTAATAGTAGTATTTTTCTATTCATTATCCTAACATTATTTTTAGTTGCGCTTTCATTTTTGAATTTGAATTTTTCACGGTATATTTATCGGAAGTTTTGATTTCGTCCATTTTGCGTCGTTGAAACTTTGGGATATACGGAAACTTATTATGTACTAATTATGGGCGCAGTAGGCTCCTTTTGGGTTGAATAACGTTGGGTTGAATCTAGTGAATATTATAAGTCCACTTCAATTGTGATTTTTGCTTATTCAGTTACCTACCACTAAAATTATATCCGATATACTTACGTCAAATATATTTTATGAGTTATTACGAAAATATGAGAGCTTAGGTACCTTTTAAAACATTTAAGAGATTGTAGCATGAGCATCTGCACCCTTTACCATAAGCTAAACCGTACAAACGCGGTTATTTCGTGGGTTGCAATGAGATTATTCACTTTGCTCTGGTGCAACGCGGCGAATAAGTACTATGAGCAACTAACTAGACTTGATATGGCAATGTACAAGAAACGTCTTCCTTTGGTATGGTTCTCCATATATCAGTGTTAGACGCTGCGAAAACTGCAGAGCCTGCGGTGGAAATTCTCCACCACCTACCACGTGGCACCATCAGATCTTCATCTATTCTGGTCCTTGAAAAATAGCTCAAATGCTAGAAATTACGTTAGAGGAAGTCAAAACCAACTCACGATTTTTCCAAGGGGAAACAATTCTTTTGATTAAAATTGAATCCACAAGCTGGAAAACTATAATTTCAGAACTGAATGGTAACTATACATATAACCAATTTATAAGGAAAGCATTTCTTCCTCCTTGTTTTGTTTTGTGTGAACTGAGTCTGCTTTTTATACAGCTTGTTTTAAAAATTAAAAAAGTGCTATTGTTTGCGGTTTTGAACCACTTCGCGGAGAATTACCTTAAAGAGTTGAAACTTTTCGTAGTAGATTAACTTATACTTTGCTCATTGCCTTAACAGACAAGGTTTTAATTAGGGGACAGTGATGTCCAAAACCTTTATTTATATACCAGTTTTTTTTATTCAACAGTTGTGAAAGTATCATTCAGCCCTTGGAGGAACTTAAAAACTCACATAATAATTGAGCTTTCATTCAGATGTTTCTTTCCCCAAGGTATTGCATACTCAAAATTCGATATGGAATAAAATCATCAACACATTCGGTCTATAAAACGTAGGAAATGTGAATGAATTGAAAAATTCAAGCAAAAAACTTATGTAATTATTGCAAATATAAAAATCACGTAAAAAATTGGAATAACATTAGTAAGCTTCTCTCTTAAACCGGCACTAATTATACACGTTATTGGAATCTGTCATCACTAAAAAACATTGAACAAGTCAAAGTCGCGAACGTGACGCATTAAAATTTGACGTGGATTGCAAGTAGATTAATTTTATTGAAGCAGAATTCTATCGGGTGTCATGGTCAGTTTTGATATCAAATTTATTTTATTGCACTTCCCGACAATTTTTAATTAAAAATTTTGTGAAGGTTACAAGGATAAGTTAATTAGCATAAGTATAAAGTTTATTTTTTATTTTCGCAAGTAGTAGAATATTTGGAAAAATAAAGTCTAAACCCAATATGTTCCTACTTTAAGAGGAAGAAGAGCAAGTAAGATTAAAGGATTTTGTGCTAAACTAACCATAAATATATCCTGGACAAATCTCGCTTAGCCTCGCGTTCACCTAGTTTTGAATGTAAAGCAAAGAAGCTATTCCATTTATTGACATTTGGATTTACGGTGATTAACTCACATCAGCATTTTGACGTTTTTTAATACGACCGGTTGACTTTTACGAAAACGAATTTGAATTTTATTTATTAGGATGTTTTATACTTTTATTTATAGTAAAAGATCTTATGTAATACTGTGTCACATAAGCGAATCGCGTTACAAAATTCAGTTCGAAATCTAGACTCTTTTATAACCGGAAAACTTTTGTAACGTGCATAACTTACAATTATTTGTAATATCGTCTCCTGGTTTTGTACATTTAAGTCATCCTTACCATTCTAAAACATTCCCACAGGTACACTAAAAATATAGATTTTACCCTTTTAATCAAAATTTATTACGTTATTGGCCATAAAAATATTGCGGCGGGCATATCTACGAATACCGCCATAGATTACAATGCATTCAGGAGAATATCGTAAACTACGTATTGTTGAAACAATAATTTTTATATCTAAAATTTCCATTAAACGAATACAATAGTTAAACGATGTCGTGTAATTATAAAAATTTGCAAGTTTATATCTACATATATTTTAGCAAACACGGTAATAATTTCAGTTTCAGTCTTAGTGGTTGTTATTTTTGCATCTCTAGATTTGTGTTTCCTTTATTCTTAGTAGTTAATTCCAATTATTTTATACTTCGAACGAAGAGAGATTTGGAAAACATGCTTTACGGATGATTTTATTTAGACTTAGGTACGTTGTGGAGCTACATCAGTGCCACAAAACATCGGAAGGTTTATTGATAAAGACATCAAGTTTCAAAAAAAATCCTATAGATTTTGGTAGTTTACGTTTATTTTTCTTTAAGGTTGTACAATGTACAAGTCTGCGGAACCATAGGATTCCCAAATTGTTAAGGTCTAATTTGAGACATAATACATATTTACTAATATCAAGGAGTAATATACTCCTTGATAATATAATAAAATTACACGTAATGCAGTTCCATCCTGGTGGAGATCGTGAAGGATTTTTCATAAATGATCCGAGGTCTGCCTTCCCCTCAAATTCAACAATTTTGTTTATTTACGTATCCATTTAATGGAAAATGTATCCGACAGAATTTCTTCGACAAAATTACCGCCCACTACGTTTTACAAAACCTTATTATCAAATGTACGATGCCACCCACGATCTGCTTGATTCAATTCTTATTGTATGTAGATGTACAGTGACTCTATTACAAACAGTGACGACAAGCAGCAATTAGCTCCACCCATCCACCATTAGGAGGCAAAATTTTGGGCGGGTTTCTATGAACTCAACGGTGGTATCCTAGCAACGGGCCAAATTCAAATAAAAATTACATGCTGATCAAAGGTAAACACAGTCAGGCCGCCATTACGAGGCAAAATATACCACGGCCAATAAAAATCGATACATCGCTTGTCGCCACTGTTTGTAATAGAGTCACTGTATTCTTATGTACAGTGACTCTATTACAAACAGTGACGACAAGCAGCGATTAGCTCCACCCATCCGCCATTAGGAGGCAAAATTTTGGGCGGGTTTCTATGAACTCAACGGTGGTATCCAAGCAACGTTCTAAATCCAAATAAAAATCACACGCTGGTCAAAGGTAAACACAGTCAGGCCGCCATTAAGAGGCAAAATATACCACGACCAATAAAAATCGATACATTGCTTGTCGCCACTGTTTGTAATAAAGTCACTGTATTCTTATGCTACTAATCGCGACATCTACATAATAAAAAAAAATTAATTGCATTACTACTTTTTTACGAAGCGTGCAGAATATGAATTTAAAGAAATATAATTTAAGATTCTACTGGGACAAAAGGACTATTATACAAAATGTAGTGTCCGAATTTAGATCAACTAGAATTATGTCCTTAAATCTACATCAGATTTTGAATTACGCGTTTCTTATAGCCGAAACATTGCAATTGGAGTTCTTGAAAATGAACCAATTGGTAACCAAAAACCAAGACCATATGGATCGGGTTCTAGACTGATCTCACTAATCGTTACGTGGAATGGAAAGAAGTTCGTCTAGACTTCGGGCGCAACTACAGCTAGTACGTCAGGAAGATTAATACCAGATGAAAATTTCACATCCGGAAGAATTCTCGATAACATTTCTCTTGTTCCACTATGACTATAAACAGAGCTGTAACAATTTCGAAATACACATTCCAGAAAAAGGAATTGGAAGCTAGAAGAAGAAATCTGAGAAAGTACTTGTTATGGACGCCAAAAAAAGTCGAAATTACCACTTTACAAAAAGAGAAAAGACGTTGGTTACAATGTGTGATCTGTTCTCAATAGTTGTATGAAGGTTGCTCCTCGTTTGGAAACTAATGCCAGAAACCTAGAAACTGTACTATACAGTTGTAGTTTTTCTATCCATATGTGATCCTTCTTAGTGGAGCAGAGATGGTCTACCTATGCAAATTTGTTTTATACCAGTTTCAACATATGAAGTTTTGTTTTTATCGATAAGAAAGGAATTTGTTACTAATGTTTGCCACGTATTGTGGAAGAAAGTAAAAAAGTTTTTTTAGTTCAACTAAGGGGTTTTTGTTTAAGCAGTGATTTTATGTAGAAAAATGAAAGAGCAAGGCCTCTTCGACATTATCCATTTAAAAATTGTTATACTATTATCTAAATTTCTGACAACATTGGAACCATTTCCCTCCTAATGTACAGCATTTCCCCGAGATTCATTTTTAGACACCCGAGACATGTGGTTGGTTGAAAACTTAACTACAAGCTTCAGAATTGTAAAGGACACTAACTCACCGAAAAAGGAAAAGGTCGATAAATGTTTTTGTTAAGGGTACAATATGAAAAACATAATCAACATTCTAATTAATTTCATTGAGAATCTTTTACCAAATTGTTTTAAATCGTATCATTTCACCTCTTCTAAATCGAACGATCGACAAACTCGTTTCTGTTGCGCAAGTTTGTAAAGGAATTGTAATTAAAATAATGTCACAGTGGTAAATGGGAAACTAATCTAAATGTGACAGTGTAGCTACCGGCATCTATACATACAAACAATACGAAAAAGCTCGCGTAAAGCCTAACATTTTTGTTGTTTTTCCATTAGGTTAATTTTCAGCTGTTAATTCAGAAGAACGTTTTGGAACTTGGACCTTTGATGAGTTATTATTGTTGCTTTATTTTATTTACTTTTGTGGTAATACTTTGCCTAAGCAATTGTTGTAAATAGGTAATTATACAGAAACAAAAGAATGGGCTGGATGTGTATCAAACGAAAATAAACAACTTTTAATGTTGTATAACATTGAATTAATAAACAAGAGAGATATCCAACGTCAAAGAATTGAAATTAGAGCGTGTTTACCAATATTACATGGCTTCTGTAAAAATAATATGGCATACAAGACATTATATGATAGTGTAAATTGTGAAATACTTCGCAGCTACTGAAATAATAAAGCGCATGTTTGCTGACCCAGTCCGTGAATGTTTTAATAACATACTTTAATGAAAACATGGTCTAGAATGGAATTTAAATGTGCAAAATGGGTGTTGACATTCTTCCTCCATACTATATGTACATTTTACCCACATGGCTCTTATTTGATTTTTGGATTATTCCTTACCACAATTTTTTTACTTGACAAATTCAACGTAACTTTACTATAAAGTTTTCTAATGAAAATAAAATAATTATGTACTACATAAAAACTTCCTTTCAGATTTTTCATTTTATTTTACCTCCTTGTGATGAAGTCCTTAAATTTTCATGATAGCAAGTATAGAATAAATAGTCTACTACCTACATTTTAAAAAATAACAATTGAGGTTGTCTGTAATGAAATGTAAACTTTTTCTTTGGTATATAAGTAATTTAATGAAGTCTAGATTGCGCAATTTTTGTTAATGCGAGAATGTGCTTTAAGGGAGCTTTATCATATAATAGAATTTTTAATTAAGAACAGTGCTGAGTTCTGTATATAACTGTTTGAACAAGTTTCGAATCTTTTTTGTGTAAAAATAATCGACCTAAAAACTACATCGTCAATGTTCCCTGTAAATTTTAGAAGTGTAATAATAATAATTTTTGAAATAAACAGCCAGTCCTATAAAGATCAACTTGACTTTTAACGAGATCTTAAAAATTAAACTTATGTTAATCCTTATGATCGGTGCTGTATTGGAGGATATATGATGGTATATGTCTCATACCTTCTGATATTTTTTTCTAAAACAGTGTATACTCTATGGTTTATAATGGTGCAAATGTAGTGCTGAGAGAGAGAGAGACTCCCACTCTCTTTTAATCTAAAATAACTTAATCGACTTTTAGAAATAAAGTGAAGTGGAAGATATAAGTGTATATATCAAGACGGGACCAACGCTTTTACTTCTTGTACGAGAAGAAAGCGTGTTTCAGTTTTTCTCCGCTTTAGAGAAACGGCCAAAACGAAAAGTCAACACGCTCACCTTACTTTAATACCACCGAGGTAGCTAAAAAGGTTCACATAACAAATCATTATACAGAATCTGTAGGACAGGGAGACGGCAGTAGACAAGAACAGAAAAAGCACCAAATAGATAGGATTAAGCAAAACTCCAACGAGAAAGAAACTCATTGCCTCGTATAAAGAGGATATTACAAAGGATTAATATTTCGGCTTTTAAAAACGAAAACTTTGAATGATCATAACCCGGACGGGTTTAAAAATTGTCGATTATAGTCGGATGTGAAGACGTTTGTGAAAATGGCAAAAGGTGGAACATTTTAAGCATCACCTGGATCAGTACCTCTTCCGAGCGAAGATTAAGGAAAAAGTTGAGCAGAAAGTGTCTTATTCGCCCTACTCGATGATTCAAATCACCCTCCTATACACAATCACATGCATTGGCCCCAACTCAAGGGCGGAATTACACTATACACGTGGAAAGATGGGAGATTCAGACGTGTACCACTTCATAAACTTTTCCAGTTGTCCGCCTGTTCTTTCCTGTTTAAATGATTTCGTAAATCACAGTCTATTTTTTAACTCAAATTTGTTTAATCTATTTTCTTGGTATTCTAGCTTTGATGAGTTTTTACTTAGATATTTTAGATTAGATAGAGGGCAAGGCCAAGTACCTGACAGGGGAGATGGGTCTGAAGGAAAAGAGAATTGTAGCGAGGTTTAGGTGTGGAAACGAGGAGAGAGAGAATAGATATTGGCGGGAGGAGGAGGAGAGAGTGTGCAGAATGTGTAGGGAGGGGAGGGAGAACATGGCACATATGTTAAGGGAATGCGAGGAGATGAGAGAAGAGAGAAGGGTAAGAAAGGAGATACTAGGAGCGAAGGGGGAAGGGTTGGGATGGATGAGGGAAGTGTTAGAAAGGAGGGAAAAGGTGGAAAGTAGGGGGAAGGACAGGCGGGAGTAGTTGTAAGAGGGGGAATAGAATCTTGTATTTATTTGATTGTTATGTAAGAAAATACAATAAACCTATTTTTGATTTTTGATTACTTAGATATTTTATATTATCCCCTTCAAAGTAGTTCCCTTGTTTCTATTACTGATAGCAGCGCTGGAATGCTTCAATCGGTATAGCTTTAACCATGTATACCACATTGTTTTGGATGTTCTCCACAGTTCCAAAAGGATGCCCTTCTCAGACATTTTTTAGTTTGGGGAAAAGAAAAAATCACAAGGACTGAGATTTGCCGAACAAAAATGCAATTTGAGGTCAAAAATTGCGTGACGGAGATGGCCGTGATGGGGCGTCGTCATCATGTAGCATGCACGCTAAAACTGTTCAATTTTAATTGGTCTCTCATCATCCTTATTATTAAGGGACGGTCTGAAGTCACAAGCGTTCTCACGTGTTCGACGTTTTCATTGGTTTTTGATGTCATCATCCATGAGTTCTCCAACATCCAAAAATGATTTGTGTCGGCGAAAAAATTGAGTTCGTGGCTCGTAGGTCTACTTCAACTTTCCCACACTAGTGGATTCACCAAGTTTTACACAAATCATAATGGCATAAATTCCCTTGTTTCATTTTGCGCGACACACAATAAAAACACATTGCGCTGTAAAAAATTACGTGGTTAACGTGCGGAGCTGTAACTCGGATCTGGAGGGGATTAACAAACATGCCTAGCTAGGGAGACCAAATAGCGTTGCCAGATCGCTCTCATGGTGCCGATTTCATTAATTTTATATCATACTCTTGTGTATATTTATATCATACCTTGTATTTAATACGATATGCACGATTTGTCTCACAAAGATAAGCAAGTCTATTCACACCAAACGTATGACAGCCAGGGCCGGATTTACGGCGGGGCAAGCGGGGCTGAAGCCCCGGGGCCCCCACAAATTGAGGGCCTCCACAAACTTTGAATTTTCCATTTTTTAATGGCTTTCAAGAAAGTGAAGAGAAATGAAATACCTATATCTAAATATGTAATGTAGATTAGAAGATATAAAAGAGACTGTCCTATTCTAATAGGTAGTATTTATTATACTAACGTAACTTTGGAAGGCCTAATTACCCCATTACCCCTCCTCTTAAATACGTGCTTGCCTGGAGAGATTTATTAAAGTTCAGACGGTCCTCCCTCGCACGTTTAAAGAACAGTAAACATTAAAGTTCTCGTTCTCGTCACTCCGTTTAGGCGTTTACAGTACCTATTTATATACTTCTATTTGTAAGACCGATAGTACTTTTGTGTATTAATTTCACTATTAAGCCTCCGCGATATGGCTTTTTAATCTAAAAATAAAATTATCCAAAGATATTTATTTTTTGAAAGGGGCCCCCCTTTGTTCATTGCCCCGGGCCTCCACACTCGTAAATCCGGCTCTGATGACAGCTAAGTAATGGTAAAATTGTACTAATCAAAAGTCAGTATACCGCTGTCCTTTATTTGAGGTCACTCGTCACTGAAATAACTTTGCAAAATGATTCTCCACTACACCATGTGACACAACTTTCGTGTATGGGTTACTACGGATTATAAGGCTTCCGTACGTTCAAATATTCACGAAAAGCCTTACGTATTGCTTTCATGTCGTCGAAGAGGACGCGCCTCTTGATTGATATGTCATAGAAGGATCTCAACCATTTCACGCCCAGCACCAGCATTAGTGGCGATAACAGAGGTTCACGAAGTTCGTCAACGGCATTTTGAAATTTAGCAAACCAATTGCAACCGACGGTTTTGGATGGTACTACCATTGACTTTATAGTGTATAAAGTCAATGCTACTACATCTCTAAAAGCCAAAAGAAGACGACTGTTGCATGGTTTTGTTGTGAATCCCAATTGAATGTTTTGAGGTTTCTATTTTTACACAAAATTACTTTTTCAAAATAAGCGAAAAACGTCAAACATTGCGAAAATTATAGTTAAATAGAATACATACCATGTATTTTTGTAATGATAAAAATGGCTACAGAACCATCCCCTAATAAAAGGATTTCGCTGTACATCAAAATAAATTACATAATGTATGACTTAGTACATAATATTTCTTTATAAATTATATTCGCAGTAAAATGTGCTCCAATTCAAAAGAGTTAGGTAAGTTATAACCGCTTAAGTTCAAATTAGGATTCCATTAATATCTCTTTAATTATACAGCTATGAGGATAAGTCAAGTGGTATTATTAGGTATTACCAAGGGAAGATGATCTTAATGAGTTATTCTAACTAGTTTAACGTTTTGGGAAATCAAACTCGCTTCTGTGGATTTCGATAAAAATTATGCTTATGATCAAATAATTACTATACACACTTTAACCGTCAACGTTATTCCGCTTTATAATGCAAAATACCGTAACTATCGCAATAGTTTATAGCTTTAATGCGGCATTTTAAGTTTTTACCCTTAAAATATGTGGACTATCCTTTAACTACATAGAATTTATGTGCGAGTTTCAAATGCTTATGTGCACGAAACCTTTCAACAAAGAGAGCATTGCTTGTGGTGCCTTTGCGGTGCTCACGCAAATATCAACAAAATCCATTCACATAGAATTATAAGGTAATAATGCTTTCATTATTTCGAATAGAAAATTATTCTGATAACGAGATCAATTGTTCCAATGAGGCAGATTCAAACGTAAAATTAATCTTTCGAAATTGAATGACATGTAAACCGAGGGAGAGTCCTACGTAAATACTAAACCATTGACTTAATAAGTGACCAAACGAATTTCCCTTTTTCAATTAATATAATCTCTTTCTCTTTTAGATTATTAGAGAACCCAGAATTGTTTGTTGTAAATTCCACAGTAAAATAATTCAGTATTATAATGACGAAGTCGTTTCATTTAAATTTGAATTGTTTCAAAGGTTTTACGTAAATTAATAATTTTCCTTGTTCATCTTCGTTTTGATTACATTTACATTTTGTATATTCGTTTTTCACGTCAACATTGCATTAATTAAGTATTATACCTCTTTAACCCTGTCCACAAAACGTTCGAATGTACAGGGTGTTTTACAAAAATCATGTATTGAAATTCTTACACTTTACTGATAAGTATGTTAATCGAAAGTTGACACTCGCAACACTTTCTACAGATGCATTTTTCACCGTCAGTCAATTATTGTTACTTTGACATGCGAGGGATACTAATTATAAAAATTTAGTTGTAATTCCATTATAAAATAATACGTTGGCGAAGTTAATCTATTATTCAATTAAACGTTGTTGAAGGCCCAATATAGACAATAGGTGACAATTCACGAGATCAGACAGATTTTCATGTAAGTCTCGAAGGAAAGTGATAGATGCTTCTATTTACTGAGCCGTATTAGCGCTCAAGTGATGAAAGAGCAAAGCAAAAATATTTCAGTCTGAATATATTTTAAAACTAACAATACGGAGATAGCGAGAAAATGTGTTTTTTAGCATTTTCGTTGAAAAGACAGGTGTGGAGGAACCTCGTAATATTTTTAATAAAGGAAATGACGGGATCTGTTTCAAATTGCACTTCGCACGAATATATTGATTGTCGCTTTGTAATAAATGCAAAGTAGGTTATATAATATTATATTATAATATTATGCAAAATGTTACCTGCAATTTTGCCCATTGTATACGTCCTATGCATCTAACTGAATTTCTCCATGCAAGTTTCGCACCATACACAAGTTCAGTTTCAGTCAATTGATACGTTCCCGTTGCTTCGATTTCTTTTTGTACTTGATCCAATCTTGAAGTGTGAGGTACTGTGTTTGCTCTGAAATTCAAACATATTTTTATTAGATTCTATTGAATGCGTTTCATTTTTTTAAGTTTATTAATATTACAGTTTACAATCAATCAAAAATGGTATTCGTGTAAGACGGTGATAAGGCTTATGTTAAATAGAAGGATCCATCGATCAATCAAATTTGTGAGTAACGAAAGATCATCAACGAGGAAAGCTCTGTACAATAACATACACTCGTATTAAAAATATATGAGCCCATAAAGACGTTCATTTATCATAGGATTTGACACAATGCAGAACATTGTAGAAGTTGGAATATTGTATTCGACATTTCAAGAAATACGTGATAAAAGGGTGTGATAATCGTTCATATTAATCTACCTTGGAATTTTTTTCCATAGGTAACGTCACTTTATGTTAAAAATAATGGATATTCCAAACTGTTTTAGTAAACTCACTGTCAATTTATTAATTGGTTACTCAAACATCAATAATTCTTTGGCTTCTCACTGTAGCATCTTTGAAATATGATATAAAATATTTCTGCATGGCGAGCTTGAACATAAGAACAACCTTTTATAGCGATTATTGTTAATGCTATTATTTTACTTGTTTTTCTCCCAAAATATTACGAAAATAACGTGTTACTACAAAAGTTATAAGTTAGAGTAAAGTTTTTATGAAAACTACATGACGTCATACAATTTTCGATACAGCAATCGTTCAAAACAAGTAAATACAACAATAATCACAAAAACTTGGTACGCGCGAAAACAGACTTACTTATCCAATCGCACATGCATTGTTAAATTCCTAAATTTTCATTCTTTGCCTTTTTGTCCTTTGTCAGTCGTTCCATTGGGAGTTTTATTGCTTTTTTAATATTTTTTAACGACCTTCCAACTGTTTTAAATTATTCGAAGTGCTTAATTTATGCCGACGATGTTAAAATATTTAAGACTATTCAACCTTTTTATAACGTGTGTGCCTTCAAAAAGATCTACATAGACTTGCCCTTTTGTGCACCAGCAATAAACCCCATTTAAATATAAAAAAGTGTAAAGTAATGTCGATAACTCGTCAAAAATCTGTTGATATGCCCACATATTCCCTATGTGGGGAGATTTTAGAAGTGGTGACGAATTTTAAATTTTGATGCAGTTGAAGAAATAAAAACAGCTAAAATGTGGTTAAAGCTTCGTGGTAATTATAATTAGGTACCATCTCGTACTTTATTGGAACATTGCAGTAAAATTGACGTTTCGCCTATGACATAAATTGAAATTGTTGTGTTTAATTTAATTAAATAAATAAATAAAATAATTAATTTGTCAAAGTATTGTACTTCCCTACAATTTTAAAAATGAGATCGTCGAACGAAGATATTGGTGTCTGCACATTATGACGTCATGTAGTTCTCATAAAAACTTTACTCTACCACGTGTACAATTTGCAAAAATTAGATTGACGAATACAAAGCCAAATTTTGAAACTGTAACCATTTAAAATATCACGTTCAAGGCGAGAACAATCTTTATGTGCCTACGGGCGAATAAGAAAACTTCCTTTTTAAGATTTGTTTAATCTAAGTGTTGTTACTTTCTAATCTTTGCTAAGTGTGTTTATTTCGTAACTATAGTGAGAACTATCCCGAGTAAAGTACTAGTAGATAAGGCGCAGTAAGGTAAAACAATCGCAGCCTCTTACACCAAGTTGTATAAAGTCTAGTTGAGTTTCAACCGGTGGTTTAGTGTAAAATGGCGTCGCACAAACTAGCGTTGACGCCTGGCCTAGGGTTGAACTGTTACCGACCCATATGGGGAATAACATCTATTGTTGATGTGGAAGAGCAGACGGCAAAATTCTTTTTTGCTGAACTGAACTTCGCCCTGTAATTTCGTTTAATTAAATTGTTTATTTTTAGTATATTTAAATAAAGACAATATTATTATTATTATTATATGTACTTCGATTGTTATCGATACTCAGGCCAAGCCTGGTTAACTAATCGCACGGATCGAAATCAAGTTACGATTAGTCCTACTAATACATATATCTATACAATATGAATTTGAAGTTGCTGTTAAAAAGTGAACATACTAAATACTATACACATATTATGTTCATTAAATTAAATGACGTTGATAAAACGAACGCTGATCACATTTTAGATAATGTATTTGTTTGAGAAGCCTCGGTGTATTTGATCCCAATTTGTAAAAGCCACGTCCCGTCGACCCTCTTTCCGCGAAGGCATTAACATGAACGCAGCGTCGCGCATCAATAACAAAAAGAGACCCTATATTCCTAGGCTTCTCCGTTGGCGTCACTTATTCGTGACTTAGTGACTTTTTATAGAAAAGAAAAAAATGAACATAATATGTGTGTTTTGAAAAAGTGTTATGATTATTGTGTAAGCGTTTTTTGTTGTTTAGCTCGACGCATAGGTTGCACTCGAGTGGGTAATGTGTTGTTTGTGTTTTGTGTTAATTGCGAATTCTGATACTGTGAGTATATTGTGTGTTTACGTTTGAGTGCATGAGAACGAGTCAGAGGTGTTACATGAGTGATTGTTGAAGTGTTGTGTGTTGGTAATGGACTTTCTATAATGTTATGTTGTGTATGCAACAGAGTTTCAATTTGTGAAGGGAGGATTGAGTGTTGTGTTTCATTTTGTGTTTGAATGGTATTAGTTGAAAGTGTGTGATGTGGTTCTGAGTGATGTGCGGTATCTTCCGTTATGTTTAGAAATTTTCTAACTATGTGACAAGTGTTGATAATGACTGCCTTTTGTAATTGTATGTATATGTTCTTACCTAACCTTATTATTATTATTATTATTATGTGTAGGCCTGACTCTCTGAACGCTCTAACACTCTAAAGATGCAAGCTGCAATGTTTTGCGAGACGTCACAACTTTTGGTTTCACATTCAGCGGTCAGGCGTAATAAACCTAGATTTAACAGTTCATCACCATCGGGAGCTAAGAGGATGGATAATCATCTCAAAAATCCTTATTTGGGCTTACATGAGAAATAGAAAAAATAGTATGAAAAACGCGTGTCACAATTACTTTTTGCCGCACTCATCCCTTTGCAGACCTCCTTTCACTCGGTCTGCAAACCTGGTCTTCGTGCGGCAAAAAGTCTCATTGTGATACTTGTTTTTCAATATACTATTTCTTAAGTGAAGATTTGGCTATTGGCTGGCTTTGTATACCTATTTTCTTAGAACAGCATTTGTACGTAGTGAAGTATGTTTTTATTAAGAAAATTATACTTTGGGCATTTGATGTCTTTCAAGGATGAAAAAGTAAAACTTTATGAGTGTTACCTTGAAAATCAAATCAACTACAAGGTGGATTAGATGAGTATGAAACGGCTGCTCTCCAATATATTCATCAATTAGCCGTCGGAAGCTTTCATACGCATACACATAGAAGCTGTTTGTTTGTAACATACTAATTGCGTGATGCACCGATATCAGTGATGCTGTAAATAATCGTAAATTTACCGTTTACTTTGTTTATGTGAACCTAAATCAGTGTCAGTACATCAGAGAATTGCCCAATGATAGACGGATGAAGTGAAGTGGAAGATATTCCTCCGACTATGTGGCAAGTGAAAACATTATTGTGGATCAGATGTATCCGATTTAGATGGCGATATTCCATTCTCGAATCCTAGAGAAACTGAGTGGAAGGAGTAGGCTACGAATTCAGTAATATTATCTACCAATTAGATATAATTTTCCAAAACATTTCGGTTATTCTACTTTCAGAATATAAAGTGACGATTAAACACGTAACATGAATTTTTGCAGCAGTAATGACACGTTATGTTATATTTTGTAAGTACACAACTATCAAACATGTAAACAAAAACAGCTTTCCACATGCTAAGGTATTCACGTGTATATTGAATGGCAACTTCATTGAAGCAAACATCAAACGTCGCCCTTATTTCACATCTAAACTCCCTTCCATCTCCTTTCTTTACAAACATATACTGGTTAACTGCAGCTTTACGATTAACCCTCTCACTTTATATAGCGAAACAACTCCAACTACAAGTCTCATTTAGATTGTAAAAGCAAAACGTGAAGCGACTAAAAAGGAAACCAAATCGAACACGATCATAAACCAAAAAAAAGGACACTTCAGAAGTATGAATCCGTGGATTTCAAATGAGGGATGTCCTCGGTTTAATCAACATAGGGGAAAAGAAACATCGAGGTCAGGTTTGTAATTAAAAAAAAAATGCAATTAGAAATTACTCGATTACCACGACGATAATTTTTCTAATCTGATTTTGAAATGGATAACTTTTCCACCTACATCTTCCATCGTAGGACATTGATGCCGTCTTGTTAATTTTAATAAGGTAAAATTTATGAAGTTGCAACCTTAATTTATATTTTCATTTTGTTATAAATAGTGGCACAAGTGCGTACAATTTTACATTTCGACATTTCACTGCCGCTAATTAATATGTATGAATAGAACGTTAATTAACTGAAATTTTTAGTAGTTACCACTAACGCTTGAAAAGCAGTATGAAAAGGCAGGGGCGTATGCAGGATTTTCGTTCGAGGGGGGTTATAAACAATATAAAAAGAAACATTTTTTTTTAAATAATAATAATCTAAATAACAAAGTTAAGACGTCTAGATGAACGCGTAAGACGATTGATTATTTCTTCGGGATGACAGCTGCTGTAATCTCAAAATTAACATTATTATTCTTATTCTTTGTGTTTAGAAACAGTGATTGAGCCTTTAATGAAAATTTCAGGGGGGTTTTAACCCAAGAACCCCCCCCCCCCCCCTTCGGTACGTGCCTGTGAAAAGGTACTCGGTTGTAAATTAAATAAGGGAGTAAGTTAGTAAATATGTACAAGTACATAAACCTTATTGTTTGTGTAACCTTCCACAAAGAAGCGAAAAACTTCTTGAAAATTTCACTCAGATATTAATTTAACGTTTAATATTTTATCAGTTTGAAAGTTACAGCCTCGACATTATTTAACTTTAAAAGGGGCACCTATTTGTAATTTTTATTTCAAAATTTGTATTATACCTAAACAAAGTATCATTAGAAA
Organism: Pyrocoelia pectoralis; assembly: GCA_036250285.1. NCBI lineage: Eukaryota > Metazoa > Arthropoda > Insecta > Coleoptera > Lampyridae > Pyrocoelia > Pyrocoelia pectoralis. The sequence goes on from CM070077.1 coordinate 14,771,793, forward strand.
GGAATAAAACTTTCACAACAAAAGATATAAAATACTTTGGCATAACTTTAAAATAAGTAAAACAATGAGTGGCATGTTTATAAAAATCGGTTATTTTTACAATTGTCTAATTCTCTTAAAAGTTAAACGAGTAGAGCTTTTGTCGTACCTATATACTTACCTGATAAAATTATGGGGCGCTGTTTGTCTTCCCGTGTTTCGAATTGACAGAGCTATCTCACACGTTAATACTAACTTTATAGTTGAAAGCCCTTCATCCCTAACCCGAGACCTATACCAAAATCAGCGATTCTCTAGAGGGTCATAAGTTGTGATATGACAATCACAAAAACGACGCCGCATAATTAACATTAACATACCTACCCCTTTTCGCTTTAACGGAAAATAAATATAGATATAATGAAAAGGTACGCGATTTTGTAAACAAAAGTTGATTACTGATTAGTATCGTTCAATTTAAAAATTTGGAAGGATCTAAACTAGATTTGGGTCGTCAATACGATTTATATAGCGAACATGTTTATTTGCTGTGAAAAGGGAATGGATGGATGTATAGAATTTAAATTAGTGGCATGAATTAGAGGTCGCTTATGTTCCTTTCTTATGCGCACAAAGTTCGTTAATTAATTAATTGTTGTTGCGTCTAATTAAATGTGGGACTCGTGCAAGGATAGTAAAAATGCTATAAATTTGAAATATATACATTTTATTTAAAAGAAGTAGTTTGTTATTTTTCTATGTTTGTTGTAAGAGACGATCAACATAAAAATGACGTTCAAATGGTAAAATTAGTAATAATAAACTGAACGATATTAGTCCAGTGCGGTCAGTAATATTTCACGCGTCTAGGGAAAACAGCCATACGACCAAAGGATAACATGTATCTATTTGTTTATTTCTAATTTCAATTGTTACGGTTCAAGGTACCATTTATAATTACAACATTGAATCGATTTATTTTATAATTCTATTCGATTAAGTTAAAAGTTTCGAAGTACGGTCGACTCAACTTCGAATAATACAAATTTGCTTGATCCCAAAGATTTTAAATATACAATATAGAGTGCTCAGCTTGGGAGTTTGAGTTAATATTTGAAGTACATTTTCACCAAAACCTTTATTGTAGTTTTATGGTTTGTCAAACTAAAGTTCGTGCAAATTGGAATATTGCTACAGATTCATGTTAATCTTACGAGACAAACATGATGGAATGGGTTGGTAACATTATCATTACTTATCTATACTTCACACGTCACAGTCTCAAATTCAAAATTCGACATGCGTATTTCTACATGAACAGATATTTTTGTTTCGCTGCAAGTTTAAATATGAAACGACTTCCAATTTATTTATTTACAAAACTGAGCAAGTGTCAAAATTTAACGGCGGTAATGTTTGCAAAAAGTGTAATAAAATATATAAGTATGATGAGTGATGACTGTCATTTTATAACGTAGAAGAAGACATATCCTGAAAGAATGGAAATTGCCATTTACTGCATGGAACGAGGGTACGGATACGGGAATACGACCAACTGGAAGGAATTGCTAAAGATTCTTTTAATTATCGAAAGAACGTACCTAGTATTGAAATTTTATAATTTTTTCCTGATGAAGCATTTTTTGATCATAAAAAGTTTAATACAAAAAAACGGAAAAAGGAAAAACATCTACAAAACTAATTAGCACGGATGTCGTATCTAATTTTGGAAGTGTTTCGTATTTTTAGGCTCCTCTAGAAAAAATAAGAATTTTCAATTATTATTTTAACTACTCCGACTGATATACGACACCTTGGTGATAGTCATGGCGGTGTTTTAGTTTAGTAGTACGTAGTTCCCACGCTGTAGTAGGGGTAGAGGTTACGGATTTTTATTATCAGTCGGAAGTTAAAATAAGTTATTTACCGAGATCACCAAGAAGACATGCTTATGTTTTCGAAATACCAGTGGAAGAAATAACAAGTAGTAAGCTTCTACTTATTCCCTTCGTTATGTGCAGCTATTGAGTCGCTTACATAGAGGAAAATAGTACCCAAACTTTGTGTATAATGTTGTACAATTTTGGAGCCATCAGTTTAGAAGTACATGTTTGTAATATTTGAGGCGTGAAAATATCGTACAGAATGTAATGTGCATTACAATATATCATCAAAGAAAATCGGAATTGACGCTGTATAACCAAAAACCAAATGTTTCTATTTTCTGCTTATATCCGTCCATTAACTAATATTGTATGTATGTGTGCTCCTTATGGAGGTGAAAGCTATGCAAAAATGGTTGTTTGGTGGAGGTTTGTTTCCTCCACTGTCTCTTCATGAGTAGATGAAGAAAGAAGAAACAACTTATTCCCATGTTCAAGGGCGCCGCGAAGAGGGGAGGGGGGGGGAGGGAGGGGGGAAGAAAAAAGGTAAAAGTTATTAAACTTGAAAAAACCCCAGAGTCACGAACCCCCAATACTACTTCCCCCCGGGAGAATCTTCTGGCGGCGCCCTTGCCCATGTTCCATTATAATTCGTTAATGAGGCTCTTATATTTACTCAATCTGGAAATTTAAGGAATGGTAAGGCCGTAAAATAATTAACACAGTAGAACTGATTATTATAACAAAACCAAAACGAAAATTCTCACATAGTATAAATAAAGGTTAAAGGGGTTTATATAGATGTAAATCAGGCACAGATACTCTAGGAAACACGATGAATAACTCAAAAGTTCCCAAACTAACCCAGAAGATATAAACTTGCATTGTTTTACGGAGTCATATTGTTTTATGATTCATCAATCTGGCTATGAAGTAACAGAGCTTGAGTTAAATGGAGAAAAGAATGACACAGAAAACAACTAAGCAAACGAATCTGTTGAACTTTGTAAAAAGATTTTCTACTTCAGCCGTGGATTCACCACTATCCTCCAGAAACAAAGTAACACTCCAAACAATGGACTGCGTAATGAGGACCTGTATCAAAAAAGGACAAAACAGTTTAATCAGTTGGAAAATATATAGATTCGGTTTTTTCGGATGTCAAGGGTGAATCCTACCCTAGTTGAACGCCAAAAGAAAAAAATTTGGACGAATGATCCGAATTAGCGAAGAAGGACAAGGAATTCAATCTTCAATAGGAATAATGCACCCTACTACGTTACGTATTGTCGTGGCAAAAATCAACGACTTGCGTATTGAATTGGTACTCCGCCCGATCCTGGAATGTAAAATGCAGCTAAAACATTTGAGACAGCGAAGCAGTGCCTACTGCGCGTTTTATATCTATGCTTAGAATTTTACTTTCTTCAAAGCAATTTTTTTGTGGACTTTCAGAAGATATAAATTTACATGTAAAAAGTCCTACTAAAGATAATGCTTGTCTCCCTTTCGAAACTAGATTCATTAGTCTTGAACATCCTGTATTGTTACTTTAATGCATAAATCCGAAAGATTTCGTAATTTATTGTCGTATGCCGTAAAAAAGACAGGTACACAAGAGTACAAATGCCTTTGGATAATAAAATTAAAGCATAAAAAAAATTTAAAAAACTTCTACAAATACGTAAAATTTGAATTGAAATACTACCCTTATAGGAAGGACAGTTACGACTTTCTTTTTACTGCATCATTTAAGTGAGATAATTTGAAGAAGCTCCATTTTGTTATTTAATTTATTTGATTAGCACCGTCACGGTGCCGATTGAAGGCTAATGTGCATTGTAAAAGAGGCTTTTTAGTTTTTTGAGTATAACGAACTATTATGTCAGTATGTAAAATCCTTTGTAACTACCCACTGTAAAAAGCTCTACAGTTGGTATTTCCGGATTTTCCATCAAAAGAATCTTTTCTGTTTTACGTATATTTATTTTCATTGCCTTTTGCAGGCACGAATGCTAAATAAGATTAAAAATACACAAAAATTAAAATCCGTTATACTAATATAAAACTTGAACAAACATCAATCACAAATTAATTAATGAATAATTTATTTAAAACTTGGTGAATTGCTGATGCTGTTGACATAATGAAAATTGCTCTCTTTTATAATAAATAAATTGGAATATTTTATCTTTATTCATTAGAAATCACCACATTCTTCTAATGCATTCACTTTGTAAAAATATTGTCCAAACTGAATATTGTAATCTCGTCCTTATCAATAAAATAGTTATCAGGACTTCGTTACATAATGTAAATATTAGGATAGTTTAGTATCTATACTATGAACCTTAATTAAAACCATCGGTAGAGTTCGCTGCAATTTATAATCGAAATTTTCCTATAAAACCCTATTCAGACTAGACTAACACTTCGGTAGTCGACACAGACCAGAAGACGTATTATCTCATGTTGTACGAGTGCGTTAATGATATTGTGATTTACTATAGTATTAAGGTTCTCTCTTTTTTGACTGATGTAAGATGTTATCACTGTGAACTATAGTACAGGGTGTCCACTTATATTTTCCCCTATTTTAGCTGCCTATAACTTCTATACGGTTCGGGATAGAAATATGCGGTTTTCACTGAAATGTTTCATCATTTTAGTACAAGTTTTGTTTGAATGGATTAAGTTTTTTCTATCAATATGTATACGTTGCAAGATAGTCGACTATAACGCCTGATTAAAGTAGATAATTGTAATAATTTGAAAATATAAGAAATTCGGCGAGTATAGTTATAAGTTATAATATTAATCTTTAGGTTTTCGCGGCTGCTGTATGTACTGCTGGTTTCTCGGGTGTTGATCCGCGTAGCTCTTCTGGTCTTCAAATGACCGTTTGTTAAAAAACGACGTTTCGGCATAAAGTCTCATTTGCCATCCTAGGTTGGTAACTGTCTGCTCTTGCTTCGAGTTACTCGCCGAAACGTCGTTTTGCAACAAACGGTCTTTTGAGCACCAGAAGAGATACGCGGATCAACACTTGAGAAACCAGCAGTACAACAGTAATAATAGCTATATCCTCTCGGGGCGTTGCATTCATTGAAGATTCATTATTCGAGGTGAATCATGTTTTTCTTTTTATCTTCGTAATCCTCCTATGTTTAATTCTTCCAAATTGTTCGTCAGCCATCTAGGTCTCGGTTTCTTCTTGTTTTACTAGTCCATCCTGTGCGTTGTTGCTTACATTTATCATTTATTTCTTGGTTACCTTCCTATTCATTTTTTCCTGCATTTGCTTTCATTCCCTAGATTAGCTTCGGTATAATTCTTGAGATATTTCTTTTCTTTCTGCTTACCTTGCCGATATCACACGGAGACCGTTATAGCTGATATTTTATAGTCTTTACATTCTTATTACGTTATTTTATTTTCATTTTTTAAGCTTTTGGTGTTTGTCATTAGTACCAGGTTATCAACGTAAGCCATTAGATGTACTCCTTTCCTTCTGGATGTTCCTTTGTTTAGTTTGTTTGTAGTACTCGTTATTGTGTGTCTAATTCCAGTAAAACAGTGTTGCTTATGATATGCATTTACTAATCTAACACCCTTGTTCATTTTAAGTGCTCCCGTTTCTTCTTATTCTATGGTTTCTCTGTTTCAAATCGTGATCCTAATTAAGTGCCATCAATGATAAATGACCTCGAGAGAAAAATTCATTGATGTTCGCCACACCTTGAAAAAAGTTGTAGATGTAAACGGGGTTCGTAGTTCCTGAATAGCATTACCAAAAAGATTTTTTAGAAAAAACTGTTTTAATAAATTAAATAGTACATCACTACGGCTTTCGCTCAAAAGTATTTTCCCTTCTCTATCTTGTTTCTTCTCTCGACTTCCGCCTACCCCTTTTCTCTTTTTTTCATTTCATTAATATTTATCACAATATTCCTAGTTATAAACATCTAGAGATTTTACTTATACCGCTGATACGCCATGCACAAACTATTGATGAATGAGCCATAAGTGACTTATTTGGTGCCGATTATAAAACAGAAGCAACTTTAATCACGTGTTCGTGTGGCAATGGATGCGTTAGTATGCACAGCATTCTTAATTCAAAAACGAATAAGTAAGAAAGAGATTAGAGTGGAAACGACAGCGATAGTTTGCTCGTGGGACTTGCATACGTAAATGTACTGAATACAAACCTCACTGTTCTGAAATAGTTCATTGAAGTTACACGAAGGAGATTGCGGCAGTATAAGAACTAAATATTGTAAACAAGTACATTAGTAACCCCTTTTTTAATTAATCTAGTTGAGCCCGATATCACACTTCTGTTTGGTATATGATAACTTTGTATTCAATCTCAACTAGAAATTACGTTACATTGTGGCGTAAGTCTTAAACTGAAGCGATTAAATGGACACATAAACTTGTAGGGCTCATAATTCCATACAATTTTATATTTAAATTGAGTTTTATTAGTATTGGCTTTCAAGTTTTATATTCTTAGTTTCCTTACCTTCTTATTGAAGTAAAGTATTGGTCCAAAAAGTCTTGAGCGTGTAGTAACAAGTCATCAACGCTACGAAGCTCACTGGCACTTCGCCCTAGATTGTTCATCGTACTTCCCAAACATGCTTGGGCCGTACATACTGTATTCTGAAATGAAACATAAATCACGTTAGTCGTCGTAACGTCAGTTTGTCAAATATCGCGTTAAAATTCTTTTAGTGAAATGGCTGCGGCAACTCCACAAATAGAATCTGACCAAAGGTTGTTACAGTTTAAAACTTACGAGGATTATTTAGATTCCTTAATTACGTCACATGATATTTGCAACCTACAAAGTGTTGCGGTGGCTAGAACTATTGCCGAACTTGGATATAGGTAAATATTTCTTAAAATTATAAGCTTGTAAGAGGTTACGCGATAAACGTGCGCTGGGAATTAATTCTTGTTTTTGGTTCAAAGCAAATTTTAATATAAATTAGTAATTAACGCAGTAACCCGTATTCATAACGTTTCATTACTATTGCCATTGTAAATATATTAAATTTAGGTTTATATAATTTAACTTTGAAGTCAACTCATTCTGTGTGTGTTATGTGTTGCAGCAATTCTAATATAGTTACTGAAAATTTAGAAAGGTCTCGAATTCGTTCTATGTACTAAATTTTCATGAGCACTAACCCAATTCAACGATAACTCCATTGGGAGCTCTTTGGATACTGGTAAACTCGTTCAGAATTGTAACACGGAGAGCTTGCTTAAGAAAAACAATACAAATAATTTCATTTCACAACAAATGTAAATTAATTAAATCGTTAATTATAAATGAATAAAGGTGAAAATTAATTTATTCGCAAACAAGCTATCGTGTATAATAGTAAGAAATAAATTCAATTATTTCCCTTCTGTACCCCACATCATCTCCCTGGAGAAAGATAGTTGATCTAGCACAAATCCATTTTCATACACGCATAATGGCGTCAACTTAATTACGCAATTTATTATTCTTCGGAATTTGCAATATCTAAAATAAATGTTTTCCTGGTGTGAGTGTTATTTTTAACAAATTCACCGTGAACACAAGAATTAATTAAATTCCATGTAAATTTCACTTTTGTTAGTTTCCGATATCATTTTACTCATTACCTTTAGGACGATCTAATGTCAATTGTGATTCCAAATAAGCTACGGTTTTTACCCTAACTTTTTATAGAGTTAGGTAGGTAAATGGATTATAAGGATCTGGAATGATATCTATTATTTACTTACACTCACATAAAAAATATTGCGCACACTGAGAGAATGAGGTTTCTATATAAGAGCACAAAGTAAATAAAGCATTGAAAGAAAGCAAGAATTTCGAAATTAGATTAAGAATGAGCTTGGCGATGCTCGAAATCTATCTATCTTTGTAAGAAAGCAAACATTAATAAACAAAAATGCAATTGCTATGTCTTCGTTATGTTTTGGTAGTACAAATCTTTGTCAGTAATTCTTTTTATTACGCAGGAGTTCTGGAGAAACTCTTAGTAGAGAGTCATTTCAAAGGCGATTGGGCGCTGTTTTGGACTACCTATATCCGACCTTTACAGCTTACGAATTATCCAGTGAAGGTATAAACGTACGTGATCCGTTACAACAAGCTCTGGCACAACGAGAGCGTCCAAATCGCACTGGAGTTGTCGCTGTAAGTGATATCGTTTCGTTGTAGACGAAAGAAAAATGAAAATTTTGTTAGGCAAGGTAATGCTACATAAATAACAATATAAGGTAAATTTTCCAACCGTAAAAGCTCATTTAAATAGCTTAAAAAGTTTCCGAAAGTTAAAGTTTATAAGAACCGTATCCTGTTTGAAAAACGTAAAAATTATTTATGAACATATTTTAACATTGAAATTAGCATTGTGGCAACCTTAAAAATTGTGGTTTGTTTTGCTTCCGCGCTCGGTGGAAAGTTTAAAAAGTTCCTTTTTGTTGATCAATTGACTTATGTGAGTTAAAAAAACAATCTATACTTTATATTATTTTTTTCGCCAAAAAATTGCTTTTTAATCCCTAAAGGTAAAACACATTTTTCTTAATTTTGAATTTACTCAAGCGACAGACAAGCTAAGCAATATCGGAAATGATATGGAAGCGAAGCGGTCTGTTTATAAATCGTCGTTGTTAAGTGCACGAAAATGTGAATATAAAAGAAAAAAATGGGAAAGTTCGTGACTGTTTATGGTCGGCGCGTCGAGTCAAAGTGTGTTTCGTTTCGGTTTCCGCCCAGACGGAATAATCTAAAATTTGTCATGACAATATAGGTACCTACAACTGAAATCGTGCGCAATGCTATCTACGGTATCGCTTTCCATTAAGTAGAAAGATCGCATTGCTGATCCTCTTTTAAATTTTATCTTCTGCAAGCTTGAGTGAGTAAGTATAGACTTTTAAGTTGGAACTTTGTGGTAATAATTTTGAAGATGCAATTGACCATGAACAAAAGTAGAAATAAACTGTGGCTTGTTTCGGTTATCTCTATGAATTATTATATGACAAGAAACAATTTCCTGTTCATAAAGTGGAAAAAAATTTTAGTGCGATGTAAGGTGTATGAAATTTCCGGAGAATGATTGATGCCGACAGCATCCAGAAAATTGTCTCGATCTCAACTGTTTTTAAAACATTTTATGCGTAAATCTATATCATTAGTACCTAATTATACTACATCACTACCTTTATGTCTAATAAATAATTAGCGAGATAATTGACAGATTAAGAAATGCATATACTCGTAGTTCTTAATTTCAACCAAAGACTGAATCTGCACCTCATCGTGGTGGAAGATGGCTAACTCTCATATGTGAGCGATCGATGCAGATAATTTCCAAAATAACCGTGAACGGCTATGGATGAGGGAGTCAAAGGAGGTAGGGAACTCCTTTGTTTTAGGATACAGACATTGACCCTGAAGGCCTATGAACTATGTGTTATTAAAACAGTTAGTAAATGGATGCAGACGGTTGGGAGAAACCCTTGACTGTTTTAATGGATGTTCCTAGTATAAAATAGTATTGCAATGTTTAGAACTAAAAATGATTCCAGAGTACATTTCTGGATTGGATCTCTGGGCGAGAGGCAGGCAGAGGAGAAGTTGCGAACAAACTATTAATAAAAAAAACTTCAAAATCGAAACACAGAAGTTTATTCACAGCAAGCAAATTGAACAATGTAGAGATGAAAGTAGAAATAACCCTCAACAAAGGTACGGAATCGGAAGTAAATCAAAGGGAACATCAGTTTTAAATTTTTGGTAGATGTCCATTCCCTGCCGAGAATGTGATTGGCCCAACAACTTTAAGATTCTACATTTTGGTTATAAAGGCAAAAAAACTTCAAAATCGAAACACAGAAGTTTATTCGATTAGACATTCTTTGAAATGAAAGAAATTCGCAACTTATGCAGACCCCATTTTTCATCTGCCTTGAACGAATCAAAATGTTTTTTTTTTCTAAATTAATGCTTAACGCTGTTTCTCAGGTTTTAATTTTCCCTTGGGTCTTCTTATTCAATTTGATAAAATGTTTATCCATCCATGTTTCACCCCCATTTCGTGTCTCTAAATTTTCAATAATAGTGACTGATGTAACAAATTCGCATTAAAGTAGATATACTTTAATGCGAATTTGTTACGGAGGGACAGGGCACCCGTTCATTCGCAATTATTATACATATATGATGATTACAAAACGTTGATTGTCGCCATCTCTATTTTGAATTGTTCAAATTTCGATAAAGCTATCTTGTTGACTTTCAGTGAAATAAATTCTATGATTGCCAAAAATATTGATGAGCAACCATAAAGCTTAAAATCTCATTTCGGTGGCCAGCGGTATCTTTTAATTATACTTTGAACTATTTCTCAATTCATCTTCTTAATTCATTTTCTTCAGTATTTCTTGTTTTATTGGATTCACTCACACAAGGAGTACAATGCTATATAACCTGTGTCAAAGACCTTATCCATTCAGAGCTTGCGTTTGTAATGCAACATGCAATATCCTATTTCAACTGAAGTATTGCGTGTGCACTGTGCAACACTAAGCTACCAAAATATCCAGTTCTTAATGGGAAAACTAAGTGGCAATAAAAGGAACAACAGGTAGTTAGATAGAACACAGAAACTTAACTGCCACAGCATGGAGCTTTAAGCAGAGATCCATTATGGGATGCTGACAGTACGAAGCAGCGAATATATAATTGTTTGGATATGAATGAAAATCTAAACAGCCTAAACAGAATCGAGAGGTTCCAAAAATGGGAGTCAATCAGACGCTATACATTTTACTGTCAACTATCAAAGTTTGTGTATCTGAAATTTAATGTTTTTAGGATATCTGCACAAAGAAAAAGGTACAAACGTTTATTAGGTTGGACCATAAACAAACACTTTGACTATGTTAGCATTTTCATTTCAATTTCTATTAACTCTATGAGGAGGATTTTGGCATAAATTGCATTTAATGAACCCCTCGAACATTCAATCAAAGTGGTAGTTATTCCAATCTTTCAACCGAAAGGATAATGCGGCTGAAAATTAACAATACTATTAGCGTTAATTATAATTATAATATAATATAAGTTATTCTCTTTTGCATTTTAATGAGAATAAAAATATAGTAAAGACTTCCTTTACGTTGTAACGTAACTCGTTATTTAATTTTTAATTAACCACAATCATGTTAATCATTAATTAATTAATTAATTAATCACAAAAAATGTGGAATGTATTTAAGTGGAACTAATTTCAAATGAAATTTCAAAAATTGAATACAGAGAAACTGATCTAAGATTTAGAACAATTTCTTGGAAACAACATGAAAAAAACAGCGATTTTTCAAAATTACTGTCCAATTTTCTAGAATTTTAAAAATCGTGTACAAGATCGAAATTTCTTACAGTTAAAAAATGTTGCCTAATTTATCTTGAGACAAAAGATTCATAGTCATTCCCCGAGTGAAGTTGGAAAGAGATGTCAAATGCTTATAATTATAATTATAACTCCTTATAATTTTTAAAATAACGAAACCACTAATGGAGCTCAACCACGTAAGTGTTCATAAGATTAATTATGTCGTTGATTCTATTTACACTTACTTGTAGGGTATAAGTAGTTATGTTATAATAATAACAAATAATTCACCTTATATCACATTTTATTACCGAGCAACTTTTTTATACCAAAAACACTCAAACTTATCTTATATATTTCTATGTTTTGATTCAATTCGTTCATTTTTGCGTACGTTAAGGCTATTACAATTGTATATTAATTGTCAGTGCTTCCCATTTACATATGTTATTGTTGGATTCTGTTAGTTACCAAATTTGTAAAATTTTGAATACCATTACGCATTATCCTTGAGAAAAATTTTCGATGTAGATTATGCGACAGTATAAAATTGTCATTACGATTAGGTACTTTATTGTAAAAAATCAATACGAAACGTTATTAACAGGCTTCATCCATCAGCTGATCGACGTTAGTATCTAAATTCAATATTTCATTCCTTTGTTAGAAAATTGATCCTCGTATAGAACATTAAATATTGCTAATTGATTTTACATTTCATCGCATTATTGGAAGTCTCTATAAAATTATACAGAATTGAATTGAAAACTAATGGACTCGAAATCGTAATTTTTATTGATTATAATTAATTTATTTATCGGATATCGGAAGGCTAAATGATCTCACATAATTATGACAATTAATCTTGTCAGCATTTCTTATTTAAATTTCATTTTGTACTACCTGATGTAAAGAAAAAAATGTTAAATAAAGATCAAAGAAATTAGATTAAGTGTAAAAGGGAGCTTTCGAAGGTTGTTTCCTTTGCAATTTTATATAAAATTTTTCACGCACAAAAGCTTGAAGCGTGTATATGAGAGTTAATGAAAAGTTGCAAGTGAAGGCGTTTGAGGGAACTACATTCCATAACAATTATATTCCACTCCATTTTTGGGAGGATAAACTTGTTAAAAAAAGTGAAAGCTAATAATAATGTACGTGAAAGAAACCATTTCAAAAGATTAATAATTGATGTACGTAAACCCTCAAATTGAATCTACGGTTCCTTAACTCACAGATGAATTCTTCTCACAAAGACAACTAACGACTTTATTATATTACGAACGTAAGTATTTGTAGAAGTTGTAAACGTACATAAAGTAAGAAAATGTGGAAATACAATAATGCGAAGTTCGATGATCTTGAAGAATGGTTTTTAACAAAACTGCTTTATATAGTATATAGTAATTATTGTAAATTTTATTTGTTCCTTGACTACTATAGTTTTGTTGTCATTGTGTGCAATCCCTTCAACATATAAGTTTAATTTGATTGAAGATTTTATGTGATCAGCACGTATATGCCATCACTCGAATGACGATCCAATGTACTCCGCATTTCGTAAACTAATTCCACTCATGCAACCTTACGTACAGCTAAAATGTTTAATCAAAATTAGAAACTGCGTTATTCTTACTGTACTATTGTTTAGCACGTAAAGCTTGATGCGACGATGCAGAGTGCATAACCCTCGGCATAACCTTAATTAATGCAAAAGTTTTAGATTACTTGAGCCACTATTTGTAATTAAGACACCGATGCAGTTGAAAGACGATAACATGGCTGTTATGTAAATCAAATGTGAGCACAAAGTACGACAAACCATACGGAATGATATCGCGTGTAATGTCTTACATTAATTGGAGATTACCACTTTAATTTCTAGTTACAGTATAGTTTACGAAAATTTTGGGTGCGTTATTTAATATACACCATGCTATTTTTACAGGAGTATCACGTGGAAATGGGAAGTGAACAATAAACTATAACTTACCTACCTACAATGGACAATTGTCATTTATTTTTCCTATTCACTTTGTTTAGTTCTCTAATTACTACTTCCAAAATTTGACTGTAGTTCAGTTTTAAGTTAACATACCACACGTTAAGGCCTAGTTGTACTTCATTGATTACACTACAGTTAAAGGTCCAGAAAGTTGATTGGGATATTTTCGAACTCTAACTCCAACACTGCAAATATCAAAAACCACATTTTAAATATTAAGCTTATTGTGATTATTGGTATTTCTAATGTTGTGTTCAACGGCCACAAGAGTTCCAGTTCTTACAACTCTAAATTAATCAAATTTGTTTGTTAGTTGACTGGTTTTGACTTTAATTTAAGTAATGGAAGTATAACTTTTGCAAATGCGAATGGGGTAAAGAGGGCGCTAGCCTATGCAAACATTATAAGCACGTCTAAGGTTGGTGCAAGGTGAGCCGTCAAACAACTGTCAGCAGTTCAGCTAGCGGGGTGTGAAGAAAATTGTAATCAATGATGCAACCGCGGGTCTCCACTATGATTCTTGTTTAAAAAGGGGAGTAGATGAAATGGAGGTGAGGGTATATTAGTTGATTAAATAGGTGATGGCTACGATCTATGGAATTTTGCGAAGACATTCTTTCTTCTAATACGCAACACCACAGTCAACGAGGCACAAAGTACGATACAATATTGGTGAAACAGGACGTGGGAAAATAACAGGGGCGTATTTGTACGACGACTAGGAGATGAAGGCTGCGATTTATGCAAATTTTGAAGATAAGCATGGGACGACGATGTAATGGAATAAGACCATAAGAATTTCACTGTACTGTCTGCTCATTAGGAACTGGAGGAGATGCAATTTAAAGTTCTCAAGTGATAAAACCTTCAGTGAGTCTGGTAAAGTGTTAAAATATTATATGAAAAAGTGAGATTTGTGTATTGTTTTTGTTTCTTAAAGAAAAATGATGGAGCTCTGATAAAAATTGAATTTAATGATATTGTAGATACGAGGGACTTTTAGTTGTGATCATTTTGTCATTTCACAGAAAACTTTTACCTACAAGACGTTAAAAAGACTCTACAATCAAGTTGTCAAAACACTTCCGTTACCACTCTATATTGTAAAAAGAAAATAAATCCACAACTCTTGCAGTTGAATTATTATTATTTAAAGCTTTACATTCAAAATGAATATTGCTATCCTTTTATAGGATTTACAGATCCGATTAAAGAGGTAGATCAATCCTCGCTAAAACGTGTTTGTTTCACTTTTATTGTAATTGTTCTTGTTTCCTTGCAAGACGAGTCTGTGCGATACATCCCTTTTATAAATAAAGTATTTACCAATACTTTTAGCAAGTTTCTTGTTATGGATTTTAGTTCACTAAAATACTACCGGTCCGTAATATAATCAACCAAAACATACCGGTCCGCCACTCCATAAAGTTTGAGAAGCAATGATCTAGCTGTCCTGACAATCTCTCTCCAATTCTGCCTATGTAGAAGACATATTTACTGGCCAAATGCTGAATCAATTAGTTAATTGTAGCCCTTATTTGTATATCGTAATTTGTCATTATGAACATGTTAACTATGTCATCTTGGAGGCTATTGTAGATCCTTGATATTCCCATTAGGTGTTTTCTTTTTGCATCGCCACAGGGAAAAGTGGGGTGAAGGTAAAGTCACAATCATCACGTGATTGAAGTGCCTTGCGTCATGTAGACATTTCTGCCTCAGGTTAATATAAAACTTAAATAAAGCTTTTAAAACGAATAGGGTTATTGAGAACTGAGTCAAATTATTTTTATAAAACGAATGGTGTGTTATTGACAGAACTGACTTAAGTCTACCACAACATGCAAAAAAAATGAAAACACCTATTATATATCGTTAGAGATTGTTGCATAATTTGTTGCACAATCGATTTCGATGAGTCAATAATTGTCACAGTGGAGTTAAAATACAGAACGCTTTATGATATGCGCTTTGGAAACCAGAGGTTCTCAATTATTCATCAAAGTAGTGGCAATGGCAATGGAAAATATAAATAAATTAAGTTTTCAGTCCAACATCAAATTTTTATGGATAAAACTTGTAAAGGAACGAAATGGCCAGCTTTGTAAACGAGAACTAAAAAATCCCCCGAGAGTTAGTTTCTATGTGAATTATAGTAACGAATCTAAAAATGAATGATAAAAAACCAATTGATATGTCATTTAATTCGTTTAATACCTTAAAATGCTTATATCGGAGATGAAACCTTTTTCATCTATTTGTAGTGGATAATTTGAATATTTGAATAAAAGCACGATTTTCAATCTAAACTAACGCCAAATGCGTACGATCTACAACCGACGTTATACCAAAATTTGCATATCATATTGAAAACGCTTCTATTGTGTACATCTATTCGCAAACCGCGTTTTTGGTACAATTAAATTAAAGACAGCAACCGATGGAAGTTACCTAAATGCGAAGAGCGGGCATTAAGCACGTTCTGTGCACGAAATTTAAAAATAATCGCACTTATCAGTTTCGAGCCATAACCATTTATTTCTAATTAAACAGAAAAACCTTTGTTTTCGACGTTCGCTTACCGTTACCGAAAAATTTAATTAAGAGACAATGTAATCTTGCATAATTTCATTATTCGGTATAATATTTGACGTTGGAAACCGGATAATTGACAAACTGCGGATAATTAGTTAAACGCAATGTACCATACACTGAATTTGAAGTTGACGTCATCTATTATTGTACCACAACCATGACAAGTTGCTGACAACCACTTGTAAATGTCCTAAGACGGAAAGACAACAAACCTACTAAAGCCTGTGTGCCATAGAATTTACGTTAATTATTTCTACATGACACTAGACCTTGATTATAAGATGTTTTCTGTTTGCAGACAATAATATTTGTAAGATACTACACACCGACTGGATTTGAAGTATCTGGTTATATAGATTACGCCCATCGGTTAAAAACGGAGGATTGGAAACCTTTCTTTAAGAGTTGGTATATCATTCATAGCATGATCGACGCCGTTAACACACTCTTGTAACAGGTGGAAAGAAGTTTTGGCCTCGTAATACAGATTTGGGTTATTGTCATTGGCGAACGGGAAAGTGCATTTCTAACGTTTCATTAAATTATAAGGTAAATATATGTTACTGTTGGTTGAGTTGAGTCCTTAAACTTTATTTTTAAAATTGATCAATAAGTTTATCCATTTATTTATATGTGGGAGATAAGATCGAAAACGATTTCTAAGCATTTCATATTAACTAAACCGCAATGTGCTGAACGTCCCATTGTCCTACTAACTACAAGCATAGACCAAATACTCCTTAGACCTCTCACTAATGGTTACAAAATTTGGTTAGTACTGGAGGTCCCCGTATTGGAGTGCTACGATCGTTTGGATGTCGAATGTAACTCTGCTACTATTTACGAAGTACGTTACTGCTTAATGAGTATTTGAGCGAAATAGGTATAGCTAAGTCAAGTGGTTTCAATCTCGGCAAGGATAACTTTTGTCATTGACTAATGACTAAACAATGAACGCTTTTGTGTAGTATCTGTTACCGTTACGATATTCACATTCCTTACGCAATGTGTGGCCTTGACACAATTTCCGCAAAGATAAGCAATCCAACGTTTTTGCTGAATATTACCTCTCTCGGCTTTACTTGGTGATTTACCCCACCGAACTTTAACTTGTGTTTTTTTGCGTAAATAGGTACAACTTTCACGCTTCAAATCTTTTATTTTTGTCAAATTTACTCCCCGAATGTGACCTTTGCTAACTAAACTTTTTAAATGTTTTAATGTTACGTGTCCAAGCCTGTAATCATTTTTTCCATATCAGTTTCAATGTAATTTGATTCGTAATTTCTCACCGTTAACTTAATAAATTTTCAATATGATGTAACCTTTTGTTAAAATCGCAATTGTTGGTTTTAGGTGAGGAAATAAAGCACTAAAATAAGCCAAATCTACCAAATTTTTGTAGTAAAACTGATTGAGATGGGGTTTTTTGCATTCGCTTCCTAAATTCAATAGGAAACTTTGTACCTACTTTTGACCATGTTTTTTTTCCAAATTGCATTCGTGCAGTGGAAAATGCATCCTGAAAAATTTATGCATTTTCATATAAAAAATTCATAACTTCGTTATAAACTTCTAGAATTGACTCAATTCGAGTTCACGGGGGTTTTCGAGGTCGCCGATTCCGAATATGACCTCCAAATTGGCTCATCGCCTGGAGCTCAGGATGGCGGAGCAACGTCATCTTCGAAGCTTTTTGTGAAATTCACTCTCAAATAATTCTAGACATCGCATCCGGGGGTTTCTTATAGGTTGCTGATTCCAAATTTTCCTGTTACCAAAGTTTCCTATTGAATTTAGGAAGCGAATACAAAAAACCCCATCTCAATCCGTCTAACAGGTCTTATTACAAAAATTTGGTAGGTTCAGTGCTTTATTTCCTCGCCTATTTGGTAATCCTCATAAGGGATTAAGGGAAGATTTTGTATTAAATGTTTTTGTCATAATTTTTTGTTGATAATGAACTTTAGTCGATTGTGAACGTTAAGAACGTTTTCAAGTCAACTACCTACGCTACGCTTGTGTTTTTTAAAACTGGTATTAGGTACATGCAATTAGAATTTCGAGGTAACTATTTTTAACAGGAGAAGCAGTACCTATATTACTTAATATGTATTTCAAAAAAGAAATTAAAAAATTAACCGGGTGTAACGACGACTTCGATACTTCCGCTTTTATGAAGGCTTCGAGTTTCGATCCTTCGAAGGAACGTTTAATTCACAATAATCACAATGTTGTTCTGACAGGGACGCACCGCCAGCGCTGTCCATATGGGCAAGGTCGGACGGCGTTAAGGCCTTAAAGGCGCCTACGGTCGTTGAATTTTAAAAATATTATGTGTATGTAAGGCGCCGGCTAACTATGAGAGAAGGGTGGTAATTTTAGCTCAATATTCTAATATTATCGTTATTAGTTCATTATTTCGCACGACGACGGCGCCGAAAATACCTGGCGCGTCGTTGCCTGTAAATGCGTTAACCTATTTGTATCAGAGGAGCAAAATAATGATAAAACATAAAACTTATCAACGTAACAACGTATGGTTCAAGTAACTGCAATATGTAATGCTGAATAGTGAATTCTGTTCTGATACGTGATACTCCTTCAACAAAAGCATTTGTTGACCAGTTGAGTTGACAAAAGTTTTCTTCGATATTTCTTCTTGTATTATTCAACAATTTATTTGACTCAATTTTCTATACATACTTGTATTGCCATCTACTGCAGTTAACTGTCACTATTTCTAATAAAACCAAAGCTTCATATACATTAGAGGTCTAAGGAGTATTTAGTCTATGCTACAAGCTACTGGAGGCATGCCATAATGTGCTGCTTGTATTTTCAATTATTAACAAATACGGTTTCCATTTCAAGGTTTAAATTATAGTTTCCATAAAATTATTCCAAATTTAATTGCATCTCGATTAGCTAGCATTTCAAACTATATTCATCAATGGAAAGCAAAGAAAGTGTGTGAAAAATATGGTTCAAAGATCATCCAGTTTTCATTCGATTTCTTTTTCAACTATACATATTATGTTGCAAAATTTTGCCAACGCAGCTATCAAAAAGTATTCATCTGACCACAGAAGTGGTTGTTCTTAATGTGCGTCTTAGACTTCGTTAACATCGAAATTGTCGTGATCAAATTTAGGAATTACAAACTTATAGAGTGACCCTAGGAATACTCTCACGGACCATAGCCTTATTATCTCTACATAAGTATATACGAGGATATATTGAAAAATTCTTAGCCTAGGTACTATAGAACCAAATAAAATTTCAATGTCAAAATATTTTATTACTCAACATATTCTCCTCTTAATTGGATACATTTATTACAGCGAACCTGCAACGTCTCTAGACCTTTCAAAAAAAATGTTTCTTCTTGCTCTGCAAACCAGACCTCCACAGCTTTTATTGCCTCCTCGTTGGAAGAAAATTTACGACCTTTTAAACTTTTTTTCAGTTGAGGAAAGAGATGATAGTCGGACGGAGCCAAATCTGGTGAAGGGGGTGCTTCTACCCTTGCACGCTTTTGGTCAACATTCAAACATTTGGGGATCCATTTTGCAGAAATTTTTGTCATGTCAAAATTGACGTGAACTATATGATGAACGCGTTCGTATGAAATATTCAGTGCTTCAGATATCCGTTTTAGCCCAATTCGACGGTCTGATAAAATCATGTCATGAACTGCATCGACATTTTCGGGGACTGACACAGAAACTGGCCTTCCCGATCGGTCATCATCTTCAATGGAAAATTTACCTCTTTTGAAGCTTGCAGTCCAATTTTTCACGGTCGCATACGAAGGACATTGATCACCAAGGGTATTAAGCATATCTTCGTAAACCTCTTAACCCTTTTAAATACAGGTACTTGATGATGACTCGATACTCCAATTTTTCGATTTTCACAATTTCGGTGGACATCTTTTTTCTTTTAATTTATTACGTAACTCCGGTTTACTTTTTTGACGTCAAACTTTACACTGACACTTCTAATAAGTTATTGTTCGTTGCTATGGTATCGCAATATTTTGTTTATGCATGGAACTGGTCTAGGCTAACTAGTTATCAATACATCCTCGTAAAAGGATAAAGTGATGACTGACTGACTCACTCACTGGTCTATCAACGCCCAGGCCAAACCAATGAATCTAAAAAAATTTTCAGTGAACCTTCCCCTACTAATGTAGGCACCCACTAAGAAGCGGTTGTTCGAAATTCATCCCCTAAGTGGGTCAAAATAAAGGTTGAAGTTATGGAGTTTTGATTTTATTAGAAAACATTGTAAACAAAAGCGCAATGTTATTATGTTACTGTCAAACTTAAAATATGTAATGTAGCAATACCTTTGGAAGTTCAGACAACTTTTATTGGCGGTACGAAGTTCGCCGCAGGCCCGGACTGGTAAGGTCGGCTGGTCGGCGATCGCCGAGGGCCCCCGGACCAAGGGGGCCCCGAGAGGCCCTTAAAAAATGGATATACTATTTTATGATTAGTTACATCAGAGCAATTTGATTATTTATTTCCCAGTAATCTTACGCGTTAAAAATCAATTTTAAGCACTAAGCAGTTGCCAGTTGGTTTTTGTTTATGGTAGCCTACGTAGTGGCAACGGAAGAGGGGTGCTGGTTGACTCATCCACTCATCGCGTTTTGTGCAGTGCAAAGATTAGTAATCTTTGGTGCTCATGGTCTCGGATAAAGAGCGCGTTGCGACCCAAGATCTTAAATGCAAACAAGTATTGAAGCTTTGCTGTGAAAAACCTGGTTTTTCTTGATTGTTCACATCTAGAATGCGCGCGCAGGTCAAGTAATATAACTAACTTCTTTTTCTTTGTCGCGACGCTCACTCACTCAGTCTCGCAGTAGGGCTAGGATTGTAGGCGTTGTACTTAGGGCCGTCGTGTCATCCATTTTTTGTAATTTCCAAATCAACGTGTTTTTCCCTGCACACCCCCGTAGGACCCATTTGCGAACATTTTCGCAGAGGAAAAAGTTTACCGTCTCGTTAAAATAAAGCCGCTCACGAAGTATAAAAAGTATACTATTTGATTGCAAAAAGGTGGGCGGCTCCCGGACTATTATTAGTTTGCTGTGTCTGCACCAAGGTATTGTAGAGCCATTTTTCTTTTTGTTATAAAATATAATTTGTAACAATTAAATCACAATTAAAGAAGACATTGTTTTTTTCAATATGCTTGGTTTTTTATTACCGTTGTGTCCCTTTTTATTATCTACAAGGTATTACAGTAGGATTTAGATTTTTATAGCTTCAACCGTGTGATTTGGTTGCCTAAAACTAAAAATATTACTCAATCTCATTTTTAAACAATAAACCTCTCTTAATTAATTAGTGTAAGTAAGTATGTATTTTTTCTAGGATGGAACTAGTTTAGGTACGGTATGTATAAATATTTATTGTGAAAGTAAGTAAAATACAACAGAAAAAGCTTACTTTTTTACTCAACTACTTTCCGAGTGGCAAAATAGCTAAATGTGGTTTTTAGGCATGTAAGCCTAATTTTCAAAAATTACATATTCTATTATTCTATTCCCTCTAAATTTCCCGGTAAGGGGCCCCTTTTGAATTTCTCGCCGAGGGCCCCCAAAGAACCCAGTCCGGGCCTGGTTCGCCGGGTCAGCTAGTTAATGATGTGGGTTTTTAGGCAGATAGCGTCTTTTTAGAAATACGAAAATGTATAGGTCTTATGGATCTATTCCCATGTGTTTCAGTTTATGAGCAAACATAGAATAAATTAAGATTTTTCACATGAAACTTGGCAAAAAGGACTGCTCGAAGGATTTAAGTTAACCCATATGAAGAATCAGTATGCACTATACCGAGTGATGAAATATCTCGAAAAATTCGCATTGCATAGAAACATTTGCCGAATAAAAACTTGAATATCCCCCCGGGGGGGGGGGGGATTCGCTAGTACTAAATTACACCCCATCCCAACCCCCTGTAGGCGGGGCGGGCGGCAAATTTGAAATCTTAAATAGGAACCTCTATTTTTTATCGCAGCTCGGATCCTACGTCGAAAGTTACGTACGATTTGTCTGAAAACATTTTTTCGATTCGCAACAGGGCGCTGTAATCGCAAGAAATGGAGCAGAAGTCAAAAAACAGATAAACACGTGTTGAGTCAGATTCGCTTTCATACGAAGGTTCACATTTGTTGAAAGCGAATTTAATCACAATGGGGTAGATCATGTTATAATATATTAATGGCGATTTAAGAAATTTAACAATCGAGGGTTTTAGGGCCTTATATAGTAAAGTAAAAAAAGTGCATAATCGTATGAATAAGATTTTTCTTCGCCAACTGCTTTACATTTATAGGAGTAGAAAAATTAAGAACTGAAGTAAGGGTGAGGAGGTATTACTCCTCTGTAAGGAAACACATTAGTATTTTATAACTGCTGCTAAACTGCCCGTGATAAATCAATTCATGGACGCATCCTCAACTTTTAAGCAATTTTCGTGCAAGGGACCAGCACATTCTTGACCACATGCGTATAATATTCCTACAGGAATTAAAACGTGATTTCTACACCGGCGCGGCGTACTATTGGAGTCCTAAATTATACAGCAAATGCGTTTACTGCGTGGTCTAATTAGGCACTATATCTCCTTTATACATGTGTTCTTAAACAATTTTAATTTATATTTAAATTAAATTACAATCCCCTCAAGATAATTCCGCACTGAAATTAATTGTCACTTTAATTTTAGACTATTTCGTATTCTTTATTTAGTAAGTAATTGATTGATGTTCGAAGGAAGTGACAAAACTAATTATACCCCCTTACAAAAAAAAAGATTGATAGCTTTTGATTAAATCTATTTACCTAAATGATAAGAATGAACAGATTAATTTCAAACTTTTTTAATATATTGAGCAAAATCCGACTCTTTTTTGACGAGCGACTTTACGGATTAGTTTCTAAATTATATAAAGGAAAACGCTCTAATTATACGAAAAACTTTTTTGCTAAATAAACAATAAAGACAAATTGGAT
The DNA here is from genome assembly GCA_036250285.1 of Pyrocoelia pectoralis. NCBI lineage: Eukaryota > Metazoa > Arthropoda > Insecta > Coleoptera > Lampyridae > Pyrocoelia > Pyrocoelia pectoralis. Next base: position 14,794,701 of record CM070077.1, read on the forward strand.
ATTTTCGGTGGAACACATTACCATAAATTTTCATCTTTAAATGTAGTGAACGAGAATGAAAGGAGTTCAATTTTTAATTTTCCTTTCGGCTTTTTCATTGTGCGGTCTGACGCGTGTTAAACAAAAATTTCGCAATGGGTTTCTGTTCTTTATGTATTTACGTTCGTACAATCAACGAAAAACTTAATAGGTAACAAAAAGTATTTGTGTCAGTGATACAAACTTTGTTTACATATTCATTGTTGCAAATAATAAATGGAACACATATTTTATCACACCCTTTTCGAAAACGTGTAACGCAGATAATGTCAGTGACAATTAAATCACCTTTTTTAAAGCAATAGGTAAAATTATTCAGTATACTTCGGTCGGTATACTTATTTCAAAAAACATAACCGCTCATCCCATTCACCATCTAAGTCTGACATAATTCACATATTAAATTCATTGTCTAAGGGGAGGTTTTAAGTAGTTTTATTTATTATCATTGACTCCCTTCGTGTATTACTGACATGTCATGGATTAAAATTATTGTTGTGTTACATCAAAATCTTGAAATGGAGGTAGGGTTGCCAGATTGAAATAAGGCTTAACCCGGAGTAGCGGTGCACGCGAGAGTCGTATCGGCCACTGTTAAGATATAGGTCAGTGCTTTTAGCCCTTCGTCGGTCGTCCATAATAATTGTGGCCAAATACGGTACGTTAAATCGAGTAGGTACCTACATTTGCCATAATTTTCGGTGCAAATATTGGCAAGCTGCGCAGTAGATTTTGACAAAATATTCGATACAGCAACATCTGCAGAGACGCAGACAAGAAGTGCAATTACCGTTCGTTGTTATAATGTGGCTAAAGCTAAACCGACAAACGCCGCAAATTCTCGATATCGTGTAGACCACGATACACCTACTCAGACGGTATGCTGATGCACAGTATCTGACGTCATCTGCGATGCAAACTTGCAAACTCAAGCGCTTGTGTATGTATAAAGCATGCAAATTTTGGGCGTAAAGTGGGAATTGTGAAGATTTAGCTTGAGCAATTACATTTATTATTAAAGTAATTACTTTTTGGCTAGGTATTTACACAAAATATCAATCAGAAATTGAATTTGTGACGTCATGCGCAAAGCGAACGCCTTTGAGACAAATAATTGATCATACCCATCATACCGTCTATAGGTGTATCGTGGTGTAGACTGTAGACGCTGAGGAGAATTATAGGAAAAAATGACAATTGACGTATGTAATGGTGTGCCCCGGAGGAATGGAGTGCAAACCCGTACCCCGTAGAATGTAATGGAAACCCGGAAACTCCGGGTGAAACCCGAAGACCTGCCAACCCTAAATGGAGGTGTATGAACAACAATGCATAAAAGAGACTTGACGCATTATTAATATACTGGATAATCCAAATTTGATTAACGAAAGAATAATCATGCTGGACCAGCGTAGAAATTACTTTTGTGTCATAGGAACTCTCAATTTCAGTAATACCTGGACATTCGTCAAAAAGTGCTGCTTGATATATAGGACGATAATAAATGAGGTTACAAGAGATATTTGTCCGAATCAAATTCAAATTGATCGGCTTAATAAATTATTTGGATTTCAAAATTTTTTTTCGTAACTTGAAAGATTGCATTTTTTTGGAAACTTCAATCGATGAGATTTTGCTTGAGTCAGGTGTGACGCAATTGAGCCTTTATAATGGAATTTGAGACATTCATTCACATAAGAGGCTATGTAACATTACGGTAAACTCTTCGTAAGTAGAAAGTAACAGTTTTTACCGATTATTAATTGTTGGAATCGTATTATTGATTGGTTGAAATGGTTCCAAATTCAATTAATAACAAAAAAAGTCTCGATTTTAATATTTACTTCACGCACTAACTAAAAATGTGTTTTCGAAATGTGTTTAAATTAGTCTTTATACCAGGTGTCAATTTGAAAACTTGCCAAATCTCATACCTGACTTAACAGGTAAGTAAAATTTCTCGAAAATGTTTCTAAAACATTGAGGGGGAACCAATATGAGGCATGTAGAAATCTTCTACAACTCATACTAGCCCCACCCCCATTTTTTAAAATTGCACTACCCCACATGTGTCATACATCATTGGAAAGCTATTTAAAAATGCCATCCATCGATTATCTTTTAATAATACGAAAAATAGTATTTAAATTCATTTCTCCAAATTTATTGTTTTAAATGTCAAATTAGGTACCTACCATGTATTTCAAAAATAGTACATTAAAAAACAAATTTCATAAGGTAGGTAGGTTTTATGGCACGAATCAAAGTTTAGCATAAGGATGAGTGCCATAAAATCCTTATGAATGAGTTTTTTATACTATTTTTTTTGCGCCTTTTGCTAAATATTGGACATTGTAAAAATCTAGGGAATTTTTTAGAGATTGCAATTACTATAATTACCTACTCTTCAAATTGTCAATTCAAATTTTATTTAAACTACAGTATTTGCTATGAATTAACTCGGCAATACCAACTTAGTAAAATTAAATTATACCAGTTCTATTAAAACACTCAAATTTCTATTAAAGCACGCAAATAACGTTATTTGAGTGCTTTAATAGGATCTATTAAATCACTCAAATGACGCGGATTCTAAAACAATATTTTGTGTTTTTGGACTTATAGAAGTTATCGAAACTTTTTTTTTTTTGCTTTTTTCAAAAAAACAATCAATTAATTAACATTTTGTTTAGTCCTGATAAATAGTATTCTTAAAGGGCTTTCCAATGATAGTCACACATGGGGTAGTGCAAATTAAAAAATAGGAGTGAGATGGTTATAACCTAAGGGTTGCAGAAGATCGCTGTGCGGCTCATGGTGGTTCCCCTCCATTTTCTAGAAACGGTTTCCAGAAATTTTACTTATGTTATAGTTTCGAAGATATGAGGTCTGACAAGTTTTCAAATTGACACCTTGTAGGGATGTACTGGGTGATTCGGGAGGAAATGGAAGTATTTCAAAGACATGTCCAGGAAGCTAAAATAAGCAAAATAAGCTCATATGTTCAAATCCGATTTTCATTTGTTTCAGAGATAATTAGGTTTTTCTTTTTAAAAAGTTAATCAAGTTAAATATGACAACGTTGTCCTATTTGCCAATTTGAAACAAAATATTAATTAGGTTAATGTCATAAAAAGTGACAGTTGTAGTTGTTTTACAAGATTTCAAAAATGCCTCATTTTTTCAGTCATAGAGAATATGCTGATATGATGCTTGTCTATGGATTTTGTAATAGCAATTCTGTTCATTCAGTAGAAGAGTATCGACCTCGTTTTCCGAATATAAGAATTCCTAATAGGGAAGTGTTTCAAAATGTCTTTACACGTGCTAGCGAAACTGGAATATTCCCAAGTGCACGTATTGCTCCTGAAAAACTTGATTAACTTTATAAAAATAAAAACCTAATTATCTCTGAAACAAATGAAAATCGGATTTGAACATATGAGCTTATTTTGCTTATTTTAGCTTCCTGAACATATCTTTGAAATACTTCCATTTCCTCCCGAATCACCCTGTATAAGAGCTCAGTACGAAGTTATATCTTACACTTAGAGCCAGTGTCTAACTTAGGTATGTATGTACGTATACGCGTGTAACATTCCAGTGTGTGAGTGTAAGGAGAGTGCTAGTGGATACCATGGTTTGATTGCTTATCAAGGTGAATGTGGATGTCTATTTGATGGTGCACATTTTTCTCTTGAAGAATATATGGCTTTGCATCAAGTTGGTTCAGTAAATGAATGTTGCAAAGAGGTACGAATACGGTACGAGTGAAGCCATGTGTACCGCAACACCAGCTTTAACATTAAGCTTATTGATAAAGAACTTACGCTTATCAATCTTATCATTAATAATGCTCTAAACACAGCCATTGATAAATTTAAATTTACATTATCATCCAAGATAAATAAAATATAATAAACATCACAATTAAAAATCAACACCAAAATAAAGGTCTTTGAACTAAACAAGACCCATCGAGCCATCGCAAGAAGTGTGGGGCTGCCATCAAGAAATTCGCCATCTCGGTGATGCAAAATAAACAGGTCAAGTTGATATCTCAAAAGTCCGATTAGAAAATAATAACAACCGACTAAAAATTCCGTCTGATTTTACGCCCACAATTTCATTCAAAACGGCACCATCGTATATAGTAAAATCGCTTCAAATGGAAATTTTAACATCCAACGGGAAAATTCCATTGGTCTCACCCTTACAATTTCTACAACAATCATACCCTCGCACCCAGAAGCCCAACGAATGGCAAAACCCAAGAGCAAAACAAAGTACAGCACCAGTATTAATAACCGGCACAGTCAACACAAGCTCCTCTTTGAAAGGTGTTGTTAAAAAACTGCACTTCTATACCAATGAAATTTCACATCGTCTGGCCAATAAGGTATATCTGGTTCTGTTATAGAACAGTTGCGGTCCAAATAGCCCACAAAGTGAGACAATTGCTTAGACAATACATTCATCAGTAATACAAATCGCTATGCATTCGAAGTAGTAGATTACGACCTATTTGATCACGTTGGACAAGTGAGTGCCACGCTTAGTAAATCCAGCAACAACGATCTATACCCAGCGGCGGATTACCCATTAGCCTGACTAGGGTGTATAGCGTAAGGGGGCGCTGTCGTTTGTAACCAGTTTAGTATTATTAAGCCGTTTATGCAAATTGGCAACATAAGCGGGAGGAAAAAATTATTTGAGAAATAGCGTGGGAGATGAAAAGATAAGCGAGTTTGTCGATAGAATCCGAAATTGTAAATACTTTCGATTTTAGCGACAACATTGAAAGTTTTGCTTCATCTAAGTGTCATAAAAATTTGTAAGTTATTTGAAGTAGAAACCTGGTACTTACTGCAAATTTGTAAACTACTGTTATAATTAAATAGTGTTTTGATTTTTGAAAGCATTTTTGGAAACGCCTATTTGCATTAGAGCGTCGTGCTGTACGAATATTGTCCAAGTTGAACAAGGAAAACCTAAGCGTTCCATATCGACCAATTAACAAAACGCAAAACTCGCCTCAAATTTTGTTTATGAAATTTTACGAACACCTGCCTGAAAGTGTGAAAAATATTTTGAAAATGAAAGTAAATGTAGGTATTTTTACACTGTACAGGGTTCTTTAGTAATTTTGGGTTGTTTAATAAGAATCTGTTGCATTTTTAGGTTGACAGCAAGGCCGTAGCCAGAAAAAATATTCGGGGGGGGACCAAATTTTAACAATTACACGCCACCCGATGTAACTGCAAACTACGTAATGTAATTTACATTTCGTTTAAGAAATTGTTATTTTCCACTGAGTTTCGGGGGGGGGGGGTTCTGACCCCCTTGATCCCCCCCCTGGCTACGGCCTTGTGACAGTTTTTCGAGTCAAATTGCTAAAGGAAACAGATTAGAATTTAAACAACACAAATTTACTCGGTGTAAATACAAATCTCGAGTGTAATTCGGCAGGACAATTTAACGAACAAGAAATTTAGAAATCCGTTCGTAACTTTACCAAATGGACTCATTCTTAAAATAACACAAACATCATGCAATAAATTATTCGCAAATGTCAAACTATGTATTTATACGGCGGGCACGGATACTGCGATAGTTGATTAGAATTTGAAAGTGAAAAAACCACTATAGTAGAATTGCCGAACAGATGGAAACAGGCTCCTCCTACTACAAAAAGGGACTGAATTATGTTAAGTCAGATTTACATACACTTTATCAGACACTGATAAATGTTTCGATATACGTTTTTTTGGTGGCGAAAGATCCATCATAATATACCTATTACTTAACCTATAATTTTATTTTGTTAGTTGTTAGGTATTTTAACAGAAACCACAAAACTTGTTTTGTGACAGAAACTAAATTTGGGGAAGTGCATCAGACTTTCAATGTAATTTTCCCGCGTATTTTGAATTAACCTATTACAAACGAATTTGTGGGAGGAGCCTGTTTCCATCTGTTCGGCAATTACTTATAGTGCATTTGTCGCGGTAAAAGTGACAATTGCACTGCGGCTAATGCGATTTTTTATACATGAGTTAAATTGTCCAACCTAAAAATTTTCATTGAAGAATGTAAGTAATATTGTATTATAAAACACAATAAGCAATAAGCATTATTATCACTATTACATACATATAAATTGTTTGTATTGAAATATCCCCCATATTAAATTTTAAATCCTAACACGAACAATTTCACCGTAAAAAACATGTGAATTACAATACATAAGATACCAATACAACCTTTTTTGAAACAATCGTTTATACCTTTTTGATGAATGGCTTAATTTGACGATGTTATAATTATCCAAGAATAGGCGACCTAATTCTAGAATTCCTCATTAATGTGATGAAAAGGGTTAAGTACATAGTCCGCGAAAGGTGTTATAAATATAATCATTTTACGCCTTATTGCAGAAAAAGAGATCTACGAAAAATGAATTCGAAAATAGAGTATTGATTACGTGTCAATATATTGCATCGCCATCCTCATGAGTGATTAATTACGTTCAAAGAAACCGTTAAGGATAAATATTTATTTCTCATTAAGAAAGCGTTAAAAATGTTTACCAAAAAAAATCTATCCAAGGAATTTCGTTTAGTGTGACTACTACAACAAACACTCAAAAATAATTAATGAAGGTGCGAAGATTTTTCTTCGTTGGAGCGAATTATTTCTGTAACTTTCGGTGTTAAAAGCATTTTTCTAATTTAGGTAAATATACTTTCTACGATTGCTAAACGATTAAAGTACACAAATTAAACGTAATGTGTTGAGCATAAATGCGTTAACATTTTATGAGATTTAGGGGAAAGTGTAATTAAAGGTGCGGTTAATTATTTTTTTTTAATTTAAAATTGGAATTCCCGCTGATCACTTCAAACGTAAGATTAGATTAAAGTTAAGCTGTCAATATTTATATACTTGGGGATTTATTGAAAAATGCATCAACAAATTTGTGATTGATGTGATTGTTGTAAAAAGTTTATTTAGTCAGTGTACCTAATTACAATGTTGTTTGATTGATCGTATGCATTATTACTGTTTAAGCCAAATTTATTGTACACGCTTCGAAATATAATCCGTAGATTGGTGCACGTGTGTAATCAATCTTTTCATATTAATTAACGAATTGTTTCCCCTTGAATTAGAATTGCAATAGCGACATTTGTAAAGTGATGATTAGTATAGATAAGATATACCTGTAGCTAATGATATCTACTGTAGTCAATACTTTACTTAGTACTTACACATAATTAAATTGTAACCAATAAATATATCTCGATGTTCAGATGAAACATTTCGAATATTCAGCCGTTTAGAACGATGATTTTGCAATCCACATTTTTTTATACAGGGTTTTTCAACTAAGAGTAGCCACCCTTTATAACTTCTAAAAAAATCAAAATTTGAAAAATCGGCGATACCCGTCTATAATAATATTTTTAACATAAGCTTGAGATTTCATACCTTAACCCCCTGGGTCCCACAAACAGTATAAAGCAACATTTAACCCTAACCTTTTAGGTTGAAACAGATTATTTTCTAGTTTTCCATTACGAGTTTCTAAGAATTTGCGTTTGTATGGTAATGAATCTTGGACTTTCTTGAAACATTCTTTACACCTATACAGGGTGTTTCAGAATAAGATGCTGATCCTTAAGGGTGTGAATCCTTATGTGATTTTAGGAAGAAAAGTTCAAATAAACCTATGTCCTAAACCTCTTAACTTTTGAGCTACAAGGTGTTAAAATTTTAAGAAAAAAATCGTTTTTTATCGTATCTTTAATAACTTCCTAGATATTTTTATCAAATTTGGCACACGCCCTCTAAGCATTAATTATTTTGTCATTGCAATTATTTCCTTGACAACAAAGTTTCTAGCCTCCTTTTCAGAAATCATAGGCACATAGCGGCATGCGCATTAAATGCTTTTTATTTTTTTATCGGAAACCGTTCGTCGGACGAAAAAAAGTCAAAAAATCAAATTTACCCTAAAATGAATGGGAATTTTAAAAATAATTTTTATTTTAAGAAAAAGCAGTGGCGTGCATAATATTTTTCCAAAAATATCTAGTTCACATCCTGTACGGACGCCACTGGTTAAAAAATTAAAAAATCTTTTTTATCAAAAAATGGCTGTTGATGCTTAGAGGGCGTGTGCTAAATTTGATAAAAATATCTACGAAATTATTAAAGATACGATACGATAAAAACGATTTTTTTCTTAAAACTTTAACACCTTGTAGCTCAAAAGGTAAGAGGTTTAGGACATACGTTTATTTGAACTTTTCTTCCTAAAATCACATAAGGATTCACACCCTTAAGGATCAGCATCTTATTCTGAAACACCCTGTATATAGTAAATTGTACACTTCAAAACAAAATCGAGAGTGAAACAGAAATTTGAAATTAAATTGTATAAATCATCGTGTAAATTAAAAGTCCATTTTGACAGAAAACTAAATGAGCGAACAATTCGTTTCACTTTGCACTTTGAAACTAAAGGAAAATAAGAACACGCCGCTTTATTTATATTTATTTAGTACATAATTTGAAAAAATCTCTGCTCAATTGGTAAGAAAATTTGTGAGATTTGAAGACTTCTTAACATAAATCGTTCTACTGCGGATAGTATTCATTTAATCATCGAATAAATAGTAATGTTAAAATAATTAAACTACAAAGAGATTATAATATCATTAATTATAATGATTTATACGTCTAAAGTTATAGGCGGTAGATTAAAAGAATAATTCACAGAGCCGGATTTAGGAGTGTGGAGGCCCGGGGCAATGAAAAAAGTGGGGCCCCTTTCAATAAATAAATATCGTTGGATAATTTTATTTTTCCATTAAAAAGACATGCATTACTTTCTCACGAGTGGTGGGAGATGGGCAACAGTTAATCTAATTTAAATCAAATACTAAATAAATAATTTAAGGGGGGGTAATGGGGTAATTACCCCTCGCAACGTTACGTTAGTATAATAAATATTACCTATTATAATCGGACAGTCTCTTTTATATCTTCTAATCTTTATGTTTTTTCTCAAGTGTATTTTTTATCCCCCCCCCCCCAACCGAAATTTCTAGATACCACGTTGTCTCCAGGAGACTAAAGTTGGCCACAATGATCGAAAACTAGGTATAGGTAGACTTGTATTACTTTATACATGTTTAGATACAGGTATTTCATTTCGCTTCACTTTCTTGAAAACCATTAAAAAATAGAAAATTCAAAGTTTGTGGAGGCCCTCAAATTGTGGGGGCCCCGGGGCTTCAGCCCCGCTTGCCCCGCCGTAAATCCGGCCCTGATAATTCAAATGAAGAATGTTCATTACTCTTGAGCACTTACTCGAAAATAGTATCTATTATTAGGAACCGCACTAGAGAAGAAAGTTTATTGAGACAATGTTTTTAGGTAAGTATATTAGACGCCCAAAATCGCAGGGTAATTTAACACTTAGATTTTATGTCTAATTACCTATACTTTAAAATCCCCCAATTTCACAAATTGTACAAAAATTCATTTTGTTGCCATGAAGTAAGAAATTTCCTTTTTCACTTTTTACTCCGTTCGCGTACTAAGCCTATTGTAAGCGGCATAATAATAAAGAAAAATAGATCGCTTTTTAAATTGCCATTGGGTGCTAATAGGCGGATATCCGGACTTTTTATGTTAACGACTCTTTTAACGCTGTTTGCAACTAAAATCATAAAGTAAAAAAAGAGCACTACGCGATCGGAAAATTTAACTTTACGACTTAATCGATACGCAATGAATTTTTTTTTATCATTAAACTAAGATTACTAAAACTCGATGCGTTGGAAAATCGCATTAAGCTTGATTTAGGTACGTAGTTGACGTTATCGAAGAAAAATGATATGGAACAGATTTTGTTCTACCTGATGTAATTTAGTTGTCCACAGTTTGCATTTTGAAAGGTTGCACGCATTCATTTTAATGACAATTGAGATAATAGGGATGAACGCAACTTGGCGATAGAGTTTTCTTAAATTTGAAACCATACCTTGGTATACTGAGGTTCGAAGTACGAATTGCTGAAGAAAATATGTGAAAACCAAAGTTTATTTTTAAAAAATTCTAATAATACTTAATAATAATATTTCATTCAAGCACGAAATTAAATACTTCAAAATATTTCTTACAAAAGCTCGCTTAATATTTCCCCAAGCAGATTTTTAAATTGGCGTATTACGGAGCGTTTCCCTTTAGCGCTTATCAATTAGAATGGAAACTATTTCAAAGTAATTATGTTTTATCAAAATTAAATGATTTATAGTAGTATTTTTGAGGCGATTTTAGCTACGTTCATGCAATGTTTTTTACGCTGTAACATACCAAAAGAATGCTTAATATTCGAAAATTTTCTTTCGTCAGCTATCATGATGTGAGTTGCTTCTACTATGTAAATAAGGTTTTCTTGCATAATGGTTATGTTTGGTGTTCTTGAATAGATTCTGGCAATTATGATTTAAATTCGTATTTTCGTTAAATGATAATAACGCCTTACAAGTTAAATAAGAAGCATGAATTGTTTATGTACTTACGCCATTTTAAAGCCATATTCGCTTAAAGTCTAATTGGTAGTTGGATAAGTTTGCCTATTTTACACATAATACAAGGGACGTTCATTATTTATTGTAACTGAGAAACTTTATTCCAAAAAAATTCCAAAATTTATTTTTACTTTGGAATACATTATTTTGTTCGTAAATATTAATAATTATTATACAACATTTTCTAGAGTTGTCAAGCAGAAATATGAAAAAATAAGCAGGATAATACCCACTGAAGTATAACTTCAGTACATATGTTGTCTTTAAAGTATTAAGTGAAGTAGGGGAAAAGCCAAAAGACAAAAATAAAAAATGAAGAAAGCAAAGTATTTGCCGTACTACAAATTACAATAACAAACCAAATATGTATGTACAATCTTTCGGCTGTTTATCCACATAATCACCAATGACACAGATGTACCTATTTGTCGTACCGTGAAATGAAGTGCCAGTAATTTTTTTACAGTCTGTGACAATTCTTTGTTGTCTCAAAATTACATTTCAATAGTGTTGACTTAAATGAAATAAAACGGTCGTCAGAGTGATGGGTCAAGTTCATATGTGTGTAGACCGAGTAGTTTTATTTCTTCCAATCCAGGTGATGAATAAAACTTGCAATGCGAGATTTACCAACCACGAACACTTCACGTCACAGAACTCTGTCGTCCTTATTGGCCGCATTCCAAAATATTTTCGTGACAGGTGTGCTGAGACCTTTACACGAAATTGGCCTTAAGGACAAATTCTCTCCCTCGTACTATGCTCTGAGAGGTTATTGCTATTCTTGCAGACTTGTGATGAGTGACGAGGTCTCTCGGCAAGTTATGAATGATGTAGTGGGCTTGAGCACCTCCAACATCTAATGTAGGGGTTGAGGAACACTATCGATTATTTAAGGCCAATAATCTGTGCCTAAAAAGGTCACTTTCATTGTGTTTCGTCCCAGAAAAACCGTACTTTTCGTTAGCTTTGCACGTTGAACCTACGTTTTTTTATCATTTGTTTATCATCGTAATACTTAAAATTGGTCGATTTGAATATGCTAAGCTAGACACTGCATTTGGTTAAAAGAGCAACTTTCTAGTTTAAAATTAATTTAATACTCCTGAAAATGAAACACATTTTGAATTGACTGCGCTTTATTTGGACTGTTAATGTGATAGTTTGCAACTAAACGGTATTGTGTTTGGAAGGAATATTGGGGAACATAGAACAAGCATGTAGTTGTGCAAATATCTGGAGCGGTGTTGTCAATAACATATTAAGAAATTGCATCAACATCCGGGATCGAAATTGTTTGTTAACGTTGTTATCTCAATCTGGATTGCAAGCAATGACAAGCCTCGATTATAATACAGTTTTCTTCAGAAAAAGCAAAAAAGATGGCAACAGATGGGAAACGAAATCCTATATTGCAAAGTTTTGCCAAATTTTACGGTGCTCAAAATGTCCACAATGCGAGGTGAAATTTGAGGCCTGAAATGTACCTTTCCAACTAAATGGTCAATTCTGATCTTTATGGGCATTTACTACGATACCACTACATTGCAAACCGTATATTTAAAAAACTCAGTGAACATATTTTGGAATGATAAATAATAACGGCGAATATTTCATTCTATTTACAATTGACCAATGGTCACTAATCTCGGGTGAAATTGTACCACAATAAGCAAATGGATTTGGCATATATTCACCAATTATTGGTATTCCATGGTCTGGCTGGCAATCTGTTAACAACTTCAATTTGGTCTGGCCTTAAAAACGTATAGAATTAGTCTGGCATCAGTTGTACGTATCTCGCATACTTACCCATTTTCATCTTAAACGCAACGGAGCTCTGTTGCCAGATTATGAAATTGATAGTCCAGAAAAACTTATATTTAGTATAAAATTACGTATTTATTGGTTTACTAGGGCGCAGTATACGAAATAAATAATTCAACGTTGTGGTAGAGTTTATCGATATATTAAGCGAATTCGTAAACCACAAACGTTATTATTATCACTTAACGTACCGTGAAAGCATAATTTTCCAATAATTGGGGAACATCTGCATGGAAAGATATGCTTATCTGTATAGCGTTCGTTTTATTTAAACGTGTCGCCTTTTTTCACCCAAACTCCCTAGTTTTCTAAACGATTTCGATAAGCCGCCCAATTTACAAACGTATACATTTTCCAGATCAATATACCGTATTTCGTTTAATTAACTTTTACATTTAAACAGGCCGTGATTGATCCAGAAAAAGGACTTACGTTTCGAAACCGCTTTGACAGAAAAATTGTTTGTGTTGATCCTGCTGCGTCTCCGGGAATTGGCACCACAAGAATCCGAATTAATACCGATATGTACGAACACATTATATTATACGATCACGTTGTACGACGAAAAATTTAGGTAAATATAAATTACGTTCCCTGTACTTTTTCGTTTTAATGTTTGAGGTTTTAAAATATGCGATTCTTGAGTGTAAACCTCAGGTTCAACTTACACATACTTCTATAAAATCGAATTGGAATTCCACCACGAAAACCCATATTAATCTCAACATTCTTCAACTGTCCAACAAAGTTTTCGATAATTTCAAATGATAAGCCTTTTTAACCGTTTGCGAAGCACTTTTCACACAAAGAGTAGATTTTCCAATTTTATCTGAACGTGTCTAGCGAACCTAAAACTCTTTGTAGAGGAATGTACCGGTATTAACACTTACTTTTTCTATTCGTCACGGAATAGAAATATTCCACCTATTAATGTCCCACCATACATTTAAATTAAAAAAAAAAGCTGAAAAAAATGTCATGTAGATGCTCTTTACGGTTTACGCAACTGAAATATGTAGGTTCATTTTAAAATTTACAAGGGTTGTGGTAACGAGAATGATTTAGCATTATTTTCAATGGGAACTTTTGCATATCTCTTGCGTAAATTAATTATAAAGGTAATCAATCGAACTGAACCTAAGTTAAATTGGTGGAAATTGATGTACTAAAAAAAACATTCTTCCGTTCGTTACGTGAACATACAATTAACTGTTGAGCCTCGACCTAACTTTTGAATGATACACGAATAATCCGTTTCGTCATGACATTTTATTACAGAATTAGGGGGTAGGTATATTTTTTAGTCTGATGTTTTCCATTAGGCGTGAAAAGATGAAAAATACGATTTCACGTCTGTTTAACTTGTTCATATCGGAAAGTGGCGCAGTGAACTCGTCGAAAATTTTGCGTCGTGTAGTGGTGATGATACCACAGAATTAGTTACTTTAAGAAACTGATAAGTCAAAGCTTCAAGATCGCTTCCATGAACCAGAAAAGATCGCGCACTGTGGCATAGGTAAGTAATCCAAAAGATGGTAAATTGTGTACTTAATAGAGTTTTAATATCGATTGCACATAAAAGAAAAGTGAGTGCTTTACAGCGCCCTTATGAATGAAGTAATAAAGATTTAGAAATAAATCCTATCTAATTAAGTGACTTTAGCAGCGTTGCAGCTATTCTTCGTTATGAAAGATTAGTTTATTTAATTAGAAAGTTTTATGATCGCGTGATCTTATAGAATTATGTTGACGGTTTGCTGTTGGAGCGTTATAAATATAGGCATGTGAGTTATCCCAAATCACGTATAAGTTAATCGCAAAGAAGGTACAAATATTGCGTAATTAATTAAAATTTAGAAACAAATTATCATAAATCAAACGATAAACGACTTTGCTCGAGAGTACTAAAATATGAATTTTAATCCTCCTACGAGCTAAGAATTATACTTCGTATAAGTTCTGCTTCTTAATGAACATTAGCTGCACTTAACTTCATGTAACACAAAACTGCATATAAAGTTCAAAGATTGAATTTAATTGACAGTTATTATTTCAGTAACATACATATCATACTTCTTAATGCGAATTAACAGAGAAATAAAATAATAAAGATATGTTGTTTCAAATTTATGTACCACCTTGCAGTACAGAGGGCTCTATTCAAATTTAAATTACAAATTCTTACTTCCGAAAAGGAATTAATAAAAACAACGAAAATGTTCCTACTTCGCACGTTTTATATTACAAATTTATGTAGGACGTTACAAAGGAAACCGCTCTTAATTCGTTTCCCCATATTATTTTGGACAAAGTGTCAAATGGAAAAAGTGTGGCATTTCGACGTTTCTTTGGAATGTTACAAGACAATAATTACATACCGATGTGAAAACAGCGACCTGTTTCAGCGGAATGGGTAGGGGGGTGATTCTTCAACCTCTTGGATGGCCGTGCACTTGAATGTTTTTATCTTATTTTGATTATAGAATTATGATTAACTCGTAACGTAAATTTGATTGTGATCTTATGTGTAGTTGCTGAGATAAAATACGGGGGTTACTTTTTCACACCATGGACGGCCGTTCACCTGAATGTTTTTAGCTCAATTTTAGTATAGAATTATGATTAAATAATAATATACGGGGGTTGCTTTTTCAAACTCTTGGATGTTTTTATGTCATTTTTATTATAGAATTATTATTTATCCGTACCTAACGTTAATTTTGTTGTAATATAATGGAATAATTGTACAGGGTGTGGTGTACAACTAAGAAAGGAGGCCGGCCATAACTCGGAAACTATTTGAGATAGAACAGTGAAATAAAAAATCTTATAATAAATGTGGCCAAGAGAAAATGCTGGAAATTATTTTCAATTTCGTTCCATTGCCGCCAGAGGGCGTTTCACTGATTTCAATTTGAAATTCCCATTTTTTGGGCAATTTTCCTCAGTAAGGTATTTAAAACAATATATTCATTGTAAACTAGTGATCAATATGTAAAACTTTGTTTAATGAATTTTTACGATTGCTGTCAAAATGAAGGGACGGGGAGCTAAATTACGTGTTACTAGAAAAAATTGTGTAACTTCGAAACGGGTTGCTTGAATTTGTCAAGATTGGTCTCGATGTAAAGCAATTTCTTATCTCCGTCTACCCATAGAGGGTGCAACTTGTTGAAGGAACAAAATGGTCGACTTTTCCAAAAAAATTCAAATGGTACCAAATATTTTTTCACTGCTATTGGAAGGAATATTAGTAAGGGAATAATTTAAAAAAAAATTATGTCAATAGCTCTCATAGTACCAAAGTTATAGTCAAAAATGTGGTAATATAAGAGACAATTTGAGGTATAAACAAATGAAAACGCTTAAAATGAAAACTTTATGTCAAAGCTGTAAACTAGATAGCAAAATGACATTAAGTGTATTTCGGTTGTTGTATTATAAGCAAAAATGCTAGTTTCCAATGGAGAAGCATTGCAGCATATTTTGAATGCATGAAAAATGCAACTGTTGCAGGACCACTGAAATTTTGAAAGAATTAAAGTTCTCATAGCCTACTTTATTTATATTAAGCTTACCATTTGTTTATACCTCAAATTGCCTTTTATATTACCACATTTTTGATTATATCTTCGGTACTATAAGAGCTATTGAGATAATTTTTTTTTTAATTACTGCCTTATTAATTTTCCTTCCAATAGCAGTGAAAACAATATTTGGTACCATTTGAATTTTTTTTAGAAAAGTGGACCGTTTTGTTCCTTCGAAAAGTTGCGCCCTCTATTGGTAGACGGAGATAATTAGAAATTGTTGTGGTTTTGAATTTTTTTGGTAATATCAAGTATTGTATTTTCATCGAGACCAATCTTCACAAATTCAAGTAACCCGTTTCGAAGTTACACAATTTTTTCTAGTAACACGTAATTTAGCCCCCCTCCCTTCATTTTGACAGCATTCGTAAAAATTCATTAAACAAGGTTTTACATATTGATCACTAGTTTACAATGAATATATTGTTTTAAATACCTTACTGAGGAACATTGCCAAAAAAATGGGAATTTCAAATTGAAATCAGTGAAACGCCCTCTGGCGGCAATGGTACAAAATTGAAAATAATTTCTAGCATTTTCTCTTGGCCACATTTATTATAAGATTTTTTATTTCACTGTTCTATCTCAAATAGTTTCTGAGTTATGGCCGGCCTCCTTTCTTAGTTGTACACCCTGTACATTTTAAAGGGCATTTTTGGGAATTTAGGCCGCTATTTTCACATCGCTCAATTACAATGCCTAAATTCTGCAAAGGAAATATGGGACATTTTTAAGCTTAGTAAATGATTCCATTCAATAGACAAGCTCGAAAAGAAAATAGAACAATGAATAAATTTTTTATTTCGCCCAATGGCGATTTTGTTTAGGTACATGACACTAACATTTTTATACTTTAACATACGTTGCCAAGGGTTGTTAATGGTGTCCCATTTATTTAAATGTCTAAAGTGAACATATAAATAATAGTTGATAATTTATCAGCTTTTTAGGTATGGTAATAAGATATTTCAAAGGATTTTGCTTATTTTCAATGGAATCCAAACACACACCTATTAATAATAAGTGCTTTTGACAAACAAGAAACACATCTTTTAAGAAAGCGCACTTATTCGTTTAAGCGTAATGTGTTGCACATACCGAACATTTCTCATAGAGGTCTAAGAAGTGTCAATAAAGTATGGAAACGTTTTTCGTAAATGCATACACTTTTCGTACAGCTTTCGTTTCAATATTGAATGTGTCATAACGTCCCACTATTTTTTGGTATAGTAAGAATAGAAAACATATAACTTTTTTGCTCTTAAGTTTAACAGCTTTTAAATGGAGTGGCGTATAAAGACAGAAATAATTGTAATAGACTCTTTATTTTACGCGTATTTTACGTTATTTGGCGTTTTATGGAAAGTATGTTTATTTTTATGAAAGAACTAAATTTGTGATTTATGAAAATTGTCGGTTCAGTTTATTCCATAAATAATTCGTATTAAGATGGTCAACAGCTGGAAAATGGACATCATCATCCTTGAGGGTGGTAGTCGATTACCATAACGAATTTATTCACTTTCAATAATATTTTAGAAACAATAATTCAAATCGAAAGTTTTCGCCAAAGTATAAAACAGACACATTATTGCATCTATTTTCATTGTAATCAATTTGTCTACAAATACGAAAGTTTCTCGTTAAGGGTTTTTCCGAAAAGCTGTAGTATGAGAGCAAAATGGGTTTTGGTAATTACATTACCATTGCCAATGTATTTTGTAGTCGGTCAAGGAAATTCTACTACAAGAAAATCCTTTTGTTGCCAAACCGTAATCGTTTCCACGTTGCTCGAACTTCGTGCGTTAAACATCATTCAAAACAAAATAAGGTTCCATACCATAAATGGCAAGAAATTGGTCATTGAACAGTGAATTATTTGCAAAAGGAGAGGGGTCACAGGTAGCACTCATCAGGGAGAGGGAGAAGATTTTTGAAATTATGGAAGTCATTTAACCATTGTAATCCTATTCTCACATTTCAAGAATATCAACTGTACTCAAATGTAATATCAGAAGGTTTGTGCCATCTTTTATAGAACATATTTCAACAAATGGATTGCCAAAATTCCCTCTGCGATGACAAGTATAATCTCTGGAGTTATACACCTCGGATCAGAGTGATTTCTCCAAAATGTGGAGACTTTCTAATGGAGTTTGCCAAGTGGTATGGTTAGTGAGACGACAAGTACTTCATCAAACTAGGCGGACGTTTTGACTGCCAGGGCCGGTCTTTATCAAGGCTCTTTATTGATTTATTGAATTTGATCCATCCATTCGGACTTATGTGGCCCCATTCAAGTGGAATCCTATGGTCGCCTTACTTCTGTACTTTTATAGACGACCATACAAGGATGGTATTTATTTACTTTCTTGAAAATAAAAGTCAAGTATTCGACACATTTAAAGAATTTAAGGCTCGCATTGAGAACGAATGTGAATGTGTACTGATAATGGTACGGAGTATTGTAGTACATATAATGCTTTTGATCAATTTTTGATTAAGCACGGTATTAAGCACGAACGATCAGTTTATACTCCTGCTCAGAACGGACTGAGTGAACGTATGAATAGAACAATAATTGAACATGTGAAGTCCATGCTCAATCACTGCAGTGCAGATCTTGAATTTGTGTTTTTAGAGCAAGGGGTTCTGGACGAGTCTAAAATGAATCGTCTCACAGTGTTGAAAATGGGAAAGATGAAAGCTGATGACCAAATTAAATCGGTTTTTATAATGTTAACACCAATGGAAGAAGAATATATCATACCTGATGATTCATGGTGGGGCAGACGCTACTCATTGGCGAAATGCGATGAATCGTGAACTCGATTCCATGTGCAAAAATAAAGCATGGGTTTTTAAAGTAAAGAGGGATTCTGAGGGCTCGATTGTGCGTTATCGTGCTCGATTAGTAGCGCGGAGATTTACTCAAACCTACGGTGTCGATTACACTGATACGTTTTCTCCAGTTAAATTTAGCAGTGTAAGATTACTTTTTGCATTAGCTACAGAGTTAGATTCGGAAATAGATCATTTCAATGTCGAGACGACATTTTTGAATGGTATTCTGAACGAGGATGTGTATATGTGTCAGCCAGAAGGTTTTAAAAATAAAAATGGAGCCATTTATGGACTCAAATAGTCTTCAAGATTATGGTTTTTTAAGGCTAACGAAGTTTTATTGAAGTTAGGTTATAAAGTTTCAGAGTTAGAACCTTGTGTATTTTTTAAAACTTCAAATAACAAAGTTATCATTATTGCATTATATGTGGATCACTTTTTAGTATTTTATAATGATTTAAACGGTGTACAATCTTTAAAAGCAGAATTGAAGAAATATTTTCATATGTATTAAAGATTTAGGCCCTATTAACAATCTATTGGGTTGGAAAGTTGAGAAAAATAGAAGTAAAGGAGTGTTAAAAATTCATCAAACTCGATATATTCAAAATTTGTTAGACAAATTTGGCATGTCTGACGCTAAGGTAGTGAGGAATCCAATGGACCCTAACACAAAGCTAGATTTTGAAGGTGAACCTATTAATGAACCTTTTCAGCAATTAATTGGATCGCTAATGTATCTAAGTGTTTAGGACTCGCCCAGATATTTATTTTAGTATACATTTTTTAAGTCAATTTAATCAGAAGCCATCAAATAAGGATCATTGGATTGCTGCCAAACGCATACTTAGGTCTCTCAAGGGTACACACTTACACAGTCACTGGGCTTGTTTCACAAAAAAGGGAATTTGAATTTGAACGTTTTGTAGATGCTGATTGGGCAAATATGTAATTCAATTGATCGTAAATCTTTTAGTGGTTTTGTTTTTAAGATGGCGAATTGTGCAATATCATGGGAAAGTAAAAAGCAGAACTGTGTTTCTCTTTCACCCACAGAGGCAGAGCTGCTAAGGAAAGTGTATACTTGTTCTAAAGAATTTGATTAAAAATTATAATTTAGAAATGGGGAGTATAACTGTTTTGTTTAATAACAACCAAAGCTCGCCGAAAATTGCGACTAATCCTGTTTTTCCCGTAGGACATAATGTTAGATTCCATTACGTAAGAAATCTTATAGAAAATAAAGAAATAATTTTAGAGTATGTATATGCCTAGTTCAGATATGTGTGCATAAAGCCGTTATCTGTACAGAAACTTGTTTTTTGCACGAATGAGTTAGGACTGAAGTCGTTTAAATTATTTGTTATTGATCTCGTATGATGTTAAAGGGGGGTGTTAGAATATGTAAATCATGGGTAGCATCTTTGCATTTTGTAGTAGTAACTTGTTTTTATGTAAATAAAAACGTCAGTCAGCAACAATAATATTGTAACGCGTTAATTTGTGCTGTATATTTACTCAAATAAACGTTTAACCACGCTTTACTACAACAATTGATTCACCAATTGCAATGCAACGCTGTTTCTTTCAATTAGTCGAGGAAATAAAGCACTGAACCTACCAAATTTTTGTAGTAAGACGGATTGAGATGGGGTTTTTTGCATTCGCTTCCTAAATTTAATAGGAAACTTTGTACCTACTTTTCATCATGTTTTTTTTCGAAATTGCATTTGTGCAGTCGAAAATGCATCCTGAAAAATGCATTTTCATAGAAAAAATTCATAACTTCGTTATAAGCTTCTAGAATCAACTCAATTCGGGTACAAGGAGGTTTTCGAGGTCGCTGATCCGGAATGTAACCTCCAAATTGCCTCACCGCCCACCTGGAGCTCAGGATGGCTGAGCAACGTCATCTCCGAAGATCATATTCGGGATCAGCGACCTCGAAAACCCCTTGAACCCGAATTGAGTCGATTCTAAAAGTTTATAACGAAGTTATGAATTTTTTCTATGAAAATGCATTTTTCAGGATGCATTTTGGACTGTACAAATGCAATTTCGAAAAAAAACATGATGAAAAGTAGGTACAAAGTTTCCTATTGAATTTAGGCAGCGAATGCAAAAAACCCCATCTCAATCCGTCTTACTACAAAAATTTGGTAAGTTTGGCTTATTTGAGTGCTTTATTTCCTCGACTAAATGTAAATATGAGTGTAGAATAAGGACGACTCGGTTTAGTATTTGTAGGAAAAACCTTCTATAGTCTTCTAGTAATAAATTTCTGTGGTATTTATTATTTAATATGTCTATTTATAGTAAATCATCCCAAATTTGCGTACACGTTTGAATGACGTTATTTCATTCATATGTAAATTTGGGTTTTCCGTTATGATTAATAAACAAATTAATTAACATGGTATCGGGATAATTATGTTGTGTTGTCTAGTTGCACGTATTTAGTAGAGACAACCCCTGTGGGATGTGGACAAAAAAACACAATTACATTAACCAAGTTTATGATACAACATTAACAGCGTGTGTACTAACACAAGTTCAATTGTAATTGTAATTGTAATAAAATGCGGAAAGTGCTCTTATTCTTCAAAATCGAATAGTTTGATTATTGTGAAAATTAAGGAAATACATTTTTACATGTGCCATTTAGAAATAATGTTTTCTTTGTCGTTTTAGAGAGTATAAATAAACCAGTCATTTTTTGAGTGGAAAATTTGTCTCAATTAAGTATTTACCCTCTTTACAACGATATAAGAAAGGTTATGCTTATTTTACTCATAATAAATCAGATACAGCCATACAAATAGGTATGCATAGTTATATCGTAACGTTTTGGATAATTATAATAATTAAGATTGCGCACAAAGCATAAAGCTCTAACTGTAGAAAGGGATGAACAAGTATATGTGAGCGCCATTTACTATTGCATATTAACAATGTTGTTTGTGATAATTTAAAATCAACATTCGCTAATCTGTCTACTAGCAACAACTGCACAAATCGTCGCCATAGGTCATACGCGATCATTACAATTATAACTGTCAATATACTTAAGCATTTAAATACAGGAAGAATGAATGGATTACAAGAAAAATCAAAATTTCATAACTGCTCAAAATCTCCTCCATTGTATTGAATTAAGCGGTTCCATCTCTCAAAGGGAGAAAGGATAATTTTCAATAAACAATCTCAAAACCTCCCCTTTAACCAATTTAATGCATAACGAAGATGATGAACGGTGAAATGATGGCTGTTATTTTTTTTTATATAAAATTGAAGCTGCATTGCCGCATTGCCGCTAGCTTCAATTTTATATAAAAAAAATAACAACCATAATTTCACCGTTCATCATCTTCGTTATGCATTAAATTGGTTAAAGGGGAGGTTTTGAGATTGTTTATTGAAAATCTCCATTTTTCAAATTCAGTATTTGCTAATACGTATCTCGTCATAAACTTCTTTAACCATAGGTACAGTGCAGTTTGATCAATTTCCTACCGATGTTACAGAAATTCACGTTAATTTGGTTTGTTGTGTAACCCCAAATGAGTTAGCTAATTGGTCCATTCCTGCTACTCCAGTGATTATGAAGACTTCGTTTAGAATACGTGAACAAATTCCTCAATTATTTACCGATGTACCACCTTAATGAAAGTACTTACATTTTTTTATTTTCAATGGAAAATCATTAAAATAGTACATTCACACATCCCCTTAAGGTGCAGCTCTTCATGAAACCGATGTCCAATAACTTCTCCGTCCAAGTGTCTCACTAGACATTTATACTAAATTGATTTTGAAAATTTATTGGCCTAGTATATGCACCATCGGAATGTATGTTTGTGATTATTATCCAAAATCCATCGACAAAATCGATTCTTTTCTTTAGATTACTCATCTCTTTCAACTCAAACGTGTCTTTTGCATATTGGCCATTTCATCATTAGAGTATATGTATATATTTAAAAAAATATTTCGGAAAATACTGTCGGTATAACAGTATTATCTTAACACTGTTTTTCTACATTGTCTGTTTTATATATTATTTGTTTTCTAGAAGATTGGTCATTAGTTAGTGTGCAATTTCCTGTAACCCATTGATTTATTTTGTAACGGCGATGTATGGATTAGAGGACCGGTGGCAAATTAAGCCTTGTTAATAACGCTGGCGGCGAATTATACTAACAACGAGAGAATATAAACTTTAATAACCAATCAACATTTACTTATTACAACTAGATCGCAAATGAATAATGGTAAAATAAATAATTAATAATGTGACAAATTTCAGACCAAATATATCGTCACTTAAACTTTCTTTAACAGAAATGTTCGAAAGGCATCTGTCTCTTAATTTTGGAGAAGGAGGTACAGATTAAATGGAAATTTAAAGTTAGAATTTAATATCGTCCCTGGTTTTAGATATTTCGTAAGTTTACTGATCAATATAGATTAAGATGACGATGAAATAAACAATCAGAAGATACAACTTTTTAATTCCGAATTTGTGACTTTTTGTATTAACCACAAATTCTACTTAAGATGCTTCCTCATGATTGCTGCCTAGCAAACAATGTTTTTATTTTTTACACGCAAATACAAACTAATCAAGTTTTGAGTATGTATTATTTGTATTACTTGCAATAGCTGTGAGCTGAATACGGCTCGTGAACTATAAATTTTGCTAAAATAGTTGCGATCAGAGCTGCAGAAAACTCATACACAATGACAAACTTATTATGGTTACACAAAACTTTTCTCAACACCATTTATCTAAATCAATACTTTTTAATTAGAAATGAACAAGTTATTTTATACTCGAATGTTTAGATTAAACTGCCTATATGTAGGTAATTAGTGCAAATATTACACAATGGGTATAAAAATGTAGCTCTGTGTAAGTATAAATTACATTGGCTTTGTGAAAATACAAAAATAGTACAACGTGTAAATATAATCTCAAAAATAATTACATTGACAGAAACGTAAATTTGTATTAAGTAGATTCTTTAATAATGGTTTACGGCAAACAATTAACGCCGTGAACAATAACGCGCCTCATTTACTTTAACATGGTATAATTCAAATTACAAACGTAATGTAAAAGTGAATTTTTAGATTGTACATATATGTATTTGAAACTTATTTATTGTGAAATACTTTTAGTGTCCAAAAGAGTATCTGTGCCATTTAATCCCAACCAACCCACAAAGTGTAAGAAAAAAATTATTACAGAATGAGAACCAAAACGAATTTCGTACGAATATCAAATTAAATGCGCACATACTAATTTTATCGGTATGTTTACTTTAACTTTAACTTTAAGTTCACAAATTTACCTGCTTAATTGGGCGGGCCTTCAACCTATCATACATGGTTCCTTGGTCATCTCCAACTTTTCGTAAGCAAATTGGAAGCATCTTTTCTTCCATTTTGAACACTTCCATTAATTGTTTATAACACGTTTTAATATTTGTTCACTATCCGATGATTTCTATCACTAAAACGTACAATAAATTTTACGTAGGTAATAAAATTTATACCTACTCGATTGATTGTTTGACAATTCAAAATAAATTAAAAGTTGTAATGTAAATTGAATAACCACATTTGCTAGGAATTTTGTTTATTAGCACTATAATTAAATGGGAATAAAATTAAATTGTCATTATATAAAAGGAATTACCTACATCTTTAGGCAAAAGTTAATGTATTAACAGAAATAGAATAATTATTGTTAACAAACTAGCCGATAATGCATACATTTTAAAAATATTAATCTGTAACTATTCCTTACGCGTGATTATTATAAACATTCAATTAACATAAACAATCGTGCAGGAACAAAAACTACGACAACCTTCAATAGATTTCTTTATATATAGTTATAAAACGGAGCAATACACAGCAATATTTTAGGACTTTTTCTTTTCCAAATTACGGAATGGCCAATTACGTTTGAGTTTTCAAATCTCGTGGAATGCATAGTGTATACGTGCATTTTCTCTCGCTAACGTTGTCGCTATATGTTTAATGAGGCGCCTTAACACAAAATTCAACCTCGCATTTGCGGTTTGGATAAAGAAGGAAGTAGATTATTCAATATTTATTTGATGACAAATGTGTTAAAAAAAGGTTTCTTTCTATACAACTTTTTATGATAATCATACTTTTTGGAATATGGCGACTTTATGAGCGTAAGTGATAAATCATTTTTAAATATTACCACTATTAATGTTTGTAAATTAATTATTATTTTGTAGGCGAGGCCGCCTGCGATCGAATAAGACAAGTTCGAGGATGTAATTTTAATAAACAAAACAAGTAATTTCACTTAATTTTTTCTTTTTAAATACAACGTAAGTAATGCGTTTCGACAACATGTGTAATTACCAAGGGTAACGAATTTTGTCATAGATTAAAAACAACCTTTAAAGAAATTTTTTGTATATTTATTCTTATCAAATATGGAAAGAAGAACAACATCTAACCAACCAAGAAGGCATGGAATGAAAACGAGGTTAAATTATAGTAAGGTCAATAAGAATATATACAGAGAGAGTCTGTAATTTGGAATAAATTCAATAGTTGAAATACTCATTTTTTTAGAAAAATGCTCGGAAAAATAAAAGTAGAAAAAGTAAAATTTCGTCTTAAAGTTATGATCTTATAAAAGATGAAAATTGCGGTCTTAAAATGATTAATAAAGTAGAAATTCAAGCATCTGTTGCAAAAATTAAACCGGTTACTGAACTTCACTAAATTAAAGGCCCTATTGGGGATGAAAAATTATTACGGAAGATTCATTCACGATTTTAATAATACCTTGTAGCTTTTAGATAAAGGTCTTAAGTGGCCTGTTGCCCTGTTCATTGTGATAATGGTTTAGAGTCAAGTGATTTTTCTAATATCACATGCTTCTCGTGCACATTTTTTCTATTACCGAAACCTTACGACGTGTCTCAGCTATTTGCCTATTTTATAATTAAATTTAATTATATTTTATATATTATTTGTTATCAATGCAAAATACTGGGTTTCCCAAAACCCAATCGACAAACTTATACTATGTATTATAGATCCATAATGAAGGTCGATATGGCACAAAGGGGGTAAATTGTAATAAATAAAACAACTCACAACCTCCCCTTAGACATGTAATTTAATGGTGCAAACTTAGATGAAAATGAGATGAAAAGTTATGTTTTTAAAGTAAGTAGGTACTTGCGTACTGAAACACTCCAATTGGCTAGTGCTTCAGTACGCAAGTACTTACATACTTTAAAAACATAAAAACATAACTTTCATCTCATTTTCATCTAAGTTTGCACCATTAAATTACATGTCTAAGGGGAGGTTGTGAGTTGTTTTATTTAATATGTATTATAGAGGTAATTCTGACCAAAGACTTCATATAAACTGTTGGTCAATTTCTCTTCGTTTCGGAAATATCGAAGGGAAAGCAGCACGCCTATTATACAAAAACCGTGTTGGCATATTTTCCATTGGTAAAGTGATGTATAATTGCATAAGTTAATAACAATAATTACTCTATGTATTTTTACTAAGTTATGAAACAAGGGTATAAACTGTAAAACAATTCCCTTCGATATCTTCGAAACGAAGAAGAATTGACTAATAGTTTACATAAGGTTTTTTATTCAGAATGAGCTCTAGAATATATGGTAAAAGGTTGTCGGCCGAGTTCTGGGACACCCTGGATATAGATGGTACCGTTTGATCATTTGATTTAAAACAATTACAGAGACAGATGTGCTAACGCGCAACTGAAAACAACGTTTATGTAGATTTTTTAACAAATTGTGATTAACCCCACAGATTTTTCTAAAAAATTTTGAATATAAATATTTCTTCGGAAGAACTCGATACATAAACCAGGAGTGTATAACTAACTACAGTAGGTAGGCTAACTAAATAACGCCAGCATTCCATATTACACATGGTTTTCACGACAAGACAAACTTGTAAGATTTCCAATTGAATTTTTTATTATGCATTGAAATCAAAGAGTTACAGTATGATATTAGATTTATTTCAGATCAGATTTCCCTTATGGACATTTTGAAATTTTGCAATTTGAATAAATCAAGGATGTATCACATTCCTTAATTTATTGCCTTTGAAGTAGTCATACTTTAATAATATAAAGTATTTCCACTTCATTCTTTATTATTACAAAAGAAAATGAATGGAAATACTTCTTATAATTATACTCCGAAATTCCACAACGTAAATGTAAATAGAATTAAGTACCAAAAAAAAACTTATATTCACGTTGTCTCTGTTATAATTTTAGATATAAGATTCTCCATAGAATTAACTAAATGAACGGCACATCCAACTCTAGTATTTAATTTCTAAGAAGTAACACGAAACAAGTGCATATTAATTATGTGTTTGGATCATCGATATATTGTAATAGTCGACTATCACATTTTAATTAATATTCTCTGTCTCTTCAGATGACAGAATAATTTGTAAATTTGTTGCAAACGTGCTTAACTGTACGGCTTTAGCATTGACGAATAAAAATAGATATTAATAAACCTTCAGCAGTTACTTTCCGTTGGTAGTTCCTCTCTTGTAGATATCAGAAAAATTAGCTTAATTCATAATTAAAAATAGCCTTGCTTCCTGTTGTATAATTTAATCAAATTTTTTAAAAAAGGATGTGTTCTAATATTACACACTTTCTCATGCACTAAAAAGTACCAAATAATTTGTAATACACTAAAAAGGATAAAATATTTTTTTTTCTTATTGAAATACTTAAATTATATTTTTTAACAAATTTTACTAAAGAAAGTGTGTGGCCCTAAGTGCAGATATAGTGGTTGATCATAATATTGACAACATATCATTATTATTCTGAATACCTACTCATAATAGGAAAGTAATAGTGTATTAAATTAGGCACATCCGCGGGCTGAATTACTCATTGGCCACACACACTTTCTTTCGTAAAATTTGTTAAAAAATTTTATTTATTTCAATAAGAAAAAAAATTATTTTATCCTTTTTAGTGCACTAAACATTAGTTCATCCTCATTAGTGTATTTAAACATTATTTTATAATAATTTATGTCAATACTAGCGAAAAACCAGGCGCAAATGACAAATGGAAACCGCATAAAACCGAAGAAATATGACGCAAAATCAAAATTACATATTAACTTTTAATAAGACGCGCAGTGACGATAGCAATCCGCGCAAATTTGTGATTTGGTCCGGGCGATCGCCACCAAAGTTTAATACAATCAAATGTATACTGAGTTCTAATATCTAGCCCGGTTTTAGCCCTTATAAGACCGGAGATACAGACCTCCAAAGATTTGAAGCAAACAATTATTCAAGTGAAGTTAATAGAAAGTGTGTAAAAAGAAGTCGAAGAGAACCCTCACCCCCTCCAACAACTAAGGCAGAAACCTAAAAACTAAATATTGGTCTCTTGAGGTGCTTTGGGAGGTGAATTTTTCCAGTGAAAGGAGAATTTTAGTATAAGTGAAATCCATCACATTTCGTAAAGGTGCGGAGTCACACGCAACACCCCGGAAACCTTGTGTACTGGGTTTACGCGAAGGCTTTTGAAGACATGGCGCCGCTGATAATTAATCGGACAAAGATCTTAACGAACATGAACTTTGAATGCTCTATATTTATTCTCCAAAACGTAAAGTCTGACTAATTACTCAGTTGCTCAACAGTTTTCTTATGACCATCAACTCGCAGAATTGCGTAGAAAGCAACCAGATGGATTGCCCTTTGTATCATTCTTATTTAAAGCTTGGAATAGATTTTTAAATTTTGTCTTAATCTAATAAAACAGGTTGCGCGGCGAAATCATATTTGGTTGCCCAAAAAATGTTGTGTATATTTTGTCCGCGAAAACCTTTAACGTACTCGAGATTGTTCTGCCTTGGCCGACAATTCTTCTCATCGTACGTTAAAGTGTGTTTTCGCGGCCTTGACATACAAATAACTTCGGTTATTACATAAATAGTTGTTTTACGTATCTTTTGAAAGCCGTAAAGTATAACTTTTTTTTGAAATCTGTCATAAACAACTTTACGGCCGCATTTACAACTTTACGGCCGCATTTACTAGGTAACTGTCACTGTCAAAATTATGAAATTGATTTTTAAATTAAAGTTTATATCTTTTTGTGTAGTCGCCTAAAAAATGTTGTGTGCACCTCGGTTAAAAGTTCTTTTTTAGCCTCATCTGATTTGTTAGCCTCGGCTTTCGGCTCGGCTGCAATCATCAGATTCGGCCAAAAAAACATCACTTTTACAACCTTGATACACAAATAACCAATTTTTTTTGCTAGCATTATAAACGGCTCTTTTGATAACTAGAAATCGTTCATAATTTCCAGTTTTATTGCACCCGTGCAATAAAACTACCATAGAAACAACGACATCATCTTTACCTCATCTGACATATGCGGTATTTACACACGACACATAGCAACAATCGTATCCAAGGAAACGATATCGTCATCATGATCACATCCAACATTCATGCAAGTAGTCTGTTTAAAATAGTATACAGGGTTTTTCAACGAAAAGGAGCCACCCTTTATAACTTCTAACAGAATCAAAATTTGAAAAATCGGCGATACCCGTCTATAATAATATCGAGGGGGACACTTTTTGACATAAGTTTGAGATTTCATACCTTAACCCCCTGGGTCCCACAAACATACCCTTAATTTTTTTAAATAGCAACATGGGTCATGTGATACGTCATTTGAAAGGTCTTTTGATATCTTGCATTACTGCGTTTAAAATTTTAAAATCGTTCAATTCGTTTGTGAGATATTTTAATTTAAAGTTTTAGAGAACTGATATAATTTGTCGTTATAATAATGCAATATAAAAATATTACTGACTTTTTAATTTATTTTAAGTTTTATTTCCATGTAATTAAAAAAAAGTTTAATACAATGAATTTCGTATCAATTTATCTTGACTATAAAAGCAAAAAAATAAATAAAAAACAACCATTTTGAAGAAAATTATATCAGTTCTCTAAAACTTTAAATTAAAATATCTCACAAACGAATTGAACGATTTTAAAATTTTAAACGCAGTAATGCAAGATATCAAAAGACCTTTGAAATGACGTATCACATGACCCATGTTGCCATTTAAAAAAATTAAGGGTATGTTTGTGGGACCCAGGGGGTTAAGGTATGAAATCTCAAACTTATGTCAAAAAGTGTCCCCCTCGATATTATTATAGACGGGTATCGCCGATTTTTCAAATTTTGATTCTGTTAGAAGTTATAAAGGGTGGCTCCTTTTCGTTGAAAAACCCTGTATATTATTCAACGAGCGTATAATGATGGCTATTATTCACGAGGTAAGTAAGGCATAAATTATCGACAGAATAATAGCCATTATACGCGAGTAGAATACTATACTTTATCCACGACTATAAATGTTAATTCAATTTAAATATTTATTTGAAAATTCTCTAATTGACTGTATTGGACGGTTACCATGGAAATATATAAAATAACAGTGAGTAATATTCATTACTCACGTTGCTAATGGCAATAACTTATTAATCACTGATAGTCGTGGATAAATAAAATTTTTCAAGTTTATGATTCTAGCATAAAAAAAATAGCGTATACAACTCGTTATAATCTTGATGTTAATATTGCACTCGGGAAATTTAGCGTGACTCGCTCGCTGCGCTCGCCCGTACGTTAACTATTCTCTCGTGCGATAAACACCAAATTTATAAATTTGTTGTATAATAAGAACGAACGAAGTGGATGTCCATTGTCCATTTATGGTTAATGATGAATTTCTTCGTGCAATCGAAGAGAAAGTTAATGCAAGCTTTAAGTTTCGACTCTCTTTATGAAAGGACTCCTAAATTTCAAAATCTCTTCATCATGAAATTTTTTATGTAAAACCTGCTTTTGTTTTGTGATCATTGGGTGTCAACAAATCTTACTGAGGAAGAGCACCAGCGACATGTACTTGAGGTTTTGACACGTTACGACGATGAAGGTGGAGATGAGACTTGGGTACCTTATGAAACCTGTGGATCAAAACGGCCATGAATAGAGTGGAGGTACAATTCGTCACTACTAAGGAGAAAATCCACGCAAATCTTGGCAATTCGAAAAATCATGTGTATGTTTTGGAACAAACATGGTATTCTGTCAAACAATCAATGCAAATGTTTACTGCCACACACATTATTTTTAATTCACGAAAATTCCAGGAACTCATTCAATTATTCAATGACAGATTTTGATGAAGAAGGTATACAAAACTTTGTGCCGTGTTATGGCAAGTGCCTACAAAGGGTGGGAGCTAGAAAAATTAACTTAAAGGTTATATACGTATACCTTCTTTTTCCTGTTTCATTCAACTACACTCACAAATAATATGTATTTTGTATATATTCATGACTGAGTATTTGTCAGTGCTCCCTTTCTGTTCTTCTGTCAGTATGTTATTCAGTGTTTGTCTATTCTGCGTGCGATGAGTGAAGTTATAATTTTATAAAGTGTGGAGGGCCTGTACTTTCCTGAGCTTTGTGTGTTTTGGTGTGTTATGTACGTTTTATGTATGTTTTGAGTATAACCTTACGGGATCGCGACAGCTACAAAAACAGCTGATAAATGGATGGATGAGAACAGGAAGAAGGGAGTGGAACAACTAGGTCTCGAGAATGAAGGAGGAAAATTTATCAGAATCGAAAATATATCACTAATTGGTGAAGGAGTTGCGGTGGGCATCCATGTAAATTTGGAAAAATATCCAGATGTCCACGAAGAAGTGAAAACAAGAACAAAATGAATAGGTTTTAGCATGTGATGCAACCTAAAACGCCCTTTGTGTGGTTCAAAAAATTTGGAAAATGTAACTGAATTTTAAAAAACTTAATTATTGCATTAACTGATTTGCGAAAAATAGCATTTAATATTGGCATATTACCAACAAATTGCAGTATGTCAATTGCAACTAAATAATTTTCCATTCTTCGGAATGATCTGTAACAATGTCTAAGAATATGTTGGGTTTCTCAATTCAGATTTTACAAAAAGAAATTGTAACAACACGTTACTTTATTTTAAGGTTCCATCCTTAGAAGTTAATTAACATCGTGTAAATTATCTTATAAAAACTTTGATCCTTAAAAGTTAACTTTATAATTGAATGAAATAAATTTTCGTCGCATTTTCCTGTTTTAAAGGAATTAAACATTTAAAGGAAACGTTGATAATTATGACTCCTGTGTTCTCTTTCAAGTCGCATATGTTTACTTATGTACGATAAATGTTGGAATTGTTGGAGTTATATTAAGATTAATTGTTTCAAAATAGCGCGTAGTTCCTTTAAAGGGGTAACAATTTCACGCTTGGAATTATAAATGGCAGTTCCAATAGGAAAATTATTGTAAACATTAAGGCATAATGTAAAACAGGTCAATTATAACATTATAACAGTAGAAACATCCTTACCATCTCCAGCTGAACATGCCAAATAACAGAAACTGTAACAATACAAATTTGCATGACGGGTAAGTTAGCTTCTGTATTTAGTATTAGCTATTGTCAGATCGCAACAAGTTCATATAAACTTAAACAACTTCAGAGTTTGAACCTTATTCTTAATTTATAAAAGGCAGTAACGGTCAAGTGTAGGTATACCTTCTTCCACACATTGTTGTTATACATACATCTCATGGATGTTAAGATGTTAGACATGTCAATCTGCATGTATATTTGAAAATATTACAATTTAAATATATAAGGCTATTCAAAAGTAGGGAACTGGCCATTATTCTGCTAATTTATAAGATTTTGAAAAAATAAAACCACCATTTTATTTGTAAAGATGAAACAGGGTTTCTCCCTCATATACACAATCCTGTAAAAACACTATTAAGAACCACTTTTGGTGATCATGTAATTAGTAGACACTTTCCAAACGGATGGCCTTCTAGGTCACCAGATCTTAATCCAGCTGACTATTCGTTATGGGGTTACCTCAAAGAAAGGGCGTTTCTTAGTAGATCTACTACTCGTGAGGAATTGAAATAATCCATCACATATCATTGCAAACATTCCACTGAATGCACTTCACAATACAGTTTATAACATAGAGAACGACTAAATCTCATTGAACAGAACAGAGATGGTCATCTTTAATTGTTTCTTGTTTGAGTATAAATTTTTATGAATAAACCTCGTTTCTTTACAAACAAAATGGTGTTTTTATTTTTTCAGATTCTCAAAATTTAGCAGTGCAATGGCAATTTCAAACTGGAAACTTACTTTTGAATAACCTTATACATAAACACAAACATCCAACTTAAGTTAAAGAAATAGCACAAAGATTTTATTAAGGTTTTGACCTGTTATCTTCTGAGTATTCCGAAAAGTTAGAAAATGAATTTCAAAAAGCAGGGTAACGTCGAAAAAGTGGAGAAAACAATTATCCACCTAAAAATTGGGGAGAAACCTAAAAACTTAATCGGCTCTGAATTCTTTCTATTCCTGAATCCATGAAAGGACGTTTTGCCAACATTGATAATTTAATCTCAGTATCGATCAAGGAATTGAAGAAAAACCGAAAAAAAACATTATGATGATTTTAAAAGTGCTCACAGAAGTATATTATAATCTTAGAAGCACAAAGCGTAGAGATACATATTAAAAAATAATACAAAATTGATCCTAAGTCCCCAAGCCAAAAAACCTTTGACAGTACAGTACATCTTATTTTCGATTTTTAGTGTTATTCTAACAACTTCAGCGAAATTTTTGCGTAGGAATACATAACCATCGGGAACAGCAATAGGCATATATGCTTACATAAGAGGAATATTATATTCTTTTCGATATGACAGTAGCGCCGCTAGTAGTTTCTCATTCTTTGAAACATGCGTGGTTCTTTTATGAAGATGTGTGCATTCCTCACACCTATGAGTTTCTTATTATACCCCATTTTGATTGGAAACTGAGAAGATTTAATTACCCTTTAGGAGCAATGTTTAGTGTTGGTTAAAAATACATTCCTTTCAGTGTTGTACAAGTACTTATTTTATTTATAAAGGACAATGATTTTGTATGCCTTGAATAAGGAATAAAATAATCTCAAAAAGATTCAGCTACTTTTTAGGTATGAAATAGTAGGTACTTCACATTCCAACAATCTTTTCATTTTGGAAGAATTGTGAAGCAACAATCAAATCTGCCTCTTAAAACAAGGAAATATCTGTATGCATGTATGTTGTAAAAAACATATCGGTTTGATGCATACGTTCGAAGCGTTTTTATTAATTACGATGTTAATTTATTGTAATTAATATCTTTTCCTGCATTGCTCACGGTTGATTCCCAACGTTCTGTCAATTTCTCGATTTATATTAGAGACAAGCCGCTTATCCGCAGCTTTGCCCGCGGTCTTTCAATCCACTAATGTTCAGCTCGTCGAGTTTTATCAAATAGCGTTATCCCCAAGTTCATGTTTTGAAAACCAGAAGTGACGTTAATCGGATCAATGGCCATAAACCACCCCCGGACCATGGGTGATACTCATGCAAAATGTCAGCCCTTACAGGTTTCGTATCTATTCGTGTCATAGAAAAGTGACGGACGGACCGACATGCATGTGCGCAATTTTCATCATAGCCAAAAATCTTACTTTGGAGCAAGGGTTTATAATGCGCAAAAAAACCGATTTGTGACTTTATTATTACATTTCTCGTCCCGTCTCATTGAAAACAGAATGATGAAAATCTGATGGACTTTCAATTCAACCCTTAATAGCTGCTTTTGTAATGTGAGCGATTGTGATACTCTTCACGGTGGTATTTCTTGAATTGCGAGGTGAAAACCACCAAGTTGTTGGCACTGAATCTCAGCAGTGTTTGATACATTCCTTGGAAACAATTCTTGAATTATCGAGCCGTAATAGTTACTTACAGTAAGAGTGAGGAAGGTAAAACTTTCGTTCACGCGAATTGCGTGTTCTTCCACGAAGATGCAATTCAAGTGAACGAATGTGACCTTACTCTCGAGTGCTGTATTTGATTTTGTTCGATACCTCTTTAGAAAGTGACTCTGTAACAATGTATTACAATTGGAATTATTTTATTTAAAAAATCACACAGTCGTGAGGATTCGTTGCTATGAAACAAATAAAATACATAACTGCCACATGACAAATTGTATAACTTCAATAAAGTAAAGTGCGTGTATTATTATTAAAAATGGACAACAGAAGAAGTAACAAAGAACATTAATGATGATTTACGAGTAGTGAAATTTAATATGTAATTGTAATATATACATTTTCTATTGTTCTATTGATAACATTATGGCAGTTGGAAGAATAATTGCAGCTAATTTTGTGGTATTTTTTAAAATACCTTGTATTTAATTACAATAACATAATGTAAAGGTTGACGTTTCGCGCCATAATGAGTGCGCTTATTCATAACGAAACGTCAACCTTTACATTATGTTATTGTAATTAAATACAAGGTATTTTAAAAAATACCACAAAATTAGCTGCAATTATTCTTCCAACTGCCATAATTAACACCACCAACAGCTAAACCCTAAAGCAAATAATTGATAACATTGAATTTTAAATATGCGTGAGCGAAAAGCGGTGAGTGAATTTCAGAAAAAGCTTCAAAGATGACGTTGCTCAGCCATACTGAGCTCCAGGTGCGCGGTGAGCCAATTGCAATGTCATATTCGGAATCAGCGACCTCGAAAACCTCCTTGAACCCGAATTGAGTCGATTCTAGAAGTTTATAACGAAGTTATGAATTTTTTCTATGAAAATTGATTTTTCAGGATGCATTTTCCACTGCACAAATGTAATTTCAAAATGGGAAAAAAACATGATCAAGAGTAGGTACAAAGTTTCCTATTGAATTTAGGAAGCGAATGCAAAAAACCCCATCTCAATCCGTCTTACTACAAACATTTGGTAGGTTCAGTGCTTTATTTCCTCGCCTATTAACGTCACAAATCCTTGTAGCACATTCCGGTTAAATTTATACAGAACTTTCTTAAAAATTGAAAGATTTAAGATGCATTCAATAATATAATAAGCAAAATAACAGTGACGAATTCCACATATATTTGTTTAAAAGACATTTTTCGTATAGAAACCAAAAATTATGGATCAAAACAGTATAATTTTCCGGAAGGTTCAGCCACATTAGGCATATAAAAGAGTAGTTCACATCACATCCTATCCCGATTTCCCTATTTCAGAAGAATTGTGAAGCGACATCTGACAAACATCTTGAGAAAGGAAATATTTGTATGAATTAAGCCTTACAGCAAAACCGTAAGTAAATAACGAATGGGTCTGAAATATGCTTTTATCCAAGTGCAAGTTAAATTGTGCTGTTGATATAAATACAAAACGTTTGCTTTGACAGAACCGCAAACGTAATTAATATTTTGCCCGTAATCATGTTTTATGACAAGTACTTAACGTTGTGAACAATAACGCGCTTTATTTAGTTTAAGAATACATAATTACAAATGTTATGTAATAAGTTTATGTCAAATCATTTTGTGAATTTATCGCCTACGTGCGGCAGCAAAGCAACCTATGTAAAAGTATTTGTAGCTCTTTTTTCCCTTTGGGGTGCATTTAATTCTACCATAGACTAAATACTCTCTATGATTCTACTTATGGTAATCCAAGTAGAAATATTCAGAAATAATTACCACTCAAAAAATGTGAATGCTTTGAAAGGTGATGAACTGAAGGAGGAATTGCGGTTTTGTAATTATAGATGGTTTCAATTTAACAGTAGATTAAAAATGTAAATGATTAAGATCGGCACTGGAACCGCTTAATGCACCACTTAATTCATTAATTAATTCCCTTATCTACGTTGATTATGATTTTGTTGTTGAATTGCAATTTTGTGCGGGGAGCTTATCCAATTTCTCGAGCGCAGTTGATTATTATTCTCTGTTCAAGATTTAATTTGGTTTCATGTCATAAACGATAGAGTTTTTAATTGCGACTAAGATTTTTTACCCAGTAACTTCGATGACATTAACATTAAATGTCAGCAAAAAAACTAGATTGCAAGAAGGTAAATTTCAAAAACAGAGATTCTTCCCATTATCATCAGCAATGCAAATTCACGCAGCGTTGTTTTAGGTAAAATGGTTAGAAATGGAAATAGTCCGTCCGTCTACCTACTCATTTTGGAATTCATCAATGGTGTTAGTTAAGAAAAGATATGGGGGGAGAATATCGTTTATATTTGACGGTAGAAAATTAAATTCTACTCATGCTCATCTTCTTCCATTTTTTAACAGCATATTAGATAGGCGTTGGGACGCTAATGCAAATGCGCCAACCACACAACGTAGACCCCTTCTCGCTTAAAATATGTTTTGTTAACTAGGCGACATTATTATAGATTCGAGAACATTTGAAAAGCATATCGATACCTTAAATGAAGTTTATCGTGAACTAAAGGATTTAACCATTAGTTTCGGAAAATTAAAGTTTTGTTGTTCGACCCTTTTACATTTAGGGTAGATATATTATAGACAAAAACGGGTTACGAATAAATCCTTGCAAAGTAGTCGCGATTTTAAACTTTCCTAAACTCACAACAGTGAGAGAAATTAAAAGATTTATAGGTATAGCCGGGTGGTACAGACGATTTATATTATATTTTGTGAGTGTCGCTACATTTCAGACCTGATTAAAGGGGGAAAAAAATTTAACAAAGTAAAATATATGCAAGAAACTGAAGAATCCTTTCAACGGTTAAAAACTCTAATGTCAACCGCACCTGTTTTGTTGAGCCCAAATTTCAAACTACCCTTTAATCTGCAATGTGATGTTCCTGCCTACGGTGCAGAATGTGTTCTGATTCAGGGAGAGGAACAAGACGACCCTCGCACAATAAATAAAGTCAATTAGATACCTACGTAGGCAATAGAGTTGAAAATAATCACGTCAGGTTCCTTGTAGTACCCTCTCACTACAGCTAATAATTATTTGTATCTCTTTTTCCTTTCCTTTGGAAGTTTTCGAATTTGTGTATTTCATTCTATTTGTGGTGGGCAAATAGAGTTAGGTACTTAACAGGGTTTTTGTGCCCAAGTAATAGAAACAGTAAATTGCGGTTAGTTATCTACAAACAGCCTCTAGTAAAGTTACAAGTTAATATTCGTATTAGGCACATTAGTTTAATGCTTTTGTAGTATGGGAAAAATTTTTACTAACTATTAATTTTAGGTTATTTCAAATTTTTTTTGTAAGATGAAAGCATTATCAATGAGAATTAAATTTATTAAGCACGATTTAATTATAGTAAATTCGAAAATCAGGGCTAACTGGTAGCAGTGAGAGAGTAACTAAAAAACCTGACATGATGGTTATTTTCACATATATTGCCTACGTAATTATAAATTACATACTGTCTAGTTAATTAAAAAAATACGTCAACTTATAAATTAGTTAATGCATACCCTTGTTACAAATTACTTTATGTCATACTACCTCATTATTACACCATAACAACTGCTGAAACAAGAAACATTAATGACTAAATAACGTCTCTTTACATGACAACCATAGCAACGGGCGTTATTTTTTATAACGCCCGCTTATATAACGCCCGCAAATGTAAAATTATGCCTCATAAAGGACGTTAAATGTGAGTCTATACTGATTTTATTGTTATCATCTGTTTTAATCATCTTAATCAACTTCTTGCAAGTATGACATAAAGTTATGAAGGCACCACGGGCGTTATTTAGTTCATAACGCCCTAGATACCTTAATTACTATACAGTACTAATAAGAAAACAATAAAGGTGATGAAAGTATTATGTGGTTAAAATATTTACCTTGATAAATGATTCGTTTAACGAATCATACAAAGCATCATCGTCTCTTGAAATACGTCGTAAGCAGATTGGAGGAACCCTTTTTTTCATTTTAGACACTAACATTGGCACTTTGTTTTAAGTAAGTGGCAACACGATTCGTAAAGTAAGCGTGATATTTCCAAAACCTTAATTCGTAAAATAAAATTATTCTGTCAACATGAAATGTATCAAAAGTGAAAATATTCTCATTAGTATAATCAAGGCAGTTTTGTGTATTAATTAGAATTACATCGTTATGATATAAACCACATATCTTGCGGATATTATATAATTTTCCAAATTATGGAAGAGCCAATTACGTTTCAGTTTTCAAATTTTGGAGAATTAAGTAGGTATTACTAAAGTGTATACGTCACATATCTTGTGGTTTAAAATAAAGTACATATCGCTAATTTGGTAGATTGTTCGAGAGGTGTTTGATGATAACGGTAAAACGCCTTTCTTTCGCCCATTATCGCACAACTTATTGAATTGTTTACCAATTGTTTTACAGTTTTGTAGTTAAGGTAAATTCACCCATTACCGCCCCACTTAAGGAAAGTTTGACTTTCTAGTTCAAAATTAAGCCCAGTTTGAAGTTTTTCGTATATTGGAGGTTTTTTTTTCTGTAAATGAAGATTTCTTATGCAATAAATGTTTAATTTTTTCTTACACGACAAAGCCTTTAATTAAATTTTATTTTATTTAGTAAAGATTACGTTTTTTCCTATTACCGCTCTACCTTAAGAACCGCTTTCCTGTTTTCGCCCTAGAGACTTCCTATTACCGCCTTATTTTTTTAAATGACATGAACAAAATATGTTAATATTTTAACCTTTTTTTTTCTGAATTCCACAGGTGTCACGTTCATATTTTTTATTAATTTTATCTTATATTATAGTTTTTAGAATGCCATAGCTCTGAGATGTTCGGTAAAAGGACATTCCGTTTTTCTGAACACCTTCTAGGGCCTTTTGAAGAGCTTCAGAAGTATGATTTTTTTTTCTTTTGGCATATTAGGTTTTAGTGGTGCCATTTTGCTGAACAACGTTAAATTTAAAAAATAAACAGACAAATGGGAACAAAAACCAACAGAAAAAAGTATGCCGAGTCATTTG
Organism: Pyrocoelia pectoralis; assembly: GCA_036250285.1. NCBI lineage: Eukaryota > Metazoa > Arthropoda > Insecta > Coleoptera > Lampyridae > Pyrocoelia > Pyrocoelia pectoralis. Next base: position 14,834,665 of record CM070077.1, read on the forward strand.
TATGAAATAGAGCGGTAATAGAAATAAAAGCGCACAAATTTTTCGCCTATTACCGCCTACATTAAAAATAAATATTTATTAGTTTTTTTTACCTAAAATAAAAGGAAAGACATAAAAAAGTGTCCTAAATATAAATTTTTCATGTATATTGGGTATAAATATTAAAAATTGATTTTTTGAAATATTCCGTATTTTAATATATTGAATATTGGGTCCTAACTTAATCCGTAAAATAAGGTATTTCTGAAAGCAAAATCATGGGGCGGAAATTGATTCTAGTCTATATCAAGGATTATTTAAAAAATGTAGTACCTATAAGAAAAAAAATATATTTCTTTAATTAAATTAAATAACTGGGATTTAAAAAAACATTAGATTTCCCTTATTCCGCCCTAATAGAGGGGTAATAGGAAAATAACTCAAATCGTTTCCTATTACCGCTCTATTTTTATTTATTATTTTTCTACTTTAGCGTAGTATTTATTTCAAAGAAAACCTATATACCTATTGCTGAATACCTATTCTGTTTACTTCTGTATAAGACTAACAAATATAAAGATTTGAATTTACCTTATAATAGGTCACACAGTTTGGTTTGATAGATAGGTACTAAAAGTAAGATCGCAGAGGATTTCACCTTCGCAGCGAGGTACTTTTATTGCTGTTAACGAGAGTAATTCATAGAACCTTTACACTTACATTCTTTCCTGCGCGATTGAAGCGCCCCGTTCCAATCACGCGAATTTTCGCGCAGTCAAGAGTGTCGCGTCTTAAATATTAGGTACCTTTACACTTACGCTCTTTCCTGCGCGATTGGAGCGACCCGTTCCAATCACGCGAATTTTCGCGCAAGTCAAGGGTGTCGCGTCTTAAATATTTTTTCCTAAAAATTGTAACGTCCTATCGCACGGTTTTAGCCTGTGTCGTGGAACGTCAGATGATAAAAGTGTTCATGTAAATCGAAGTGTCCAGTTTCCCGCGTGATAATCGTGGCTCGTGGAACGTTGAAACTTTCAACAGTTTTAACGAGTGTTTTATTACCTGAACGCGGAAGGTGGTAATTTGTTTCCTACTTAATTCAAATTTTTTCAACAACAAATGTGGCAATATCTGCTACATGATTGTTATTATATTATTTAGGAATAATAGGCATACATAAATTCTATTAGTTTTTATTTTTTGTTAGGTGCTAATAAAATGCATACATCTTAATCTTTTTAAGCGCATACGGATCCGAAGCCTATTAATAAATTATAATCCAGATGAAGATACCAGGATAGAATTTATCAATTTTTGCAAAATGCAAAAACTGCGCAAAATAACCACGCGAAAATAGAATTCAGCAAAAATTTTTAACTGCACGAAAATCGCAGGTGATTTACGTGCGGGTTTGAACGCGTCTTGGAACTTGGAACCGTGCGATTATACGAATTTACACTAACACGCTTTCGCGGAAGACTGGAACGAGTCGCTCCAATCGCGCAGGAAAGAGCGTAAGTGTAAAGGTACCTATTATGAAGCATCACAAAAATAAAGCTCTTAATTACTAGCTTCAAAATGATAAAACAATTGTTAATATGTTCATTTTTTGAAAATCGATTCATAGCAGTCTAATGTTACCATTGGTTTTCTTAGATATTTATTTGATAAATTGTATTGGAAATGTTACGTCTTAGAAGTCACTGACAAAATGTGCGCATTTAATTTTTATTGGAAAATCTTCAATTCTGAACTTTTCTTTAAATTAAATGTTGTTGTCATGATTTCCATTATTACTAATTAAGTTATTTTATTTATTTAATACTAGTATAGTTATTGTTTCACACCGCGACTTGGCGGTAGTTTAGTTATTTTATCCAGTAAATGAAGACCAAAAATTGGCTTCGACAATACAATTGTTCTACCATATCTTTCTAAGTCAATTAAATAGTTATGAACAACTCCCATCAAAGCAGTGGCTGGGACAGAAACTCGGTTGGCCCTTTAAAACGCCACTACTAAAAAAATTATGAATGATTACAGGAAGAAATGCTTCAATACATGACAGATGACGAAGACAGTGATTTTCGTTTAAAATTTTTGTCGGCGTCCGTGACATAAAAATTTGAGCGAATTTGGATAAAAGAAATAAGGATCAAGAGATCTTTGGAACTGTAAGTTCGTTGTTTTGGTTTAGTGAAATGGCAGATACAATCGTGTTATGGGTTTGGGACACCAAGTGGGACACTTGGGAAACGATTAAGTCTACGGATTTGGTTACGAGTTCACCTGCAGATTGCGCAGCGTTAGGTATTCCACTCCACAGAACTTCGGCTGGCGCCCAAGATGCTGTAATAACTCACCCACCGGACTCAAATTAATAGTGTACTCGAACATCTACCGGATTGTATGAAATAAAGTATTAAAAGTGCATTGAAAAATTGAAAATTTGTTGCACCGTATGGGCTAAGGAGCATTAATGATTTAAGGATATATGGTGATAAATTACGAAAGCCTCTGAGGCGGAGGTACGTGTATAACAGACACCCCTTTCTACAAAATATTGTATGCCACAATGTAACAGTTTAGAATCCGGGGCCATCCCAATTTCGGGTAAAAATGTTAGGAATGATAGGAAAGGGGTTCTTATAGGTATGTATTTATAATTAAAAAATAAATATGAAACAAATGAAGAAATTATAGAATAGTCAAAAGAGAGTGGACATCTATTTATTATATACCCTAATCACTGTTTTCACAGTGGACAACTGTTTATTATACACCTGAATTGAAAGAACGTATAAATAACATGTCGGTTAATTAATGTAAACGCACTGGGTCACATACCTAGTCAGTAATTAATTTAAATTAGTAAAGGAGCACAGATAAAATAACTTTCCGTGAAAGGAATAAGATGAAAACGACTTCCGGGTCGGAAAAGTCAAAGTTTCGCTTCGGGGCGGTTTTATCTTACTGACTCTGGCGGCAGTGGGGGCATTAGTTGTAACAGTAAAGTAGCACACAATAATACATAAAGACACGTGTGCCAGTAATAGATGGTCATTAGATTTTAGTGAAGTGGACCCAGTTCTCAACCTAAGACAGATCAATGTGTAGAATTTATTATCGTTAGCTTAATACCGCTCTATATAAGTAAAACAGTGGCATTTAAATGGCCTTATATACTAGCGGATAACCTGTAAGAGACTCTGTAAGTACATAACCGATAACTTAAGAAATTGTAGAATAATCAAAAGGGAGTGCATAACCTATATAAAAGAGAAATAAAAGTTAACCCAAGTTGCACAATTCCAAATTGCTTTGAAAAAAGTACAATACAAATGTAAATGCAAATATCGATCTTTTTTATGGACAAATCCGCCAAGTTTTAAAATTGTGCTATTATTTATTTATCGAATTTTTAGACAATTTAGTGACTTGCGGTCATTTTAGTGATGAGGATTTTGTAAGAAATATCACACACAAATCCACATGGAAAGCCTACCACGAAAGTTTCAACGTGAGTTTAGAATTAATATTTGGGTACCCGTACCTCCACACTGATTGCATTTTGAAAATGTTTTAGTGAGAATCCCAATCTGTAGGAAGATACCTCATATGCGAAGATAAGGCTAGTTCCAACTCGATGGGTGAATTGTTGGTAATTGGCTGAATACAAATGTTTAAGGTCGGTCGATTAAGGTGTTCATTAGCGAATTTCTGTTGGTGGTTTATTAGTTGTCTGTTATTCACTTTATTAAAGTTATTGCGATTGACTTTTTTGTGCTTTTTGAATGACTTTACCTCAAAAATCCTGATAATTTCCTAATTTATCATCATCCATAAGCCTTAAATCCTTGACCCACACTGTGAAACAAATTTCCAATTTTTCCATGAGGCTGATTACCTATACCTTTTTCTCAAATTTTCAAAATGACTAAATTTATATGAGAAACCGCTGTTATTTTAACGCTTTCTATCATTCTTCATTTGGATCATTCGGAATAATCACGAAATAGATATATTTGCTTAGTTAAACAAGTAAATAATAACGAACTTGACTGTTGTGATAATTTAGAAATTCACAAGAGCAGGCGCTTTGTTTCTAATTAATAATAATGAATTAGGCCCGTTTTCAGCACTTTGTATTGTGCATACTTATTATTTACTATGAAAGTCGCGCTATAGTGTGAAAGTAAAATTACAAGCATGAATTGATTGACACCAGTTTTCTCCATGCTTTATAACAAGGTATTAATCATTAAAAATGTATGGAAACTTATAGTGTAAAAATCAACAGAAACTCACTAAATAATTTTTCAATGCTACACGGCATATGAATTTTTTATTTACGAGCCCATTCGATTACCTATATATAAATTTTGTGGTTCTTCAATTAAACATTATCGACAGATTTTCCATTAGCGAACTAGACGTGTGCTTTAGAATATGCCTAGCATGAACCTAATAAGATTACATTATTGAATTTCTGTATGATGAATAGCGGACCTTCTCACAAATGGGAACTTTATTGACGCTATTCTTTTGAGGATCAAGGTAACCACATATTCCAACAATGTTGCTGGATTCATAGTTTACAAACTTTTACTTTTGTGCACCTTACATAGTCATAGTCAACGTCCTAACAAGCTGGACTATCGTAAAGCACACCAAAGTTTCCTAATAAAAACCTTATTATTAGTCGATTTCAGTGTATTTCATATATATAAAGCGAATTTTCTTCTCGACCTACCAATAATTTATTGATGATTATTGTTTTATGGAATTGCAATCAATTCAAATCACACCTATATTAAAAATATTAAAGCACACGTCACGTTTAAACAGACGAGTACCTAGATATAAAGCGTTCTAACAGAAGTTCCGTTTCAGGATTTTTAAATAGGTCAAACGTGTTGAAGGCTTATTGAATCATTCTTCTCTCTTTTTGGACGTATTTTTTGTTACCAGTGGAATACTTTAAATTAATGTATTAATCGAAGGATATTTAAACTTTAATACTTTTCATCTCTTTAGTAAGCACGGTATGTATTAATCCTGTTAAAGGTTAATCAGCGATCCTTCTAAAATATTTATATTGAACTATAATGCAAATGCCAATACTGTTCTATATCAAACTTTGCACACGAAAGCCATTAAAAAAGTACCTATATGAAATCTCTAAACCTGAAATTTTAATTAAAATTTTAGATGCCTTTTGAAATTTAAGAGACGATAATATAAATCTGTTTTTTTTTGCTTTTTACAATCTGCCTATCAATAATAATAGATATTATTTTTTGGTCATTTATTCATTGTTATTCTTTCGGATTATATTTTGGAAAGCTTTCCCACTTACGATGCACGAATTTTTAGGGATTCCGTTATAGCGTTTTAGTTTACCAAAGCAATATTTTTGTGGGCTTCAACCAAAAACGTCTACATAAATACGGAAAATGAAATTGTACTCATTACTTAATTTTCGAACCAAAATCACATAGAGTGAACCGTTATTTACGCCAATGATGCTGAAACATAATGTTCTTCAGCTACACACATGTAAATTCCATTGGCGTATGTGTTAGGGTTCATGAACTACTCTTATTGCTGAATTTTTTAGTTCCTTTGGCAACATGACTGTTTCTGTAGCACTTTCCCTTTCGTGTTCGGGGCAAGGCAAAAGAGAAGAGTCTAGAGAAGCACTAACTAAAATAGTATTAAAGAAAGTAAATATTTACTCTTACTCTATTCAAAATTTGCAATTTCATTCTCAAAATTCAATGTTTGGTCGAAACGATACAACCACGATGTCAAGATTGTGTAGTCTTGTACTGACACACTGTCACCTTGTCGATCTTAGAGATTTTTTACTATCATAATATAGAAAACCCTCTTGGGACTAACTACTATATTGGTAGAAGGGTAGTAGATACTGTACCCATTTTAACAGCAAATGCATATCTTTTCTAAACTTTGATTTGTAATAAACCTGTTCTTTTATTTTATTTTATTCTTCTTCTCAAAAAGGCGATGCTTAATTACATGAAAGAAACAGTACATACATACAATAAATATTTAAAAGAAATATCCCTATAATGAACATGGAAAAACTTAATAAATGTCTGAACTTTCAATTTTTAACTTAATAATTAAATAAATGAATGAATGAAATTAAAACTTTTAGAAATATAAAAATAGGAAATAGTGAGAACAGAAACGAGTGAAGGCCTCAAAAGCTGAGTCATAAAATCTTTGAGTTGTAGGGCAAAACCTAAATTACAAAGAAGAAAATTTGCAACGGGAGACTTGCTATAGGCCAACCGGGAGACGGTAAGTAATGTTGTAGGTCTCAATATTCGGGCAGGAATTTTAAAACATATTAAGCTAAGGAGTGACAAGTCATTTATCCGATTGTTTAACAAATTGTATCCAAAAATTAATGTACTGGAGTTTCCCCGATCTTGCAGACTAAGTATCTCAAACTCTTTACGAAGATCTATCGATCTGACTGTCAAGAAGTCTGAATAAATGTAATGCTTTTTGTAGTATAAAGTACCTGAGAAATCTTTTCTGAACTTTTTCCAGTGTCTCTTTTTGCTTTGGATTTTGCGGGTGCCACACAACAGATGTAACAAAGTTGTCATCATTTTCATTCTCGGCCTAATACACTTTTCATTGCCCTAATGATTCTTGGATAATAATGAAGAAACACGGGATTGACAGTTTTTATCCTGGTGACCACCACTTCTGTGAAGTTAGTAAAAGGAGGAGCCCATCTTTGTATAATTTTTTCCACATCTTGGAACCAGGATTAAACAGTTTTGGGGTTTTTGAACAACTTTTACTGCTTCAACAAAACATTTAGCAATCACAAAGACTGAAATTATGGATAAAGTTACGTTTATAATGCAAGTCAAATCTTTTTCTTATTTTTCTGTATCGCATTTTACTTTTGGGAGCCAAGCAAAAGCATGAAATGGCGGCTTTTTTTTTAAATAACTTCTGACGTGTTGGGTACGTATTCAAATAGATTTTAAATCACCATATACGACCACAAAACATTACCCATATAACCAAATCTCCATCTTTAATAATAAGAAAGTTGTCTATGAAATCCCATCCGATATGGCACATGTAGGTACGTATGTCTTCTTCTGGGTTAAGTTTTTACATTGTTTAATCTTGCAGTCTTTATAATTTTTATAAGATCTGTAAGACATTCACTATTCATAAAGGTAAAAATAGCTAGAGTCATGAGTCACGAACTTAACGACCGATCACCTTTTTCACTACCATTCACATGATGATTGACGAATTGTTAGTATTTTCCAGTCACCATAATCTTTATCGATAAAATCCGATTGGAGTGATTTTTTCTCATTTTGTATGATCCTCTCTTTTTGGATATGTAAATATTTCTTTATTACATCTATAAATATTTCTTATCATTCAACTTCCTATATTGCTATTTTCAACTTCCTAAAACGCTTATGTAAGCCAGCTCAAAGAATATTGGATTGATTTCCCTAAAATAGAACACTAGAAAGCAATTTATACGTCATCGTAATTTGATTTTCTCTATCCCACACTTTAATAACGGATTCGATAAATTACTCAAACATTTTATATAGTATTCGAATGTGCTTAACACAGAAAAGTGAATTTACGCGCCATTTAGGAACTTTTAGAAAAAACGTTTCGTTTCGCGAATTTTTTTAAATTGAAGTTAGCAATTTGTAAGTCAGCAGAAATTCTCTATTGCAAAGGTTCTCAAACTTTTTTTTTCGCGTACCAATTCTATATATTAAGCTTCAGTCACGTACCACTCGCTACCTTAATATATTTATAGGAATAATGAATTTTTTAAAAATCAATAAATTAGGAGTATTAGGACGTGTTGATAATTTTAAATTTATTTGAAAGTAAACGCAGAGTAGGTAATATAAACTGCTTTATTTATTTTTAATTCGAAAATAGTCACGGATCCATAACCTTGTATTGTCAAAGATTACACTTTGATATTGTGTAACGAAAGAACACGAAAAGTATTCGGTATCGGTAACGGCAATATAGCGAATACAATCGTACAATTACAATGCGAATACTCCACTAACTAATGAATACTCGTACTCAAAAGTAATCAAAGTATTCAAAGTAACTATTAATCAGAGATATCAGTAATCGTTACTTAGTATTTTGTAAAGTAACGAGTACTTACTCGAGTAACGAATAGTTACTTTTTCAACATCACTAACGGCCAGTTTTGCTACTGAAGTATAAGTCCTACTCGCGTACCACCTGGAAGGTTTTGGCGTACCACCAGTGGTACGCGTACCACAGTTTGAGAACCCCTGCTCTATTGAATTCTTCACTGATTTGTCGTATTTCAGTAAACGACAATTTGTATGTTTTGTTTTTCAACACTTCCTCTTTTTTTACGTTGTTCATTCGATTGATAAAAACACGATAACTGGATCAAAAGTATGTTTCATATTGGAAGGCAGTTATAAAGTATTGAATCACACGATGCGTAAAAATTAATTTTTATATTACATTTGTTTTACCTACCAGTTATATTAACTGCAGACCAATGAGGTATAGTCGCAATACTTCACAAAAGCCACAGATTATTTTTAATTAAAAATTAAATGGTTTGTTTCACCTTATTTGCTAATTCATGTTCTTTCGTTTGATTTGAAAATAATACAGCCGTATTTATAAGTTTTGAATTCGTACATTTCAAGCACTTAACGCTAAGGTTCATTTACTACAGTACCAAAGCTGTGATTACCAATGACAGAATATTACGTGAAACAACACTAATATAACGGCATCCATTTAAAGCACTTTACAAGGTAGGTAAATATTAAGATAAAACGAATTTATATAGGGATACATTGTTTGTTTTCATATCGTTAGAGAACAGTAAGATGGCCACCACAAAATCCATCGCTCTAATTGTTACGAGTTAGCATAGGTATTCCTTTCTCTGGAATATTCTTGACAATGAGACAATTTACAATAATACCTACCTTTTTGTAACACTCCGTCCCATTTTTTTGGGTTTAGAAGTGAAAAATCTAACACTAACAGGAACTGTTTATCACTTCCATCCGTCAGTGATAGCCCTTTTTCTCTCCTAGCTTTGTCCGGTTCCTTTGAACTTCTCTTTTCTCCTCAGTATTCCTCCTATATGTATACCCTGTAACACTTCTCTAAGTCTAAGTCTAAGTCTCTTCCTCACAGTATACATACAGGGTGTCCCAAAATTGCTGGGACACAGAGCTACTACGTGTAATAGAGATCAAAATAAGTTGATTGGACCCAATTTATGTATATACCAAAATGTACCGTTTGCCCGTGAGAAGAGTTCAAAGTTTACATAAAAAAACACATTTTTGTACGCTGTTCAGGCATGAGTGAAACAAATTGAATGAAATTTGACAAAAGTGTATTTTAGAGGATTACTCTCCTTTGGGTAAATAAATAAATCCAAAAGAAATTGTAGAAGTGTTAAAACCACCCTCACCCCCTTACATTTTTTTTCAGAACTTTCTTAGGGGTGGTAATACGATTCTCAAATTATTTTATCAAGAAGACTGATTAATTATCTTCATTTTGTTACTCTTGATAACATTTCGTATTCCGCATAGTTCCGAAGGAAAAAAATGTTTTCTTAAATAATGCTAACAGATATTCCTAGTACAAGTTTAATAAAATTGTAATACAAAATTTAGTTTCAATTTTTTACGTCGAATTGACCTTTGTATTGATGAAGGTGGCCGTCATATTGAACATTTATTATGAAAAAACGTTCTGCCTTTGTTTCCACTCCCAACTAAATTTTGTATTACAATTTTATTAAACTTGCACTAGGAAGGAATATCTGTTAGCATTATTTATGAAAACATTTTTTCCTTCGGAACTATGCAGAATATGAAATGTTATCAAGAGTAACAAAATGAAGATAATTAATCAGTCTTCTTGATAAAATAATTTGAGAATCGTATTACCACCCCTAAGAAAGTTCTGAAAAAAAATGTAAGGGGGTGAGGGTGGTTTTAACACTTCTACAATTTCTTTTGCATTTATTTAATTACCGAGAGGAGAGTAATCCTCTAAAATGCACATTTGTCAAATTTCATTCAATTTGTTTCACTCATGTCTGAACAGCGTACAAAAATGTGTTGTTTTATGTACACTTTGAACTCCTCTCACGGGCAAACGGTACATTTTGGTATATAGATAAATTGGGTCCAATCAACTTATTTTGATCTCTATTACACGTAGTAGCTCTGTGTCCCAGCAATTTTGGGACACCCTGTATATATATGTAATACAAACACATCAGTATGTAATTATTTCTGTGTATGACTCCACAAGCCAAATCGAAAGGCAATTACTTTGGAAGAAACATTTCAGATGTTTAATAGTTTCTGAAACTCACTCTTCTACGCCCATATTTTTTCAAGAAAAGTGTTCAGCTACTTAAACCAGTTATAACGGCCCTTGAACGTTGTAGAAATAGGAGCTCCTCAACGCTTCAAAGAAATCTTCGATGCTGTTGCAAAATTTTTGAAAAAGGTATTCGGTAACCACTGAATTTTCATCTTGGAGAACTGCTCCCAAAACAAACAAATCGTGCTAATTCGAAAACCACTTCAGTTAAGTGACAATTTACATTTTCTGTGAACTCAAAACCAGAAGGAGAGGTTTATTTTAAATGAAAATATTCGGCTAATTCCTCCTTCCTGAATTTGCATCAGTTGATAAAAAATCATGAGCTCGCAATTATCTTATTTTCGGGATATCTATCCTCTTTCATTAGCGGGATGTGAACTGTATAATGTGAAACAGTTTTAGAAATGCGGTTTCTAAAATTTAAAAACAATAAAACAAACCCTTGAAGAATGCTTTGAAGCTTCATAAGTTTTTTAAACGATATTCATTAACAATTCGAATGTCAATGCTTGATTGTAATATGGCATAAAACTTGCATTACGCCTAAAGATCGTTTTTTTTCGAATTTATTGTTCATCTCGTTAAGAGAAATAGGAAAAAATGAAATTTTTTTGTCATCCTAAAGAATTGTTAGTGTAAGCTATTTCAGTGCTCGCAGTAATTAAAGATTTTACTAAATTATTACTATCAACACTAAAAGAGAAGTGCATGTTACAAATAGGTTTTGTTAACTTATAAAATTCATGAAAATAGATATTCCTATTCGAAAATTTATCTGCCGCAACTGTTATAAAAGAGAGATTAAATCCTTTGGGGGACTACTATTAAAAGGTTTAATTTAAATGTGCACAAACCATTTGAATAAAACGTATTTCGTTAAAGGGTGTAATAGTAATCATTTTTATTGATTGAGTCGATATTGACCAACATCTTAGGCTGTCGGCTCTATAATTATGACACAGAAGATGTTCGGGAAGCAAAAGACCGCTCCATTTCCAAAGGATAACATTAGAAAAAGAAAAGTAGCAGTTAAACTAAAAGGGTTGTAATCGACTGTATACAGAACACACAAAAACTATTCAAGCGGTGTTTAAAGAAGAACTCTTGCATAGAGATGCTTTGAAAGTATAGAGTAAAAGGAGTCCAATTTAAGTAGTCGAGGTGTTACGAGGGATCATAAGCACCGTTTAATTTTCAAGACATTCTTTGTAAAGTAAGTGATACAAAAAGCTGGAAATGTTCATGAACATCGACTCTAGATATAGGTATCCATTACGTAGACACATAAAAATTTGGTTTAAACTTACGTTTTATATTGCATTAAGACTTTTTTAAAATTTATGTCGTAAATGCCTCGCTATTTCGCCATTTTTATTAGAGCAATGATTTATGATATTCCGCATTGCAAACCTCCACAATTTGAATTACTAAAACATTTATCATTATTTAGGCTCTATTTATATTACAAGTAAAGTAATCCATCGCTGGCTTTTATATAAGTGCTCGATAGTAACATGTTACTCACCACCAATAAATACATGGCAAATGATCAAGGCATAATTTTAATTGGTCAATCTGTCCACCCTGTGAATACATAGAAATACAAGCGTTTCCTTGAATTTCAAGTTAACTTTAATAGATTTTAGCGTGCAATTTAGGGGTAACTGACCGTAAATACGGTAATAGCCATATTTACGTCGCTCATTGCCACACCCGTATCAATAACACACAGCATGCTTCATAACAATACATTTTGAAAACATCACTATATAATTTCACTGATTTTAACTTTCATTACATATTGACTTTTGTTAGAACCCTTATTTTCATTATGTCCGGTTTTTCTTATATTTGATAATATCGACGGCTCTTTCAATGATAGTTAATTATTCTTTCAATTCTTCCCTAAAGTACACTATAATTAATTGTTTCAATAACTAGATGCGCATAAAACGGTCGGCGCAAAAAGTATATACACTCGAGTTTGAAGCTGAATAAAAAAATAACCATTGGGCTGATTCGAATGAGCTTGGTATCAAATTAAAGCCTATTTATTTCTACGTTATTTAGAAGTAACAACTTTTTTTTAAAATGTACTTTAAGGGCCATTTCTACGGCCGAACGATGCAAAGTGCCCGTTTCCGGCGTTTGCGACTCGCTAGCTAAGTTTACAGTTACATAAAAACAAAACTACTCCCTCAAATCGTTGATTGAAAAATAAACTCTTTAGTCAATGCTCAAATGGAACAAAATTGTAGTATGTTGTAGATTCAACCTTTGTTAATATGATTGTAAAATGGTATTATCAAAATTTGATTTTTATAGACGCTACAGACGATATTGTAGCACATTGCATTCTCGGTAATGGTAGGTCGTAGGAGCATTATACTTACACGAACGTCTTCGTTGTAATATAAATAATAAAATGAGACTCATTTAGAAACCCAAATTGTGTCACGTTTTTGGAAATCAATTTTTAATTAATTGGAGTTTTTACAACACCGCTACGGCTACAAACAGCGAGCGTGTGGCGTGCCAGTCCATTAGAATGTTACGTTCCTCTCTCAATGCAAATAAGCATTATTTGTTCAACTAGTGACCTAGACACGTCGTATTGATTGAAATTTAATTGTGTAATATGACTAGTAATGATAGTGTGTTAAATTGTAAAGTCGCTCCCGTCCATTATCGGCAAAGTGATTCTTAACTTAAAACGTTTTTTTCCTGATGAAGCCAAAAACCCTTTGGCGAAATATAGACCTTGACCTTGATTTTAATTACTATTTTAGTTGTGATGTTGATAATTGGACAACATTGCATTGCAAAGTACAATAAATAAGACTGAATTAGGCTATCCTTGTCCTGGCTTCACAAACCAATGTAAACAAACGTTTCTGTAGTTCATTTATACTATTCTAAGGTCGCAACAAGTGACCAAATCTGCCATAGCGGATCATTTGTTTGACGATATAATATTACTGTATCTCCGATATCAACTCAGCACAATTCGACTGTGGGATTTCAGTTGACTTTGTTTTATTTACTGGTTTAACTATTTTTAGCATAAATTTTATAACGATCCACTAATCGATTAATCTAGTGGCATCAGATGTGTGGTCTTATGTTGCTAACGCATGTGTTACGAGTGAAGAATATACCAATATACGTGTTTTGTTTTACAATTAAAGCGCATCCGTTTGAAATTAATTGGCATTTTCGGTACGTAGGTAGGAGTAGAACGTCAGTCCTGCACAAGCGGGTGTGTCATTATTTCGAAAACGGCTGGTCGTGCTGACGCAAGTTAAAAAGAACTAAGAGACACTAACGAAGCACTTAGCATCTGCGTAGGTCCCGACTTTAGTGCTTTACTTGGCAGTGCTAACTGCACGGATCTTTTATACACCGTCTTCTATTCAACAATATTTCAGATAAATTGAAATTATTCACTGAGTTTTTTAGCAGTGTATAATAAATACAACTCGTATGTTCGACATTTAAATTAACTAAGACGAAATAGTAATAACACTGGAAAAATAAATGCTGTAAATTGAAACAAAAATGAATTATACGTTCCTACAAAAAAACAATTCAGTTTTTTGTTTAATGCTTCATTGCGATACTTACCCAGTTTTCACTTTGCAAAATGGAAAAAGCGTTGTCAAAAAATTACTATATAAGCAATAATTTAGAATGGAACATAAAGGTATGGTAGTTAATTGCATTGAAATGTATTCAGGCAGTCTGTTCTGCTGAAAATTTGCAAAATCAGTTATTAATTAGTAATTCAGGATTTCGTAGTCAACCCTTGTTTTTTATTAATTGGTTAAACACAAAACAATAAGGGTCAGTATTGGATCTTATGTTGATCGTACCTATACATATAATTATAATTGTTGTCCAAAATGTAGAAAACGTCAGGTGAATGAAACGTAGTGCTTCATTTCCTGAAACTTTATTTGAAGTATATAAATTTCATTGAATAGCCTATTAAACTGTGTAATCATTAGAAGAGATTTCAGATAACTGACTCCCTAAAGGCACCTTTACCAATATATGGTCATCCTAAATTACACCAATAAGCTTCTTTTCTTAATTCTGCAATCGATTCTAAATTAAATTGCAATTAAGGGATTTATACATAATTTATACCAATTTACACTGGAAGAAATTTATTGCATTGGTTTAGCATCAATAAATTACAATTTTTAACGAAAAACTACTGACCATACTTGATGTAATAAATTTAATAATGCAAAATGATGAAGTATTAATATGTAGTTATAAAAGGTTGCGAATGAATAATGTAGATGAAAAGTTTCGGTAAATCCAAATGTAATTCAGTAAAGTTGTACAAGTTATCTCTAATTCAATTTAGACGAAAATCGCACTGCTGAATGGAATGTTTGCGAATCGAAAGATAACACTCTCAAGTATTAGTTTTCACAGCTGCACATAAATAGTTTAGCGAAAATTTCATCTTAACTGTACTTTCAAAATAAACAAAACGTGACTAACTAGGTATAATTTAAAAACAAATTACATCACTAAGTTCTATTAAAACAAAAACAATTTGCGAAGTTTACGTTTACAAAAGAACATGCCTTACGCACCAAGAATTTCTCACTGATTACATTTTGGACAGTTTTCAGATACCTACAAGGGCGAGTTTGTAGATTTATTTTTTCCTGAAAGCTTCATGTCTTCAAGGTGTCAGGAGTATACCAAAATGTTCCTTAAACTATTTGAGCTTGTCATTACAGGAAAAGATGGTTTATTTCATCTCACTGCGAACTATAAATACTCATTCATCGATAGATAGGAATGGTATGTTGTTGAAAAAAAGTAACTAAACCCAAAATACATATTTCATCTTAACATAATTGCAAGGAGAGCAAATTTCTTACACCCTTATCAATGTTGAAGTTTGTAGAGCTTTTCGATCGAAATCCTCTACACACGTAGCTATATTTATCATTTTAAAAGGCGAGGAAGCATTTTACAGTAAGTTAGAAATGTCGGAACAGAAATTTGATTAAAATGGTATAAATTATAACACGTTATACTATTTAGTTTGGATTGATATTTGACAGCACAGCCCTCTCTCTCTATATATATTAAATACGCGGTTAAGATTCAATCAGCTGTGTACCTAGTGTGAGAGATTAAATTTCAAATTTGTGTCAACTGTTTCGAAGTTATATAGTTATATCGTATACTTGCTGGAGAAACTGGTCGTTTTATTTTCACAATAATTATCGAACATGTATGCGGAAACCTGTTGCGCAAGCACTATATGCACTATCCACTAAATTCTAATTAGAAAATATCTGCATCGATTATGTCAATGTATACCATAAATAATAACGAGCTACAGTGTATATAGTTAGTTGTAAAGTTCGAAAAGTTTTAAGCCCTATCCCTAACGATAACAGTTTAAGAAACTTTTGTAATAATATTTTCTGTACAAAGAATAATCGTTATTGCAACGCTGGTTTTAGACTAACGATTTTTGTGTGACTAATATACGTTTTGACTTAGGTTGAAAATATTATCGAAGCAGAGTTACACAAAATTTACTTTAGATGGCGCTGAAAAAAAATTGTAGATACAAAACACTTTTACAATTATACTATATAACTGAGTCTGAATTATAAGATTTATTTATTTGATTGGCCCAACAGTTTATCTGGGTGCCCAGCTGCCCACCGACATACAGTATCATTTATAAATAACCAGCTGTAAGTTGTTGAGTGGCTTAATTACGTGTAGTCCGACAAGATGTTTCTATCGTTTTTCTCGAATCTGAGGCGTTTCCTCATAATTTCGTCCGGAAGTCGCCTTCCCGTATTATTTTTAAAATTTATAGATAACCCACTTTTAAAGAACGTAATCGCAAGAAAAATTAGTGAAACGCGCGAAAAAAATTTGTCCGTCAAACATTTTGGGTCGTTAAGGGTGTCCACCAAATCAAACATGTTAAAAGTTTGAGTTTAAAAAATTTATTGATAACCATCTGATTTTTTCAGGATTGGTTAATTAAAACATGCGAAATTCAAATATCGAATTGTCCGACAAAAAATATTTTCCCATTTTTTAGTCCGACGCGTGAAAATTGACTATTTAACGAAGAGAACAAATTTATGAATAACATTTTTTTTTCATTTTCAAATAAAGTATTTAATACGATGAATTAGCTGTCCGGCCGAAAAATATGTCCTTTTTCCTGATTGATGGGTTCCATATCGTTGGAAAAATTATTTCTCTAAATGGGGTAAAACGCAACAGTTGAAATGAAACTCACTCAGCCTTCCCCATGATTCATTTAATACGAAAATTATTGAAAAGTAACGTTGAAAAATTATTTGTTGAAGTTAATTAAATTACATTAAAAATTACGACATGTTTCGACATTACGTCATCTTCAGGTACGATTAATTAGCAGTGCAGGTAAAAATATGATATGAGGGCGAACGAAGTGAAACGAAAAAAGTACTTAAATATTAAAAAGATCCATCCCCAGCGGCAACAGCCACAATTGTTTGATGGGAAATTGGAGAGCGAAAATTAGAATTCCTATAAGTTAAACTTACAAAGAACCATGGGGAAAAATCAAACTCCACACATCTAGAACGTAATAAATTCGTAAAACTGGGGAACCCTCAACAGGAGGGTCCCTTCAAGGAAGACACAGCCATCTCTAACAACAATTTTAAGATAATTTAATATATTGGAGGCGATGGAATGTACAAACACGCGACAAAATGGCCACAAAGTCAAAGTGAAGTGAAACCGATAGCTATCGGTTTTTTCATTGTTGGGCTCCAAATGTAAATAGTGACTCTCGTAATATAAAAGAAGGATTCAGTAATATTTACAAAGATGTCTTAGATTTACACGAAAATCCGCAAATTATAGTATCTGTGCTTAGCATTACACAGAAGCAGACACATAGAATTAATATAAAAGTGAAGATTATTTTAAAATTAGCGTCTTTGTTCTTCTTCTTGACAATGTTTTAAAAGGCTTAAAGTTCCACTTTAATTAACAGTTCTTTCGAAAGGTGTTAAGTTTTGTAATTCCTTCTACCGTATAAGTACAAATGAAACGATGAAATTCGTCAATTTATTTCTAGCATTAGCAAATATTTGGCTAAATTTTATCAAGATGGAGAAGACATAATTGAAATTAAATTGAAGAGAGGGCTTAATTTGTGGAAAGACATTCATTCGAATAAGATTAATGTTGATATAACGATAACCGAATATTATAAAGACTGCACCGCCGACTTATTTCTAACAATAAATAAATACTTTATGTATTATTATAGCTTTACCAGTCAGCATCGCATCAGCTGAAATAAGTTTTTCATCGTTGAAAAGGCTAAAAACTTGACTTTTGTTCTAGATTTTGTATTGTAGTGTGTGTTGATTTCAATGGTTTTTCAATTTTTTTGTTTTTCAAAATGTTCTTGTTTTGCTTTAAACTGATTATATTTTTATTTAAGTGTCTGACAAAATTAAATCTTGAATATTATTATCTATGAGATAGTAGCGATCATAATTACATTAGAAATAACCACACTGAAAAAATAACATAAAACAATTCATGTTATTTTAGTGCTCAAGATTTTTGACTGAATTATAACCTTTTCCGCTGTTTAACTACCACAATTCGGTTCAATAAGGTCTTACTTTTCAATTAATGGAACAATAATTCTCGAACTTCCTACATAGATAAATTTAAATCATATTATTCTAGACCCCATTTATCCAGAAAATTTAAGAAGCTACACTGATCAGTTATATTATAGTTGATGATGATCCTCATGTGGGAACTGATCAAGACAGCACAGACCGTAAAACGCGGTAAAGTTATTCTGATGAATTGATGGTACCTCAACCACATCAGAAAGCAAATACCGTAAAACATTGGTGGCATAGACCTCGCCCAGAAACTTGAAGAAGAAACATTAATAAGGACAAGATAATGAAGGGCGAGGCTTATCTGGGGTACAACAGGGACAGAGATGAAAAAGCCGAACGAGACCAATTCTAGAACCCAATTACTTTGTGATTCAGAACACAGGTTCAAAAATAATAAACCTTGTAGTTCCATGTCTAAAGAAGAGATTTTGTCAAAATTTAGGAGTTTATCATAGAATGAAAAAAATCCATGTAGAAAATGCCCGACAAGTTTTGATATTTCTTGAAAAAGATCGGAAATTTTTGATTTAAATTCAGATTTGAATAGATGATGAAAAAGTAGAATAGGAATGTCGGATAAACCAAAGTATCATCTTTTGAGGAACACCTTCAAAATGGCTGACAAAGTGAACACTTGATATATTATATCTCAAAAATAGTGTGTAAAAGCCATGAAACAAATGCTTTCAAGTTCAAGTTTGATTCAAATACCTACATAATAGTTTTGAGCATTCTTAACTGGTTTATTTTGTTTTCATATTGTTTATCCAATAACTAATAAGGTTAATACTAAACAGGCTAAAAAAAGGTTTTTGTAAAATTGTATTAAAATATGGCCTAAAAACCAACAATTGTAATAATTATTTATTGAAATATGTTAATTAGCTAATTAAAATACGTAAGTATTAAAAACCTTAAAAAATTAACAAAATCACTTGTTGACATTCACATTATTTTATGTCTATCTTCAAAGTTCACTTTCCTGTATATTTCGATCAGTAGCAGGGACATTAATAACAACAGGATTGACATGTACTCGTAGGCATAGGGGCACTTGTTTTTGCTTATTTGCATCACATTAGTAACCAACAACTTGATTTTTGAAACCGAATCGTGCTATTTTTTAGTATTTATCTTTTCAAAGCTTTAAGGTGCATTTGAGCGATTTTGTGTCTTTAGCGTCTTATAATCCGTGGGCCCTTCGGAATTCGGACATTAAAACCATTTTTTAATACTGCTTGAACATTTCTTTGCTTTTTTCATTTCTGTTATGTTTTCTTCATTTCTTGAAAAATTTTCTTGTTTGAGATTACGCCCTATTGCATCGATATCCTCAGACATATTTTGTTCAAAGTCTGGTGGGTTCATTATTATTTTAATTAGTTTAATTTTGTTCTTAGATGAAGGTAGTTGATTTATAATTAAAACAGATTGTTAGACATTCCAAGGCGATTTATAAATTTTAGAATACGTTACGAACTGGGCAGTTGTCCCATTGTCCACAAATAGTAGGTGAAGTCAAATTTAATCTCATAAAGCGAGATTATTCATTATTACGTTTGCAATGAAACAGTATACATCATGTATAATGTGTAATGAGAGTATAATTGTTAATTTTTAATTTGTTGCGTTTCCTCAATAAGTACCTACTACTTGCTTGAGAAGGATAATCCTTACTTTGTTAGTTTTATATCTTTCAACAATAAATAGCGGCCTCCCAAATTGCACAATTATTCAAGTGTAGAAGCTCGATCCGCTATTCCAAAATCCCATTCTAAGAAATGCTTCTGTTAGAAGACCCGAAACGGATGTAATACATTACTGATGTAGAACGTCGGCCTAATCTATAAAGTAGCTAGTGAGAGAGCTTTTGTTAATGTTATAATTGTTATACCTACCCGCACTCTGGCATAAGAATTAACTACCACTTGATTTTTACGAATTGTCCAAATTTGAGCTTAAGAACAAATTTCCTCTCGTATCAACGATTTTTTCTCTAAATTCGGTTTGAATAAGAAGTGTATCATAATGTCGAAAGCTGGGTGTAAGCGTTATTTCTACTATGTAAATAGTAGATGTGTGTAAACTCAACTCATATTCGCTTTTCTGGTTGTAAAAGGCGGTAGTTGTATAAACTTTAGAAGGGATTTGTCGAGATGTAAGCCTTTACACAGAAAGAGCGTTCTATGTATTGTGGTAATCGAGTAACCAACTGGTTGTTGTACGTATAATGGTTATAATTACGTACTTAACTAAATTTCTCTTTAAATACGCAACGACATGAAAATTGCAACACCAATAAGTAACTTGAATTTGTTGAATAATATCTTGAGCTACCTTGATGCGTACTGTCGTTTAATTCAGCAATTGTTTATAGTTTTGTGTCTAAAGCCGGATCCACATCAATAAATATTTACGTTGTGCGTTGAATTTGACACAAATTTGCTCGTGTGCGCAGCAATTTTTATCGATGTGGACTATGCGGCGCACGGAAACGTACACAAATAATTTCGTGACGAACAACGCACGCTATCCGCTATGCTGTCGGTTTTCCAGTCAACTTCAAAGAGATTTGCGCCGCAAAGTAGTGTTAATGTGGACTACTTATTTAAGTCGCATACAAGTGGATTCAGCAAATGCAACACACAAGATAAATATTTACGTGGTAAAATGCATGACCATATTCAAATTTGCGCCGCAAATATTTTTGCTGAAATTCAAAATACAACGCACGACGCAAATGTTTATTGATGTGGATCCGCCTTAAAGATGCTATTTATACGTCGAAGATCTTCCTCAATCTCCTTATTTACTCTATTATAGGGGATAAATCAAGATTAGGTTAACATAAGCGTAAACGTCTTGCGATATGGGTTCCATTGCCCTATTGGAAAATTGGGTGTTACCTGATCCTCAATATACTGATAAGGTGATAAGTTATCAAGGTGCCTTGGGTGAATACCAAAGGAATCTCTAATCTGCTTAAGTATCACAATCCAATATGTAACTCATATAGTTAAATGCACTTGCTTTTCAACAAAGAACCAACAATCACACCTTTCTCTACGTCTCTTTCGAATCGCTGGTGGTCGTTGATATCACTCTAGACACTCGAGATGTTAACTCAGGAGCAGTCTAGACTACCACTACCACTGTTGACCCACTTGAGCGGTAATATGACGTAAAACCGCACAAGATGGTACGAAGTTTTGACTGTGACAAGACGGCCTTCGTTGCTCTTGTTACTTTAAGCCAATTTAAGGCTTGGAGTTGCTAGATATACAGTCTGTTTGATTTTAGCTGTCACTGCGGATATCTCGGCTATTCTTGAAGATATGACAAAATATTATAGAGCAAAAGTTGTTCTATATTTAATTTTGTATTATCCGTTATAGCCAAAAAACAATTGAAAATCAAATGTGTTAGGTGCAGCAAATATCAATTCAAATTCAAATCAAATTCAAAATTTAAAATGGAATGTACCCAATTTTATTACATACTCTGAAACTGTACAAAATTCTCTTTGCAACGATATATCACGTGTTATAGTTATCAAATCAATTAATTATTGCCTAAACTAAATGTCCAAACGCAACCAAAAAACTCCGTATAAACCTTTCATTACTTTAACAAAAAAAAAAATTCAGAAGATTTATGAAAAAAGGAATGAGAAAAGACGTTTTATCGAAAGCAAAATTAATAAATATGTGTACACAGATCTGTAAACATTTTTGACATTCTGACTTCTTGTAGAACATCAAAATTTAAGACATTTTTGAATCGATCATTTTTTGTCCATCTCATCGAGAAAGTGGACAAAATGGCCGCCCCAAATTCACGAGAAAAGAGGATAATTATTATTGTCCACGCGGGATCGCATTTAGGTTGAGCAGCTGAATGGGAATCCTATTTTAAGGGGACAAATTCCGATACAAATTTTACAAATTATGGTGCAAGCTACAAACAATAGAGATAAGTAATTAAAACATGTTATTTGTGCGTTTTGTTGCAAACATGCATATCGGAATTAAGTAAATTTTAGCACCTTTGTTAGCCATAAAGGCCTGTACGTTGAACTAAAAAGGGGAGGCAGTATGGCAGTGTTTTTTGCATTATGTATGGTACGAGGAAGGATAATAGATATATTAGAGCTTGATCTTTAACAGTTCCTTTTGTTCACTTATGAGGAGCTAATGGGAAAATAATTACAAAATTGCAAGTTGAATTAAATTTTACAATAATATATGTTCATAATAACATTCTTCAATTCATGAGTTCAGTAAACTATGTGAATGTGTAGAACTCCATTATGAAATTGAATTCAAGTGGTTTAGAAAGACTGAATTTGTGAAATGATTAACGAGAGAGGGAGAAGTTTACGGAGTTAACGATAATATAACAGCTTTAAGTCAAGAAATTTAATACAGTATGCACAAGTATGATTATAATTTGTAATTGGAATACTCAAATTTACTCGTTTAGCTTACTCTATATTACTGTAGCCCATATTATTATGTCATCGTAGAATGATTTTAGCGTCCTTAATTGCCTTTAAGATATACTTTTAAATAATTCTTAAAAGTTTTGGAAGAGATTTATGAGTTTGCTTATTACTTACAGCGCAGGATTAGTTTTAGTCCGATAAAATTGAAAGTTTGGTATTTTGCAAGAAACTAATTCTCAATGAAAGTCACGAACTTCAAGTTCACAAGCAATCAATTCATAAGTAGGTACAGCTTTGTTATGGAAGATAATAAGTGAAAACTGATGGATAATTAAACCTAACAATACTTTAGGGAAAATTATCCAATTTATGTTAACGTAAAAAATTGAATACATTGAGTAAATTCAAATTTTTAATTACGTTTGTATCCAACTGTTTGGATTTGGTAATTCAACTGACAGATGACGTCTGCTGATTCAAAACGTGAATAAATTTGAAATTACATTAACGTAAAATATTTGCATATATGTACATATGTACAACTGAAATGAAATTTTAATGTAAGTACAATGGAAGATTATAACATTTTGTGTGTCATTACCTTGCGTATTTCAATTTTGTAAAGCTCTTTATAATGGTGGTAATGTAACATTCACGCTTATTTTATTTTTCCTGTTTCCGATTATTCAAATAACATGTACCTATTATAGTAGTTAGCGTTACACAAAGGCTAACAGGAAAAGTGTATCTGTCTACACTTTCACTGACAGTTCTTATTGTAATATATTATTTTGATTTGGGGTTGTAGGTAATGTTTGTGATTCGTTCTCTAACATATATTCCGTACACAGTGAAATTACTTTACTACTTTAATTAGTTACATATTTTTATTACAGTGCGTACGCATTCCTGATCTTTGTCTACACAACCAACAGAGCCTACATTACTGAGGTATTTATAACTCTCATCTCATGGTACGTTTAACCATTGACTAAAGAGTTTGTAACGCTTTGTTGCGTCATAGTACATTTACATCTAGAATCTAGTGTAAGGGGTTGGCAAGGGTAACAAGGAAACTAATTGTTCATCTAATTCAGTGTTTAAGAACTGTTTATTTCTCAAACTAAAATTCCATATAATTAAGTCAAGTACGAGAATACCCAATAACATGCACTCTTCAAAGGGATCCAAATTACCTCGATTGGGAGAAGAAATTAAACCACCAGGTTCCTGGTTAGTGTATACATATCTCCACATTTCCACAAGGAGAAGGTTCCTTTTTCTTAGAATCATCTTTAACGGTTGTGAATATGCATCTTTGAATCTGTAAGTACCATTGAAGTCCAGAACCCCCTAATAAAATAAATCCCAAATCCCATGACCCCATCCTACATTCTCAGTTTGACAGTTAGATCCGGGCCCACATTTTTTGAAAGCACTCTTTAGACGAATTTAGAGATCTAATGGAAGAAACCAACACTACAATTCAACACGTTCTCGCAGTACACTGAACCAATTGAAGAAATCGAAGAACCACTCCAATTACCTCGACTTTCTCGACTAAAGAATCTCCGTTTGATTTATCCGACGAATTATCAGAAAGCTCAGTAGTTACTGAACGGAAAGCCTATAACCTTTAATAAATGGATGGATGGTGCTATGTAAGCTGCTCTGAATTTCATTTGGAATGAGTCCAGGAAAAAATTTCGAAGAATGGAAAACCATTTGGTCAAGAATTTGGCGTGTAACACTTGTTTATTACTGTCTTGTTCTGGAGTAAGTATTTAATAAAAATGTTCGGATCTGAAAAAGTACCTAATCCCAATGACAATGACAGCCGATGAATTGTGGATTCTTGAGTAGAATTTCAGTAGAATTTTAAAAGTAGTCAGTGTGTGGAAAAACTAAAGTTGTTGTTTGGTGATGAAGCGCCCTCCAAAACCATGGTCAAGAATGGTTTGTACCAATTCCCCACATAATGTTTAATTGAACGTTACAGAACAATTATGGTAATCAGAATTAAATGCGACAAGTTTCGACAATCCCCGTTGTCATCTTCAGGCCCTAAAATTTAATTAATACTAGACAATGAGCTATAAAGCTAATAATTAATCTAATATACTTACTATAGAGAATTTGAGATTTGAGTGGTGAAATGTTAAAAATAAAAAGTTGACTTTTAAGTGGTGAAATGTTAAGATTAAAAAGTTGCATAACTGGTAAGTTTACTTGATTAAATTGTATTTACCTTTGGTTTGCACCAACTTGACTCTTTTGGTCCCGTGTATGAGACGAGATCTATGAACAGCGCATTTATAAGCCTCTCTCGATACGCACTTAGGTTACTATAGAACTACCATTACCAAATATTGTGAATTTCTTCCTCAGTAAGGTATTTGTAATTTTCTTTGTATCGCATCGACACATGTCTTGCGATTTTACTTTCTTTTTGAAAATAACGCATTTCTCCGCCTCGGAAAAATAGATATCTTGGCCGTGCTCGAACTCACGTCACCCGGGTTAAAAATGCGGACCATTACACCGCCAAAGTAACTAACTCGTAATTGTTGCACCAATAAAAATGAGCTAAAATTCTCGGAAAAAACGGAAAATTTTTTAAGAATAACGTTACAAATATTCTCGTATAAGTACAAAATGTTACGAGCAGAAAAATAAATTTTTTGTTGAGAACAAGTAAAAAGAATTTCGAAGTTTTCCATAAGATAACTTCAAAGTGGAAAGCCATGATATGTAGAGCTTTGAGTATGTGTCCGAACGTACCTCAAACATCATTTATTTCGATCACACAAAAAAGTATAAATCATTCCCTTTTACATTAATAGTTTTCTCGTTTTCATTTTATTTTACCTATTAAGAAGAGAAGAATGAAATGTTGATACAACATCTGCACTCTCCCAAGGATAATAAAACGCAAAGCAAACGGACAATTTTACATAGCAAACAGTTTACGGGTAAATTTTCATTCACATTATTTTTGATTTCCTTACAAATGATTCTTAGTTGCATTTTACAAGGCATACCTATGCATTAATTAAAATTGTAAACCAGAGATTATAAATAAGACCCTTAAACGTATAAACGAAGAACGAAGGATATCGAAATTCCGTTGCCTAACATCTCCTGTTAACGTCTACATCTTCCCAAAGACGAAAAGTCATCAATTGGCATTTAATGCTAGTGGGCACCACTATCTTTTAACCTGGTGCAAAATGATATAGGTTAGGTAGATACTAGATCACTGTGTTTATTGTTTCCCCTAGCATTAATTCATCCAGTTCTAATAAGTATCGTTCCTTTCTTATTATGGTTCTGTTTGTTTTCACCGCAATTTCATTTCATTTCATTTTTCATTTCCTTCAGGTTTAAAATTGACGTGTTCCTTTCCATTATCTCACCTTATTTTCTTCTGTTCGGTTAACAACTTTTTAAACTTAAAGTACTTTCGATTTTTAGTTCAAAAAGTAACAAACAATCCTTTTCTTTAACTGCCTACTAAAACCAAACAATGTCTTGCTCCATCCATTTTTAATAACAAACTTTAGAGCCATGGTATTATTACAACAATTACAACCTTAAAATTTCGTTATCTTCGAAACAAGATTCCAAACGGATTTATGGTGCATTTGATGATCAAGCGCGTTCTGTGTTTTGTGAGAACAACTAATACTTGATCCGTCGAAAGTAGATACAAAGGCCTAACAAAAGGTTATTGGTATATATTTGGTTGATCTTGTCATATTTGATTTTGGCAGTCTCAAGACTGCTTTGTGGTCAGACAAAAACGTTTCGTCTAAATTTGTAATAAAACCTCCTGTTAACTGCTCGGTTCTTCGTAGAGAGTAAACAACTTTTTCGGGTACACGATTTATAGCTGCCTATAATCTTTGCCTAAACGAATTTTGTTATTCGGTTTCATAGCTGTTACCAAGAGGTCTTGATTTGACCTTTATACCAAATTCCCTCTGTAAGCACGTGCAACTTCATCCTGAAATACACTTCGGGATTTTAAGTAGATAACTGTTTGTCAACACGAGGTGAGTTTAAAATGCGAATTTCTAAGTTTCTTTAATTTGAATTTTCTAATGGAAAAAGAAGACCAAGAAACACATTTTTTATGTCACTTGAACCAAATTTTTGTTATCTCTGTCCATTTCATATCAGGTTGAAATGGGGAGCGAAAATTCTAAAAGGTATAATCATTAAATAAAAATATTAATTCTGAAATAAGTTTCGGTATAAAAATACGTAGTATTTCAGGAATTTTTAACGTCACTTTGCTTCTGCTTTCCTTTTATATAACACACTCTGTTATCAGAGAAACAATACTTTTACTTACATGATGGCAAACGCAAAAGCAAAACACAGTGCCATAAGTAGCGTATTTATGTTAGCATCAACGATTTTCAAAAACAGATATTTGCATTTTCTAAAAGCATAATGAGAGTTGCTACTGATTCAACTATGATGCAAATAATATGCTTCGACATTAAAGTAGATGGGTTATAGCAGGGATGCCCAGCCCGTAGCTCGCGAGCCACGTGTGGCTCCCCGCAATTATTGAAGTGGCTCTCGGGCATGAAATGTCTAAAAAATTATGTACTCTAAAATTTGTACAATACCGCTGTTAATGGCCATAGTTGTTTAGACACATACTACATTTTTATATTAAAAATTCTCTTTCCCTTATTCTGTCTTGCATAGTTTATGATTTATTAAGTTCAGTTTCATAGAAAGCAGATGTACAGGTAGACATTATTTAATTATAATTTAATTATATTCACAGAATTAATAAAACAATTATTTGAAAATGTGCATATGCTGGAGTATCATTAAGGTTTGTGAATTAATGTCTAAAATTAAAAGACTAGTGATCGGATACATAAATAATTAATTCCCACTTTTAGATCTCATGCCTAGTACATGAAGGAAGTGCAGTCGTGATGTACAAGTCTAACAAGAGTGTTAGCTTTGCTAAGATGAGGAAGTATGTTAACAGGGTTGAACTTGGATATCAAAATTAAACAAAAGGAGAAGTTCCTATGGATACTTCCATGCACGGTATGTTTCTATACTGTAGTAGTCAAAGATTAGAAAAACTTTCTAATCTTTGGTAGTAGTATTTTCTAGAAAATGGAATATTGATTTAGATATCGCACACTATTTTGCGCTTATAGGTGGTATGTTATGTTGATTGCAATAATATTAACACATTACATTCGTATTTATTTATAGCTGCCTCTGTAAGCACGGTAATTAGATTGCGAAGGTCCACGTTTGCCGCCATTCTAGATGTGTTGGAGAATATTGACGTAAGGCAAATGAAAGATGATAATAATTTGCAGTCATCGTTAGTAAAAGCTACAACTGGAGTACTGGAGTAATAATCCGTGGAATTTAATTGGAATTCTGTTTTGTTTATTTTTTTATGTTTGTAAAGGAAACATTGCCTGCCTCCTTGGAATAGCAATCGTACCTTCCATTGTCATTGGATGGTATTTTTCTGGAAAGCCATCTGGTATGCCGTTTACTACAATGCCAGACTGGCTTTCAAACTACAGTTCGTTATCTTTAATTCTTCAAGTAATAACATATTGTGCTGCGGTTCAAGAATATGTAATGAATGAATGATAAACACCTTAAAGTTTAGCACTTTATTGCAATTACAAATGCATTTTAAGCATTTGAGGTTAAACGTTGAAAACTTATTGGAAAGTTCTGAGAATAATTTCTTACCAGGAGTGAGGAGATGGTGGTGGTAAGGATACAGCTTCTTGGATTAATTTGCTAACCAGCTGAGGAAAGTAGTGACTTACCATCTCACTCTTATTAGATTTTCCAACAAAACAGAAGCAAAGTTCAACAAATGTGTAGGTTCTCGCTAATTTCGTTATTTTATCGGTCTTTATATATTATCTTTAGGTATTTATATTATTTATTGGTACAAATGTAGGTAACGAAGTAAATTTGCTAAACTTCTTACTATATTCTATTTTATAGGCTCTTTTATTCAGTGTGGAATTTTGGATATCTCTTTACTACATTTTCTTGAGTTTTCTAGTGTTTTCTTTAGATTGCTACATTTCACACCAAGTTGTCACAGAAACTGAAGAGCTGTTTAGGTCTTGTTACAAAGTTGATTTCGTTAGTTGCGATTTGAGATTCCAAAAAGCACTGATGATGCTTATGAAACAGTGGTTTTCACTACTGGAAATTTTGCACCGCTCTCTATTGTTACAATCGTTCAGGTGAGTATTCATATTTGTTGAAGGTCTTAATTTAAATTTCTACTGCAGATGATGGTCACGTTCTCCTATTTCACATTTTTGCAAAATATGGAACGAAAGTAAAATGCCTGCAGTCAATCAAGCGACAACTCACACACGAGCTTAAAATAGTTCCGTATCTATCCTGCTTTTATTGTATAAAATGTTTTATAGCTTTAAATTGATGGATATTCTCCTCCCCTGGGGAAGGAATCGTTAGGTATCATTGCATAGAAAAGATAATTATGAAACCTTTTAAATGCATCACTTTGTGGTTATTATCTTAATACCTACTTACTTATTTTTACTTAGAATACTTTTTGTAAAATGTAGATGTACAAATGGCCATAATTTGCCTAAAAGGGCATAATAAATATATGAAAAATTAGCGAGATATGTTTGGCTTGAGGGCTTCCTTACAGAAAATTTTATGAATTTCGTGACGACACATGGGTATTTAGCAAGAGAAGTTTGTAATCTTCTTGGATTGACGAAACCTTACCGCTCATCCCTGAAAAATCAGTGCATAATGCTATGCGAATTTAACTTTTAAAGCCATGACAATACGAATGCACATTTATTAACAAATTCGATGATAAAATGGTTTAATAAAAGCTAGATAGGAAGGAGAAGTTATTGCTAGTAATTGCGGATATGATTGTGGAAAATAACAGATTAGTGATAAAAAAGAATGACCAACTTATTGTGATTTGATTTTATGTAGGTACCGTGGTTTTAATGCAAATAAATTACTTTTATTTTGTCGTAAGGCTAACGAACAGTTGCGCACTAACTCTGTTTTCATTTCCACTATACTTCGTTTTTTAACTATTATAGGAGGAGTAAACTCAGAAGACTGATTTACAGTATAAAATATCACTAAATTTAGTAACCAAAACTATTTGGCGGTAATTTTGAATTTTTAAGAATGGCTAAACATTGTTCACAGATAGATTAGGTTATGGTACATACTGCTGGGATTTTATATCGAAGTTCTCAGTTCTCTGTCGAATTAGTGATTTTTTGGTAGATAATAATAGTTTACGTAAGTGCTATTTTTGTAAATCATACAGCTTTCAAGTTTCAACGTTGCAATTTTAATTCCAAATGAATAACTGTTTTCACGTTACCATTTTACTTACCTTTGATAGTGAAAGGCCAGTCAATAAAGTTATTAATTTACTTTTACAGTTTATAATACAATAATATAATACAAAAAGAAATAAGTACTTTACAGTGAACAAACAATACTACGTACAAATTGACTCTTAAATATTTATGAATTGAGTATTGTCATACAAGGCTCATTATTGGTTACAAGTTTACAATGAAATACCAAATGTTACAAATGCCTTTAAAATAATAATTATGTCATCGAAAACCACACACTATTACTGAAACGGTACAAAAAGTTATTCATCTTGTTACAATTTAACCACTGTCACCTTCCGAACGTTCACTAAAGCTACTGTCATCGCATGATACAATGAAGATCTGATCGACACATTTGTGGTAAATCGGAACGACTCTGTACTTCTTTTAAAATTTTATCCAATGTTGGAAGTTCATTGTTGTGAAAGAAGTTGTGTATTATTTGTCGAACATATTTCTTAGTTGTCTCGTTGTACGTTGCTACAATATGTGGCCGTCCTCCAGAACTTGTAGAAGTATAACAGCACCTGTCTGTCTCTCTGTATTCTTTCATTGTGCGATAAACAGTAGATTTTGCTACTCCTAAAACGCAATTTTTAAAAAGGATAATTTAGGTTAAATTTCCTCTTACCTGCGGTATCTGCAATTTTCTTAACAATGGTGGTTATTTTCATTTGAGGAGTATCAGACAAAATTTGCTTATACATGTTTAAGATGCACTGCTTTTCTAACACTGATAAATGGCCAAAATTGAAACGTGTAGGTTTTTTTACAGGAGATACCATTGCTTGTGCTTGGCGTCGAGTCCATATTTTAACAAATAGGCAGTTAATAAGAAAATACCGAATTTAGTTCTTAAAAGAACTGATTTGTTTAGTTGAAATTTAGGTGAACAGACATAAAACACAAAAAAACAAGAATGAAATTTAAAAACATAAAAAGGTAAACAACACAAGTGCAACTGACAGTTAAAATTGTCAATTTAGAAATTTCCCTAGTGTAATCAAGGCGACATGTGAGCCAATTGAAAGTAACGTTTTTTGCGGGAATTATTTGAAACGCTCCTCCTAGTTAAAAAACGAACTATAATATCTATAGCTTCTTAATTTCAAAAACCTTCTGCTTCAAGTAGGACCCGAACCATCGATCACCCGGTAGAAGGTCAGCCATTATACCATTGAGCTACGGAAAGTTATATAATTTTGGAATTTAAAGTTGAACACTATAATATATGGAGGAGGGCATGCATATTATATTTTAATTATTTTGATATCCTAAATCGGCGAAAACTAACATTCGGCGGATTTTGAGAAAATATAACGTTATTATTTGTGAATATTTTTTTCATGTTGCCTAAGTATATCATTTTAAATATCCAGTAATATTGAAAACACAGTATTGTTATGTTATTGATAAATAAATATTGACTTTATAATGTATAGTAATATTTACTAAATATTGTAAATATTTATGTTATATTGCTTAAATATGGATTTTCAGTATTTAGTAATATTGTACACGCAATATTGATACATTATTGTGTGTACAATATTTGAATTTATATTAAATAGCAATATTTACTAAATATTGCAAATATTGTTTTTATATTCACTAAATATTGCATTTCCAATATTTGTACAATATAACAAAAATAACTTCACCCAATATTCGCTGCAGTTCGACAATCTTTCTATATTAGGCCAATTCCCCCAAGCTAACGCTAATAAACGGTGCTACATAGGATCGGGATGGTTAAGGAGAGTAAAGTCAAAGTATGTAAAATCTAGACCAACAATGTCCTGACCAACGGTACAAAGTCACGTAAAGCAGTAAAAACGACCACTCCTATCTACTCAAAACAACACTCGGTTACGATTTACTTTACCCATCATTCTATTACTCATATTTAAGGGCGTGTAAGATTTGTCTGCATGTGTGACTGTTTTGTGTAGTGCTGAAATGTGGGATTTGTTATAAAAGTATTCTCTTAGTTTGTTTATTTGTGTTTGGTGTAAGAAGGCTATGCCTGTTAAGTTAAGCCTCACAAAACACTGCTTGGTCTGTCCGAGACACGCTGGACAGAAAAGCACACATCGGTTGTTCGATTTGTAGAACTGTATGAAGATATAGTTAAAGCTCTTCGTCTTCAGTCTCTTCAAGAGACAACTAATACAGATACCGCAGTTCAGGCTTTACAACTTGCGTCCACCATTACAACTACAGAATTTATTATCTCTCTTTTAATACTAAATAAAATATTTAGCTATACCTCTAATTTGACAAAAATCTCCACAAAGTTCATGTAGATCTGGTAGCATGTGTCGAGCACGTCGATTTCATAGCACAATAATAGGCGCCCATTAGGACTCAGACTCTAAGCAGTCATAATCAAAGTGGAAACGCTCCGGCAGAAGACACTGTGGATTAATCGTGATAATCAGTGAAGAACGGCCATTGGCGCATTTTTAAAAGCGGATGAGTCATTTTTTCCAACTATTAAAGACCTCTTACAAATACTAGCAAGTTTGCCTTGCTCTACGGCAACACCAGAATAACATCTTTTTCAACTTTAAGGCGTCTAAAATCTTGGCTTAGAAATTCGATATTAAATGAACGATTAAACGAAGCTCTAACGTCAGTGCATAGAGATATTAGTTCTGAAGGTGCCATAAATAAATTTTGTCTAAAAAATGTAACATGCATTTTGTAATGTATAACCTACATTTAAGCGTAATTCAACTCTTTTGTTAATCATAGATACGATAAAATGTTTCAATTCAGTTTCATATTTTTTTTACCTCGAAATCCCCCCTATTGCCAACGCCTGGCTACGGCCCTGATTACGCATTGAAAATTCATGTCTGAAAAGAAACGACTAGCGATCGAATACGTAAATAATGAACGATCTTTGCTTCAATTTTACATAAGTGTACATTTCCACTTTTAGGCGAGTGGAAAAAGGTTGCAGAACATATTAATCTAAGTGTGATATCTAGTATATGAAAAAAGTGCAAGCAAAATGTGGACGTCTAAAAATAGTCCTAGCTTTGCTAAGATGAGGAACTACGTAAAACTAACAGGGTTCAACTTGGATATCAAAATTAAACAAAAGGAGAAGATACTCCTATGGATACTTCCCAGCACGTTATATTTCTATAGTGTAATAATATTTTCTGGAAAACGGAATCTTGATTTTGACATCGTAAACTGTTTCGGGCTTATAGCTAGTATGTTACGTTGATTGCAATAATATTATCACATTACATTCGTATTTGTTTTTAGTGGTCTCTGTAAGCACAATAGTTAGATTGCGAAGGTACACGTTTGCCTCCATTGTAGATATGTTGGAGAACATTGACGTAAGGGAAATGAAAGATGATAATAATTTGCAGTCGTCGTTAGTAAAAGTTACAACTGGAGTAATAATCCGTGGAATGTAATTGTAATTACGTTTTACTAATTTATTTATGTTTGTAGGGAAACATTACATGCCTCCTTGGAATAGCAATAATACCTTCCATTGTCACTGGATGGTATTTTTCTGGAAAACCATCTGGTATGCCGTTTAATACAATGCCAGACTGGCTTTCAAACTACAGCTCGTTATCTTTGATTTTTCAAGTAATAACATATTGTGCTGCTGGTCAAGAATATATAATGATAAACACCTTAAAGTTTTGCATTTTGTTAAAGTTACAAATGCATTTTAAGCATTTGAGAACAAACATTGAAAACTTATTGGAAAGTTCTGACGATAACTCCTTACCAGGAAATTGTAGTGGTGAGGATACATCTTCCTGGATTTATTTGCAAGCGAAGCTGAGGAACGTAGTGACTTACCACCTCACTCTAATTACAATTTCAAACAAAACAGAATCAACTTTCAACAAAAGCGTACTCACTAATTTCGTTATCATGTCTGTTTTTATCTGCCTCTCATTATTTATGGGTACAAATGTAAGTAAGTAGATTTGCTAAACATCTTATAATATTCTATTTTATAGGTCCCTTTATTCAGCGCGGAATTTTGGAAATCTATTTGGTACATTTTCTTTAGTTTTCTAATATTTTCGTTAGATTGCTACTTTTCACAGCAAGTTGTCACAGAATCTGAAGAGTTGTTTAGGTCTTGTTATAAAGTTAATTTCGTTGGTACCGATTTGAGATTCCAGAAGGCATTGGTGATGCTTATGAAACAATCACAGAAAACCGTGGTATTCACTATTGGAAATTTTGCATCGCTCTCTATTGTTACCATCGTTCAGGTTCGTATTCATATTTGTTGAAGGTCTTAATTTAATTTTCTACTGTAGATGATAAAGGTCACGTTTTCATATTTTACATTTTTGCAAAATATGAAACGAAAATAAAATGTCTGCTGTCAATCAACCGACAACTGAGCACACCTTCCCAAAATTAGATGTTGCGCACGAACTTAAAATAGTTCCGTATCCTGCATTTATTCTGTAAAATTCTTTACAACTTTAAATCGATGGATATCCTCCGCCCCTTGGTGAAGGAATCCTTAGGCTCAGTGAAGGTATCATTGCATAGAAAACACAATGGTTTGAATTCTTTTAAATGCATCACTTTATTTTTACTTTAAGAGTACTTTTTATGAAATGTTGATGTACAAATGCACATAATTTACCTACAATGGCATAATAAATACATACAAAAATAAACAATCTGTGAGATATTTGACGTACGAGTTACTACGGTTTTCTCCATCATAATTTTTAAATTTCAAGAAGAGCTGGATGTTCACTTTTTGTGATAATAGTCATATTGCGCAGATCCGTCGCCACTGCTATAACAACCCAGCAATTTTAATAAAAATTGCTCATTATTCTAAACACTAGGAAAAAAGCGGTATTGAACTAGATTTTGGTGCTCCATCCAGATCACCGCATTAAAATTGGCTTTTGACACTCATTGATAAAAAAATGTGCGTTGCAAATCGATAGTATTTTGTGAACTTGGGTAATAACCTCCTGAGTAATATACTTGTAACAGGTGTAGGCATGAAAATAATATACTATAAGTTCTAATATATAAAAGAAAGAACAAAATGTATTCTGTTAACCCAAATAAGACGTATCTTGATTTTAGTCTTTGATGACAATGATTTGCTGCCTTGTCACTTGTCATAATAAGGCTCGATTTACACTATAGTGCCGGTCACGGTTCGGTTTCGGTCCAGCCTCGGTTTGGTAAAATCTCACTGTATCTACACCATGGATTCGATCACGGTTCAGTCTCGATGTGTACACTAGCCTCAGTCAGTACAAAAGTCGTTGATGGTCCAAGTCGGATGAATTTAATTGGCAATACAATTTTACTTTATTTCATTTATTAAAGTACAAGTTTTGCAGTTGTCTGACAATATTGTTCGATTTTTCAATTGAAGAATTAGCTGTTATAGCTCGTTTTCTTGATGAAGATGCTGCAAATAAGAAAAGAGTGAAACACAAGACGACGAAAAGAAGATTGTGGGTGCATCCAAGCTTATAAGCGAGGAAAACGGAAGGCGAATACTACATTTGAAACAAAAACGTATTCACACTATGAGTGCAAATCATCTCCAGTCCGATCACGCTCCGGGAAAATATTCTTCAAAACATATCGGTGCCGGAGTGTGATTGAATCCAAACTTGAGCGGTGCTGATAGTATGAATACGCTCCTTGTTTCTTGTGTAAGAATCTTTGACGGAAGCGAGACTGGACCGAGAGCGAACCGTGACCGGCATCGTGTGAATCGATCCTAACAAGTTATTCAACTTAAGTTATTATAATAATTATTTAAGGAATTCAGTGATTATATTAGAGAAAAGAGATGATAAAAATGAATGATAATACAGATACTTTTAGATGAATTGGGTGTTAAATTTCTCTTATATTTCCTTCAGGTAGAACTAGAATTCTTATATGTTGTGTTGTTAATAAAGCAAATGGTAAAGCCCGAATAACACCCACATACCTTGATAAATAGAACACGGAATCATTCTTATCGAAAAACACAAAAAGACATTCCAGAGCAAACTTTAAGGAAATTTGCCTATAAAGAATACTAAAAGCGTCACAATTGTCAAAGACACAATTTAATGTGCAGGTCTTCATCGTGTGATTTTGCTGCAGGATGGTACCCGTCGCAATACAGCTCACATTACAAAAGAGGCCACCCAAAAGCAGGGTTGCCAAGCAATTGCATAGCCGTCTTACTCTTTTGATATTTGCTGATCAGATTTTCATGTTTTTCGTTCTCTTTGCATTGATTTATAAGGAATTTCCATTCTTCAGATTCGAACCACGGCATTTTTCAAAGCGAACAATTGAAAAATTAAGCGTTGGAAATCAATCAAAAACAATGCATTAATAAATAATAATTACCAAGCAAGTCTTGTAGAAATTCGCATATTTTACGCACCCTCTTTTTTCAGAGGCAAAATTAGTTTAAAAAGTGCGCAAATTGCGTGAGCAAATACGGTAAATAAAGATAAGAAGATTATAAAAAGGATCTTTGGGATCTTTATTTCTAAAATGAAGCGAATAGTGATCGAATGTGTAAATAATTATTAACACGTGAACATAAATTCCGTATCCCCACCATTAAATGACGATACGTGTTTCAGATAGATAAATTTCAATTCAATAGTAGGTACACGAAACGTGCAGTAATCATGAATACATCTAAAGATTGTCCTAGCATTGTAAAAATGAGAAAATACCTTAAATTAACAGGAATAAACTTAAATCTCAAAATTAATGAAAAGCAGAAGATACTCTTATGTACGTTATAATGTGCAATAAATTGTATTCTTCAGGAAATGAAATCTAAATTCAGATATCGTACACTGTATTGCACTTGCAGTTGGTTTGTTGGTTAATTGTAATATGTAACATTAATACATTATGACCGTTTTTATTTTCAGGCGTCTCTGTAATTACAGCAGTCAGACTGGCAAGATCCACCTTTGCTATTATTCTGGAATTGTTGGAGAATATTGACGTGTCGCACCTTCCTCCCTTAGTCATTGTATGGTATTGTTATTGTTTTGGACGACCTTCTGATATGCCGATTAATTCAATGCCAGACTGATTTTTAAAATACAATTGTGTATTTCTTACATATTGTATATGAAGTATAGTGTGCGATAGGACAAGAGCATTTAATGGTTGCAAGCATTTTAAGTACCTAAATGTTGAAAACTTATTGCAAAATTCTGAAGAAAACGGCTTACCAAGACATGCTTGTCACAAGGACATACCTTCTTGGACGCATTTGCAAACAAAGATATAGGTAGTACATAGTAAACATACCACTTCGTTTCAATTACAATTGGAGACAAGATAGAGACAACATTTAACAAAAGGGTACTTTCATTATTTATTTCATTACTTTATCACATTTTCTTTAGTTTTGGAAAAAGATTTTACTTTGCTTCTTTTCACAGCAGGTTACAAACAACTATATAGTATTCACTTTCTATTCAAATTTCTACTTTAGATAGTGTGTTATGTTCTACTTGCGTATAACAAAACTTCGTTACCAATAAACTGATTTTTTGTACAATTTATTTATTTCTTCCCTGTTTACAATTATAATTCAGACTTAGACTTACTGACCAGTTAACAACGTACTTAACACACTTTTACTTAGACTACTTTTACAATCTTAATTACTAATATACAGGGTGTCTCACGGTCGATGGTACGTTAGACGTTTACGGAAAACGGCACATTGGATTATTATGAAAATTTGGATACATCAGTAGTTGCTCCTGATCTAACGATCTAAAATATTTTCAGCGATGCAGTGTTGCCGCTTATACCAAAAAGTAGTATCAACTTTGTTATTTCAAATGAGACACCCTGTATATTATGTTAGCATTTTTCGATTCGTAATTATTTTTTGAGCCTTTTTGCCTAATAGGTTCCTATACCTATCTCCAACGGTTTTCGAGTTATTCATTATTTTCCCTATTTTTTATTCAAAACATAG
Source organism: Pyrocoelia pectoralis (assembly GCA_036250285.1). Classification (NCBI taxonomy): domain Eukaryota; kingdom Metazoa; phylum Arthropoda; class Insecta; order Coleoptera; family Lampyridae; genus Pyrocoelia; species Pyrocoelia pectoralis. Next base: position 14,872,690 of record CM070077.1, read on the forward strand.
CTCCAATGTAATGATTGTTACTTAGGTATTGGGATTCGTATAAACTTGAAATTTTGGTTATAGCATACCAAGGTCCTGCGTATTAGTTTGGTAAGGAGAAGTTTGTTTTGCATTATACAGGGTCGCTTCAAATTAATGATTTTGCCGCTAGGTACAAAAATGGTGAAAAGTCAATTTTTTTAAATGGAACACCCTGTATATTATCAAACAACTTGAAAGACAATTAAAAATCCTTTCAAATGATATATCATATTCCTATACCTAAATAGTAAGGTTCCGAAGATAACATGAAGTTTCTATAAAAATTGGGATTTTGGCAGATTTATCGTAGATACCAATGAAATGTCATTATCAAATTTGATAATTAATAAATAATTTGTGTATTAATAATAATAGATTTAATTTTCTTGTCCATAAAATGTAAACCTCAATAAAAGGGGGAATGAAATTCAGTTTATTCAACAAACTTGGTACAGTTTGTGCACCGCAAGGCCGAACCATAAAAATATTTGACTTGAAGCGTTTGGTTCCATCGCAGAGTAGGTAATAAAAATTATCGTAGTTGCTGGGAATGCTGTTCATAATAATTTAATTACCAAGAAATTAACAATGCACATAGAAGTTACAAGTAGGTGGATTGGGAAATTTTGATAATTGCTCTAAATTTGAAATTCTAAGTTTCCTTTAAATGGCTAGTTTCCAAACTGAGACTAGTGTGAATTTCGTGTGGAAGTCTTTAAAAGTACTCTACATAAATAGTTCATATTTACATGCCGTAGAATTAACATAGGTACCTTAAATAAAATCAATGAATGGCTTACAGATAACAGATTGCATTTAAACACATCAAAAAGCGAGACATGTATTTTCACACTAAAAAATAATGCTAAATCAGATAAACTAAATAAAATTAAATTCTTGGTGGTGACGTTAGACTCGAAATTAAACTGGTCGGAGCACTGTACAAATTTAACCAGTAAGCTATCAAAAGCTTGCTTTATACTAAGAAGCTTAATGAACAATTAGGTGTAATCAACTGAAATCTTGCATGACCCAATATTTAAAAACTCGGGCTTTTTATACCATTAAAGAATTTGTAGACATCGATATGGACAATGATTTCAAAATTAAACTTGTGATCTGACATTAAGGTAAACGTGTTTTCTTTAACGTTCTAATGTTTGATTTTATTTATACACCACTATAAATTATACCAAAGATCTTTGGTTATACGTAAGAAGTATTCTTTTCATGTATTAGGTGGTTCGAGTATTTTTTAACAATGACGTAATAAATAAAACAACTCTAAACCTCCCCTTAGACGATGAATTTTAATGAATTAAAGTCAAACTTGGATGAAATATGAAAGTGGTGATGTTTTTTTATGTTTTTTGTTACGTGCATAAATGCACTAAACACTAGCCCCAATAAATGCCAACACTAGCGGACTTGACTTAAATGATTATTTGGCAGCTCCTCGTGAGAACATCAACGTAGGAGACAAACCAGCATTAATCAGAAGAATTAAATTAATACCTACTTATTTTGAAAAAACACCCCGTTTTTTAACCTAGATCGAAGGTGAAACCAACAAAGTAAGAATGACTATGAAATTAAATTTTGAAGGGACAACGACATGTTTCGAGGCCAACTGGTCTCATTTTCAAGCGCATTAGATGAAATTATAGACTAACATCATAGCGAATGAATGTCGAAGGGAAAAAATAAACGGCAAGTAAAAACACTTAAATAAACTAGTAAAATAACATGATTAACAATAAACAAGGGTCCAAAGTGGCCCACCGCCCAAGTTTGTTATAAATTAACGAAAAAACTTAAATCAGAAAATAACGTGTATAAACATCTTGAAGTTTCATTAAATCGAGATGTTGCATTGACTGGACGCGATGGCCCACGCATACCTAGATACTTAAAACGCTTCTTCTCACAAACAACGTATTTTACTGCGTTATTGTGATATCAATCGAAATAATTTTTATATTTTTATATTATTTATATTTTTATATTAAAAATTCTCTTTCCTTTGTTCTTTCATCTGTCCTTGATAATCTATTAATTTCCATTTTAAAGAAACAGATGTACACTGTGCAGGTCTGATTATAATTTCATTATATTCACATAATTAATAAAACAGAATTATTTGAAAATGAGTGCAAGCTAGTTTATTAATAAGCTTTGTGAATTCATTTCTGAAATGAAACCAGTAGCGATCGTGTAACGTGTAAGTAAATAATTAACGATCCTTACTACCTCGATTTCACATTTCCACTTTTAGATGAACCTAAATAGGATGCAGAGCAAACCAATTTAGGTTTGATACCTAGTATATGAAAAAGGTGTAACCAAAATGTGGACGTCTCAAAAGAGTACTAACTTTGCTAAAATAAGGAAGTACGTAAAACTAACAGGGTTGAACTTGGATATCAAAATTAAACAAAAGGAGAAGATATTTCTATGGATACTTCCATGCACGGTATATTCCTATACTGTAATAGTATTTTCTAGAAAATGGAATCTTGATTTAGATATCGCACACTGTTTTGCGCTTATAGCTGGTATGTAATGTTGACTGCAATAATATTACCACATTACATTCGTATTTATTTATAGCTATCTCTGTAAGCACGATAATTAGATTGCGAAGGTCCACGTGTGCCACCATTCTAGATATGTTGGAGAATATTGACGTAAGGGAAATGAAAGATAATAATAATTTGCAGTCGTCGTTAGTAAAAGTTACAACAGGAGTAATAATCCGTGGAATGTAATTGGAATTCTGTTTTATTTATTTTCTTATGTTTGTAGGGAAACATTATATGCCTCCTTGAAATAACAATCGTACCTTCCATTGTCATTGGATGGTATTTTTCTGGAAAACCGTCTGGTATGCCGTTTAATACAATGCCAGACTGGCTTTCAAACTACAGCTCGTTATCTTTGATTTTTCAAGTAATAACATATTGTGCTGCTGGCCAAGAATATATAATGATAAACACCTTAAAGTTTTGCATTTTGTTAAAGTTACAAATGCATTTTAAGCATTTGAGAACAAACATTGAAAACTTATTGGAAAGTTCTGACGATAACTTCTTACCAGGAAATTGTAGTGGTGGGGATACATCTTCCTGGATTTATTTACAAGCGAAGCTGAGAAACGTAGTGACTTACCACCTCACTCTAATTACAATTTCCAACAAAACAGAATCAACTTTCAACAAAACCGTGCTCACTACTTTCATTATCTTTTCGGTTCTTATATGTCTCTTATTGTTTTTAGCTACAAATGTAAGTAAGTCAATTTGCTTAACTTCTTACTATATTCTATTTTATAGGCCCCTTTATTCAGTGCGGAATTTTGGAGATCTCTTTACTACATTTTCATGAGTTTTGTAATATTTTCATTAGATTGCTACTTTTCCCAGCAAGTTACCACAGAAACCGAGAAGCTGTTCAGTTCTTGTTGCAAAGTTGACTTTGTTGGTTCCGATTTGAGATTCCAGAAAGCATTGGTGATGCTTATGAAACAATCACAGAAAACCGTGGTATTCACTATTGGAAATTTTGCACCGCTCTCTATTGTTACCATCGTTCAGGTCCGTATTCATATTTTTTCAAGGTCTTAATTTAATTTTCTGCTGTAGATGATGAAGGTCACGTTCTCCTATTTTACATTTTTGCAAAATATGAAACGGAAATAAAATGCCTGCAGTCAATCAAGCGACAACTCAGCACACTTTTCCAAACTTACGTGTTGCGCACGAGCCTATAGTAGCTTCGTATCCTACTTTTATTGTGTAAAATGTTTTATAGGTTTAAATCGATGGATATCCTCCTCCCCTTGGGTAGGGATCCTTAGGCCCACAGAAGGTATCATTGCATAGAAAAGATAACGGTATGAAACCTTTGAAATGCATCACTTTATTGGTTATTGTTTATTTTTACTTTAAGAGTAGGTACTTTTTGTAAAATGTTGATGTACAAATGCACATAATTTGCCTAAAAGGGCATAATAAATCAACAAGATATATCACATACGTTTATCTTCATTATCATGTGCACGAGACTCGCTCCATTATAATCGTTAAATTTTGTCGTTTTACGCGAATTATAAAATTTGTACCTTGCGGCAAATACCGACAAACTTGGTTTAAAATGCTCCGATAATACTTTAATTAACTCTTCGTACTTCGTTTTTTCGGGTTCCGTAGGCAAACATAAACCATGTACTAATTTATAAGCGTCCTCATTTAGTATGTTTAGTAAAATTGCCACTTTCCTACCTTCATGTGATATCTCATTGGCTACAAAATAATTTTCAATGCGTCTCTGAACACCGACCAATCTGAATTTGCAGAGTCAAACTCTCTCAAATGCCCGACATTATTTCCCGAAGCCATTTCCTTTTAAAGATACAATCACACACTATAGATAACTTTTTGAAGTCCACCACCTCGTCGCCACTTGTGATATACCAGCTTGGAATAATGAAGTATAACTTCCGTACATTTAGTTTATTTAGTATGACAAATTAACAACAAGTAAAGTACAAATTCGTGTCTAGGTGATATTATAGTACATTTTTCTATCCCCTCTCATGCGCAGTAACCTATTATACAGGGTGTTTCTAAATAAGTGCGACAAACATTAAGGGGTAATTCTGCATGAAAAAATAATGACAGTTTGCTATATAAACGTATGTCTTCAAATGTTTAGTTTCCGAGATACGGGGTGTTAAAGTTTTTTAAAAAAACTGACGATTTATTTATTGCTCTAAAACCGGTCGAGATATGCAAATGAAATTTGGTGGGTTTTGAGAGGTAGTTATTGCGCATTTTTTGACATGCAATTTTATGTTCATCAGTGCCGCGCATACGGTTAATGATCTCAATTTAAAAAAAAAAAAAAATGGTACGCCACTGAGTAATTTCAAATTGAAAATGATTTTTGAATTCCTCGTTCAATTTGTGACAAAAAATCTCTCTTGCCATTTTTTGTATGGGCCGTCATTTTTATGCAAAAAAATAAAACATCTTTATAGCCGGCTGTGAGACAATAAGAAATACACCGGGAGTATTATGTGCGAATACAACAATCAATGAGGCGAAGAATTGAATCTTGTGTCGCGTCTGAGGGAGGTCATTTTGAACATTTGTTGTAGCTTTACGTGTATTTAAAATTTTATTAGTGTTATTTTCTGTTATTGTTCCGTTTTAATGTTATTCTATTAGATAGTTTTTGATAATGTATCAAAGAAATTAAAATACGCGTTAAGATGTTTTATTTTTTTGCATAAAAATGGCGCCACATACAAAAAAAGGCAAGAGAGATTTTTTGTCACAAATTGAACGAGGAATTCAAAAATCATTTTCAATTTGAAATTACTCAGTGGCGTACCATTTTTTTCTTTAAAAAAATTGAGGTCATTAACCGTATGCCACTGATGAACATAAAATTCTTAATTGCATGTCACAAATGCGCAATAACTGCCTTTCAAAACCCACCAAATTTCATTTGCATATCTCGACCTTAATGTTTGTCGCACTTATTTAGAAACACCCTGTATATAATTATTGATACACAACAAGTAGTTTACGTAACAAGTCCCGAAAGTGATCTTTTACTGGACAAGTAGGCAAATTACAGGACGAGCCGCAGGCGAGTCCTGCAAGCCTGCGAGCAGTGGCGGCTCGTGAGTTAATAATTTGGTGAGGCAACTTTTTTGGAAGATATTTTAACTTAATCATAGAACTAATTTAACGACTCATAATTATCTTTCAAATGTACCTACTACTTATGAATTAAAAAAACATTTATGATTTGGAGATTAAATTTGTGTATTAGATACTTTGGGATTTTCTACTTTTTCAAGTCATGTAATAGGAACTAAAAACCTTTCTCCTTATGATCATAATAATAATAATTAATATCTATAAATTTACTTACCAAGATGAAAATTTTGAACGGTGCAAGTTAAAGTCTATATTAAAAGTTTTACTATTTTTAAGTTTTTCCCACATTTTTTGTGTAAATTTTGTCTTCATATGTTAACGAACCAAAACGATTTTCAATAATAAAATTTACCACGTCTTCGCTATTTTTAATATCGCCTTCGTTAGCCATTTCAAAATTTACTCATAAATTGATCAAAATAAGTACACAGAATGACAGAAAAGGTGAGCGCGGAATAAAAGACGTAACTTTCCGAGAGTAGATACCTTGAAAGTTTTACTAAACTAAATTAAAAGGACTGTTTGGAAGTTGAATTGAAATCCAAAATTGCAAACTGCAATCTCAACAAATTCTTTAAAAAATCATCTAAACAGAAAGACTCAATGTAATACAATATTGCTATACGGTATCGTAAAGGTCAAGTATCGCTGGATAGTTAGCTAAAAGCACGTAGAGAGGCAAGATGACGATTTGCCTCTTCTGGCATGAATAAAGCAAAGCGAACTACGTTAAGTCGCTAAGGAATAAATATTTTGATTAAATACGTAACTGTTTCATGATTTTGATTTTGTTTGAAACTAATATAATCTGTAATCTAAACATAATTAAAAAAAAATTAATTAACATTACCGAATGAGAAGAAACGGTCATACTACTTCAGCGAGCTATGCCTCTAATCTAACAACGCATGTATAAATTAGCCAAGTCCCATACAGACAGCTTCCGAGTGCGTCTGCCTGTTACGTATAAGTGCTCAGAGGCAGCTCCAGTCTATGCCTCACTTGGCATTGGCAATGGCAATAAAAGTCGAGCAGAAATGCAATATTTTGAAACATGAGAACGGTGACGAATAAATATGATTTTATTTATATAAGTAGGTATGGTCATGGTGCTTATGCTTGGGAATTTTATACATTACTTTAAAATGAAATGAATTTCATTCGGAAATTTAATTTTATTTATCCGTTTAATTGTCAGATTCAGCTCTTTCTCTTTCTTTTTTCATGGTGAGGCACTGCCTCACCTGCCTCACCAGAGAAGCCGCCCCTGCCTGCGAGTCCAGTAAAAGCACTTTTGGGACGTATTACGTACAATATTTTTTTTAAAACGGGCAGAATAATTGACCGTTCTAGGCCGGAAAGTAAAAATGAGTCCGGTAAAACCTTATACTGGACTATCAGTACTATCACAATAACTTTCTGGCTCGGTCCAACAAAATGAGATTTTCTGACCTAAAAATAAACCGGAAAGTACTACTTTCTGGCCGATTTAAAAAAAATACTATTAAATAAATCTAACAATAATTAATAAAGCATAATTATTTGAAGACTCTTACAAGCTAGTGTATCATTACGAATTGAGAATTCATTTCTGAAATAAAACGTCTAGCGATCGAATACGTAAATAATTAACGATCTTTGCTTCAATTCTACACAAGTGTACATTTCCATTTTTAGGCGAGTGGAAAAAGGTTGCCGAACATATCAATCTAAGTCTGATATCTAGTGTATGAAAAAAGTGCAAGCAAAATGTGGACATCTAAAAATAGTCCTAGCTTTGCTAAGATGAGGAACTACGTAAAACTAACAGGGTTCAACTTGGATATCAAAATTAAACAAAAGGAGAAGATACTCCTATGGATACTTCCCAGCACGTTATATTTCTATAGTGTAATAATATTTTCTGGAAAACGGAATCTTGATTTTGACATCATAAACTGTTTCGGGCTTATAGCTAGTATGTTACGTTGATTGCAATAATATTATCACATTACATTCGTATTTGTTTTTAGTGATCTCTGTAAGCACAATAGTTAGATTGCGAAGGTACACGTTTGCCTCCATTGTAGATATGTTGGAGAACATTGACGTAAGGGAAATGAAAGATGATAATAATTTGCAGTCGTCGTTAGTAAAAGTTACAACTGGAGTAATAATCCGTGGAATGTAATTGTAATCACGTTTTACTAATTTATTTATGTTTGTAGGGAAACATTACATGCCTCCTTGGAATAGCAATAATACCTTCCATTGTCACTGGATGGTATTTTTCTGGAAAACCATCTGGTATGCCGTTTAATACAATGCCAGACTGGCTTTCAAACTACAGCTCGTTATCTTTGATTTTTCAAGTAATAACATATTGTGCTGCTGGTCAAGAATATATAATGATAAACACCTTAAAGTTTTGCATTTTGTTAAAGTTACAAATGCATTTTAAGCATTTGAGAACAAACATTGAAAACTTATTGGAAAGTTCTGACAATAACTCCTTACCAGGAAATTGTAGTGGTGAGGATACATCTTCCTGGATTTATTTGCAAGCGAAGCTGAGGAACGTAGTGACTTACCACCTCACTCTAATTACAATTTCAAACAAAACAGAATCAACTTTCAACAAAAGCGTACTCACTAATTTCGTTATCATGTCTGTTTTTATCTGCCTCTCATTATTTATGGGTACAAATGTAAGTAAGTAGATTTGCTAAACATCTTATAATATTCTATTTTATAGGTCCCTTTATTCAGCGCGGAATTTTGGAAATCTATTTGGTACATTTTCTTTAGTTTTCTAATATTTTCGTTAGATTGCTACTTTTCACAGCAAGTTGTCACAGAATCTGAAGAGTTATTTAGGTCTTGTTATAAAGTTAATTTCGTTGGTACCGATTTGAGATTCCAAAGAGCACTGATGATACTTATGAAACAGTCACAGAAAACCGTGGTATTCACTATAGGAAATTTTGCACCGCTCTCTATTGTTACCATCGTTCAGGTCCGTATTCATATTTGTTGAAGGTCATAATTTAATTTTCTACTGTAGATGATGAAGGTCGCGTTTTCATATTTTACATTTTTGCAAAATATGAAACGAAAATAAAATGTCTGCAGTCAACCGACAACTCAGCACACCTTCCCAAAATTAGGTGTTGCGCACGAACTTAAAATAGTACCGTATCCTGCACTTATTCTGTAAAATTCTTTACAACTTTAAATCGATGGATATCCTCCGCCCCTTGGTTAAGGAATCCTTAGGCCCAGTGAAGGTATCATTGCATAGAAAGATAATGGTTTGAATTCTTTTTTGTACAACTGTCATTAAAAGTGACATTTTTAACGGTTGTCAAGAGTGTTAAAAGATGACGTTTACAGAGTAGCGTGTTAATAGTTATTTGTGTATCAAGGTTGTAAAAGTGATCTTTTTTGGCCGAATCTGATGATTGCAGCCCAGGCGAAATCCGAGGTGCACACAACATTTTTTAGGCGACTATCACAAAAAGATATAAACTTTAATTTAAAAATCAATTTCATAATTTTGACAGTGACAGTTACCTGACAAATACAATTATATGTATATTCGATTATTCATGTCACTTACAGAGTGCTTTGCATCACCTGGACAACAAAAAGAGGTTGTAAAGTAAATGCGGCCGTAAAGTTGTTTATGACAGATGTCAAAAAAAAGTTATACTTTACGGCTTTCAAAAGATACGTAAAACAACTATTTATGTACTAGAGGCCTAAAAAAAGTTTTGGTGATCTCGACTATTTTTTTAACTCGGCTGCGCCTCGTTAAAAAAATCAGTTCTCGATCATCAAAGTGGCATTTCGCTCACTAGATACAAAAATAACTATAAAGTTTACAAACATAGGTCACCAGGATACTTATTAGATAGCTTAGAAAAGCGTTCGGACACACATACTGTTCACTGATACACACGTACTGATAGCTTCACGATACCTAAATTTAGAACTAGTAAATTTAGAGGTAGCTTTCGATACATGTTGGTTTCCACGCTTAAGAAGATCTCAAATTATTTGGTGTATCCATTATGCGATTTTGAAAAAGCGATACTGAATATGTGTTTTGAATGAGCAACGTCAATGTAAACACAACAAATTACTATACGTTACCTACTTTTTCTTTCTTTTTGTTTCGTTTTCGTTATTATTATTATTTTGTTTTTTCATTATGGTGATAGTGATTATATTACCTTTCTTTAGAACTATGATCAACAATAAGAATATATAAATTAAGTTACATAGTGTTTAGACTAAGGCTGATAATAGATTGTGTATTGCAAATGGTGTCATTTAAGAATCAGTTAAAACAATGGTAACTTGTTTAACGTACGACTACTACAGTCAATATGTTTCATTAGGTTACACAGTATAATAGAATTATTAATATGCTGGATTAATTCATATATAATAAGCAAATAAGTCATTTAGTTATTACATTACCTTATCTGCATGTCACAGTGATTACTAGAAGGGTGGAAGATCGCTACTAAGCGAACCCTATTCCATTTGTGATGTTACTTTATATTTCACAATAAAGCATTATTATTATTATACCTTGGTTCTTATCGATACTCAGGCTGAGCCTGGTTAACTAACCATTATTATTATTATTATTATTATTATTATTAACCGTGTTAAAAGTATTTGTAACACTAGCCAATAGTAGAGCTGTAATCAATATTTGTTTTCTTTGTAACTAAGGTAATACGGCGTCACATAACACGCCCACTTAACCTCAAAATGCGGTAATAATTGTTGAAACGTCAAGAAATAATTATCTGACAAGAGACGTCAAAATGACAGTTTATGGAAATATGTATTAATTTTTCTATTTTATTATCAAAATAGAACAGTTGTACAAAAAACTTTGTATAATATTTGTGTTAAAAGTAACTTTTATTTTGTTCGTGAAATTGATCCACTCGCTTCGCTCGTTTCGCAAACTTTCACTCACAAAATAAAATAGTACTTTTTTAACACTCATATCATAAATAGCTATTAAATGCATATCTTAGTGGTTATTCTCTTATTATTGAGTACCTACTTTTTATGAAATGTTGATGTACAAATGCACATAATTTACCTACAATGGCATAATAAATAAATAGATACAAAAAAAAACAATCAATGAGATATTTGACGTACGAGTTACTACGGTTTTCTCCATCATAATTTTTTAATTTCAACAAGAGCTGGATGTTCACTTTTTTTGATAATAATCATATGGCGCAGAACCGTCGCCACTGCTATAACAACCCAGCAATTTTAATAAAAACTGCTCATTATTCTAAACACTATACTTCAACTTTGTGCCGCTAAAGGAAAAAAAGCGTTATTGAACTAGGTTTTGGTGCTCTATCCAGATCAAGGCATTAAAATGGGCCTTTTACACTCATTGATAAAAAAGTGTGCGTTTCAAATCGATAGTATAGGTATAGCATGAAAATAATATACTTACTATCAGTTCTATGTATAAAAGAATGAACAAAATGTATTCTGTTAAGCTAAATAAAACGTATCTTGATTTTAGAGAAGTCCTTGATGACAATGAGTTTCAAGTTATGCCGCCTTGTCATAATAAGGCTCGATTCACACTATAGTGCCGGTCACGGTTCGCCCTTAGTAAAGCCTCGGTTCGGTAAAATCTCACTGTATCTACACTATGGGTTCGCGTTCGATCATGGTTCAGTCTCGATGTGTACACTACCCTCAGTCAGTATGAAGTCGTTGATGGTCCAACTCGGATGAATTTAATTGGCAATACAATTTTGCTTTATTTCATTTATTAAAGTACAAGTTTTGCAGTTTTCTGACAATATTGTTCAATTTTTCAATTGAAGAATTAAGCTGTTATAGCTCGTTTTCTTGATGAAGATGCTGCAAATAAGAAAAGAGTGAAACACAAGACGACGAAAAAAAGATTGTGGGTGCATCCAAGCTTATTAGCGAGGAAAACGGAAGGCTAATACTACATTTGAAACAAAAACGTATTCACACGATAAGTACAAGCCAGCTCCAGTCCGATCACGCTCCGGCAAAATATTCTTCAAAACATATCGGTGCCGGAGTGTGATTGAATTCAAACTTGAGCGGTGCTGATAGTTAGTATGAACACGCTAATTGTTTTTTGTGTAAGAATCTTTGACCGAACCGAGACTGAACCGAGAGCGAACCGCGACCGGCACTATAGTGTGAATCGAGCCTAACATGTTATTCTACTTAAGTTATTATAATTATGGACTTCAGTGATTATATTAGAGGAAAGAGATGATAAAAATGAACGATAATGCAGATACTTTTAGATGAATTGGTTGTTAAATTTCTCTTATATTTCCTTCAGGTAGAACTAGAATTCTTATATGTTGTGTTGTTAATAAAGCAAATGGTAAAGCCCGAATAACACCCACATACCTTGATAAATAGAACACGGAATCATTCTTATCGAAAAACACAAAAAGACATTCCAGAGCAAACTTTAAGGAAATTTGCCTATAAAGAATACTAAAAGCGTCACAATTGTCAAAGACACAATTTAATGTGCAGGTCTTCATCGTGTGATTTTGCTGTAGGATGGTACCCGTCGCAATACTGCTCACATTACAAAAGAGGCCACCAAAAAGCAGGGTTGCCAAGCAATTGCATAGCCGTCTTACTCTTTTGATATTTGCTGATCAGATTTTCATGTTTTTCGTTCTCTTTGCATTGATTTATAAGGAATTTCCATTCTTCAGATTCGAACCACGGCATTTTTCAAAGCGAACAATTGAAAAATTGAGGGTTGGAAATCAATCAAAAACAATGCATTAATAAATAATAATTACCAAGCAAGTCTTGTAGAAATTCGCATATTTTAAGCACCCTCTTTTTTCAGAGGCAAAATTAGTTTAAGTGCGGAAATTGCGTGAGCAAATACGGTAAATAGGGATAAAAAGATTATAAAAAGGATCTTTGGGATCTTTATTTCTAAAATGAAGCGAATAGTGATCGAATGTGTAAAAAATTATTAACACGTGAACATAAATTCCGTATACCCACCATTAAATGACGATACGGGTTTCAGATAGATAAATTTCAATTCAATAGTAGGTACACGAAATGTGCAGTAATCATGAATACATCTAAAGATTGTCCTAGCATTGTAAAAATGAGAAAATACCTTAAATTAACAGGAATAAACTTAAATCTCAAAATTAATGAAAAGCAGAAGATACTCTTATGTACGTTATAATGTGCAATAAATTGTATTCCTCAGGAAATGAAATCTAAATTCAGATGTCGTACACTGTATTGCACTTGCAGTTGGTTTGTTGGTTAATTGTAATAACATTAATACATTATATGACCGTTTTTATTTTCAGGCGTCTCTGTAATTACAGCAGTCAGACTGGCAAAATCCACCTTTGCTATTATTCTGGAATTGTTGGAGAATATTGACGTGTCGCACCTTCCTCCCTTAGTCATTGTATGGTATTGTTTTGGACGACCTTCTGATATGCCGATTAATTCAATGCCAGACTGGTTTTTAAAATACAATTGTGTATTTCTTTCATATTGTATATGAAGTATATTGTGCGATAGGACAAGAGCATTTAATGGTTGCAAGCATTTTAAGTACCTAAATGTTGAAAACTTATTGCAAAATTCTGAAGAAAACGGCTTACCAAGACATGCTTGTCACAAGGACATACCTTCTTCTCTTGGACGCATTTGCAAACAAAGATATAGGTAGTACATAGTAAACGTACCACTTCGTTTCAATTACAATTGGAGACAAGATAGAGACAACCTTTAACAAAAGGGTACTTAAAAATTTCATTACCTTATCACATTTTCTTTAGTTTTGGAAAAAGATTTTACTTTGCTTCTTTTCACAGCAGGTTACAAACAAGAACAACTATGTAGTATTCACTTTCTATTCAAATTTCTACTTTAGATGGTGAAGATCACGTTCGCCTATTTTGCGTTCGTGCAAAATATGAAACAAAACTGAAATTCCTGCGCAAAGTCAAACAATCGGAAATGGAAACAATCACCTCACCTCTCCAAACTTCTTTTAAACTAATCACTTTAGTGTAGGTAATTTTATCTTGCCCGTGAGTCTTATATAGTTCTGTAGTCTTTTTTGGTTCTCTAAAATGTTTTAGGTACCTATAGCTTTAAATGGATGCACATTCTCTACTCCGTAGGTAGGAAATTCGTCGTTACAGAGAAGGTCATTGTATAGAAGAAATAATAGTATGAAATCTCTTAAATGTAACACTTTATTATTTAATTTCAAACAACTTTGCGAGTGTTATTTGTGAAATATTGATGTACAAATACACACAATTTGCATAAAATGGCATAGGTAATAAATACTTAGATAAAAAGGTAAAGTTTGCGGGATGTGTAACATCTTATGCGCACAGTGACAGTTCATTATTTGTATACTGCTAAAAGGAAAATAAATGAATTAATTCAAGAAATCTTTTTGTTAATTTAAAGACTTACAATTTTACAATTTTCCAATATTTCCCTTCAGCTAAAATGCATGTTTAACTTAATTTTCTTGTCCATAAAATGTAAACCTCAGTAAAAGGGGGAATGAAATTCAGTTTATTCAACAAACTTGGTACAGTTTGTGCACCGCAAGTCGAACCATAAAAATATTTGTCTTCAAGCGTTTGGTTCCATGGCAGAGTAGGTAATAAAAATTATCGTAGTTGCTGGGAATGCTGTTCATAATAATTTAATTACCAAGAAATTAACAATGCACATAGAAGTTACAAGTAGGTAGATTGGGAAATTTTGATTATTGCTCTAAATTTGAAATTCTAAGTTTCCTTTAAATGGCTAGTTTCCAAACTGAAACTAGTGTGAATTTCGTCTGGAAGTCTTTAAAAGTACTCTACATAAATAGTTCATATTTAAATATCGTAGAATTAACATGTAGGTACCTTAAATAAAATCAATGAATGGCTTACAGATAACAGATTGCGTTTAAACACATCAAAAAGCGAGACACGTATTTTCACACTAAAAAATAATGCTAAATCAGATAAACAAAATAAAATTAAATTCTTGGTGGTGACGTTAGACTCGAAATTAAACTGGTCGGAGCACTGTACAAATTTAACCAGTAAGCTACTAAGAAGCTTAATGAACAATGAGGTGTAATCAACTGAAATCTTACATGACCCAATATTTAAAAACTCGGGCTTTTTATACCTACCATTAAAGAATTTTTAGACATCGATATGGACAATGATTTCAAAATTAAACTTGTGATCTGACATTAAGGTAAACGTGTTTTCTTTAACGTTCTAATGTTTGATTTTATTTATACACCACTATAAGTTATACCAAAGACCAATGATTTTTGGTTATACGTAAGAAGTATTCTTTTCATGCATTAGGTGGTTCGAGTATTTTTTAACAATGACGTAATAAATAAAACAACTCTAAACCTCCCCTTAGACGATGAATTTTAATGAATTAAGGTCAAACTTGGATGAAATATGAAAGTGGTTATGTTTTTTTGTTTTTTGTTAGGTGCATAAATGCACTAAACACTAGCCCCAATAATGGCCAACACTAGCGGACTTGACTTAAATGATTATTTGGCAGTAGTACGTATGAATGGCCATATAAAAATTTGTTGTGAGTTACCATGCTTGTTAAAGTTTGGCCACCCCTATATTATTGTTGTTTATGTCATAGAGAACCATTTTATAGGGGGGCCAACCTGAGTGGCCGCCATCTTTAAAAATGGCCGCCATCTTTAAAAATGGCCGCCAACCGAAATTTGCCAATATCTCTGCACCCACTGATCCAAATCTAACGTACATGGGCTCAAAATACTCGGAATTGTATTCCTCATATATTTTCTTCTATACCGAAAGTAGCTAAACTGTACAGATTTTAAGGTATCCGGCTTAAATGGGCCGAACAATGAAAAAAATTCACATTTTTGCCAATATTAATTATTATTAATTAAACTAATTATATGAATCTAACATGTTTATGCTCAAAATACTCGGAAATATATTCCTCACATATTTTGTCATAGACCGGAAATGGATAAAATGCATCGATTTTACGTTATAAGTCTTAATTATATAAACGCACGCGTTTTGGGCTACCTCAACGGACAACCTACCGGGTGATTACGAAGTTGTCTGCGCTTGTATTACGAGTCGATGTTTTGAAAATTAATTATATTAATAAAATAGTGTATACTATATAATCGAAATTATCACGGAAATAATCTTCATTCTTCATGTCACATTCTCCCACGAATACATTAAACAATACCCTTCACGTAGCCTACTAATTAAAGCACTGACTGAATCGCGTTGTTAAAATAGGCTCACGTGCTACTAACAACAACGGGTAACAGAGAACAGTAAATAATTCGGGTTATAGCGCCACAGCGCGCGGTTTATAAAAATAGTTATACACACATTAGTTCTTATAGCCTACGTGAATAAATAATATAAGCGACCTGAACACAGAATGATCTTTTTGATAAATTAACTACTATAGGAGTCTATGGTAAGTACATATTAGTTTATTCCTTAATCTCTTCTCATTTTAGTTCTTCTCGCATTCTTCCTTTAGCTTATAGCATGTAACAACTACGGTATACAATGGACTACAATCTGTGTATCATTTGTCAAAAATCAGACAATCTTCGTTGCCCTATTTTAAGCGACAATGTTTCTAGTGCTCATGACATTTACAAACTTTTTCTCGAAGACTGGGAGAGGTTTCGCGTCTCTGGAGTCCCAATTAGTATATGCTTGCCATTGTCGGATGCTAGCGTTAACAATTTGATAGATAACCAAGCAAGCAAAGTGGCACAAAAACTGTCGCCGTGAATTTCGCAAAGACCGATTCGAGCGTAAACAGAAGTCACAGGACACAAAGTCAGCTGAAAACATAGCCGATAATACTGTTTTCTCTTCGCGAAGTAAAAGAACAGGTGCAAGTGGAAGGATCCAGGATATTTGTTTGTTCTGCAGGGAATCGGAAGGAAAACAAAATGAGCTTCATTCATTTCAAAAAGTAGAATTGACACAACAGATTCGTTACAGTATAATACAGTATAATATTATAATAAAGAACTTTGCTGGCTTGATTAGAAAAAAACGTGGCATTCCTATTTTAAAATTTAGGTCCAGAGAGTTTAAAATAAAGGTTAAGAGATAATTTGGGAATTTTAGGGGATGGCCATAATCAATTTGACTACTATTCTGGTCAGTTTTAAATAGCATTAGATTATTATATTAGTTGGTTAGAAATTCTAAAATTTCAATACACGTGATTGATCCAATTTAAGACTTATAACGTAAAATCGATGCATTTTATCCATTTCCGGTCTATGACAAAATATGTGAGGAATATATTTCCGAGTATTTTGAGCATAAACATGTTAGATTCAGATAATTGGTTCCAGAGATATTGGCAAAAACGTGAATTTTTTTCATTGTTCGGCCCATTTAAGCCGGATACCTTAAAATCGGTACAGTTTAGCCACTTTCGGTATAGAAGAAAATATATGAGGAATACAATTCCGAGTATTTTGAGCCCATGTACGTTAGATTTGGATCAGTGGGTGCAGAGATATTGGCAAATTTCGGTTGGAGGCCATTTTTAAAGATGGTGGCCAAGATGGCGGCCACTCAGGTTGCCTCCCCCCCCCCTATAAAATGGTTCTCTATGACATAAACAACAATAATATAGGGGTGGCCAAACTTTAACAAGCGTGGTAACTCAGACCATGGGATTCATACGTACTACAGCTCCTCGTGAGAACATCAACGTAGGAGACAAACCAGCATTAATCAGAAGAATTAAATTAAAAATTAATACTTATTTTGAAAAAACACCCCGTTCTTTAACCTAGAACGAAGGTGAAACCAACAAAGTAAGAATGACTATGAAATTAAATTTTGAAGGGACTGCGACATTTTTGGAGGTCAACTGGTCTCATCTTCAAGCGAATTAGATGAAATTATAGACTAATGATACAACATCATACCGAATGAATGACGAAGGGGAAAAAACAAACGGCAAGTAAAAACACTTAAATAAACTAGTAAAATAACATGATTAACAATAAACAAGGGTCAAAAGTGGCCCAAGTTTGTTATAAATTAACGAAACAACTTAAATCAGAAAATAACGTGTATAAACATCTTGAAGTTTCATTAAATCGAGATGTTGCATTGACTGGACTCGATGGCCCACGAATAGATACTTAAAACGCTTCTTCTCACAAGCAACGTATTTTACTGCGTTATTGTGATATCAATCGAAATAATTTTTATATTTTTATATTTATATTTTTATATTAAAAATTCTCTTTCCTTTGTTCTTTCATCTGTCCTTGATAATCTATTAATTTCCATTTTAAAGAAACAGATGTACACTGTGCAGGTCTGATTATAATTTCATTATATTCACATAATTAATAAAACAGAATTATTTGAAAATGAGTGCAAGCTAGTTTATTATTAAGCTTTGTGAATTCATTTCTGAAATGAAACGACTAGCGATCGTGTAAGTAAATAATTAACGATTCTTTCTTCCTCGATTTCACATTTCCACTTTTAGATGAACGTAAATAGGTTGCAGAACAAACCAATTTAGGTTTGATACCTAGTATATGAAAAAGGTGTAACCAAAATGTGGACGTCTAAAAAGAGTACTAGCTTTGCTAAGATGAGGAAGTATGTTAAACTAACAGGGTTGAACTTGGATATCAAAATTAAACAAAAGGAGAAGATATTTCTATGGATATATCCATGCACGGTATATTTCTATACTGTAATAGTATTTTCTAGAAAATGGAATCTTGATTTAGATATCGCACACTGTTTTGCGCTTATAGCTGGTATGTTATGTTGATTGCAATAATATTAACGCATTACATTCGTATTTGTTTTTAGTGATCTCTGTAAGCACGATAATTAGATTGCGAAGGTCCACGTTTGCCACCATTCTAGATATGTTGGATAATATTGACATAAGGGAAATGAAACATGAAAATAATTTGCAGTCGTCGTTAGTAAAAGTTACAACTGGAGTAATAATCCGTGGAATATAATTGGAATTGTGTTTTATTTATTTTTTAATGGTTGTAGGGAAACATTACATGCCTCCTGGGAATAGGAATCATACCCTCCACTGTCAGTGTATGGTATTTTTCTGGAAAACCATCTGGTATGCCGTTTAATACAATGCCAGATTGGCTTTCGAACTACAGTTCGTTATCTTTGATTCTTCAAGTAATAACATATTGTGCTGTAGCCCATGAATATATAATGATAAACACCTTAAAGTTTTGCATTTTATTAAAGTTACAAATGCATTTTAAGCATCTGAGAACAAACATTGAAAACTTATTGGAAATTTCTGAGGATAACTCCTTACCAGGAAACTGTAGTGGTGAGGATACAGCTTCCTGGCCTTATTTGCAAGCGAAGCTTAGGAAAGTAGTGACTTACCACCTCACTCTAATTACAATTTCCAACAAAACAGAATCAACTTTCAACAAAACCGTGCTCACTACTTTCATTATCTTTTCGGTTCTTATATGTCTCTTATTATTTTTTGCAACAAATGTAAGTAAGTAAATTTGCCAAACTTCTTACTATATTCTGTTTTATAGGCCCCTTTATTCAGCGCGGAATTTTGGAGATCGCTTTACTATATTTTCGTGTGCTTTGTAATATTTTCATTAGATTGTTACTTTTCCCAGCAAGTTACCACAGAAACCGAAGAGCTGTTCAGTTCTTGTTGTAAAGTTGATTTTGTTGGTTCTGATTTGAGATTCCAGAAGGCATTGGTGATGCTTATGAAACAATCACAGAAAACCGTGGTATTCACTATTGGAAATTTTGCACCGCTCTCTATTGTTACCATCGTTCAGGTCCGTATTCATATTTTTTCAAGGTCTTAATTTAATTTTCTGCTGTAGATGATGAAGGTCACGTTCTCCTATTTTACATTTTTGCAAAATATGAAACGGAAATAAAATGCCTGCAGTCAATCAAGCGACAACTCAGCACACTTTTCCAAACTTACGTGTAGCGCACGAGCCTATAGTAGCTTCGTATCCTACTTTTATTGTGTAAAATGTTTTATAGCTTTAAATCGATGGATATCCTCCTCCCCTTGGGTAGGGATCCTTAGGCCCACAGAAGGTATCATTGCATAGAAAAGATAACGGTATGAAACCTTTGAAATGCATCACTTTGTTGGTTATTGTTTATTTTTACTTTAAGAGTAGGTACTTTTTGTAAAATGTTGATGTACAAATGCACATAATTTGCCTAAAAGGGCATAATAAATCAGCAAGATATATCACATACGTTTATCTTCATTATCATGTGCACGAGACTCGCTCCATTATAATCGTTAAATTTTATCCCTACAAGAGATTTTTCGGAACTAAACAAAAGTTCCCCAATTAAAAATAAATTCATTTTCTTCGAAATAAGTTAAATGCCACATCTACACAAATTTCGTTAATTGTCAACTTTAACTGTCCGTATATTCCTGAAATTGAAGAAATTGTAAACAAGGCTTTAAAGGAATTTTCTGATGTAGTGGCATTCATTGCATTAAACGTATTCTAGGTGAATGTCAATATTGTTCAAATTACATTATCTACCATGTAACGGAAGTTACAAACATGTTGATAAAATTCTTCAGGTTCGTGGTTAAAATGTTCGATAATTTTTCTATCTTGGCAGTACGCTTGGACCTACCTTTTCGTACTTTTCCTTCCCAGGCTAGCTCAGTTGGGGATGAAAAGGATTAAATATAAATTTGGTAAAACTTTCTCAATTTACTCAGGTTCGATATTATTAAAGAATGCTTTCATCGATTAATTTGGAAAACAATGATTTTATCTAAATTCAAACGCTTATTTGTGATAACTCGAGTACGCCTGAAGAGGTCCTTAACCTGTCATTTAGCGTCGAACTTCATGCAAAATACGTTTTTACTTTCCTTACACTTAGGTAATACTTCTTGAAAAATTTCATAAAATCAATATCAAAATCAATTTATTACAAAGTTAATAACAATAAAACAAAATTTACGATTCCTAGAAAAATAACCTTAATTCCTACCTAAATAAACAAGCTGAATGGCCAATTTTATCGCTTGCTAGCAAAACGTGACCTAAGATTAAAAAATTTTAAAAAATGCTTCGTTACATCCGCTTACATTTTAATTCAATTCGAACGCAATAATAACAAAAATTACACGTAAAAAATCAGTTTTTCTTCACTATCAGTTCAAGTCAATACGTAAATAAAATTTTGGGACAGTACCTTAATGTTTATATACCGTAGCGCTAGCGCCGACTTCTCGTAGTACCTTCCAACGGCCGCTCAATTCGTGGTCAGCTTGACGGCAAGTTGCCCCAAAACTCCTCTTCCAATCTGTTCAAAATTCACCCAGAAAAGTTCCAATTCACAACAAAGCGAGTTTTTCATTAATTGCCACAATGCGATTTCTCGTAAAACAACAAAGCGTATACTCAAACGACAAAAGCGTATACTCAAACGACAAAGCGAGCACGTGACCCCCTCGAGGATTTTCACTGGTAAACTAACTTAGGAAGCTCACCCTTATTTACTGCGGTAGCTCCTTTTTCGTCTTCGATATATTCAATTTTACTTCTTTTAGTTCATTCGCACTTTACGCATTAACTGCACATCTGTTTTATATACGCTGATATCAAACTGTTTATCAAAACGTATTGACGCTTTTAAATCACCTTGGTGACCCTATTAACCGCACTTAATGGTACCTTTTTGGTACCTTTCCGCTTTGTTCTGCAAATTCGCTTAATAAAATCAAAATTATGATGCGAGTCTTAGCACCTTCACACTCTTACGGCCTTACTTCGACTGAACTTGTCCACTAACACTCACTTCCCCGCTTACCCTCATATACAATTTAATAAAATGTTATCTTATTCTGCACATTCCAGATAAGACACTTGCGCTCTTATATACTATTCATTCTACTTAACTTTCTTAAATATTAACCTGAGAACTTACTTACTTTACTAAAAACATTTTCCATATATACAAACTTGAAAAGTAAAAAGTAATTAATTTAATTTAACCAAAAATAACGCCCGTTACAGTACCCCCTCTTGTTTTTGAGACAACTGAACGGTTGAATCGAAAACAACATACTTAGAGTTTAGGTTTATACATCATATAACAAATTTAACACTATATACAAACACCCTCAGTGAAACTGAAAGTTTTCCAAATGGATATAAGGAAATTAAGGTAATATGGTTGGGTTGGGTTAGACAGAGGTAACTGCCTGTAAGTTTTCTGTACAATTGGGTTGTTCTGACCCACCATATCTTTTTACATTTTTCTTTCTTCTTTTTCTTCGCCTATATCTCTTCCCTTTCTTCTTCTTTTTTCGGTTTCTGGTTCCACATATTGTCATATTACGAGACTTATACATACGAGATCCATTTTCCTTAAACTTCACATAATAATCTGCCTCTTCATGCATAAACTTCATTCTCTTTTCTTTGACATCTATAGTGGCTCTCTTCTCGTACATCCAATCAACTCCCAAAATAATGGGCGGATCAATTCCCTTTACTACGTAAAACCCGTGGTCATGGTCGCTTTCTCCCACTTCAATTCTCATAAGGACGTGCTTTGTCACTTTGGAGATTCTTCCATTCACTCCCTGTATGGTTAACCCCTTGGTGGGTAACATTATTGCATTTTTAGGTTCAAGTTGTTTATAAAGTTCTTCTGACATTAGGCTTATTTGACTCCCTGTATCTACTAAAAATTGTTGACTCACCCCCTCCATCCTTCCTAAGACCATTGGTTGGTAGGTGTTCTCTTCTTCTTCGCTATTATCACCAATTCCTTCTATATCGGACTCTTCCGTAATACTTGCGGTTTCTTCTTGAGCATGTAAATGATTTTCTTCTAATTTTTGTGTGGTTTTGCATTGATTATAAAATACTTTGACGAAATTAATTAATTGTTGTTGCTCCCGCTTTTGCCGCTGAACAAGTGGAGCTCCTCGTCCAGTCGAATCTAGTTTTCCGCCTCGCTGTCTGGCCGATTTTCCTCAGCCTCTTCGTTGCGTCGACGATCGTCGTAGTATCTGCCGGGCGGTCCATAGTGGCCTCCCCTTCCTCTTCTGTAATTCACGTGGTTCGCATTCCTTCTATCATTATGTTGGTAGTTATTTCTGTTTTGATTATTTCGCTGGTCCCGGCCTTGCGGTTCTTGTCTTGTGGCATCTCTTCGCCAATCTCGGTTGGTCTCTTGTATTTTTTCGAGAATTTCTGTTAAATTCTTGATGGTCTTGGCCTGGGCAGCATACAGTACCATCTGCACGTCTCTTGGGAAATGACCCACTAACGCTTCTATCAACTGGTCTTCGTTTATTCTTGGTTCTAGGTGTGCTGTCTTCGAGACCCAGTACCAGACGTGGTCTGTATAGGTACCATTTCTTGCATCATACAGCCTTGGTGTGTTCAGTCGATGTCTAATTTTATTTTGTTTTTCAGTTGACCAAAACTGTTCTAAAAACTTGGCCCTTAATTCTTTGAAGTCTCTCCATTGGCCTTGGTGCAAATCGGCCCATGCTTTCGCACATCCTTCTAAATAATCCTCCATAATATTCATCTTTTGCTCCTCTTGTAGGTGCATATTCATCCAATAATTTTCTAATGACTTCACAAAATTAACGGGGTGCACACTTCTTGAACTTCCATCGAATTTCTTCGGTTTCTGTGCCCCTACTCCTTCGGTCTTGTAGATTACCGTGGTAGCATTGGTGTTGGCCGTCGTTTTCTCTTCCTTAATTTTCTCTTTGATCGTTTCGATCTCTTCTATATTTTTTTCTACTTTTTTGTCTAAAACTTTCATATCTTGCTCGATGATTCTTTCATGTCTAATAAATTTCTGATCCATTTTCTGAAATTCATAATCTACTTGCTGCGTGAATCCCACGTGTTGTTGGTTTAAATCTTCAATTTTCTTTTCTTGGACGTTAAATCTCCTTTCGCATTCTTGCCTTTGGCTTCTTATTTCGTGTCGTAATTGCTCCATATTTCTTTCTTGTCTTCTTTGTCCTTCTTTCATTTCTTCTTGTCCCTTTTTCATATCTTCTTGTCCCTTTTGGATTAATTGCGCTAACATCGACATGTCCATTGTTTGTGTTCGTGCTTGTTGATCTTCCATAATTTCTTGACGTTCTTCACTACAGATAATATCCTCACTGTCTTGAACCTTGGCCATTCTATTCGTTTCAATTATTCTAGGAGCCTTCTTAAAACCGGATCGTAATTCCATAAAATAATTATTTAATATTTATTGGTTTCTGTTTTCTTTTCAATTTTTTCTTTGGTTAATTTTTTCGTGCTACGCCACTGATTGATTTCAATTCAATACACAGGAGCATGAGATTCTTGTTTACAGGGTGTTAATCGAGCCCTCACGTTGCTGCGCCATTTGTAACGGAAGTTACAAACATGTTGATAAAATTCTTCAGGTTCGTGGTTAAAATGTTCGATAATTTTTCTATCTTGGCAGTACGCTTGGACCTACCTTTTCGTACTTTTCCTTCCCAGGCTAGCTCAGTTGGGGATGAAAAGGATTAAATATAAATTTGGTAAAACTTTCTCAATTTACTCAGGTTCGATATTATTAAAGAATGCTTTCATCGATTAATTTGGAAAACAATGATTTTATCTAAATTCAAACGCTTATTTGTGATAACTCGAGTACGCCTGAAGAGGTCCTTAACCTGTCATTTAGCGTCGAACTTCATGCAAAATACGTTTTTACTTTCCTTACACTTAGGTAATACTTCTTGAAAAATTTCATAAAATCAATATCAAAATCAATTTATTACAAAGTTAATAACAATAAAACAAAATTTACGATTCCTAGAAAAATAACCTTAATTCCTACCTAAATAAACAAGCTGAATGGCCAATTTTATCGCTTGCTAGCAAAACGTGACCTAAGATTAAAAAATTTTAAAAAATGCTTCGTTACATCCGCTTACATTTTAATTCAATTCGAACGCAATAATAACAAAAATTACACGTAAAAAATCAGTTTTTCTTCACTATCAGTTCAAGTCAATACGTAAATAAAATTTTGGGACAGTACCTTAATGTTTATATACCGTAGCGCTAGCGCCGACTTCTCGTAGTACCTTCCAACGGCCGCTCAATTCGTGGTCAGCTTGACGGCAAGTTGCCCCAAAACTCCTCTTCCAATCTGTGCAAAATTCACCCAGAAAAGTTCCAATTCACAACAAAGCGAGTTTTTCATTAATTGCCACAATGCGATTTCTCGTAAAACAACAAAGCGTATACTCAAACGACAAAAGCGTATACTCAAACGACAAAGCGAGCACGTGACCCCCTCGAGGATTTTCACTGGTAAACTAACTTAGGAAGCTCACCCTTATTTACTGCGGTAGCTCCTTTTTCGTCTTCGATATATTCAATTTTACTTCTTTTAGTTCATTCGCACTTTACGCATTAACTGCACATCTGTTTTATATACGCTGATATCAAACTGTTTATCAAAACGTATTGACGCTTTTAAATCACCTTGGTGACCCTATTAACCGCACTTAATGGTACCTTTTTGGTACCTTTCCGCTTTGTTCTGCAAATTCGCTTAATAAAATCAAGATTATGGTGCGAGTCTTAGCACCTTCACACTCTTACGGCCTTACTTCGACTGAACTTGTCCACTAACACTCACTTCCCCGCTTACCCTCATATACAATTTAATAAAATGTTATCTTATTCTGCACATTCCAGATAAGACACTTGCGCTCTTATATACTATTCATTCTACTTAACTTTCTTAAATATTAACCTGAGAACTTACTTACTTTACTAAAAACATTTTCCATATATACAAACTTGAAAAGTAAAAAGTAATTAATTTAATTTAACCAAAAATAACGCCCGTTACAACCACGGCAAGAAAACATTTTCGCAATCGTGCTACGTTTGGGTTTCAGGTTTAGAAATTCTAATAATAGGGTGACATTGCGTGAGTTAAGTGATTTGACCAACAACATTTTATTTTGTAATGTAACATCTTGAGGACTTCCTTGCCGCAAATCCATTGAATTTCTCGAGGAGACATGTTTTGTGTTGTGGAGCATAACAGATTAGTGATAAAAAAGAATGACAAACATAGGTATTGTTACTTGATTTTATGTACCGTGGTTTTAATACAAACATGTTACTTTTATTTTGTTGTAAGGCCAACGAAAGTTGAGCATTAGTTCTGTTTCCATTAATATTTATAGTTTCTAATTTCAATTACCTTTTAATCTTATTTTTTAACTTTTTAATTCACTATTTTAGAATTGTTATTAATTATTATGCTTCAAGAATGGTTATCTAATTTATGTAGCTGAAACGTATATATTTATATATGTCAGCGGAAGTTTAATTAAAAATGTATATTCTAAGATATCACCATTAAAAAGCACACAAACAAAAATAGTTCTTACTACATGAGGAATAATCGATAAACAGTATTAAACACATTTAATACTTAAGCGATACAAATTTAAAATATCCTATACTTTTTAAGTATAGCACATGTCTAAACCCATCGAAGAAATACAATATTTCTACCATGAAATACAAGAAACGATTGAGATGATGAATCAAAACCTCAAAATAGTAATACTTGTAGATTTTAATGCTCGAATAGGCCGCAATAGATACTATAATCAAATGTGGAACGAAAATATAACGAACGCATCATCAATGAAAACAGAGAGAATCAATAATTTGCTGCATAACTACCTATAGTGTGGCTATTATGCCACCACAATTATTGATGTCTAAACCCTGTCAGCAAACCTCGGAAGAGATCGAACCTGGTTCTATACAGAATACACGTGGAACACGTACTTAGGGCTCGGAGAGCACGCACACACATTCATAAATACAACATGGAATCATTCTCATCGAAAAACACAAAAAGACTATTCCGACTATTTCTTGACATCGAGCACGATGTATCCGTAGCACAAAAAAGGGACGGAAAATACTGAGAAATAGAAAAAATTCAATAAATAAATACCTACATATAAACAGAAATAATCTCTACTGACACCTGGAAATCAAACTTTAAGGAAATTTGCCTATAAAGAATGCTAAAAGAGTCACAAATTGTCAGACACAATTTAATGTGCAGGTCTTCATCGTGTGATTTTACTGCACGATGGTACCCGTTGCAATACTGCCCACATTACAAAAGAGGCCGCCCAAAACCTCGATTGGCATAGCCGTCTTGCTCTTCTGATATTTGCTCATCAGATTTTCACGTTTTTCGTTCTCTTTGCATTGATTTATAAGGAATTTCCATTCTTCAGATTCGAACCACGGCATTTTTCAAAGCGAACAATTGAAAAATTGAGCGTTGGGAATCAATCATAAGCAATGCATTAATAAATAATTAGTTTATGTATTTTAATTTAAAACAGATTAATTTTGAAATTGGTAAAAATGCTACAAACTGATGCATCAACACGATAACATAAATAATTTTTTTACAATCTCCAATTCATTTCTAAATTTTGATTTTATAAAACGGAAACAAATAATAAATAAAGATAAAAAGGAAATAGATAATCTTTTTGATCTTATTTCTAAAATGAACGAACGTGTAAATAATTAACAGGTGAATATAAATTTCACATGAATTCCTTATCCCCAGTAATCATGAATAAATCTAAAGATTGTTCTAGCTTTGTAAAAATGCGAAAATACCTTAAATTAACAGGCTTAATAAATTGTATTCCTCAGAAAATGAAATCTGGATTCAGATATCGTACATTATATTACGCTTGCAGTTGGTTTGTTGTTTAATTGTAATAAGTAATAACTAATAACAAGGTCGACTTTGAAAAATTCAAGGTGAATGTCAGTGTTTTAAATACTCCGGTAAATTAAGTCCAGATTGGACCATATCGAGTTGTTTAAAGCGCGGAAAGGCAGATAGTGAGAAGATAAAACAACACACACAAGCCTTGAAAGAAAAAATACACAAAATAGAACTTTAAATTAGTGAGTAAAATTAAAATTTCTAAACGGGTGGAGGTTAAGATTATAGAAATAAAGGTCAAAATCGCATGCTACAAATAGATAAAAATAAATAACAACACACATACGCGTCACGCTCAAACTCGCCAAGATAGGCAACACATCATACGCTGAAGCGTATACAAGTGAAAACAAGTACAGGAGCAATGGCGAACGTAGAGGAGCTACTAAAGCAAATATGCGACAGATTGGATGGTATAGAGAAGGGGCTAGGACAAATAAGTACTGATATCAACGCCATGAAGCAAGAGAACAAACAACTTAAAGAAAAAATCGAGATGCAGGATAAAAGAATAAAATTTCTGGAGAGAGAGGGCAGGAAAAAGAATCTAGTAATAATGGGAGTGGCGGACAAGGAAGGTGAAGGGGAAAAGGAGATGCTGGATAAAATTACACTATTGATGAGCAACATAGGGGTTGAGATGGATAAAGAAATAGAATTGGAAGATTACATAAGGCTAGGAAAATTTAGAGAGGCAGGAACGAGACCAATATTAATTAAATTAAGAAAATTTAGCAAAAAAATGGAAATTCTGAAACATGCCAAGAATTTAAAAGGCACAGATATCTGGATAAATGAAGATTACACTAAGGAAATGCAAGAAGAGCGGAAAAAATTAATTCCAATGATGAAAGAGGCAAGATCGAAAGGACATAAGGCGCTGATTAAATACAATAAACTAATAATCAATAACGAAGTATATGATATGGAAAGAAATGACTTGGCATCTCAACAAAAACTGCGAAAGGTATATAGCAGCGAAGCAAGCACTAGTACAAAGAGATTGGTCAGTGAGCGGTCGCCCGAAGAGGATACCTTAGGTGCACAGCTAAGGAAAATAACAAAGAAGACTACGTGGACAAAAAACTAAGTGAGAAAGCAGTGGGCCGGAAAAAAGGAGACGAAAACAGCAATGGACATGGAAACGAAAGATTGGGAGATAAACAAAAAAGTAACGGAGGGGAACGGAGTAAGGAGAAAGGGAAGCACACGGAAAGAAAACGGAAGGAGAAAGAAATTATTAGAGTTGGACAATGGAATGTAAGAACATTATACCAGGAGGGAAATTTAGTACAAGTTCAACAAGAAATGGACAGATACCACATAAATATTTTGGGAATAAGTGAATGCAGATGGACAGGATATGGGGAATGCAAAACAGAAGAGCATAGCTTTATTTATTCTGGGCTAGAAGAAGGAAGCGAGCATCGGTATGGTGTTGGAATCATCTTCAAAAAAAAAATAAGAGAACTGTTGGTGGAATGGAAACCGGTTAGTGAAAGGATTATTACGGCAAGGATAAATCTGGGAAACAAGAAAATGACAGTAATACAATGTTATGCGCCGACGGAGGTCGCTGAATATGAGTTAAAGGAAGAGTTTTACTGCGCACTACACAAAGTTATTAAAAATGTTCAAAATGGGAGATTTTAATGCTAAGGTGGGGTCAAATAATGATGGATTGGAGGAAATTATGGGTAAAGAAGGTATAGGGGATAGAAATGAAAATGGTGAATTACTTATAGAACTATGTGGATTATATAAAATGAGGATAGGTGGCACAATATTTAAGCATAAAAATTGCCACAAAATAACCTGGGTTGCGCCGAACCGAACCGTAGAAAACCAAATCGATCATATATGTATAAACCAAAAATACAACAGACTTCTGCTAGATATGAGGAACAAAAGAGCCG
Source organism: Pyrocoelia pectoralis (assembly GCA_036250285.1). Taxonomy (NCBI): domain Eukaryota; kingdom Metazoa; phylum Arthropoda; class Insecta; order Coleoptera; family Lampyridae; genus Pyrocoelia; species Pyrocoelia pectoralis. The sequence goes on from CM070077.1 coordinate 14,902,312, forward strand.
CTGACGTGGGAAGTGACCATTATCTGATAATGGCAAAAATAGGAATAAATATGGAAAAGACAAGAGGGAAAGCGAGAGGAATGAAAAGAAAGAGAATAAAATATGATATAAAGCAGATCAACGATGAAGAAAAGAGACAAAAGTTTAGTAAAACGCTAATAAACAAAAGTAAGGATATCCACTATGATAAAAGCGTCGAAGATACGTGGAACGATTGCAAACAAGCCCTCCTTAGTACCACGAAGAGTGTAATGGGAAGTGTCGCAAGACCTAAGAAGAAAAAGTGGATGAGTGACGACACCTGGGAGCTAATAAAGGCAAGAAGAAATATCAAGATAAAAAGATTGGGAGAAAAAAATAAACAAAAACAAGAAAATCTACAGGAGGATTATAAGAAGGTGAGCAAAGATATTAAAAATGCAATTAGAATGGATAAACGGAAATACGTTGAAGACATAGCTGGAAAAGCTCAGTATGCTGCTTGTCGAGGGGACATGAGAGAAATATATAAAATATAAGGAAGCTAACCAATAACACCAAACAAATTTCAATTATAAAAAGCAAAGACGGAGAGCTATTATGCACAGAAGAGCAACAAATGGAAAGATGGGTGGAATATTTTAACGATGTGCTGAATGCAGAGCAGGAAGAAAATCTAGAAATTACGGAGGATATAGAAGAAAGGGCGGAACTGAAAATTAGAGATCATATACCTACGGAAGGGGAAATTAGAAGAGCAATTAACCAGATAAGAAGCCACAAAGCTCCAGGTATAGACCAGATTACAGCAGAGATATTAAAGATAGATATTGAAACAACAGTAAAAATATTGAAACCACTGATATGGAAAATATGGCAAGAAGAAAAATTCCCAAAAGATTGGAGAGAAGGAGTGATCATAAAAATACCGAAGAGTGGCGATCTTAAGAAATGTGAAAATTGGAGAGGTATTACCCTGCTGAGTATTGTAAACAAGATATTCTATAAAATAGTACAGGAAAGAATAGTAACAGTGCTGGATCGTGAGCTAAGAAAGGAGCAGTGTGGATTTAGGGTAAACCGATCATGTATTGATCACATAATAACTTTAAGAATTATGGTAGAGCAATCTGTGGAGTTTAATTCACCACTATATATAGCTTTTATCGATTATCAACGAGCTTTCGATACACTAAATAGAAAATGGATATGGCAGACGCTGCGAACTAAGGGAATACCACCCAAGATAATAAATTTAATAAAAGAAGGATACAACGAATATGAATGCAGAGTTGAACAAAACGGAACGCTCTCAACAGGATTTCAAGCAAGGAACGGTGTAAGACAGGGATGTATCCTTTCCCCACTGCTTTTTGTACTGGTTTTGGATGAGGTATTGAGGAAGGCTATGAGAGGACAGCAGGGAGGAATAAGATGGAACATGACAGAATCACTGAATGACCTGGATTTTGCGGACGACATCTGCCTCATTGCTGATAACGGTAAACATATGCAACAAAAGTTAAATAGTTTAGTGGAAGAGTCGGCAAAAGTTGGACTAAAAGTAAATATCAAGAAAACAAAGTGTATATGTTTGAATGTTGATCGACCAAAAAACCTATTCATAAATGGTGAAGAAATAGAAAGAGTTGATAAATTCGTCTATTTAGGGAGTGTAGTGGCCACTTTAGATGGAGGACTTAAGGACGTACAAAACAGAATAAATAAAGCAAGGGGGGCATATATAAAATTGAGTGCCGTATGGAATGCGAGCAATTTAAATGTTAAAACTAAAATACAAGTGTTCAACGCAATGGTGAAGCCGGTTTTGTTATACGGGTCAGAGTCGTGGGCGGTAACGGAAATGATAGGACAAAAGCTGCGGGTGTTCGTTAATAGATGCCTCAGGAGTATATTGAAAGTGTGGTGGCCAGAGACCATTAGTAACGAAGACTTATGGAGAATAACAAAACAAGGAGACATAAACACGGAGATAAAGAAGAGGAAATATGGGTGGCTGGGCCATACGTTGCGAAGAAATGGCGGTGATGTTAGCAAGAGAATATTAAAATGGAATCCTGGAGGGAAAAGAAAAAGAGGGCATCCAAGAAGTACATGGAGAAACACAATAGAGATGGAAACAAAAAAGTCATTTTCAGAGTTGGCGCAAATAGCTATGGATAGGAAGAGATGGAATGACTATGTTAAAACCCTATGACCCATGAGGGTATAATGGGACTTATATACAGGGTTTTTCAACGAAAAGGAGCCACCCTTTATAACTTCTAACAGAATCAAAATTTGAAAAATCGGCGATACCCGTCTATAATAATATCGAGGGGGACACTTTTTGACATAAGTTTGAGATTTCATACCTTAACCCCCTGGGTCCCACAAACATACCCTTAATTTTTTTAAATGGCAACATGGGTCATGTGATACGTCATTTGAAAGGTCTTTTGATATCTTGCATTACTGCGTTTAAAATTTTAAAATCGTTCAATTCGTTTGTGAGATATTTTAATTTAAAGTTTTAGAGAACTGATATAATTTGTCGTTATAATAATGCAATATAAAAATATTACTGACTTTTTAATTTATTTTAAGTTTTATTTCCATGTAATTAAAAAAAGTTTAATACAATGAATTTCGTATCAATTTATCTTGACTATAAAAGCAAAAAAAAAAATAAAAAACAACCATTTTGAAGAAAATTATATCAGTTCTCTAAAACTTTAAATTAAAATATCTCACAAACGAATTGAACGATTTTAAAATTTTAAACGCAGTAATGCAAGATATCAAAAGACCTTTCAAATGACGTATCACATGACCCATGTTGCTATTTAAAAAAATTAAGGGTATGTTTGTGGGACCCAGGGGGTTAAGGTATGAAATCTCAAACTTATGTCAAAAAGTGTCCCCCTCGATATTATTATAGACGGGTATCGCCGATTTTTCAAATTTTGATTCTGTTAGAAGTTATAAAGGGTGGCTCCTTTTCGTTGAAAAACCCTGTATATATATAATAACATATACATTATGATCGTTTTTATTTTCAGGCTCTGTAATTACAGCAGTCAGACTGCACAAATCCACCTTTCCCTTGCTATTATTCTAGAATTGTTGGAGAATATGTATTGACGTGTGGGAGGTGAAAGATCGTAATAATTTGCAAAGTTCTTTATTGAAAACTACGTCTAGGACTCTAGGGTAATAATCCGTAGCATACGAGAGGAATTGTTTTCAATTTTTATTTGTTTCAAGGAAAACTTTACGTGCCTCCTTGAAATATTAGTCGCGCCTTCCTTAGTCATCGTATGGTATTGTTTTGCACAACCTTCTGATATGCCGTTTAATTCAATGCCAGACTGTGTTGCTTATGAAACGGGCGCAAACAACTGTGGTATTCACTCTCAGGTCAGCTCATGTCTTGTTAAAAACCTCGATTCAAATTTCTACTTTAGATGGTGCAGATCACGTTCGCCTATTTTACATTCTTGCAAAATATTAAAGAAAACTAAAATTTCTGCAGTCGAACAAGCGGTGACCTCCCCAAACTGCTTTTAAACTAATCAAATTAGTTTATCTTGCCCGGGAGTCTTATATACCAACATATTGTAGTTCTGTTATCTTTTTTGGTTCTCTATAATGTTTTAGGTACCTATAGCTTTAAATCTCTTACATATAACACTTTGTTGTTATTTTATTAATTAATTTCAAACAACTTTAAGAGTGTTATTTGTGAAATATCGATGTACAAATGCACACAATTTGCGTAAAATGGCATAATAAATAGATAAAAGTCAGCGGGATGTGTGTAATTAACTTAATTTTTTTGTCTATAAAATGTACATCTCAGTAAAAAGGGGAATGACATTTATAGTTTATTCAAACAAACTTGGTACAGTTTGTGCACGGCAAAGTCACACCATAAAAATATTTGCCTTGAAGCGTTTCGTTCCATCGCAAAGTAATAAAAATTACGGTAGTTGTTCGGAATACTATTCATAATAATTCAATTATCGACAAAATTATAAAATGCACATAAAAGTTACAAGCGATTGAGAAATTTTGATTATTGCTCTAAATTTGAAATTCAGACTGCTTAATTTTATACTGCTATTTATTATTTTATATTATTAACACGATAATATTAAAAATACTCTTTCCATTATTCTTTCATCTGTCCTTAATAATCTATTAATTTCCATTTTAAAGAAACCAGATGTGCAGGTTTAATTATAATTTCATTATATTCACATAATTAATAAAACAGAATTATTTGAAAATAAGTGCGAGCTAGTTTATTATTAAGCTTTGTGAATTCATTTCTGAAATGAAACCAGTAGCGATCGTGTAACGTGTAAGTAAATAATTAACGATCCTTATACTACCTCGATTTCACATTTCCAGTTTTAGATGAATATAAATCGGTTGCAGAACAAACCAATTTAAGTTTGATACCTAGTACCTATATGAAAAAGGTGTAACCAAAATGTGGACATCTAAAAAGAGTACTAGCTTTGCTAAGATGAGGAAGTATGTAAAACTAACAGGGTTGAACTTGGATATCAAAATTAAACAAAAGGAGAAGATATTTCTATGGATATATCCATGCACGGTATGTTTCTATAGTGTAATAGTATTTTCTAGAAAATGGAATCTTGATTTAGATATCGCACACTGTTTTACGCTTATAGCTGGTATGTTATGTTGATTGCAATAATATTAACATATTACATTCGTATTTATTTTTAGTGATCTTTGTAAGCACGATAATTAGATTGCGAAGGTCCACGTTTGCCACCATTCTAGATATGTTGGATAATATTGACGTAAGGGAAATGAAAGATAATAATAATTTGCAGTCGTCGTTAGTAAAAGTTACAACAAGAGTAATAATCCGTGGAATGTAATTGGAATTCTGTTTTGTTTATTTTTTAATGCTTGTAGGGAAACATTACATGCCTCCTTGGAATAACAATCGTACCTTCCATTGTCATTGGATGGTATTTTTCTGGAAAACCATCTGGTATGCCGTTTAATACAATGCCAGACTGGCTTTCAAACTACAGCTCGTTATCTTTGATTTTTCAAGTAATAACATATTGTGCTGCTGGCCAAGAATATATAATGATAAACACCTTAAAGTTTTGCATTTTGTTAAAGTTACAAATGCATTTTAAGCATTTGAGAACAAACATTGAAAACTTATTGGAAAGTTCTGACGATAACTCCTTACCAGGAAATTGTAGTGGTGAGGATACAGCTTCCTGGATTTATTTGCAAGCGAAACTGAGGAACGTAGTGACTTACCACCTCACTCTAATTACAATTTCCAACAAAACAGAATCAACTTTCAACAAAACCGTGCTCACTACTTTCATTATCTTTTCGGTTGTTATATGTCTCTTATTATTTTTTGCAACAAATGTAAGTAAGTAAATTTACTTAACTTCTTACTATATTCTATTTTATAGGCCCCTTTATTCAGCGCGGAATTTTGGAGATCTCTTTACTACATTTTCATAAGTTTTGTAATATTTTCATTAGATTGTTACTTTTCCCAGCAAGTTACCACAGAAACCGAAGAGCTGTTCAGTTCTTGTTGCAAAGTTGATTTTGTTGGTTCTGATTTGAGGTTCCAGAAGGCATTGGTGATGCTTATGAAACAATCACAGAAAACCGTGGTATTCACTATTGGAAATTTTGCACCGCTCTCTATTGTTACCATCGTTCAGGTCCGTATTCATATTTGTTCAAGGTCATAATTTATTTTTCTACTGTAGATGATGAAGGTCACGTTCTCCTATTTTACATTTTTGCAAAACATGAAACGAAAATAAAATACCTGCAGTCAATCAAGCGACAACTCAGCGCACCTTCTCAAACTTACGTGTTGCGCACAAGCTTATAATAGTTTCGTATCCTGCTTTTATTGTGTAAAATGTTTTATAGGTTTAAATCGATGGATATCCTCCTCGTCCACTTGCGTAAGAAGTCCTTAGGTATCATTGCATAGAAAAGATAACGGTATGAAACCTCTTAAATGCATCACTTTGTGGTTGTTATTTCATTATTAATTTTTACTTTAAGAGTATACTTTGTAAAATGTTGATGTACAAATGCACATAGTTTGCCTAAAACGACATAATAAATAGATATAAAGATAAAAAATCAGCGAGATATTTGCCATACCAGTTACTACGGTTACCTCCATTATCATGTGCGAATTATAATTATTATAATTTTTTAATTTTAAGAAGATTTGGTAGTTCGTTTTTTGTGATAATAACACAGTCATAAAGAAAACGCGTCTTGATTTTAGAGAAGTACTCGATGATAACAATGATTTGCATAATAACAAGTAATTCTACTTAAGTTAATTATGGAGTTTCACAGCGTACGATTACAGAAATTAATTAGGTATATCGTATAGTATAGCAGTGTCTACTACGAGAAAAGAGATGATAAAATTGAAAGTTTTTGTGATTACAAATTTTATAAAAGAGTTTGGTGAATATTGTAGTGAACGAATATTGCACCTGTGATTTAACTAAGACGCTGTGCAGATAGGTACTTTTAGATTAAATGGATGTTACATTTCTCTTTTATTTCCTTCAGCTAGAAGTAGAATTGTTATATGTTATGTTATTAACGAAGCAAAGGGCAAAGTCTAAAGAACACCAACATACATTGATAAATTGAACATGGAATCATTTTTATCGAAAAGCACAAAAAGACTATTCTCGAGCAACCTGTCAAACAACCTGAGTGCTGAGATATCAACATAGGTACATATCTCCAAAAATAAACAAGAAACAAAAAGGCGTGGTTTTGTCAAGAAATCGAAACACCTGCAGAAATAAAAAAGAAACGATCTCTTATGTACGAAAGTTCTGGAATGCAACAACAACGTATTTCATCTACATGGAAACCAGAAACAGAGTCAATGCTAGAGAAAAAGCAATCAAAGAGAATATTTAGACATATTTTACAGTGACATCGAGTGCGATGTATCCGTAGTACAAAAAAACGATCTGATCCTGAATCGCAAACATGAAACCCTCTGACTCTGGGAAATACTTATCACATTTGGTTAACCAAGCATGCGTTGCTATAGTATCAACACAGCCTCCGTTAATTTCCTGTGGATATCGTCCTTGCAAATTCGTTTGTGTTCAAGTTTGCATGTTATGTGTGGTGTACGTGTCTCTCCTCATTGGTGGTATGATGTTTCTATTACTCATATTTAAGGGTGTGTAAGATTTGTCCGCATGTGTGACTGTTTTGTGTAGTGCTGAAATAAAAGTATTCTCGTAGTTTGTTTATTTGTGTTTGATGTAAGAAGGCTATGTCTGTTAGGCCTCTACCTCCTCGTAAACGAGGGAGTCTTACTGTTGAGGCGTGTGGATGATGTATTCGGTGTTTAGTGAGTAATGTACGTGTGTTTCGCTGTACCTGTTCTAAATCTGTATTGATCCACTTTATTATTCCAAAGGAATAAGTAAGGGACGATGTAGCATATGTGTTAATAGCTTTGACAGTGTTTCTCCCGTGTAGTTGTGTTTTAAGTACACATATTATTATTATTATTATTATTATGTACCTACTTCGATTGTTATCGATACTCAGGCCAAGCCTGGTTAACTAATCAACATATTAGTTTATTATAACATATTTATTATTATTATTATTATTATTATTATTATTATTATTATAGAACAGATAAAGTAGTACACTTACTAGTAATTCATGAGTGGTGGTTCAAGTGATAAATATATTATTATGTGTTATATATTATTAAATATATCAGTGTGAATCTATCAAGCTACTATGATCCAGTAGGATACGTGTGAGGATTCATGAATAAAGCAGCAGTTACATCGAGATGCCCTAGACTAGATCTAGATGTACGAGAGCAACATCAAAATATATGAAACTTGAAATAGAGTAACAACACGAGATGTCAATAAAATTAAAAGTAAACCGTGTACTATCAAAATGAAAACAATGGATAAAGTAATAAATGGCAAAACCAAGCGAGACGAAGTACCAAACATATACATCAGGGAACAGTGAGAAGTAGGTACTATCGGAGTAAAAATGCAAGACCCCGGACTGTAGAAGCTTGTATCTCAGTAATTAGCAATCATAATTTAATGAAATAAAGTGCACTTAAAAGATCATTATTATTCCTACAAAAAGTTTTAGATTTTTGCAAGCAACACATCGTTAATTTTCTGTATAAATATGTGCAAAAAAGGGCTAATTATGACTCAAATCGCACAAGCGCTCGACTTTAAAAACTAATTACGGCTATATTATTGAAACTGAGTGGTACATACTTATACATATACTTATTTGAAAAATGTACCTATAGTTATTTGTTGATGTGAGATGCTTTTAAGGCCAATTGGTTAATTAGTCTTAAAGCTAAATAAAAAACGACATCTGTGTAACTGAGTTACCTGAAAGTTCGATATTAATAGGTAATATTGACAGTAACATCAAAAATTAAACCAATTATGTTGTGGTCCAACACGATTAAAAAAAATGTCATACATCGTTTTTTTTAAAGAAATTTTGACAAAAGGAAAGGCGAAGTGCAGTCCGTGGGACAGCTGTTGTCGTACACTATTTCTATAAAGCGCATGGTTTTGTATAATGCAAGAGAATAATCACATTGTTGTGGTTTGCCGCTCGCTGTTTACGATGTGGCAGATTATCTCTCGCGGGAATATGTGCGTCTTTCTTTCGCGATAATCATAACATTTACTTCGACTTACAAGAAAACACATTTTGTTTTCAATAAAGGAATAATGCAGTTTGATTTCAGTAATACAAATTTAACAATTAAAACAAGAATTTTTGCTTTAGTTTCCGTATATCGGAAAATAGTAAATTTTCGATTATAGCTCATAAAACCAGTTAATTATATCAATAATCAACATTTATGAGCATTCGACTTTTGAGAAGTACGTGTGCTACAACATTTTTAAATTTGGCAACAATTTATGGAACAATAACAATTTTATGATAAGTTAAAACTGACCGTTAGCCAGGAAAATGCTAAATACATTGTTTTTATTGCTGTTAATGCTGTTAATTAAAGTAATAGTTAAACAATTGATTCTACCATTTTGATTTTTAAATAATATGTTAAACATATACAGGGTGTGTATAAATTGACGAAAAAGCTACACCCTGCGACATTTTTCGTTCAATTCTGAATCGAAAATCCGAATGTTAAATTGTTCTATTATGCTTCGTATGTCTTCAGGAGCCACTTAAAAGAAACATACATTTGGCAACACTCTAAACCAGCATACGACTGTAATACCTACCGTTGCTATGATACTTATGATTGAAATCTTTTGAAATCGCATTAGAATGGAAAGTTTGTTCAACAACATTGCCAAATGTGTTTTCGGTAAAAATACGTTAATAAAGAAATGTTAAAAACAAACCTTGAAGTCAAAAGAGAAATCGTTAACGAAACAAAATTATCAAAATTCCTTCATTATTCTTAAGTGCAGCTATGTCTACAAACAGATATCGAAATTAGCACTTATTTATACAGGGTGATTCGGGAGGAAATGGAAGTATTTCAAAGACATGTTCAGGAAGCTAAAATAAGCAAAATAAGCTCATATGTTCAAATCCGATTTTCATTTGTTTCAGAGATAATTAGGTTTTTCTTTTTATAAAGTTAATCAAGTTTTTCAGGAGCAATACGTGCACTTGGGAACATTCCAGTTTCGCTAACACGTCTAAAAACATTTTGAAACACTTCCCTATTAGGAATTCTTCTATTCGGAAAACGACGTCGATACTCTTCTACTGAATGAACAGAATTGCTATTACAAAATCCATAGACAAGCATCATATCTGCATATTCTCTATCACTGAAAATATGAGGCATTTTTGAAATCTTGTAAAACAACTACAACTGTCACTTTTTATGACATTAACCTAATTAATATTTTGTTTCAAATTGGCAAATAGGACAACGTTGTCATATTTAACTTGATTAACTTTATAAAAAGAAAAACCTAATTATCTCTGAAACAAATGAAAATCGGATTTGAACATATGAGCTTATTTTGTTTATTTTAGCTTCCTGAACATGTCTTTGAAATACTTCCATTTCCTCCCGAATCACCCTGTAGACCAAAAGTCCGAACTTCGAGAACCTCGTGAAGACGTATGAAGCATGATACAACATTTTACCATTAAGATTTTCGATTCAGAATTGAACGAAGAATGTCGCAGCATGTAGCTTTTTCGTCAATTTATACACACCCTGTATAAATGACTAATATACTATCCAAAAATGAAAAAATTTCACCCCCTTACTCCGATAGTAGGAGGTATAGAAAAGGAAATTAGCAAAAAGGAAGACAGTAGGTAAAGGGAATAGATTACCAAAAATCGCTGTGAAAAGGAAACTAAGTAGCCAAGGTTTTTAAGAAATCCAACAGGAATTCAGAATGAAGAGATCACTAAATCCATAAAACTGAATTTGTAAATGTTAAATAATTCGTAAATGATTAAGATTTGGGAAATGCATAATAATTTGACCGAATTTTGTGGCGAGTAAGTAGTTTACAAGTGGTTAAATTAGTACGAATAGAGTAAATTTGGAAACTTAAATCATTATGGTATAGTGATTTTCATAAATTAATAAGAAATGCTACCATCGCAGTTGTAGTTTTGTTCAGAGCTGCCTCCTAGACCACGTTTTACAGAACGTAAAATTGCAATGATTGCGTGGCAACCCCGAAAACGACCAATTAATATCGTTCGCGAACAAATTTAAACAGTTTCTTGTTACACTTAAACAACATATAACAGGATTCAATTTGATACCAAGCCCATTGAATCCGCGCAATGATTATTTCTTCATTAAGCTTCAAACCGAAGTTCACAAACTATTTGCGCACATAGTAGTTCTACATAATTATTTGAAAACTTTTACAAGCTGGTGTATCATTAGGAATTGTGAATTTATTTCTGAAATGAAACGAATAGCGATCGAATACGTAAATAATTAACGATCTTGGTAACGTAAGTGTACATTTCCACTTTTAGATGATATAGGTTGTAGAACATAACCATTTAAGTTTGATACCTAGTATATGAAAAAAGTGGAGCCAAAATGCCCACGTCTAAAAAGAGTACTTGGTTTGCTAAGATGAGGAAGTACGTAAAACTAACAGGGTTGAACTTCGACAACGAAATTAAACAAAAGGAGAAGATATTCCTATGGATACTTCCATGCACGTTATATTTCTATGGTGTAATAGTATTTTCTAGGAAATGGAATCTTGGTTTAGACATCGCATACAGTTTAGGGCTTATAGCTGGTATGTTACGTTGATTCAATAATATTAACACATTACATTCGTATTTATTTATAGCTGCCTCTGTAGGCACGGTAATTAGATTGCGAAGGTCCACGTTTGCCAGCATTCTAGATATGTTGGAGAATATTGACGTAAGCGAAATGAAAGATGATAATAATTTGCAATCGTCGTTAGTAAAAGTTACAACAGGAGTAATAATCCATGGAATGTAATTGGAATTGTGGTTTATTTATTTTTTAATGTTTGCAGGGAAATATTGCATGCCTCCTTGGAATAACAATCCTTCCTTCTTTTGTCATTGAATGGTATTTTTCTGGAAAACCATCTGGTATGCCGTTTAATACAATGCCAGACTGGCTTTCAAACTACAGTTCGTTATGTTTCATTCTTCAAGTAATAACATATTGTGCTGCTGGCCAAGAATACATAATGATAAACACCTTCAAATTTTGCATTTTATTACAGTTACAAGTGCATTTTAAGCATTTGAGATCAAACATTGAAAACTTATTGGAAAGTTCTGAGGATAACTTCTTAACAGGAGATTATAGCGTTAAGGATACAGTTTCCTGGATATATTTGCAAACCAAACTGAGGAACGTAGTGACTTACCACCTCACTCTAATTACAGTTTCCAACAAAACAGAAACAACTTTCAACAAAAGCGTGCTCACTAATTTCGTTATCATGTCTCTTTTTATATGTCTCTCATTATTTATTGGTGCAAATGTGAGTAAGTAAATTTGCTAAACTTCTTACTATATTCTATTTTATAGGCCCCTTTATTCAGTGCGGAATTTTGGAGATCTCTTTGCAACCTTTTAACTGCTTTTGTAATATTTTCATTAGATTGCTACTTTTCACAGCAAGTTATCACAGAAACTGAAGAGTTGTTTAGGTCTTGTTACAAAGTTAATTTCGTTGGTACCGATTTGAGGTTCCACAAAGGATTGATGATGCTTATGAAACAGTCACAGAAAACCGTGATGTTCAGTATTGGAAATTTTGCACCGCTCTCTATTGTTACCATCGTTCAGGTCCGTATTCATATTTTTTCAAGGTCTTAATTTAATTTTCTGCTGTAGATGATGAAGGTCACGTTCTCCTATTTTACATTTTTGCAAAATATGAAATAAAAATAAAATGCCTGCAGTCAATCAAGCGACAACTCAGCACACCTTCCCAAACTTACGTAATGTACACGAGCTCAAAATAGTTCCGTATCCTGCTTTTATTCTGTAAAATGTTTTAAATGGATGCTTATCCATCCTAGAAAGGATAATGGTCTGAAACCTTTTAAATGTAACACTTTGTTGTTATTATTTCATAATTTATTTTTTAAGAATTTTAAGAATACTATTTGTAAAATGTTGATGTACAAATGCACGTAATTTACCTAAAAGGGCATAATAAATAGATAAAAAGATATAAAATTAGCGAGGTATTTGGCATACGAGTTACTTTACGGTTGTGTCCATTACAGGCCCGGACTGGTAAGGTCGGCTGGTCGGCGATCGCCGAGGGCCCCCGACCCAAAGGGGCCCCGAAAAGGCCCTCAAAAAATTGATATACTATTTTATGATTAGTTACATAAGAGTAAATTGATTATTTATTTCCCAGTAACCTTACACGTTAACAATCAATTTTAAGCACTAGCAGTTGCCAGTTGGTTTTTGTTTATTATGGTAGTCTACGTAGTGGGTGTTTTCTAAACTTAAAATATAGTTAAGAATCGGCTTAGATCTACTTTGAACCAAGACCTTATGTCTAATTTCTTTTCATGAATATCGAAAGAGACTTATTTTATAACATGGATAAAGATGCTGTTATAGTGAAGTAGCCAGGACCAGTGATGAACTGGCAAAAAAGCTGTTAGGTTAGTAAACAACCTTTCACTATCACATAACCTTTCTCAGTTTGCTGTGTCTGCACCAAGGTATTGTAGAGCAATTTTTCTTTTTGTTATAAAATATATTTTACAATTTGTAACAATTAAATCACAATTAAAGAGGACATTATTGTTTTTTCAATATGCTTGGTTTTTTATTACCGTTGCGTTGTGTCCCTTTTTAATATCTACAAAGTATCACAGTAGGATTTAGATTTTTATGGCTTCAACCGTGTGATTTGGTTGCCCAAAACTAAAAATATTACTCAATCTCATTTTTAGTAATAATTATAATAAACCACTCTTAATTAATGTATACTTATTTTTTCTAGCATAGAACTAGTTTAAGACCGGTATATAAAAATTATATAAATATTATTTTATTGTGAAAGTAAGTAAAATACAACAGAAAAAGCTTACTTTTTTACTCAACTACTTTCCGAGTGGCAAAATATAGCTGAATATGTGGTTTGTAGGCATGTAAGCCTAATTTTCAAAAATTACATATTCTAATATACTATTCCCTCTAAATTCCCCGGTAAGGGGCCCCTTTTGAATTTCTGCCGAGGGCCCCCAAAGGAGCCAGTCCGGGCCTGGTCCATTATCATGTGCACGGGATTGTTTGTTATAATAAGCCAATCATATTACGCAAATAATAATAATAATAATAATAATAAATTCTTTATTAACCATTATACCGTACAGGTAGTACAAGGATGGTTAATTTTGGGGTGAGGTTCAGAAAGTTGGCGAACCAACGACTGTTCTTCCACCTAAACCCGATGAAATCACTGGTGTAGAGTATGAAACAAAATTAAACTACTGACTACTGTTACACAAAATAGAAAAAAATAAAGTAAAATAAATAAAATAAACAAATGCACTAGTTCAGCAAGTTTTCGCGCACAAGCGTAAGTACTATATTATGTTCTTGTTTACAAGTAACAACAAGAATTATAGCAATGAAGACTTAAGTTTGGCTTTAAATGTGAAAGATGATGATGATGATGGGTACTTAGTAGATATTGGGTTTAGTACGTTAGCGATCCTATATGAAAATGAGCGTTTATAAAACGTTGTTCTATGTGGAGGAATGGTAATGATCCGTCGCTACTGTCATAACAGCCCAGCAATTTTAATAAAAATTCCTCATTGTAGCTATTGCACTAAATAGGTATGTACTATAATTCAATTTTGTTCCGCAAAAAGCTACATTGATATGTATCGTGGAAATGTAGATAGTTATGCTTATGCACATCCGCTCAAGGAAAAAAGTGGTACTGAACTAGGTTTTGGTGGCTAATCCAGGTCACGGGATTAAAATGGGCTTTAGACACTCATTGATTTAAAAAAATGTGCGTTGTAAAGCGATAGTAAACAGGATTTTGTGAACTGTAATAACTTCTTGATTAATTTACTTGTAACAGGTGCAGGCATGAAAATAATATACTATCAGTTTCTTCTGTTAAACTAAATAAAACGTTCCTTGATTTTAGAGACGTACTTGACCATAATTATTTGCAAACTATAGCAGTGTTATTGTCATAATAACATAATTCTAGTTACATTATTATAAATATTATTTATGGAGTCCCACAAAGTAAGTTTACAGAAATTAATTATATACGTAACGGCATCTTCGAACACCGCATATTGCACGCAGCCGAGACGTAGTACAGACAGAGGATTCTTTTTTTCCTCTGCGTGCCTGCGTCCTCTGTAAACTGAACACAGTTTTCCTCTGTGCCTCTGTCGGGCTCCGAGATATTTTATGCGTAGTACCTTATAAGCGTATGTATTTCAACAAACTGATCCTTGTTTAAACGAAAATAGATTTTTCTTCGACTATTATTTAGTCCCTTTAAAAGGAGAAACTCCCCCTGGGTATTCCCTTGTTTTAAATAATCATGCATCCATACAGACTTTCTACGTTTCGTAGTCAAACTGCATTACTGTATTACGGTTTCCATTTCCGAATCAAATTCTAATACAGAATCGAAATAAATTACTCAATTCCGTACTTCACCCGAAAACTGCACAGAGGAAATTAAAATCCCTGCGTTCAATATGCGGTGACCATTAGTCGCAGAGTCGAGGAATAGTTTTCCTTTGCTGCCCTGTGCTACGCTGTGCTGCGTTCAATGTGCGGCCGGCCTTATTCTTCTATGCCAACAGCATAATTTCTTCTATTATGCTAACAGTATCTACTACGAGAAAGGAGATGATAAAAATGAAAGTCTTGCTAATTATAAATTTTATAAAACAGTGAATATCGCAGTGAAAGAATATTGCGCCTGAGATTTAACTAAAACCCTAGCAAGAACAATTAATAGTTCCAAAGAATGCGCTACTATGGGGACGATTAGATTAATTAGATGTTATTTCCTTCAGTTAGAACTAGAATTCTTATTATGTTGTGTTGTTAATCAAGTAAATGGTAAAGTCCGATGAACACTCACATACATTGATAAACAGAACATGAAATCATTCTTATCGAAAAACACAAAAAGACTATTCCAGAGCAATCTGTCAAGCAAACCGAGACATTATAATATGAACGAATGTGAAATCGAGAGATGCTAAAATGAAATCAACAATTTTATCCAATCTGATGAATCTCTAGAAAAAAAGAAAAATACCCTACCTTCTATAAATATGTATGTATGTATATAGACTTCTTTCTACGTTTTATACTATATTGTGTTAACCATTAAAGCAACGGAAATTAAATTAATTTTTCTTTTTCTCTCTCCACAACTTTTTTTTCATCATTAATCATATATTAATTTCGATTTTACAGACATGGCAATTAGTATAGACGGCGAGATATACCTAATTTAGTTGCAATGCCCCTTGTACATATTCCTGTATACCCACATGAATAATAAGGTAGTCATTTGAAAATTCATACGAGCTGGTATATTATTTTAAACTCTGTCAACTTATTTCTAAAATGAAACAAGTGGTGATCAAAAACGTAAATAATTAACGACGTGAATGTAAATGTAACATAAGTTACTCATTCCCCACCTTCAGATAAATGAGAATGGATTGTATATCAATATCACATCAATTTAAATCTAACAGTAGGTACCTATATGAGTGAGTTCAGCTACAATGAGTAAATCTATGGAGTCGTGGTTTTGTAAAGTGAAGGAAGTACCTTAAATTGAGAGAATTAAACTTGAATATTAAAACTACACAAATGAAGAAGATATTTTATGGATATTTCCATGTACGTTATATTTATACTGTGGAATTGTATTAATTAAAAAATGAAATTTTGATATGGATATTGCACACTACATGGGGTTTATAGCTTGTTTGTTGGTGTAATATTGACACATTATATTCTTTTTTATTTTTAGCTTCCTCTATAATTGCAATAATAATCAGACTACGAAGATCCACCGTCCTCGATTTACTCGGAAATATTGACGGATGCGAGATGAGAAATCATAATAATTTGGTTAGTAAAAGCAGACCATATAATAATTGCTCTTTTTTAATTGTTTATAATTAATAGTCCAAGAAAATAGACCTTTAAATACGAATTTTGAGGTAAATACTTGAATTTTTGATATAAGTTTCTTTAAATGATTAAAAAACGAATTGTGAAAGTTTTTTTTTAAATCACCCCCGGGGAGGGTTAAAAAAAAATAAAAAGAGTGTTTTTTTTTTAATTTTGAGGAAACCGTAAGAACTAGAAAAAAAAAGTTGAAACGAAAGTTGTAGAGCATCCAATTTTAGAAAGAAATGATCTCTTTATATTTTTTGCTAAAATTAAAATTATCCGAGATAGGGTGGTTAGAAGGTAGGGAATGATAGTAACAACTTTAAAAAATCATAAGTTGTTAAAAAATTGATATTTTCAATAATTTTTTTTTTAATTTACTCAGAAAAAAATAATCTTTCATTCTAGAGATACTTTTTTTTTTTAATTATTTATAACAAAGTTAGAACAATTCAAAATTTTCAGGACCGAATTAAAACAGCTTCACTCGATGAAATTAATTTTTTTCTTTTATTTATTCTTTTATTATTTTATAAACTGACCATATGCGTTGAAATTTTATTTTTACCTGTCTTTTCCAAGCAGGTATAAAATAATTTACCTGTTGACAGATTTCTCGAGGGGTTATAAATAATTAAAAAAAAAAAAGTATCTCTAGAATGAAAGATTATTTTTTTCTGAGTAAATTAAAAAAAAAAATTATTGAAAATATCAATTTTTTAACAACTTATGATTTTTTAAAGTTGTTACTATCATTCCCTACCTTCTAACCACCCTATCTCGGATAATTTTAATTTTAGCAAAAAATATAAAGAGATCATTTCTTTCTAAAATTGGATGCTCTACAACTTTCGTTTCAACTTTTTTTTTCTAGTTCTTACGGTTTCCTCAAAATTAAAAAAAAACACTCTTTTTATTTTTTTCAACCCTCCCCGGGGGTGATTAAAAAAAAAACTTTCACAATTCGTTTTTTAATCATTTAAAGAAACTTATATCAAAAATTCAAGTATTTCCTCAAAATTCGTATTTAAAGGTCTATTTTCTTGGACTATAATGCTGTTTTTCATTATTGTTTCTTTGTAGGGAAATGTTGCATGTCACCTTGCAATCACGGTTGCACATTCGATTGTCATTACCTATATGGAAAACCTTCCGATATGCCTTTTAATTCCACTCCAGGGTGGATTTGAAATTGTAGTTCGTTTTCCCTTCAAATAATAATGTAGGTATTCTAATGAGGCCCAAGAATTCACAATGATACACTGCATTAAAATTTTGTTATTTTATTACAGTTACAAATGCATTTTAAGTATTTGAGAAGTATTGAGAAGTTCTGAGGATAACTTTGCACCACAAGATGATAGTCGAAAGAATGCAACTTGGATTCATTTTCCGAAACCGATGAAAATAGTGCGAAAATCGTCCCACATTAGTTAAAATCTCCGACAAAATAAAAGTAGGTAAAAATGTGTTGTCAGCAATATTTCATCACGGCATCTGTTTTTGTATGTCACACTATTTATTGGATCAGTCCTTAAGCTTGTTTAAACTACTTACCAAAATCTGTTTCTATAGGTAGACTTCTTCATTGGACATTCCTTAAGTTTTTTAAATTGCCCACCCACCCACGTACCCACAGGCAACCATTTTTCAAAGATGGTGGTTTTGGACTCAGGGGTGCTAAAAACCTAATTTAGAGATTCTCGTCCCATTATGTAATACAGTCACTGGAAAAGTACGAAATGCCTCCATGGCGACACGAAGAGACGCTGTCTCGATTTTTACACTCCATCGAACAAAGTCCTCCGCGCAATTCTGTGAAAGATCGAATAGCAGTCTTATAGAAACACAAGAGTACCCTAAGATGGGAAGCTAAGTTTACTGAGTGTGCAAAACATCACTACCCTAAACATTTTGTTATGCCTTTACTAGCGTAAACATAAGCTAACAGTAGGTAATGTCTTGAAACATTTCATTTCTTTTTCTCTTGTTTATAGCATTCGACAAAGCAAAACCGAAACCAGACACTTTTTATAACATATGTAGCCACATTTCGATACTTAACATATTACCTAACAATTTTTAGCGTCCAGAAAGTTTTGAGTTGGAACTGCGTTTCCGTATTACGTAAACAAAATATAGAGATTGCATGAAACTTTCAACATAAAGTTAGTACTACTTTAAAAGCAACATCGTGTAATAAATCATTATACGGTTTAATTAAACTTTATACATTTTAACACTTGATTAAAGACGTGACGCATTTACATTAATATTGGTAATCTCAATTTATATATTGTTATTTAAATTATGAAAATTAGTCTATACCACTGAACTAAACAGAAATGACGAGTTACTCCGAATGGGGACAATGGGGTGTCTACTTTATCCTTTATATAATAAATGCATTGCACTTTGGTAAACGGAAATAAAAGGTTCAATTTCATTGAAACTATTTTACTTCTACTATGCGATTATATACCTAACAAAGCCAAAAGTGTTCGTGTTATGTAAGTCGTATTCTCCCCTTAGTGGAGACACTACCTTAAACATCTTTAAGAACAGACTAAAAGAGTCGGTTATCGTACACCTATAGGACTCAGAACCCAAGGTGTTATTGTTTTTCAAAGAATGCGGTCCAATGACATTATCAAACCAAAAAGTTCTCCATGCTCTTCGGAAGCGGGGATCGAACCCGCAACCTTCAAATTGAGAGTTCACATTTTACCGTGTACGCCGCCGAAGAGCGTTTTTCTTTTCGCGTTCTTTGGGGGCTGCATACCTCGAGTACGCTTGGCAACACCGCCTGTGGAACGCTGTTTGGATTCGCCCGCGCAGCGCTCTTATTGGCTAACTTTAGCTGCGGATAATATATAATAATAATAATAATAATATAATAAACGGTATGACTTTCACTAAATTTTGTTGTATTTATTTGGTTAGTGCAACGTCCCCAATACTACCCTTACACGCTGAACAGTGAATTTCTGACCACCCTGTATACTAACCGGTATTTTCCAGTCTTACATGATTGATGAGATTATATTATTATATTATTTTAGCGACTGCTTCATGTTGTTAATTAATTATTATGGTTATTATCTCACCAATCATGTAAAACTAGCAGATGCCGTTTAGTTTATTGCAATTATCAACAAAATATTTTAAAACCTATATTTAGCGTTATTCATTTTCATTCAATTACTTATATATCATTAAAATTTAAATCCTTCGCCCGAAGGATGAAAAAAATTAAATCCATTGAATGAGATTGGGAAAAAAATGAAGCTTCGCGTTATTTCATAAGGAAAACCGTGCTCATTATTCCCGTATGTTAGTACACACCAAACATAGAATAATAATTAATTTCAAAGTTCAGAACCAAAATGTATATACATTATTAAGCGACTTTCTGGAGAAAATACAATTTATATAAGTGAAGTAATATACATACACTGTTACGGACTTACGGTGTTTGTCAAGAGTGATTTAATTTTATGAATAATGTAACCCTAATATGTTGGCGGTTCCGGAGCAGATATATTATTTTAGACACTTTGTGAATATTTCATTCTCTTGAAATCTTCATTGACTAATTAAAATTATGTAAAGTATCGTATTATACGAATTAAAAAGGCGGCAACTAACAACATGTACGCGTTTCAGCTGTTACTTACATTTGAATTGTTAATGTATTTAATTATATAGACTTCCAACAAACATCTAGCTAGAGAAAACAAACAAACTTTGAACTAAGTATCGCGACTGTTTCCAAAAACTACAATAAACTTATTCAGTTTGTGAACGCTTGATAGCAAGGAAATAATTACAATACTAATTTGTGGACTGGCAATGTATATATGCGTAATGTGTATTTTCACAAACTGGCAGCCACCCAGACATAACAACAACTTCTGTTTTAATCGAGCAGATTAGGATGTAATGTTCAAAAATCGCCGGAGACTCAATTCCATTTGCCTGTTTCCAACATGTTCCATACTTTCCATCGAAAACAAAGACGAGATTGTGAAAGAGATGAGAGTTTCATAACTTTTAATTTTCAAATAATATTGTGTGCCTTTGAATGGTTGTAAATAAATAATCACCCTGAAGCCCTTTTACAATTTTATTCTTTCAAACGCTTCAAACGTAAAAAACAAAGTACAAATACATATACATATAAACACGGGTCTAGGACGTTTGGACGCGACCGTTTGAACGCGACCGTTTGAACGCGGCCGTTTGAACGCAGAGACGGTTGAACGCAAGGACGTTTGAACGCAGGGACTTTTGAACGCAGAGACATTTGGACGCAGGCCATTTGGACGCAGGGATGTTTGAACGCAGGGACGTTTGAACGCAGAGACCTTCGAACACAAAATTTAAATTATTTTTTAAATTATTACCGTTTAAGTTTAGTTTAGAACACATTACCAAAAACTGAGCACCTGTAAATATGTAGTCTAAAATGATTGTTTTTGTTAAAGACTTACAGTTAGATCGTCGAACTTTCGCGATAAAGACAAAATTCTATTTAGGAAGTGCTATCTTACTATTTTATTATATTCTTGACATTTTCTTATGTATTAGATAGGTAAGCGTTTTACTTGTTACATTATAAAAATCGATTGTGTGACGTTTCATCCATTCCATTTCGTCCACTGGCCGCTACGTCCACTAATTCTTTCGTCCACCGCCTTCAAATTCCATTAATTCTTTTGTCCACTGGCCGCTACGTCCACTAGTTCTTTAGTCCACCGCCCTCAAAATCCATTAATTCTTTTGTCCACATCCTTTAAAATCCACTAATTAATTGATTATTATTAGGTCAAAAAAAAGACCTACGTCTTAATATTAAAAGTATTTTTAGGTGGCAGGTTCGCTACGCGAACCTGTTTTAAAAAAAAAACTTAAGAGGTCCTAACAACGATTCAATATGCTTCGCCCCCATGTACACAGAGGTCCACCCTCATATTTACAGGTTCTCAGTTTTTGTTAATGTGTTCTAAACTAAACTTAAACGGTAATAGTTTAAAAAAATTTTAAATTTTGTGTCCGAAGGTCTCTGCGTTCAAACGTCCCTGCGTTCAAAAGTCCCTGCGTTCAAACGTCTCTGCGTTCAAACGTCTCTGCGTTCAAAAGTCCCTGCGTTCAAACGTCCCTGCATTCAAACGGTCGCGTTCAAACGGTCGCGTCCAAATGGGCCATTCCCTATAAACACAGTTGTAGCAAATATCATATATTTTATTGTAGGAGGAATATACTGAAGAATCGGTTATTATACAGTCATCTCAAACAATATCATCTGTTAATGGGTATATGGTGCCAATGACACATTAATAAAAGTTGAACAACAATTAAACACTGAAATACAGCCGGGAAGCATATTTGATGGAATTTCGGAAAATACTAGTACATACAAACTAAGAAGTTTGCCATAAGAAAGCAGTCTCCTGTCCAAAAAATCTATATGGATATTTTAGTCAATTGTATAGATAAATGCTGCCACTGCTAATAAGTGTTTTCTCTTCGTTGTTCAAACTAATTCAACCACGTAATGTGTGGTCCACTCGGTGGTCCATCAAAGTAGTATGGCTTCATTTAGATGTTAAAGTATAACAGAAAACCAAGTTAAGGTCGTGGAACGAAATTGGAAGTTTTTTTACTTAAAAAAATCTTGTTTCAAAAAGAATACAACTTTTTTATTACAATACAAGTAATTAATTAACGCTAGCCTATGATTACTATATAAGCCATTTGTTTGGTTATAACCTGGAATGAAACAAGATTAGACATTTACAGAAATATTGGACATAAACATGATAGCATATTTGAACAATACTGTATTTATTGAACATAGTCTATTAGTAGTGAGTAATCGGTATTATGAGAAATAAAATATTATCCTTGACTTAGTAGTTCATTTTATCTTGCGCATGAATATAATACATATAGTTCTGTACTTTTGTTGGTTCTCTAAAATGTTTTAGGTAGAGTAGTTTCAAAATCTCGTGGCACTCGAGATGCGTGGCGGGATTTAAACCAATTTCGAAAAGTAGGCACGACGTTATACATCGAGCGACATATTTATAGAACTTCATATCAGTGGCGTAACTACCGAGGGGGCAGAGGAAGAAATCGCCCCCGGGCCCGGTTTGCCTAAGGGCCCGACGATTGCAAAATTCCGACGTACGAGACCTGAACTGTTGCTGTATTTTCCATATGTGCAATCTACCATACTTTCGCATTAAAACTACTGTATTTCGTATTTGTATACGGTAGGTACATATCAACATAGTTGGGAAGGTTAACGAAAAAAATATTAAAAGTAAATGTATATTCTTTTTTTCAGAATAGGGATAAAAAATTAGTAATGCAACAGTGTCAATAACCCAGTAATCTGCACAAACCAGATCTGACCCTTAAGCTGCATTTATAGTGTCGGTATCGGTAAGCAATAAGAAATAAGAAATAAGCGGTAAGGAAATGAACTTATGGATAACCTGTATGGTTGTAGGGCAAATCGCCCCATGACACATCGCCCCCGGACTTTTCGCCCCGTCACTTCGCCCCACGGCCCGTTCGCCCCCGGACATTTCGCCCTCCGGACAGTTCGCCCCCGGACATTTCGCCACTTGACACTTCGCCTCCAAGATATATCGCCCCCATACACTTCGCCTCCCAGGACATATCGCCCCCGACAATTTCGCCTCCAAAACATATCGCCCTCACATCGCCTTCATCCGTTATACATATACAGTGTGTCCACATTTCGATGCTCACCATTTGTAGAGCTATTAGAAGAAGTAGAGCAGCGGTTAAATACTTAGGGAATGTTTTTCAGGGTTTAATACCCGTGATATTCAAATTCTCCACAATTTTCGTAGATTTTCAAAACCACAGTTCTGGTTTTTGTATTTCACAGTGTTACTTAGCACTTGCATACCTTTAAGCCTACATTTCTCATGTGCTATTAAAGATAAATACATGTTTTTGTTAATATCTCTCCCATAAATAAATATTTTTCAGGCATGTTATACATTTTTGAAAATCTCTTCTCAAAGGCAATTAACTAATAAAAATTCTATAACATCTGCCGTATGAAAATCATTGCTGGCACACATTACTTAAAAAATTAAAAATAGAACGGTGTTACATCAAAAAGTTTGTGTTGAAAGTGTTTTCGAACATTGTAAAAATTTAGAAGAGGTCAGATTAGAAGCTGTGGAGTTATTGAAGGAAATTTTGTTTCTTTAAAAATTATTTGAAAGTCTAAAGACATTGAAGAGAATTAGAAATGAGATTTATCGCGAGAATTGAATTCAAAAAAAACATTCCCTATTTAACCGCTGCTCTACCTCCTCTAATAACTGAGATACCGATGGTGAGCGTCGAAATTTGGACTACTGTATAAGCTAATAGACAATGGATAATGGATTATTGGGGCGATGTTTCGGGAGCGAAATATATAAAGGCGAAATGTCTTGGGGGCGATATGTTTCGGGGGCGAAATGTTCGGAGGCGAAATGTCTTGGGGGCGATATGTTTCGGGGGCGAAATGTTTTTAGGCGAAATATCT
This sequence comes from Pyrocoelia pectoralis, assembly GCA_036250285.1. Lineage (NCBI taxonomy): Eukaryota > Metazoa > Arthropoda > Insecta > Coleoptera > Lampyridae > Pyrocoelia > Pyrocoelia pectoralis. Next base: position 14,926,644 of record CM070077.1, read on the forward strand.
TGGGGGCGATATATCAGGGGGCGAAATGTCTTGGGGGCGATATGTCCGAGGGCGAAATGTCCGGGGCGAAGTGTCCGAGGGCGAAGTGCCGGGGCGAATTGACCGCACACCAACCTGTATATCATTTATAGTAGAAATAAGAAATAAGCAATAAGCAATAAGAAATAAGGAATTGGTTCAATTTTATTTCTTACCGTTACCGTTACCGAATCGGGAATATTCGTGTACAGCTGTGAGCTTACGAGCTAAGAAAAGACAGATCACATCAATATAAATCAGGTGTTAAAGAAATATTTGAGGGAAATATACAGTGAGGACCAAAAGTTTGGAATAATGGATTTTTTTCGCTTCCTGTCAGAAATATCAAAAAACTATTGGACACGTCAAATTGATTTTGGTCATGGAAAACATTTTGTGATCATTTTCAATTTTCCAACTCCCACCCCTTCTGTGCAGTGACGTCATCATTTATTTTTTTAAATGAGAACACCCCACTTTCTTAACGGCTTTCAATAGATTATAAAACGACGATTTCAGCAAATATACACTTTATACCTTTTAAGTGCTGATTTGAAGAGATATTAATTTTTTTAAATAGAAAGACATCAAAAAAGATCGTTTATTGAATGGCCGACTCGGTCTCCAGATCTGACTCTACGGGATTTCTTTTTATGGGGATATATTAAAAGTAAAGTTTACTTCAATCGACCGAATGATATCGAAGACTTGAAAGAAAAAATAAGACAGGAAATGGCTGCAATACAACCAGAAACTTTGCAAAATATTTCCACAGAGTTTCAAGCGCGATTGGCGTACTGTCAAGAAGAAAATGCGTTTCAATTTGAAAATTTACTCTAATTATTGCTTAGGATAATTATTGTTACTAAAAGAAAAAACCATTTAACATTATTTTTACAATAAAATTTGTTTATTTGTTGACAACGCTATTTGATGTTTTTCTCATTTTTCTATTTTAAAAAATTAATATTTCATGAAATCTGCACTTAAAAGATAGAATGTGTATATTCGATGAAATCGTCGTTTTATAATCTATTGAAAGCCGTTAAGAAAGTGGGGTGTTATCATTAAAAAAAATAATTGATGACGAAAATTGAAAATGATCGCAAAATGTTTTCCATGGCCAAAATCAATTTGACGTGTTCAATAGTTTTTTGATATTTCTGACAGGAAACGAAAAAAATCCATTATTCCAAACTTTTGGTCCTCACTGTATAACTTATTCAAGAATCGATGGGAAAATATTATGTCAAGTTGATTTTAATTTTACAATCGTACATTAGGTAACCTAAGAATCGTACCATAAAAACAGTAATAATTTAAATTAAACCCGCAATGCGCATGCCTACTCTGTTACCGTTAAAGAACTATAAATGCGTTTTTATTTCTTACTGCTTATTGCTTATTTCTTATTTCTTATTGCATACCGATACCGACACTATAAATCCAGCTTTACTGTTGTAGTTGTTAGGAAAGTTTCTCTCTTTTATACCTGACATAACAATAACGGAAAAATACAGTAAAATTTGTTTTATTTTTAGTACCTATTTAATCTCTTTCTTTGTATTCGTACTGTCTGCCAAGTACAAGTAGATCAACAATAAATATTACCAGTTACGAGTAATACAAACAAAAACAAGACTGACGTTATTTATTATTTTACAACCACAGCACTATTTTGCGATTTCGTGTTTTTTTTTCTAAGAAGAAATAATTAACCTGTAACTAATGCCATTATCCAACTTTCAAATGTGCATAGGTTTTAAGTGCAGTTTTAATCAATATTAGATAAGAAGTGTTAATAACTACAAAACCGCTAAAGATAGGTATAGGGATACCTATAGCTTATCGATGCCTAAATTAAATCGTCTTCCAAATATGTAAAAATATACAGGGTGTTCGATTTGAAAAAAATGACTTTTTGGTGTTTAAAGTTTTTTAACTTTGCTACTAATTTTGAACGCCCTGTATAATCTATGATAGGTTTGCAAATACATTTTGTGAACCCTTATGGTTTTACTTCGTGTTTGTAAAGTATGAATGTTTTGCGTTCAAAGAAGAGCAAAAGGTGGGCTATTAAACATCCCTCCGCAAAGCGCAAATTTTTCAAAAAAATCATAATATCTCAAAAACAGTTGAAGATAGGTATAGGATAATCTAATACAGATTTACGCAGAATCGATTGTATAATCCAAAAATGCAATAATATACAGGGTGTTCCATTTAAAATAAGAAGATGAATGGCGATTTCCGGTCTTTCCGGAAGTTGTACAACATCGACAATATTTTAAAACAAAAGAAAGCTATGGGTTATCCTTAACCTGAAAGTTTCAAATTCATAAGTAGTAAGGGACCCCAGAAACTTCTAATGAACGCGTTCCGTGGTATACCCTGTATTGATGTACAAATACACACAATTTCCATACAATGGCATAATAAATGGATAAATAGATAAAAGATCTGACAGGATATGTGTAACATCTTATACGCACAGTTCACAGTTCAATATTTATATATGTACTGCTAAAAGGCCAATAAAACAATGAATTCAAGAAACCTTTTTGTTAATTTAAAGGCCAGTATACTTACAATTTTACATTTCTCATTATTGCCCTTCACCTAAAATGCATATATTTAACTTAATTTTTTTGCCTATAAAATGTAAACCTCAATAAAAGGTGGAATGAAATTGAGATTATTCAACAAACTTGGTACAGTTTGTGCACGGCAAAGTCGAACCATATAAACATTTCTCTTGAAGCGTTTGTTCCCTCGCAGAGTAATAAAAATTAGCGCAGGCTGCCTAAAATCTTATACTTTTTAAGTTTTCTTTAATATTGCTATTTTTCAAATTAGTGTGTATTTCGTCTGGAAGTCTCTAAAAGCAATCTAGGTATATAAATAGTTCATATCTGCAGATCGGAATAAGGTTCTTTAACACGCTACCACAAGAAATAAAATCTGAAAGTAAACATAAGCAATTTAAGAGCAAGATTTCAGCACACCTATAATCTATTCCATTTAAGAAGGTAGTGAAGGAAAACATAGGACAGCTTAGACCTTGTTCTCATTGGTTAATATGCAAACCAGTTTTAAACATACAAACGTATTTTCATAAAATAGTGATATTTGAAGCAAAATTCAAGTTATATTGGTAAAATTGTTTGTCCTGCTGTCAGAATAAAATTTATTATTATTATTAAGAAAACCATCTCTTTGTGGGACAAATCCAGCGTTACTTTACCTTTAATATTCCCCTAAAAACAAGTGTATAATGAGAAATGTTGTGAATATTTAATCAAAAACAAATCTTTCTGACCAGAAATGGGCTTACCAGAACCTGGTTGTCCACTTTTGCACTCAGTTGATCCGTGAAAGTAACTCGAGTACCTATGAAATGTTTTTAAATACAGGTATTCTACAATTTCATATACATATACATACGTCATAGCGTCGTTGCATCTTTAACAAACAAGGCTCCTAGGTGCTTTAAGAATGTTGCACGTGGTAGAAAACTATAAACATTTAGACAATTACGTAATTGAAAACCACTACATAATCACAGCATGTAACCCACGCCCCACGTGGGTTCACTGGGCAATTGCCCAGGGCGGAAAATTTTTAGGGTCGCAAAATTCAGTCGAAGTAAATTGTTTTTCAGTTGTTGTAGCCAAAACAGTTAAGTCAAACATGAGAACAAATCATATTTAATTTCAGAATTACGTTAGTTATTAGAAATTAATGTGCTAGAAATCCAATGGTTAAGAATGGTACCTACAATTGTAAAAACGTGACTGCGGATTTCTAGGAATAATGGGAATCTCAGTTCCCACAGTATTGCAAAGTTGGTATACATGAGGCAGTGATTCACAGCCAACTGCTGGGCGCTGGCGCATAAAAAAACACTATTTAGTCCCACTGATCTTGATTTAGTCCTAAAAAAAAAAAATTAATTAATACGAAATTTAATAAGAAAAAGTGGCGCAAGTAGACCTAGTTGCCCAGGGCGCAATTTAGAGTAGACGGGGCTCTGCATGAACCATTGTTGTTGTTGTTACACGTGACGTGACGTGAGAAACTTAAAAGTAAAATAGTATATCAACCCCCATCGCTATTTCCTAACTACATAAAGACGTATAAGAACGACGGTATATGGGACCTGGCACAGAAATTGGTTACGGTGATTGAGTAACTAAATGGCTTATTTATCCATGCAGTTATAGCAAAGTTTGATTTGGTTATAGTCTGTATTTTATCCCTGTAGTCGTATTACTAAATTTATGTTAGAATATGTTCACAGATATACCTAAATTCGAGAGAATCTAATTACGATCGATTGTAATGTAACTCGACCCGACATTAACTTTATTATTTTCAATTATTGAATAATGCATCAGTAGTAACGTGAATTACGGTGTTTGATTTATAACACAGCATACATTTGGAAACAATTTAATTCACAACACATAGAGAGCGTATTAGAATTAGAATTATTAGAATGCAGCTGAAAGTGATGAATTGAATGCGTGCAGGACATTTTATGATACAAAAACTAAGCAGATTAAAAACATTATTCGATATGATTTACAGTAACAACTTTATTTGATTTTGTACTTTTGTCAAAATAGTAAACATTCATGAAGAAATTATTAATGTAAAACTATACTTTAATTTTAAAAAAACTCTAGTATAATATTCTACTAATCCCGTAACTATGCCAAAGTTCAGATCCCCAAATTAAAAGCAAATGCCTACTAAGAGGAAAACATTGTAATTGAAGGGGGAGATAAAGACGGAACTATGAATGAAATTAGAAATATAAAACAGGCTACCGCTGTTGACATATCCCTGACAGTGTAAATGAAGGAAGGCAGAAGATATACTATAAGAAATCCGGAAACAAATCGAAGACTCAAAAGCAACTGTATGAATATGATGACTATACAAATCATGCACTTAGACGTTGTCACAACTACCTTTGAAGACGCGCTCATAATGAACTGTTGTGTCATCAGGAAATTGTAAGGAGCAAAACCTATAGGCAGGGATATAGATTTCTAAAGAGATAGATTAAACGCTGAATTACTATGGTATCAAGAAACATTCGTGGAACCCATTGACAGACTATTCCCGCCACACACACACACACATTGACATTCTGGATTGCGATAGGAGTAGCCGCAGGTTCTCTCTTGATAGCTCTGTGCAAACTAGGGCTAAAGCTAAAGGCTACTAGATTGTCCTCTGAATGCCTCTGCAGGGCGGTTCTGCTATCACTGGAAATTCTAATAGTTTTGTTCTTTATGTTATGCATAAGAACTTTTCTTGCACTAAGCGTTAATTCTACCAATTCTGACCGGAATACAGTAGGAAATTTGCCTGGTGGTTGGGTGATATGGAAGTTAAGTTCTTTGGGGTAAATACAATTCCTTCCATTGTTTTAGATCCATCCGTGAAGATGAATATGTCAAGTTGGGATGCCACATCCTCATCAAAAAAGATGTGGTTGTTTTTCTCTAATATAAATTGAGGGATGAGTGAGTGTCTGATCGCCCTTCTGGGATAGGCAGTTGCTTAATTGCCTCGCCCAGAATTCCAGAGTCTACCAAAGGTGTACGATGACTCACAAGAGGTATTTGAGAAAGTGGGTAAAAAACAAGGAGGTGGTACTGGACAAGATTGTAAAGTTCGTAGCGACAGACATCTCTACAATATGGACCAGAATTATAAACGAATTCTGAAGACAAGGCTCTCATTTAGATATAGGGAAGGTGATTGTCGTAAAACTTTTGAACATCTCTGAGGAAAAACCGTGACTAACGTTTACTACCTTAAAAGTTCGAGTTTCAATCGGTTAATGCTTATTGTTTCTATTCTCAAAACAGCTTTTCTGGAAATAATTTGTGGAAGACACAAACATTTACATATCCTCTGACACACAACCAAGGTATAGGCAATTTACTACCAAAAAGGTCAGTTCTCTAGCAGAGTCCAATCCGCAGAAGTGGGTCAAAAGGGACGGACAAAACAAAAACAATATTACATTTTTTTTACTATTTAGTTAAAGTGTCCTTGATATTCAATGAAATCTACAAAACGTCTAGATCTTTACATTTTTTGGGTTGCTCCTACAGAGATATTTGCTATTGGTGACCTAATTTTGTTATTGGAAAGGTTTGCATGCGAATGCAAGGCTTCTTCAAAAATCGTGTTTACTTGGAACTTTTGGTCTGCTAATATTGCTGTGAAAATAAAAGTTTCACAAGCTTTAATTGATCTAATAATCGATGTTTGGTTAGCTCAGTTCGCCAAAAATCTTTAGGAAAGATGTAAGATGTAAGAAGTACCTAAATAGGTTTCGATCTTACACTACAAAATATTACAACATGGTAACAGTAAGTTTGTTATAAATTTTACTATAGGGTTACCAATCAGGCTTGTGATCCAATTAACCATTAATCTTTGTATAATCACTTTTAACGTGTGTTTAAACAACATATTACCCCTACTTTCAGTAGCATCATGTATGTATTGCTAACAATTATTCATACGTAAACACAATTCCACGAGTAGACTTTGAATCTTCATGAAAGGCGATGTTTTACAACAATCAAGTGCAATGATCTTTTGTTAGATAAAAGAAAATTTTATGAGACTAAAACGAGATTCTCTTTCTAAAATGCATCTGATGTATTTTAACGGAAACAGGGGACATAAAAAACTTTTCAAACGTGGACAAAGAGATTTCTTTTCAGTACCACAGAAGTGTTTATAATCATTTCCGCAAAACGAATCCTTTCAATCGTCAGTATAATACAGATTCTAAATCAAATACTTATAGCAAACATTGTGATTCGTCTCAAAACCGATCCTTATCGACGGTATCAATCGAGATCTCAATATATACCTAAAAAAGTTTAGAAAATTCAACTTTTAATTAAAAACCATTTCATAATAAGAAAAGAGAATAATTGCTTTAATAGAAATCTCAAAGCGAATACTTTAGATTTAGATCCTCGTTTACTTGGGAATCGGCACTTGCGATGAGTTGTTAGGAACTTTTTTAATGGCAACTGGCAAGACTTGATTAACGAACAAATATTTACTGCTGTAACAAAAATACAATTTCATTTTTAATTTTTTAAGAAAATGAAATTTAATTTTGGCAATAGAGTGTGTTTAGAGATTATTGTTATTGAAGTGTAAAGTTTACGCAGCTGCAGCGGTATTGGATCTCAACTACACGAGTCGGTAATTTCTGTTTAAAGTAAGACAATATTTAGAAAATTATATTGATTGAGAAATGCTAAGACTTTTTATACTATATTTGGTTTTACTAATTATATTACCTACTGTCTATCTTGAAATATATTTTGAAGGAAATATGAAACTCTTGGATGAACGAAAATATCCTTTCAAAAACATCAATTTCGTTTATAAATACAGGGAGGGCACAATTTCCCGTCACCCCTCTTAAACTAACCATATAAGATGGAATTCATGTTTTTTTTTTAAATTTCAGATAGAAATACTACTATTGAAGAACGCATTGTCATAAGCACTTAGGTTCATAAGAGAACAAGAAAAACGTTGGAACAGGTGCGTACGGACTTCCATCCAGCTAAGATTTGGACGAGAACCTCCTCCAAAGAGAACACCTGCAGTGTTAAGGATAAACCACGAAAGTGGTAAACCATCAACGAGATGGGAACAATGCAGAGAAGTCGCAGCGTCAGTGACAACCAATGAAGTCAACTCGCAAACGATCCGCGGAAGTGGGTATACCCCGGTCAACTCTTCGCAAACGAATGAAAAATGACTTAAAGTTACGCCCATATCGACCGAAATGTATTCAAGAATTATTTGATAACGATTTAAATCAAAGGAAGGAGGCATGTGACCTGCTTCTTCAGGTATTTAACATACTCCCGAAACGTAGCAAAATGATTTTCAGTGATGATGAATATGTTACAAAAAATATTGTCTTCTTGTCAAAGGACAGCCATTATTTTTATGAGGAGGTTGATTTCCACCCTCCCCATGTCATGATATGAGCTGACATGGACGGCAGACACATTTACGGTCCATATTTTTTTGATGAGCCTGTTAACCAAAATCCGTATCTTGATATGCTAAGGCCTTATGCTTCGTTTGGAAACCCGAGGGGTCAAGGAAACATGCTGGTTTAAGCAAGATGGAGCGCCACCCCATTTTGCCATTTCGGTTCGAGAATATCTCAATGAGGTGGTAGCAGAATGATGATCAAAATTTAGAAACTCACAAAAGCAAACGATTTCTAATGATTAATGAATAATGATGATTTTTTTATTTTAGGTTTATCAGATCTTGCAAACTTTGACTTTAGTATGTTGCATTTAGTTGTCTTCTCTGTTGATGACAGCTTTGTTGTCGAAACGCACCAGATCGGGTAATTGTTATTATGGCTTTTGTAATTTACAGTGTTGGACTTTGCGCCAAACAAGAGAATAATGTTGATTACTATGTAAACATTTTGCAAAAAGGAAAGCGATATTTTTTTAAGTTTCGACCGTTGTGTATATGTTGTGAACGTACTTTCGTAATTTTGGAAGGTTGTGCAGTGTCTAATGCCTGTAGTTTACTACAATAATTATTGTTCTACAATATTATTTGTCTACAGCAGAGGTGTACCACAATGGTCAGTAATTGTTTCTTTTTTCATGTAAACCCGTTTTGTTTTATAATCTGAGCAAGGTTAATGATACTAGCCTTTCAGATTATGATTTCATGCGCTTTAAATGGAAATCTACATCGAAGTGATGATAGTCGGAACAAATTATGGCTCATCTGCTCGAAGAGAACGAGGAAAAACTGAAATCATTTGTAGATAAACCAAATATTCGACATTACAACATTGACACTGTTGCAATACACAGAATTTTGAAATTTGAAGGTAAGAGCGCTCCCATTTCATAACACAGAAACCTAATACATAACGTTTAATAATAAGGAGACCGAAAGACTAAGGAAATGCCTCAACCACAAATAAAGTAGAAATCAAGTCAAAACCGATGGAGAAAAATTCACATTTTGCCAGGATGGTTCTAAAAGAGATTCACTGGGGCGGGTCCAATTTGAACACATACATTTAATTATCCGAAATGGCCAACAGAAATGCTAAATATTGTAGAAGAAAATCAGTTCCCAGTATGTCGAAGGGGCAAGTCATGGTAGAGAAACTCTAGATGATCCCAACAAGTCCTTCAAAACATCCCTTCAATTTTGCAGAATACAATATTCTGTTTCAAGAAGCCAAGTCTCTATCCCATTCCCCCTTCTTCTACGAAAATCCGCGAGGGCAATGAGATCTTCACACGCCCCAAAAAGAACCGTGACGAAGGGTGCTCATTTTCTCCGCTATGGATATCTGTTATCCCATTGGTTCATGTGTCACTTCGTCACGTCGTCCAAAAAGTGGCAATCAAAAAGTCTTAAGAAATATGGTCCGATTATACTATCATGCCAAAGAGGGCACGAAAAAATGACATTTAACATATACATAGGCTCGTTTTGAATCTCCTCTGGATTATTTATATACAAAAATGCCCATTTTTGTTATTAACTAGGTCATTTAACCGCAAATTAACGTTATTCGATATGATAAGTTTTTCAACAAAATGCTTTAATAGCATCCGTTATTGAGATTCATTTGAGGGCGAAAGCTCACGCCATAACGCAAAATACTCCATGTTACCGTTTGTGAGAGGCCTACTGCTGTGAATGACGAGCAAGTCATTTTCTGCAGCTCTCAGTAAACCATAGCTATTCATATATTTATGCTGAAACAAATATGATTGCTGTGACATTTTAAGATCATTTCGTTTCAATTGAAAAACTCGTTGACAGATTGTGAATCTAATGGTAACTTGAAAGGTCACATTACGTTAGTTAAAGCGTTAATTTTGTGCTATTGCTCAATGACATTTAGCACAACACTTTTAACCTCGATAATTTTATGTTAATACAGTAACAAGACGGTTACAAATTTCTTTACTTTTTAAAAGCTTCACCATTACCTAATCGCAACATTGTAATATGAATAGTAGCTCTAGTTATCAAGATTACTGAAGGGATACTTAAGTTGAATTATTGTAAAAATCAATAGTCAAATTGGTTGACGTGCGGCGCGGCGTATGAATCTTTTGTTCCTATTTTTTAGTAATAGAAATATATCGTGAGCTTGAGTAATATAAACACATTCACTCTTATCACTTTTACGGCATAAGTAAAGCATAATTTGACAATAAAAAGGATAGTGTTTAGTGTTTTAGAGAAACTAATATTGCTGTAATTGAATTCTTTTTGAAAAGTTTGCACATAATCTGAAAAACAATTTGATCGTCGTTAGGTTCACAATATCCGTAGTAATGTTTCAGAAAAGTGACTTTTGTGTTGATTTCCTCATTCTTTGATGAAGCCTCAAGGGTCGTATTTATGCAAAATGGCATAAAAGTAACGCACGGTGTGTGTGGAAAAGTGTCATAAGCAAAAGTGTTCGGGAGTTTACGTCCCTTATTTAAATACTACAATAAGTTTCCCTACGTATAAACTATATCTTCTTCAATAGATCGACGAACACTGAACAAGAAAATAACATAAACATCCTAAATAGAAATAACAGAAAGCTAATTATTTATTTAGTACCACTCGTCAAGACAGTATTTAATATACATAGGGAAAGCAACTGACGAAATGTGGATACAAAAGGAAAATTACGAAGATGCAGTTTGCTATATCGACTACTAAGAAAAGTTTATCTGAGAAATGGCAATACGAAATGGTTTTCTTTGATGAAAAGGTTACATAAAACTAATGCGCTGTTCAATCTCTTTAAGAAAAATGAAAATTTTACTGAACTTGATATTTGATAACTTGATGTACTGATGTAATAACGTTAATTCGTACATCCCACAGATAATGTTAACTGGTAAGTCATACACTCATACGATACGAGGATAGTATTGGTGCTGTTAATTCTGTTCAATATTACATTTCTTTTCACGTGGTACAATCAAAGAATATTATTTGTATGTAATAGATACTATTTAGTTCCATTATCAAATCACAACATTCAGGTATGATTTGTCAAAACCTTTTACACAGTGAAATATTTTTTATCTGGTTCGTATTAAAAATATCTGATTCCACCTATATGTCTCCAGTTAAAATTGTAACAATCTAGACATAAAGGCATCCGCAATGCTGTGTCTCTTAGCATTTTTATAATTAACTGTGTAATTAGAAGCTTGTAAGTAAACCTCATACTGTTGCACAAGAGGGAGATTCTTAAAATTAGAGTTTGTGGTTTACAGTCTTTAATTAAGGTAAATTTAACATAATCGAGAAACTGATGAAGCTCCTTTAGCCTAAATATAATTGAATATGCCTCTTTAGTTACACTTCTCCGTGTCTGATCATGCCTGAGATGCAAACTGTGTAGGATTTTCTCTATCCTCAGGTAATTTAAACAAAATTCGATGCTCACTATTGACGTCTTGGAAACGGCAAGAGATACGAAGTCGGTTAAATGTAAAAATATTGATGCGCAGATATTTTTTTGAAATTGCGCTTGCTAGACATAATGAAAAAATTGTAAATCATTATTTTCCTTAAACTTAAATATTTTCCATACGATTCTTTGTATTAAAGAGTTATTCAGGAAAAATATGTAGATAATGCTACGTTCTGTAAGAATGCCTTGGACCTTCTGCTTCGATCACACTTTCCGGGATCAAAGCCCTCCGTTAAAACTAAACACGCAAACCAATAACTCTTGAAGCCCTTTTAAGGGAGAGTAGAGGGAATTGGGTTTTGGCCCGTCAGATAGTGAACCTAGTCAAAATTAAGTGGTCAGTGAGGAATTTCCATCCATATATATCCCCAGATATGGATGGAATTTCCCCTGCTCTACTACAACAAGGCCTCAACCTGTTAGCCTCCACACTATGTACCTACGTTACTAAGGGCAAGTATTGTCCTGCGATACCTACTTATTGTATCTTACATGGTGAATAAAATTTATTATTATTATTATTATTTATTGATTCACACTTACATAGTGGTACTTACAGTAATTAAATTTATGGGGGATAACATCCAACCACAAATTCATTTTTAAGGAATCTTAAAATTAAATAAAATTATATTATATTACATATCTACTATTAATTTATAAGTGAAATTATTATCTATTATTATTATTATTTATTCATTCACACTTACATAGTGGTACAATATTTAAATTTATGGGGGATAACATCCAACCATAAATTCATTTTTAAGGAAGCTTAAGATTAAATAAAATTATATTATATCTACCTAATATTAATTTATGAGTGAAATTAAATTAATTTATATTAAAGAATTTTCGGACAATGTGACATGTTTGTAATAAAATAGCTCGTTGTATTATCACAAATAATTTTGGATTCAAATTTAGTGATGTTAAATAAGATTCAAATTTACAAGAAATTACACCTGTTGCCGAAATAATGATTGGAGTAATGTAGATTTTAGTTAAATTCCAAATTGCCATCATCTCAATTGCCAATGCTTCATATTTATTATTATTATTATTATTATTATTATTATTATTATTATTATTATTATTATTATTATTATGTACTTCGATTGTTATCGATACTCAGGCCAAGCCTGGTTAACTAATCGCACGGATCGAAATCAAGTTACGATTAGTCCTACTAATACATATATCTATACAATATAAATTTGCTGTTAAAAAGTGAACATACTAAATACTATACACATATTATGTTCATTAAATTAAATGACGTTGATAAAACCAACGCTGATCACATTTTAGATAATGTATTTGTTTGAGAAGCCTCGGTGTATTTGATCCCAATTTGTAAAAGCCACGTCCCGTCGACCCTCTTTCCGCGAAGGCATTAACATGAACGCAGCGTCGCGCATCAATAACAAAAAGAGACCCTATATTCCTAGGCTTCTCCGTTGGCGTTACTTATTCGTGACTTAGTGACTTTTTATAGAAAAGAAAAAATGAACATAATATGTATGTTTTGAAAAAGTGTTATGGTTATTTATTTATTATTATTATTTATTGATTCACACTTACATAGTGGTACAATAATTAAATTTATGGGGGATAACATCCAACCATAAATTTATTTTTTAGGAATCTTAAGATTAAAACAAAATTATATTATCTAATAAGTATTTATGATTATGAATGAAATTAAATTAATTTAGATTAAAGAATTTTCGGACAATGTGACATGTTTGTAATAAAACAGCTCGTTGTATTATTACAAATAATTTTGGATTTAAATTTAGTGATGTTAAATAAGATTCAAATTTACAAGAAATTACACCTGTTGCCGAAATAACAATTGGAGTAATGTAGATTTTAGTCAAATTCCAAATTGCCATCATCTCAATTGCCAATGCTTCATATTTTCTACGTTTCTCGTTTTCAGTTTTTATAATATTCGTGGATAATGGCACAGCAACATCAATGATGACAGCATGTTTATCTAATTTATTAATTATAACAATATCGGGTTTATTGTGTGAGACTTCCCTATCTGTTATAATTATTCTATCCCAATATAAGATGTATGAATCAGTTTCTAATATTGGTTCCGGAATGTATTTATAATAAGGTTTAATACTGTTTATTAACTTTAAATTTTTCGCTATTTGTTGATGTAAAATTTTGCAAACCTGGTTATGTCTATAAAGATAGTCAATCGGTGCTAAATTAGAACAACCAGCTATAATGTGCTCTATGGTTTCATTTTGGGAGAGACATTTTCTACATTTGTCAGAGACTTCCAGATTCATTATGTGTCTTTTGTAATTATTTGTTGCAATGACACCATCTTGAATTGCGCATATGAATCCTTCAGTTTCTGAATGTAGAAATCCATCTTTTAACCATCTTATGGACATGTCTTTATTTATTTCTGAGGATTTTAATACAGTCGGATATTTTCCATGCAAGATTTTATTTATCCAATTTAGTTCAAAATTTAATTTTGGTTCACAATCGAAACTTTTAAGTTTAAGATTTAGACCTGAATAATGTTTATCTAACCGAATGATATTATTAATGAGCAGATTTTCTAAAGAATAAAAATAATTTCGTAAAAGATTAATTTGATTTTTGCACAAATTAAATAAATTTGTTAAACCGCGTCCTCCGTCTTTTCTTTTGAGATATAGTCTTTCTACAGAAGATTTTGGATGTAAATAGTTATATTTCTTTAGCATTTTTCTAGTTAATCTATCTAAATCATTCAAGTCAGTATCTGACCATTTTAAAATTCCAAACGAGTAAGATAATGTAGGAATAGCCCAAATGTTTATAGCAGAGATCATGTTCTTAGAATTTAGTTTTGTTTTTAATATCATTTTTAACTTTTCTATGTATCTTTGTTGAAATTCAGTTTTGAGTAATGAATTATTTAAAATAAAATTTTGTTTCATTCCTAAATATTTATAATACATGTTAGGTAATAATTGCGGTATTTCGTTTACTATTTCAGGATTAACAATTGGTACTCCTTTTATTATATTGATTTTAGAACATTTATTTAAGCCAAATTCCATAGAAATATCTCGACTAAATATTTTTGTCGTTGAAATTAGATTGTCCAATTGAATTTCAGATCTAGAGAATAATTTTAAATCATCCATATACAGTAAATGTGTAATGGCAAGATTCTCTTTGGTATTTAAATTGAAACCAGAAAACGAATCATTTAATAATTTAGATAATGGATTTATTGCTAAACAAAACCATAGAGGACTTAAAGAGTCACCTTGAAAAATTCCCCGTTTAATTTTGATCATATCGAGTAAATGAGAACCATTGATAATGATTGTATTCCAGATGGACATCATGAAAGATAAAATATTAATGTATTTGTAATTAATTTTATAAATTCGTAAAATTTCTAATAGCCATTCATGAGGAATCGAGTCATACGCTTTTTTATAATCAATATAACACATATTTAGATTTCTTTTGTTGATCTTTGCATGTTTTGTAATAATTGTGTCAATTACCAACTGTTCTCGACAACCTTGTGCACCTTTGGTACATCCTTTTTGTTCAACACTAATAATGTTGTTTCTTTGACAATGATTTCGAATTTTTTGGCTTATGATAGATGTGAATAATTTATAAATTGTAGGTAAACAAGTAATTGGGCGATAATTTTTTGGTTCTAATGAGTCTCCATCTTTTAAGAGCATGTAAGTTACACCAGTACATAGAAATTTAGGTATTATAGATGGATTATTAAGTGCTTCATTAAACCAAAATAATATAGGAAGATGAATAGAAGTAAATTTTTTTAACCAATAATTTTGAATGTTATCTTTTCCTGGAGAACTCCAATTAGCACAAAATCGTAATGTATTTTTGAATTCATCTACATAAATTGAATTTTCTTCATTCCATTGATAATTTTCTGATTCATTTCTTAAAGCAGTTAACCAAAATGCATTTTTGTTATTTGTAGAAGGGATATCCCACATTGTTTTCCAATATTGAAACATGTGATCATTTTTGGGAAGTTTATTACAAGTATTTAAAGGTGTTAGATATTATTATTATTATTATTATTATTATTATTATTATTATTATTATTATTATGGCGTATAGGGACGTAAAAATCGTATTCATACCGAAATCTGAGCGAGAGTCATACACCCAAGCCAGGTCGTTTAGACCCATCAGTGTAACGTCATTTCTCCTAAAACTATCCTGGATAAACTCGTTTAGCCATATAATTAGGGATGAGGTCCTGAGCCCATCAGTAAATACCGGGTAAATCCTGTAAACTTGCCATCCACAGGGTAGTGGAAGTAGGCGAAAGGGCGATTTCATGTAAGAAGGTGGTTCTAGATATAAGAGGAGGAGTTTGACAATACCCTAAAACTGCTATGGAAAGCAATGGAGTGTGTACCGTGTGTAAATGGAAGAAACCACAATGGCAAGGAAACGCCAACTTGGAAATGAAAAGATTATACAAGAGGGAGTAACGAAGATTCGTCCTATTAAAATCCTAAATTTTGTTGAAAATATCGGTATACTCGAAAAGGGTAGACAATAGTGGGGAGCACAATAGACCAAAAGGTAGAAGTGGACTAATCGAAACCACGTGTCTTCAGTGAAGATTGTTTCGTAGTCTGGTCGACTGCTTACAAAGGTGTGAGAGTTAACTTATCGATTACTGAAAATAAGAATGTTGGTTACATTTATTTTTTGTTTCAGTCTCTTATAATTATAATCTATAATCTATAATCTATATCTATTGGTTTGTTAGAAAAGCATTAAATTGCATCCAACAGACATAACATGGAGAAATATAGGTAAGTTAATTAATGAAGGTGTAAGGTGTATTGAAAATGGTAATTTTCCGAAGAAAAACTTAAGACAAAACGCATTTAGAATCGACCAATTTGATATTAAACGTCAAGGATGTATATTGTGATATAAAACATAATTGAAAAATTTCTATTTCTCGCTTTCATGAGAATATGCGTTGGTATAACTTCCCTGAAATCATGCTGATCAAATAAATCTACGTACCTACGTTTGAATCTCACGAGAGTCGAAAAAGGGGCGTTCTCCTGTGGTATTCGTTATAATTGATGAGAATAAACTCATGCAAATATTAACATTTGAGAAGGTAGACATTTTCGTGCAAAATTTGGACTAAATTCAAGGACGTCTTATTTCCTACTTTGAGAAGGACATCTATCGCTTTTCCAGTTAAGT
This sequence comes from Pyrocoelia pectoralis, assembly GCA_036250285.1. Taxonomy (NCBI): domain Eukaryota; kingdom Metazoa; phylum Arthropoda; class Insecta; order Coleoptera; family Lampyridae; genus Pyrocoelia; species Pyrocoelia pectoralis. The sequence continues at coordinate 14,943,472 of CM070077.1, forward strand.
AATACATTTTTGCAATAAATAGTTTCTTTTCTCCGTTAATTATACTGTCTGCCATGGTTTATTTGACAATACGTATTTTATAGGATTAGGTGTATAGCAATCTGTTTACAAGGTGACTTGTGGGTCAGAATTCCAGCGAAATCTCCCTTTACAATATTTTAATTAATATAATATGGTTATGTATGGTTTATGAGAAGAACAATACAATTCGCCAAAAGCAACTCACAGCTACAGTTAGGATTTTGTAGGTAAATCAGATGGCTTATAAAACGTTAAAATCTTTTGAGTTCATTATTAATTATTATCTTCCATAAGGTGTTATACAGGATCGTTGGGGTGAACGGTCAGCCTGTCTTTGTATTTTGCACTGAAATTTAAGTTCAGTTTTCACTGCGGGGATTTGTAGATCTCTTAAAATCACATTATTAGGGACGCACCATGGGGCGTTATGTTAACGATCATTCTACTAATTTTCCCCCACGTGAGGGGTGGGCTGTGTATAGAATTTGATAAGGAAAAGAAAGTACACTACACCCGAACTACACCTATAATTTTATATATTGACGGTTACTTTCGTGTCCTTACATTTTTGACTATAATAGCTACTGCTTCGTGGATATTTCCCAATCTCATATTTCTTACCTTCTTGATAGATTTAAATAACCGCAAGTACCTGTCATTTTACTTTCTAAAATCACACCGGTTCATAGATACGTTACGAAAACAATCATTAGATGGATGGTAAATACATATTATTAACTACAACCGTCAAACTTTTTTTCTGCGGTAGGTAGGTAACGTTTAGATATTTTGCGATTTAAAAATTCTAAACTGTATAAGTAAGTAGGTATCTACAAACATACAAAGAAAAACAGCCGTTCCGGCATAAAATAACACATAAAACATTACATGTTGTGTATGTTTCATGTTGTCTTCCATTTATTATTCCAAACGTCGTAGTACAAGCTGTAAACAAATAACCACCTTCTTAATATTTAATTTTAAAGTTTCCCTTTTATCAAACGCGCTCGTACGCTTTTCAATACTTTGATGCATTAAACATATCGTATACCTACTAAAAAAATATATTCCATAAATTTTTTATTTTTCCTTTGTTCAATTTGTTCAACATTAATAATTCGAGTCGAGAGTGTTTTTAATGGAACGATAAAAATATTCATACTAGTTACATTTCCATATGCACAAACCTCAAAAATATTTATTTGAATTTACAGCTGACTGAATATAATTTGAATGGCGGCTTATATTATACGTAGACATTAACGCATGTCATAGAAAGTATCGAAAATATAAACATAAATATGCATGGCACGCTGTATTAAAAATCGCCACTTATCAGCGAATCTGAGTGGAAAAAATATGTAGGTATTACCACAGATAAAATACATCTGTCGTATTACCTATATACAAAAACTAATTTAAAAACAAATTCATTCCTAACGATAACCGCAATTATTCAGAATCAATAACAGTAATAAGTGGGGTGGGAATGATGTATGTGCAAATGCAAATGAATTCTGCTATAAATTCGCTGATTACTTCACAAAATGAGATGACGTTTAAGAAAGCTACGTAAGCATCCCTAGATGAAACTTTAATGAGATGTTGACATTAATCTAAGTATAGTTTTTTTTTTATTTTTTACATTATACAGGGTGTTTAAAAAATACGTTCGAATATTTGGCCCACTTATAGATCTCATCAGTACAAACAAAAAAGTCAAAATAAACATTTTTGGGATACGTTTCTAAAACATTTCAGAAACGTTTTTTTGCGCTGTGGGTAGGCACAATTTTCTGCAGATAAATGTAATATTTGGATTCATGAGAGGGATGTATTTCGTAGAGCCGATTCGAAAACCCGACTCTGGAGATATCTCATTCGGAGATTTTCAGCGTTGCCGATTCAACTTCAACAACACCACACTTAAAGTTAAACTTAAGTCTATAAAGCACAGAGCACGGTTATGCGAAGGATGTATCTATTGGTTGTTTCTAAATTATTCGAAGGTTCTCCCATCCCTAAATTCGGAAGGTTTTCTTATTCGCATAACTACCCCCGCTTCGTCATTAAAGGCAATATTACTGAAAGTTGCGCAATTGTACGACCGAAAACTAAACCGGCTTTTGTCCATTTTCCAATAAATTCCGTTCTCTTTACTAAGTGGGAATTTCCATAAAAAGCTTTCACAGTTTTTGCTTCGATTCTGTACATTGAACCCACAATAGCATAAATTTGATAAGTAATGAATTTACTGTATATCTCTGGAAGGAGTAGAAACGTAAGGGGTGTTACTCCACAATCCTTCCACTTATGCAAGAATGCAGACATAATAAGAAGAAAACTCACTTAATTAGAACCGACTCACTACTGTTTGGTAAGTGTTGAATTTTTGATCAAATGGTAGGTAAAATGTGATCAACCGTTTAGTGCAAGTGGCTTTCTCAAACGTCATTTGGGCACTTTTTGTTTCATATGAAGTTTTCTATATTACATACATATTATAATTCCAATTCGGAAAAAATTCTTCGAAAGCAAGTTATTCGACGACAATCTTCGAATAGATCTATTCACTGTGACTCCGTGATAAAGGTATTAAGTGCAAATTCCAATAAAGGGATCCTAATGGTAGGAAATTGAATGTCAGGCTTTGTGAATTCATTTTCACACGAGAAAGAGAAAAGAGAAATAAGAATAATTTAGTTGTAGGTACTCACGAGCGTTGTAGCAAGATAAATTTAGAGTTTATTGCCAGTAAAAGCCAAACAAAAATTAATTGTTAACGCTTTATGTTTTATGAACTCAAAACAGTGATTAACGAAGTGCGAAAATGTTGCAACGACAAAATATAAATAACTGTCAACCGGTGACGGTTAAAGGCCATTTTATCATACCCTTCAATCCAAATCAGTCCTACTATTGACCGAAGGCACGAAATCCAAAAAAAAGTTGATAAGGATTGTTCGTCCAACCAAAATTCCGGGCACTACCGTTGCGTCGAGTGTAACAGCAAATGGAGAAAATTTTTGGTGTTCGAATCATGTGCAGAAGATAACCGAATTAAAAATTTTTTTACCAGAAGGAATTTGCAGCTTTTGGCTTGTTCTCAGTATTAGTATGCGGATGGAACTTTTAATACATGTCCTCCACTTTTTCGCAGATATACACAGCACATGGCTTAAAGGAAAATAACAACGTTGATGAAGTTGGCTTCCGATGCGTATATATTAGAGTTGATCTGCTTGCTAAGTTACGTAAAATTCTTAAATACGAAAGGAAAAAGGAACAAATTCAGCAGCCTGTAGTAGGTTACCCTGATGAACAAAACCGTCGTCACCCACCTCGATTTAGCATATACATAATAATATATGAAATTGTTATGATGGCGCACTGCAAAATTTTAAGACCAACAACTCAGTTGAAGGATGGCATTGTGGATTTCGGAAGCAGGTTTGTCGAAATCATCCGGGTACATGAAAGTAGCTCACAATATTAGTAAAGTAAGGTGGTCGTTCGAAGTTGGAGAACTTTCTCTTGAAGAGTAATTTTCGAGAAATTTACCGTTCATACTGATAAACTACAAGAGAAAATTTGTGAAAAAATAACATTTAAATTTGAAAAATATACATACCTACATTTACGAAATTCAACATACAGAATATCGGGGAATATTTGAATTTCAAATCGTAGGCCAGCGAACATAATATTATGTGTCCGAAGCGAAAATGAATCAATTTCGTGCCAGTTTTTCATTGGTTATATTTCTTGTAATAATGCTAACATTGATATGTTTACATGGTGCATTTAAGCGTCAAAGTTACTCCGGGCGTTTAATTAAAACCCGGAATACAACACGAGATTAATTCAGTGTATGACCACTAATTTGTTATTGACATTACTGTATTGTTATTGCCACAAATTCGTACGTTTTACTGAAATTCGTAACAGGAAGCAACGTAATTTTGAGTATTACCTACACCGCAACTGTGTTTTTGTGAATCTAGTATGAATGCAAATAATGTAATTATTTTCGGAACGTATCGTTGTACACAAAATGTATAAACCCGGAAAGTTTACTCTATGAGAGGGACAAAATTAATTATATGCATTGTATAATATTTTATGTTGTTAGAATACGTGAGATTAAATTACGTAGTTACACGTAACCATTTACACAATAAGAACAGGGTAGAGTAAAGTAGCCGATTGTGGAATACCATTTTGTTTTAATGGGGAAAAAAAATGAAAATAATAATTCTAATTTATGTCGTTTTGGGTATGGATGAACTAAGGGGTTGTTAATTTGTGGCCAAAAGTTTAGACAAATTGAATGACGTAAACTTGTTAAAAAAGAAAAAATTACAAGAAATGACTTTTACTGAACTCAAAAAATGGGTCTGAAATGTGGAATACCAGTATACTCTAAAGTGGGATAGGACTAATTTCAATGTTAGAAATAAATATTGTGTTTATATTTGTTAATAATGAAAATAAAACTTTATTCCTCAATGAAGGTTAACAAAATAACAAAGGTAATTCTTAAATACAGAAATAAACATAATTTTAAAAAACAAAGCGAAATAAAAAAATATCTAGATTTAAACTGATTTATCTAGTACAAAAATCACAAATGTATGGCTCCTTTTTTGCCCCGGCACATTCCTAACGTGCCCAACATTGGCACATTGCGCACATGATCCATATTTCCCCTCGAGTATCATTTGCAAATCTTTGGTCACAAAACAGGCACATGGGGTTTTCATTTGGTTGCATTTACTCGGAAAAATGTTCACCATCAGAGTCATCCTGAACTGAAACGTCGGATGTAGGTATATTCCACATTCAAATACCCTTTAGTATTCCACAATACAGGCTAATCAATATTTTACTTTAAACAGTTGCAAATTCTTAACAACAAATTTTTCATCAAAATTAATCATAGGGTACATACAAACATTTATTACCTTATCAACACCCAAAATTGTCAATGAAAGATACTTGTGATATTTATCAAAACAAAACTTTTATGCACTCACCTCAAAAAAGTCGCACCACAATAAAAGGACGTTTGTAAGAAAAATTTTAGGTTAGGAATAAATTCTGGTTTGCAGTTTACATTACAAGTAAAGGTACTTCTAGTAGTATATAACTACACTATTGGAATATAGATGGGGCATATAGTTTCCCCAAAACAGGGGTATTCCACATTCGGCAACCTATTCCACAATCGGCTACTTTACTCTATTATTTAAACCGCGGGAATGTAAAAAAATTCCTAAACAACTTCATTCATCATAACAAAGAATTGTTCCACATAGTATTTCAGTCAACTTCACGCCAGCAAAAAGAATTATAACGATGGGGATGGGATATAAACATTCATTTGTGGTTAGTGCTTCGTTAGCACCTCTTTTATGGCTTCAAACATTTTCGAAATAACTTCACTAATAACGCCAGAATATTGACACACATGATTAATTTTACGTAAGGGCATAAAGTAATACCGGATAGATATTGAATAGATTACCTAATATAGATGATAATAGTACATCTGTGATAATAGGTTTGGTTTTAAAATTTCAAAGAGCAAGAAGGAGCAAATGTGTTTAAAACAAAGGATTTCATTGGTGGACTTAAATTAACTGTCAAATATCCTAAAAGTTGAATTTGAAATCTACAGATAAACAAATAATCCGTAAGTGGTCCTTCTGTAATCGGTTCAATTTCCTAATTTCTCTCTAGGAAATATATATTCTTGAAATTAATCTTATCTTGTTTAAATTTTGGCATGCATAAGGACTTTGATTTTTGAACAGCCTCCAAATGATTAAGAATGCACAAAACCTCCCCCATTTATCTCTTTATTAGTTAAAATAGTTGCGTTGCGACTAGTTTCGACTTAAAACAGTAATCTTCGAACGAATGATTTAATTATGTATATAAAGTTACATGATTGATGAAATAAATAACGCTAAAAATGCGAGGTTACGATAATAAATTTTTAAAGGACATAATGGGGAGGAAATTTCTTAATTCCTATCATATATTTTATTAGTTTTGTCAGGTAATAAATTAATATACTTGTATTATATAAGACCGCTGCCAAGTTTATATGTATGATTAGTAAAATAATCTTAGGTGACTGTTATAAAATTAGTTTAGCAACTACTCCATGTTAAAATACAGAGTTATAATTTATAAACAAATAACATTTCAAGTAACTCGTAATTATAAGAACAAATGTTTTGAAATTTGAGATACTTTCTGTTACAGTGAAATATACTAGAATTAAGTACGACCGATTTACGGCAATATTTGTAACATTTTATATTAAAGTGGTTTAAGGGTTACATTGTTTGATGCCAAGTTTTTTATTAAACTGCCTTAGTTATGTCATTAAAATATAAAACTTTTACAAAAAATAAAGCAACGTTTCGCCTTCCCTGAAGGCTTGTTCAAGTCAGTTTATTAAAAAATTAACATTATTGAAAATGTAACGTATTGTAGTATAATTCTGAACGATTAAGTGTAAATCGTTAAAAGTGAGGTTTGAATTGTGAATGAATTCACTTTTTTTATTTTCTAGTCAGTGTTTGAAGTTTTGATGGTATGTCTTGATTTCGTACTGTTTAGTTTTTATAGCTTTGTTAACGGATTCAAAGTCGAACTTTTTTTAAATGTTGCATTATTCGAAAAAATAGATCTTTTATACGTAAAATAAAATTAATATTTATTTAAAGTAAAAAACCCTTAGCAACTTTGTAGATAAACTAATTAAGACTAAAGAACTAAATAAACGCCTAACATCAACAGTTGACCAGTTGACCGCAAAAGGTTCACTTTCTTACATCCATAAAAGTGCTTGAATTTGAATGAATGTAGCAGAAATATATGAAGCGTAAGAGATATATGTATTGCAACCTAAGAAAGGAATAAATAAGTAATCTCTGAAACAATCAATAAAAAAGTTGATTTTAATGATTTTGAAATAAATAATTATTAGATACTAAGATTGCTTTATACTAAAAAATGCCCATTCATTCTTCTCTATAAAATTTATAATCTTTTTATACTTTATTATCGAAATATCACACATTATTCTTCTTGTCCTGCTAGATGATACAAAATATATTAGCTGTTCTGATATAATCTCACATAAATCTTTAGATCGAAACAAAAACAAAGAATTTCACATTTTTGTTACGAAAAACGCCATTGTGATTAAATGGCATATTTTAGTGTTAGAATAAAGTGGGTTATGGATGCACTTCATTTAAAGTTTTAAACATAGCAAGACTATATACGAAAAGCAATCCCCTCACAAATTAAAAAGTGGTCTTGATGGTTCTGTAAAAGTTTTTATTAGTACATTAAGCCGCTTTAAAATCAATGAAAGACTTTTCAATTAAAAGTTGTTGTCCCGGTTAACTTTAAATTTGTCTTAATCATTCATTTTTCGTTTTTATGAATTTTTTTTCGTTTTCACTCAAAATAAGGCGAATATCAAATTAATGAATTTTATTCAACTCACATTTTCTTTAGTTTTCTCGTATTCTAGGCTCCAGGTGGAGTAATACTTTTCTATTCATCTTTCCTCTAAAAGACGAAGTGTTTCTTTTTTAGTCAAACCGTTTCTCTATTTTGAATAGTAATTCGTAATGAAATTGATGTTATATGGATACGGTTCTCTGCATTTAGGGGAGGACTTCGACTGAATGAATTCAGAATGTGAATATCGCGGACAGTAATCGATGTTTAAAAGTTGTAGGTACTTAATTTATATGTTGCACAAAAGCACTTGTTTTATTTTCAACTCTACTGTAGATTCAAACTTTTATAAGCTAGTTTTAAAAAAAATTACGCCGTTCGTATTATAAAAGCAATCCAGGAATCCACAGCTTTTATTCATCAACAGTCGTAGTATTAAAATATTTGTAAAATTTTAATTAAAGTACACTAAAAGGTGCTTAAATTGTGGCATACATAAGTATATAATACGTGTATAATAATTTCCATGTAATTTATGGGTCATTTTAGGTTTATTTTATAAGCAAATTAATCAGTTTTAGTCAATTTTCCATTCTTGCTGGGTACAGAACACACACGCAAATGTAAATATCGCTCGTGTGCATGTTACCATAAATTAATTGTAATAAATTTATGATATTCGTGTGCTATCATTTTCCGATTGAACCAAACAAATATGCTATGCAGATTTACACCAAAATAAAGTTTTTGTTATGACAAGATAAACAAAGTTGTTCTGTACTGTTCCACTAGAGTGCCATAAAATTATTATTATTAGTATTGAGGAGTTACTTATGGGTTTTCGGTAAAGGAATGACACAATATAAGAAATCAAGTTTTGATTTTACCTAAATTAGTAAATAAGTACAATACACGTTTATAAATCAGAACGAAAGCTTCGCAGCGGTTGAGTTCGTCTACAGATGATCTAACCGGGATTACTTCTCCCAGTGGAATGGGAGGTTGCTGTTCAAAAAAATCGGTCGGAAGTCCTCTAAAATTTGAAGTTTAGGAGCTTTTAAACCGTACAAGTATTATTGGGGAGACTAGTACCTATAGTTCAGCAGAACTCCGCACGGTTTTAAGAGGAAATTTCTAAAATGCTGCCATGGGTTTTAATTCTACTAATTGATGCACACCAATTAACATACATTCGTTTTGTTATCTTGCACAATAAAATAAGGAAAGTGCCTTGTATTAAGATTTAGGGGTTCGTTAAGTATCAACAGCAAGTTTGTAACCGAAAATGGTTTGAATTGGAAAAAGTGCATCGGTATGTGTACTCATGGAGTTCGATCAATTGTAGGCGTTTATTCGCATGTTATCTGGACCCATTACATCACCTATAGAGATGCACTGGCATCAGGATCTGTGAGTTCTCAATTCATTTGGTATTGGTATTAGAACATGTCGTCGACGTAGTAAACTATACAATATACGAAAACCAGGCCACTGAAAGCTAGATTTTTCAAAAAACCATGCGTGACCACGAGGGCTGAACACTTTCTACAAAAATAAGGTAATGAAAACTTCAGGGTGTTTTGGCGAACACACCTTTCTGCTGAAGCTGGCGTAGGTATACCTTTATGAAACACATTACTTACACGAAATAAATGCCTTTCACATTTTAAAACTTTTAGAAAAGGTTGCGGCGTTTAAGGAAAGCTGCAAATGCGTATAAGGAAAAACATTGAGGATGGTGATAAATTAATTACTTGTTTCCCCCTGAATTGCACAAATACGTGGCATATAATAAAGCCGTTGTTTCGCAAATCTTGCTGTCTCGTTTCAAGTAACACCTACCAAAGTCCACTGACTGGTTTGCAAAATACTTACCTACTTTAAAAAAGCCAATGGCGAGAAATTTGCGTAGATCCGCACTCAAGCTCCATCAGAATTCATAGCAGCAAGATGAGAGTGTAATTGAACTCTCTTGCGATAACAGTTTGAAAACAACGTTTGCTTCATCCGATTTAATGGAGTTTTAGACATCCTTCAAAAATGAACAAGTAAAAATGCAAAAGTTGTAAGGATCCCTATTTTATTTGCTAAAACCTATTCCCTGCGATGCCGCATGTTCAGCTTTTGCTGAAATAAGAATAAATGTCACTCAAAAATCGATGTGGGGCGAGAAATGAAAGCGGCAATGTCAAATGCTTCGTATGAGTGAACAGTATTTCTTCTTCAGCAGTCTTTTTCTTTGAATGTCAGCATTTTCTGACACGGAACAATTTTTACAACAGAAGCAGTAACATCACTTCGACGGTTGCCACTAGCTTCGTCTACTCCAGTCCTCTTTTGGGAACCTACACAGACACTATCATTATATAATTTTAACGTAAAAGTTAAAAATCAAGTTAAGATAAAAATGTGTAATAATAATCAAATGAATACTAAAAATTATACAAAACAATTGTTGCGTCCCATCAATTATAAATATTAAATATCCTGTATATCACATTCTTGGCGTTACCTTGTTTCTTATCATGTTGATATCCCTTCCCGACTTGCGTTGCATCGTGTTGAGTGTAAGTTAGCGAGCGAGCGAAGAGGTTGTTATGCAGTTGTAATCGTCGAAGAAAACATAGTAATGAATTCGAAGCTTCACGTCGTATTAAGCCCTTGGTGAGAAGATCCAGTGGTGTTGGGTATGGTCGACAATCAGCCGTCACCCAGTAATTTTATTCGTCGAAATCATCGCCGCCACCTGCAGAAATCATCTTGTGCCGTTCGTGTCAAACGCTATCGTTCACACTCACGGGGCATAACTAGCTTTAATTTATGCCACTTCGAAGGATCTACTTAAAACGCAAGTAAGTCCATCAATCCTTTCTTTTTCTATTGATAGTAGTTGCACATTCTCTTTGCAGAACGTATTTACCGTTTCACCAGAATCAAATAATTTATTAATTTAGCATTTATTATATTTAACATTTTAATTTTGGTATATTATGTGGAATAAACATTTAGTTGTAATATTTCTTTTATTCCTATAAACACATGCATACTGAAAATTACGCAATTATACAGTCCATTATTAACGCTGTTGCATATTCGTTGGTGCAAACATTTTTTGGTCCTTCTCGGTCGGATTTTATTGAATTGATTAAGAAATTTTCAGTGTGTTTGTTGGGGAATATAAAGAAATATTTTCGAAATTTTTTCGTTTCGTAGAACGTTGCCACGTGTGTGTTGTATAGACGCCTACACGAAGCGTAATTCGATAGTCATTAAGTTAATTGTTGCATGGTTATTGTTGCAATCAGCTTGGTTAGCAGGTGCAAGTTTAGCGCACGCTGTACCGGGTCACATTTTTTGGTTATCGTTGTACTGATACGGCGCTATCTTATTGTTTGTTGAAGTTCGCAGTTGGCCAAATAAAACGCGTTAACCTTCAATTTTACGTACATACTTTGCACATTTTGTACATTTTGAATTTACATTTGTTTTGGATCTCGTGTCGTTGCTGATCCTGGTTCTAGAACACCCTTCCTTAACCTCCCTTAAATATGGCCACCAAGTTAAAACAATTAAAAGCATTCCGTAAAATTGCTCGGAATAATTTGTTTACTGTTCATACATTGTCGCAGGTTGCTTTAACTGATCCCGAGCAAAAAACCCTGTTCAATGTTTGGTACAAGCAGCTTGATTCGTATAAACGTAGCTTTCAAACTAATCAGGACGAAATCATTGTCCTTGTAGCGGATAAACCTGAGGAACTTGAGGTCGAGATTAAAGTTGGTTTAGATTTTGAAGCGAAGTGTGTTCAAGTCGAGGTGGCGTATGCAGAGTTGTTTACTTCCCCTTCGAGTCCATCGTCGTTTGCAGTTACAGATTCACGCAACAATTCGTCGCATTCGTTTGTTGACAATTTGAAAAGAATTCCACTTCCGTCATTTAATGGCGACCTCAAAGATTGGCTTCAGTATAGGGACCTTTTTATTAATTTGGTTGATGACAAGCCGTATGGCAACATAGAAAAATATCACTTTTTAGTTAGTAGCTTAAGCGGTGAACCCCTCAATCTCGTGAAGGCCATTCCCGTTTGCGGCGACAATTATGCGATTGCCTTCCAAGCATTATTAGATCGATATAATAATGAGAGGGCTCTTGCAACCTTGTATTGGAACGAGATTCAGAATATTCCCACAATGTCGTCGGAGTCCGGCAAGGAGTTAAGAAGTTTGTTAAGTCAGGTGAAAGAGAACTGCGAAGCTCTCAAATTATTGCAATTGGCAGATACTTGGGATTTTGTACTCTTCAACATTATTTTAGAGAAGCTAGATCCGTCCACTCGAAAGCAAATAGAGATTAAACTAGATAAAAGAAAAATTCCCACCTTTCGGGACATCGAAGGTATTCTTAATGACCATTGTCTGTCCCTTGAAGCGATGAATTCGTCGTATTTGGCGACGAAATCCATTAAATCACCCGTCGTGGCAAAACGCCCTCCCTTTTCCAAAACTTCGTTGGTTACCACGTCACCTAACACTTCCAGTAAGTGTATTTTGTGCGATCAGTCACACATTTTGTTTGTGTGTCCAACATTCAGCAAAAAGCAACCTCAAGAGCGTTTTGAAATCGTCAAGCGCCATCGGTTGTGCCTCAATTGTTTGTCAGTTGGACATGTTGTGGCAAATTGCCCTTCTAAGAGAAGGTGTCGAACATGTGACTCGTTACATAACACGTTGTTGCATTTTACAGCTAGACCGTCCAGTCCAGTCGCCAAACCGATCGAATCTACTTCTAGTAATTCAAATCAAGTCACTTCTTGTACAAGTCGTTCATCTACAACCTTTATGTCGTCGTTTGCTGGTCGTCCTCCGGTGCTATTGGGTACCGCCGTTTTAAAAATTCGGGATAACTGGGGACGTTATCACTTTGCCAGAGCTCTGATTGACTCGGGTAGTCAGGTTTCTTACATTACTTCAAGTTTGGTTAACAGACTTAAATTAACTAAACACACTCATGTCATTCCTATTTGTGGTTTAGGTGAAGTCACTACTAAATCGTCGTATTCGGTTACGTCAGAAGTTCGTCCCAGTGACGCGGTTGTTCCTAATTTCGAACTCGAACTCTGTGTGCTGGACAAAATTTGTGGTGATTTACCTAACAATACGCTTAATCCCGACATTTGTCTGCCTCGCAACATTCAATTAGCTGATCCCCGTTGGTACGAATCTCGTCCTATTCAAATCCTGCTGGGAGCCGATGTCTACCCAACCATTGTAGACTCCAGTAAGGACATTCTTCCGTCTATGGAAGATCAACCATTTTTACTTGGAACAATATTTGGACAGGTCGTCTTGGGTCCTGTGAAATTCGCAAAGCCTCAACAAGCTGTGCACTCGTTGTTTTCGTCCTTGTCTCACTCGTCTTCGGAATCATTGATTAAGATTATCGAACAGTTTTGGAACGTTGAGGAAGTCCCGTCCAAAGTTATAGTCCCCCCTGAAGATGAGCAAGCCGAATCTTCCTTCAGGGAATCGTTGTTTAGAGAAACTTCAGGTCGATTTGGAGTTGCCCTTCCTTTCCAGGTTGTTAACCCTACTTTTGAGGGATCCATGGTCATCGCAGATCGTCGTCTTCGTTCGTTAGAAAATCGTTTCGTTAACCAGCCGCAATTGAGATCTATGTACGTGGATTTCATGCGCGACTATTTGGTTGCTGGTCACATGACTCCGCTGTCTACGAACCCTGCAGGTTCTGATTGTTACTACATTCCTCATCACGCTGTTTTTAAATCTGACGGAGAACACTCAAAGATTCGTGTCGTTTTCGATGCCTCGGCCAAGGCTGCGAATAAGCAGTCGCTTAATGATACCCTTCTCGTTGGGCCCAAATTGCAAAATGACATTACCGAACTACTGTTGCGCTTTCGCGTGAAACCAATCGCATTCACTTGTGACGTACGTCAAATGTATCGTCAAATCCTCGTTCGGTCTGATCATAGAAAATATCAACTTATTCGTTGGAGATTTTCTACCGATGATCCGATCATTACCTACCAATTAAACACTATCACCTACGGTGTTTCTTCTGCACCTTATCTTGCCATTCGGACCCTGTTGAAATTAGCGGAATTGAGTGAAAGCACATACCCTTTAGCTGCCCAAGCTATTCGCTCCAGTTTGTACGTGGATGATATTATTTGTGGCGCTTCCTCCGTAGACGAAGCTCAAGAATGTGTTACGCAATTAGTTGAGTTGTTCGCTTCGGGATGTTTTGAGCTGCGTAAATGGGCAGCCAATCATGCAAAAGCACTAGATTCGGTTCCAGTGGAGTTTATCCAATCGCAAGCGCTATCATTTGATAGCGAGTCTCCCAATACCGTCAAAATTCTTGGTCTGAGATGGCACTCGTCCTCAGATACCTTCTCGTTCTTAGTTAATCCGCGTAATGTGCTTTGCACAAAACGGTCTCTTTTAGCTGAATTAGCTCGTGTTTATGACCCTCTGGGATTCTTGGCCCCAATCAGTTTTTTCACTAAATGCCTCATTCAAAAAATTTGGCTCTTGGGCTTGGATTGGGATACAGAGCCACCACAAGAGGTGTCGTCTCAATGGCTTAAATTTAAGTCCGAGTTGCGTACACTTTCATCCGTTCAGTTACCGCGGTTGCTGGTTCCTGGGAACGTTGTGTCATGCCAGTTGCATGGATTCTGCGATGCTTCGGAAGCAGGCTATGCTGCTGTCGTATATCTTCTTTCTGTTTTGAACGACGGTACTTCTCACACTACATTCGTTATCGCCAAATCAAGGGTAGCCCCCATCAAGCAGGTCTCTATCCCGCGCTTAGAGTTGTGTGGTGCTGCTCTTCTGGCGAAAGTGGTCAAATTCGTGTCGAAGTCGTTTTCCAATATAGTTCCAATTGATGGTATAGTTGCTTGGTCAGATTCGAGTGTGGTTTTAACTTGGATTCGCTCCCATCCTCGCAAATGGAAGGTTTTTGTGAGCAACAAAATATCTTACATTCATGAGAGAATCCCTCCGGGTTATTGGCGTTATGTGCCCTCCCGTGAGAATCCTGCAGATCCTGCCTCTCGCGGGTTATTTCCCACACAAATTTTGGTCCACCCACTTTGGTGGACTGGTCCATCATTTTTGTTGTCACCCCACAATAACTGGCCGGAGGATTTGTCTGGTAGCCCCCATCTTCCTGTTGAGGAAATGAAACAAAACCAGACAGTTTCTTCTTACAGTTATGTCCTTTCTTGCCTTAGTCATGGCGATAAAGAGCAGTCATCGTTCATTTTCACTCTACTACAAAACATGTCGTCGTTGACTAAAATCCAAGCGGTGGTAGCTTATGTCGTACGATTTTGCCATAACCTTAGATATCCTCATGAGAAAGATACTAATCCTTTATCACTTCAAGAAAGATACAAGGCTTTATTGATTATTGTTCGCGCGGTTCAAAATAACTGCTTTAGTGATCTCTTTAATAGACTTCAATCAGGTAAGACGATTCCTAAGTGGGTGTTGAAATTGTCTCCCATGGTGGGCGGGGATAATCTCCTACGCGTAGGCGGTCGTCTCGAAAACTCTAAGTTGCCATTTGAAACTAAACACCCGGCACTCTTGCCTAAATTTCATCGATTCACGGAACTGTTGGTGCGACAAGTGCACGAAGATAATTTCCACACGGGAATTAACGCAACTTTGTACTTAATACAGCAAAATTTTTGGATTATTTCTGGTCGTCGATCAATTCGTCATTATCTATTAAAATGTAATCGTTGCTTTCGAATTAAGCCAAGTAACTATCGCCCCCCTATGGGCAACCTACCTGCAGATCGCATAAGTCAGGCTAAGCCGTTCAGTATCGTCGGGTGTGACTATGCCGGTCCTTTTACAATTTCGTCCAGCCTTCGTAAGACTCGAGGAAACAAAATTTCTAAAGCCTACCTTTGCATCTTCGTCTGTTTCGCTACGAAAGCGGTACATTTGGAAGTTGCATCGTCGTTGTCAACGGACGTTTTCATAGCTGCCTTAAGACGTTTTATCTCGCGTCGTGGGCGTTGCGTTCAAATCTTTAGTGACTGTGGCACTAATTTTGTCGGTGCTAATCGAGAATTGAATCGTTTGTTCAGACATGCAGCAGATTCGCAATTCATTTCCTGGTCATTTAACCCCCCTGCCGCTCCACACTTTGGTGGTTTGTGGGAGAGTGGTGTTAAAGCAGTAAAAAGGCATTTTAATAGAATCATTGGAAGTCAAATTCTTACATTTGAAGAAATAAATACAGTTTTTATACAGATTGAGGCCATCCTTAATTCTAGACCACTGTGTCCTATCAACACCGATCCAAATGATCTCAGTAGTTTGACACCTGGTCATTTTCTTACACTAGAACCATTGTCAGCACCTCCTGATCCCGACATTTCGCATCTTTCAACATCGCGCCTTTCGCGTTGGCAACTTGTACAGCAGCTTCAACAATCATTTTGGGTGCGCTGGAGAAACGAATACTTACACACTTTATTTCAAAGGAGCCCTTGGGCTAGAGAAAAAAGACTTGTACCCGCTGACATTGGCAAATTGGTACTTATGAAGGATGAAACCACACCTCCTCTACAGTGGAGGCTTGGTCGCATCGAACAGATATACCCGGGCAAAGATGGTATCGCTCGTGTGGCATCTATACAAACCAACCGTGGTATACTCAAACGACCATTAGTCAAATTATGCGCATTACCGTCACAGTAATTATTTGTGACATTTTTTTTGGTCTTTGTTGTTTTTTTGAATATTGTTTACTTTTGTTTAAAATTCCCTAGGAGAATTTTGGTGGGCGGTAATATGTTGCGTCCCATCAATTATAAATATTAAATATCCTGTATATCACATTCTTGGCGTTACCTTGTTTCTTATCATGTTGATATCCCTTCCCGACTTGCGTTGCATCGTGTTGAGTGTAAGTTAGCGAGCGAGCGAAGAGGTTGTTATGCAGTTGTAATCGTCGAAGAAAACATAGTAATGAATTCGAAGCTTCACGTCGTATTAAGCCCTTGGTGAGAAGATCCAGTGGTGTTGGGTATGGTCGACAATCAGCCGTCACCCAGTAATTTTATTCGTCGAAATCATCGCCGCCACCTGCAGAAATCATCTTGTGCCGTTCGTGTCAAACGCTATCGTTCACACTCACGGGGCATAACTAGCTTTAATTTATGCCACTTCGAAGGATCTACTTAAAACGCAAGTAAGTCCATCAATCCTTTCTTTTTCTATTGATAGTAGTTGCACATTCTCTTTGCAGAACGTATTTACCGTTTCACCAGAATCAAATAATTTATTAATTTAGCATTTATTATATTTAACATTTTAATTTTGGTATATTATGTGGAATAAACATTTAGTTGTAATATTTCTTTTATTCCTATAAACACATGCATACTGAAAATTACGCAATTATACAGTCCATTATTAACGCTGTTGCATATTCGTTGGTGCAAACAACAATAATATTCATAAAATTGCACATTGCTACAAAAAATACCAACCAGGTGTAACTCCCGGCACTATAGAAGAACAAAAAAAAACACTCGTAAAAGAGTAATAATAATTTTTTTGTATTTTCAATTTTGTCAGGTTATTCAGACTCATCTTAAAATTCTTTCATTTCTGCAGATGTTGTACATATATTTTGAAAAGGACGCCTGTATAAAATACTAAACCTGTAAGTGCACCACGGACTGAAAGCTTGGAAACCCTTGTTCTAATTCTTTGCCAAAACTGTAATCTGTCATATTTCATCATGCAGATAATAATAACAACAATGTCTTCATTGTTTGTTTGCATAAATAATGGGATTATAATAGAAAAGAAAGGGAAACAAACAAAAAGTGTTTAAATAATAATAATAATAATTTCAAACAAATAATCGCAAGACGCAGTACAAATGAACTTTGCTCTTCCACTGGACCTTGAATTAACTAAAATTAAGATTCAAAACAATTACAATATATAGTATGCTTTCTTAAGTAATAAATAGAAAAAAGAAACACGTATAATTACATTAAATTAATTGTACATGGGGTACTAAATGCAGTGGCGGATCCAGCGAGGTGGCAATGGGAGCAATTGCCAGGACTGAGAATATAATAATTTAACGTTTAAATTTTTAAAAATATTTACAAAATAATTAATATAAATATATAGGTACATTTATACAACATAAATATTACATCATGTATTTGCTTTGTGGTGCTAGCGTGCTACTTCTAAAAAAGTTTTAAAAGCTAGCAATATTATTATTCAGTATGCTCGCGTAAATTCCGATTTGGATTTGTCCGCTGACCGCTGCATAGACTTACGGAGTGGAGAGCGAGTAAGAAACACACTGAGCTGAGCCCCATGAGTAAGAGAGTGAAAGTATTATACTTTCATGATGATGAAAATGTTTTGAAATATTATTAGTTTAAAATACGTTGTTTTATATAAAAAATCTTTGTTCTTTCTTATTATTAAAAAAATAGCAGTCACTGCAATTTTATTTTTCAATAAAACTTTATTTAAAAGTGTAATTTAATATTAGAGAGTTAAGGTTTATTTTGAGGTAGGGTACTTGTTAACACATGACCTTGAAATTTTGAAAAATATTCGACTGCTGCGGGCTACTTTGGGCTCGATGCTCGCAATCGGCATCTTGCTCAAACCTATGTTTTCTTTAGTTACAACGCTGATTGCCCTTACTGAAAATCGAGTCTGGATCCGCCTCTGACTAAATGAAATAAATTAAGTACATTGCTCAGTTAGTATCCTCCGGTGTAGTTGTTCCTTAAATATTTTACAACAAGATCTTTTTAAATAATCTGGCAAGCTGTTATAAATTTTAGCAATTTGGTATGAGAAGGAGCGTTTGAAAATGGTTGTCCGATAACTAGGAGTACTAATTACACCTCTAAAACGAATGTTTACATTATGTACGTGACTACGATAAATAATTTTATGAACTAAATCGGGAGGACATAACTTAGTGATAATTTTATGAAAAAGACAAAATGTTTGTAAAAATCTGCGATTTTGCATATTTAACCAGCCAAGCCAATATATGTCAGCTTATAGGAAATATGATCATACATTCATACTTCCGTATTCCAAAGATAAGTCTTAAGACACGAGTTTTATACGCGTTGGATTTTGTTATAAACATCTTTGGTAATGCAAGAATGATATATTCCTGAACAATACATAAACAACTTAATAGTACAAGTGCCTTCACAATTCACATAAAGTTTGCTTAGTTTTCTGTGAGAAGTAGTATCTATGAGGATATATGAGTTTTAAGGTCATGTACGCTTTTCCAATGTAATAGACAAACAATGTACCTAACTATTGATCTGCTTTTCATATCTAAACGTATCTACTAGCCATAATTAATCCTAAATTTTTTACGTCCAGCGTAACACGGAGACTATTAACATTATTAATTTTTAGATCTACGAATTGTTTAACAAAGTTGCAATGCGAGTTTTTACCAAAAAGGATAATATTACTTGTTAGGATTTATTATTAAATCGTGTTCATGTATGGCGTTTGTTAAACGTTGAAGCTCAGAGTCATAGTCTACGAATGCTTGTGCATAGTTACTTACATGTAACAACTTCGTATCATCAGCGTACATCAGTGAACTGTATGTACTGTATATTATAGAGTTCACTGGCGTACATAGAGAGTTTACTAAACTTTATGTAGGTATGTGTAGAGACGAAGTATAAATATAAGTGTCATTGAATTATATATTATCATATTATACTAATCTAATCTTATAATAATCTAAGACATAACATTTAACATTATTTTATTCTCTCTTGGTAAAAAATTGCAATTATTGTACTACAGCAATCAATCAACTTGTGAGACAATCACACAAAATGTCATGCAGATTGTGGCTATTAACCAATTCTCTCACCGAGGATAGTTACGGAGCGCATTCACACGTGTTTCTATCCCAATACAGAACCCACAGAACCTTTTTATTATAATCTGTATAAATTGGAGATGCTAATTGCTATGATTGAGATTGAACCACTCTGTGCTACTAGAGTAGCAAAAGGGGTTTCATAGACAAGAATTATTGATCATCCTTTACAAGTATCTTCTGTTTTCAAGATTCTTATTTAGGATATTACGCTACAAGCAGTCTTCACATTTCGCATCCATTTATAGATCGCCCTCTGCAGAATTCGTAAACAAGCAACAGATAGTGTTCGTACTTCGTCGTAAATCAAAGGGAACTAGGGAACTCCCAGGAGTGCAAACGCGACAAACTGTCAGGACGCTTAATTAGAAGAAAAGAACAAGGTGTAAAATATCCACTTTCTGTTTCAAACAGTGATTTAGTACAATCACTGATTCCAATGTAGTCTTAACTAATTAGGATTTCCCTAAACGCCGCATTTGCAACAGTTTCATTTCAGTATCCATAATTGAGTCTTGCTAGAAAAACTTTTGTGGCACGCCAAATATTACATTTCGCAACGCCATTTCCTGTAAGAGCCACGTTGAATATAAAGCAGAGAATTTACAATACATTTATAAGCAGTTTTCCAAACTGTACGAAATATTTCTTCGGTTCTTTGTTTTCAAGCAGTAACCAGTAACCACTCGATAAGTACCATATTATGTGTATGTAGTACATGCTGTTGTAGAATTGGAAAACCTAACAACGTAATTTTATGGAGCGAAAACATTATAAATATTTCTTTTGTATTAAAGCATATACAATTGAGAAGTGATGGAAAAAGAGGCGTTACATTTTTTTGACAGCTTATCAATAAATGTCTATTTATTTGAAGCAAAACTTTGGAGAAGAAGTCATTTTACGTTTGTGTAAATTACCAATACATACAACGAAAAAAGATGAGTGCACATATACGAAGCAACAATTTTAGATTATTATGCTGAATTTGAAAGAAAATGTATAATATATGAGAGCGGCGTCGTTTTCTCTAAAGTTATTGCTCACAAGTGACACTCCTCAAAATAAATGAACAATCACGGGAAATCTCTTCATATAGGTACCTATATTAAGCGGTTGGTTATGTACACGCGACTGGTGGTAAAACACGAAACATGTGTGTTTTATTAACTGAAATAAGACATACTTGAGAGAAAATAACTTTCATCCGTAGAATATAAACAGAATCAAATTCCTTCATAAGTCCTCTGAGTGTGGGGAGAATATTGCGGGTGGTTACATTTTGGAACTAAAAATATTTCTTTCCCTGATGGTGAATATAATCCTTTAGGAACGCACTCAGTCGAAGAGTCCAGACGAAATGAAGGTCAAATTACATTTTGAGATGTCACACTTACAATTAATTTTTTTTAAACTAAAACGGCCGTTATATTTCACCTCATTTGAAAGGCGCTTTAACACTCTACACATTCCTCGTGAAAATCTTAAAAACCATTCATAACTTCTCTAGTTCGACGTCTCTATAAAAATATGAATAACGCAGACGCAGCCCTTCATTTTAGTGCAACAAAAAAGTAACGTAATAGTGAAATCCTCTACACTAGATAGACATTCGTTGATTATCCTCTACCGCAAATCGAAAAGTCCAGTAGGACTGTTTTCTGAGACATTGAATTTGAGAAGGCAAGCGATCTACAATTGAAGCGTTTGTATCCTACCAAGTGGACCAGCAGAAATGATTCGCTTTTGGCTATTCGTCACAGAGATTCTGATGTTTTACGCGCTTCGTCAAAATTAATCTTAACCAGTAAAAGACCATCTGAGCGAGCAGATACGTGCAATTTGAAAGAAACAGAGACGTTTGAGTTTGTTTTCCAAGTTGTGCTGCATTTTAAAACTTTGATGGCGACTCATTTTATATTTTATATTTATTTGCTCAACATGCCATGCAGGCCTAGGGCGTACATTATATTAATTACACATTCAAGTAGGCTTACAAATAGTGTTTCTATAACTGAGTCTCATGTATACATGTGTTAACGATTTTGCTACACTTTGCCCGCTCCGCACATAATGTCATATTTTCACCACCTTCTTTTGAGCGCTTCTTTAACTATTTTTTTCCATTCACCCCTATTTCTTGCGGTTTCCTTCCAGCTTCCAAGTTTCATATCTCTAAGATTTTTCTCCACTTCATTCATCCATCTCTTTCTGGGTCTCCCCTTCCGTTTCTTTCCAATTGGCCTTCTATACATTATCATTTTTGGCAGTCTCACTGCATCCATTCTTTCTAGGTGTCCCAGCCATCCTATTCGTTGTGCCTTCACGCATGCTATAATATCGGGACGTTCGTATAGTTCTTCTATTTCCTGATTAGTTCTTCTCCTCCATCCCTCCTCTGTTTTTATTCCTCCATATATAGCTCGCAGCATCCTCCTTTCCCATCTTCTCAGCCTTTCTTCCTCCTCTTTATTCAGAACCCACGTTTCACATGCATACATGGCTGTTGTTTTTATAACAGTAGCGTAGATCCTCTCCTTTGTCTTTCTTGAGACGTTTTTTGATTTCATGAGGCACATCAGGCTGCCATATTTACAGCTCCCCTTTGTAGTTCTAGCCCTTATTTCCTGCTTTCCGTGTCCGTTTTCCTCAACAATTACACCCAGATATGTAAACTTTTCGGTCCTTTCAAATGTACATTCTTTATCAGCAATTCTTAATTTCAGGTTTCCATCCTCCTCTCCTTGTTTTCGTGTCTGTCCCATTAACATGTATTTTGTTTTTCCCTGGTTTACTTCCAGTCCGTATTGTGCTGCTTCCTGCGCTATTCTCTTTACTACCCTCGTTAGTTCCTTCCTCGTTTTTGCTATGACTGTTAAGTCGTCTGCATAGGCCATACATTGGTATTCTCTGTCAAAGATTGTTCCCTCCGTTTTTATTCCCGCGTTTCTCACTATGACCTCCAGCACCATATTGAAAAGTATGGTTGATAGGGGGTCCCCTTGTCTCACTCCTCTTCTTGTTTCGAAGTCCCTAGATTCTTCACCGTTCCATACGATCTTGTTTTTGGTGTTTTCAAGTGTGATTCTTACTAGCCTAATAAGCTTCCCTGGTATTCCTAGTTGCTGCATTGCTTCGAATACCTTTCCTCTGATTATACCATCATACGCCTGCTTAAAGTCAATAAAAAGCACGTGCAGCTCCATTTTGTATTCGTAACTTGTAGTTTGGAGTTCTTTTAGCGTGAATATCATATCTACTATCCTCGCCAGGAGTGTTTACCGCTACCACAGAGTACCTTACAGAGGGGAAAGCTACGGCGGTACCTTTGATCTTTTGGTGTCAAGAATAAATGACCTTCGGCCATCTTTTAAGTAGTTCCAATTCAAATATAAAAGATTGTTGTATATTACTTTAGTACCATTCGGTCATTATGATATTCCACTGAAAGATCAAGCACAATGTATTTTATTCTTAAATTTAATACAATATAATAACGAAGCACGAAGTTTGATTGTAAAACTACTAATAAGATGGCGACCGATGTTTTAGCGGGAAGACTAGCTTTCCCCTCTGGTAGGGTACTCTGTGCCGCTACGTCATCACATACAATCAGATGGTGTAATATGAAAAACACGAATCAAAATTGTACTATATTAGTCAAATGAGAATTAAATTCTTATGCATATAAAAGAAATTAAATTCGCGTTTATAGGTTTATTCTTTCTATAACATTTGCTTATTCAATACCGTATGTCGATTTCGTCAAATGCACTGCGAATGTTCACCATCCTTATTGAATTCACTGTTTTATATGAGATGACAGTATTAATAAATTGGATAGCTAGATTCATACATTAATGACGTAGCGGTAAACACTCCTGGCGAGGATATTATTGTACTTCTATTGTTTCTGAAACCTGCTTGGTATTCCCCCATCACTCTCTCCGTATACACATTTAATCTTTTCCTAATTATATGCCCTAGTATTTTATAGCACACCTCCAGTAGTGCTATTCCCCTGTAATTGTTGCATACTGTTATTTCTCCTTTTTTGAATATCGGGCATATAAGGGCATTTCCCCACTCGCTTGGCATTTTCTCTTTTACCCAGATTTGTTTTATCAGTTCGCTAATTTTCTTTTGCAGTTTTTCTCCTCCTGCTCGGATCATTTCTATTGTTATGCTGCTTTCTCCTGGGCTCTTGTTATTTTTCATGCCGTTCATTATGTTACTTATCTCTTCACTATTAACTTCTTCTATTGTAATACCTTCCTCCTCGTATTGCCCCTGCTCTCTTTGCTCCTCTGTCTCATTTCCATTAAGTAGATTTTTAAAATGTTCCCTCCACATTTCTAACGTTTGATCCTGCTCCACTATTAGTCCACCATCTTGGTTTTTTAGATAGGGTTGTCTTTTAATGTATCCTTTCTCTGCTTTTTTACTTCTTGGTAAAACGATCTTACTTCTTTGTTCCGGAATCTATCTTCCATTTCCCTCAGTCGCATTTCATTTTCTTGCCGTTTCTTTCTTCTGCATAATTCTTTTAATTGCCCTCTTTTTTCTTTATATTTCAATCTGTTCTCTTCATTGTTATTCAGCCGCATCTGCATTCTCATCCTCTTCTTTTCTTCTGTTTTCTCCATGCACTCCTCGTCCTACCAGTCTTTACTTCTTCTTTGTTGTTTTCTCTTTGGTATTACTATTTGGTTTACTTCCCCCATTATCTCTCTTAGTTGTTTCCACGTCTCTTTCACATCGCCTGTATTGTTAACTTTTTCTAGTCTATTGTTAATCTCCATTTGGTATTCCTTCCTTATTTTCCCTTCCTTTAGTCTTGTTATATCGTACTTTCGTTTCTTTTTGTTAATTTTCTTTACTTCTCTGGCTATTTCTCTAGTTTCCATTAGGTTCTTGGTTGTTACTTTCACCAGGAAGTGGTTAGAGTCGGCTTCGGCCCCTCTTTTACTCCTTACATTCGAGATCTTATTCTCGTGCTTTCTTTCAATCAGGACGTGGTCAATCTGGTTTACTACCCTTCCATCTGGGGATTTCCACGTTCCTTTATATATGTCCTTCCTTTGGATTTGTGTACTTCTTATTACCATATCCCTTTCCATTGCAAAATTGATCAGTCTTGGTCCATTATCATTCGATACTTCGTGTTTACTGTGCTGCCCAGCTACTCTTCTGTATACATCTTCTTTTCCTACCTTTGCATTACAATCACCTATTACAATTTTCGCGTCAAACTTCGGCAATTTATCAAATTCGTCTTCTAGTAGCTCGTAGTATCTTTCTTTTGCGTCATCCTCCTTCTCCTAGGATGGTGCGCGCACATTAATAATACTAATGTTTCTCTTTTCTCCTTTTAATCTAATGGAGCATAATCTTTCCGTTATCGGGTTAAAATTTATGACTTTCCTTTTGAGGCGGTCCCCCACTAGAAAGCCAGTTCCCAGCATTCTATCTCTGCCCCCACTTTTAAAAAACATTGTCTTTTCTACTTCAGCTATCCCTGTCCCCAGTTGCTTGGTCTCTTGTACGGCTATTATATCCAGTTTGTAGCATTCCATTTCTCTCACTAATTGTTTCAGTCCACCCGCTGCGTACGTCCCTCTTACGCTCCATGTACCAATTGTAAATTTATTTTTCTTTCCTTCGGCTACCTTCTCTTTTTTCCCTCCATTTGCACTGTTTTTCCCACACTCATGTCCTTTTGCATTGCCCGGTTCGTCACTCGCCTTCTATTCTTTCTTAGTTTTTTCACCCTCTACCATTTCTCCCTTCTTCACTTTCCATCTCCAGCGCCTCCTTTTCTTTATTCCACTTCCATTCCTTCCCGGCCACTGTTAGTTTCTGATATCCGCTTTTCACCTTTTTACCTTTTTGTCTCTCCTCTTCCGCTTTCTTTCTGATTATATTCGCAATTCCTCTCTCTTGTCTAGTTAGGTCATTATTTATAAATACCTTCCCTTCTTCGTAGTTTTTTAGCTTTGATTTATTCCTCATAATTTCCAGTTTACCTTCGATGGCGACTCATGCTCTATCATAAAACTCAAAAAATCTGATTTTGATCTTTGGCAAGCCCGAGATCTGATTGAAGCAGCTCGGAATGATTTAATGGAATTTAGAGGTGACTTCGACGAAGCCAAACGCAATACAGTGAAGCTGGGCAAACTTTTGGGGTGTGAAACCGGAATTTTGTGCGAAACGGGTTAAAAAACAAAGCGCCATTTCGACGAACTTTGCGAAGACCAACGTCTATCTGACGGTGAGAAACGATTCCAAATAAATGTTTACTATGCTTCTTTTGATATATTAGTCAGTTAATTGAGACACCAACTTGTTGGTTTGAGCCAAATTGTCGATTCGTTCGCGATAATTAAGCCACAGAATTTATTGGAGTTTTCGGAAGAAGAACTTGTGACGCGATGCTAAGAGTTCAGCGAAACGTACTATGACAACTTAACCGACCAACTCTTCAATCAGCTGTTGTTTGAAAGAGGAATTGTCGAAAATCCGTTCCATCAGAGAGTTGGCAAACTTGGTCCTGATCGAGTATTTCAGTGTCTCAACTAGTTTCCCGGATGTGTTACCCGTACTTTTATTCTTTTTGACTATTCCCGTGACAACTGCAACGGCAGAGTAATCATTCTCGAAAGTGAACATCATCAATATTTACTTTAGAAACTCGATGGGGCAGGAGAGATTGGCGGACTTGACTATTATTTTGTTCATAGAGAACAAGCCAACTAACTCCTTGAAAGCGAATCTGGACGAAATTATAGATGAGTTCGCGAAAGCGAAAGTCCGGAAGCGGAGCGCTAGATTCTAAGTAGCGTGAAGATGTAAATCTTTAATAATAATAATAATAATAATAGTTTATTAAATCCAGGACCAAGACATAATATGGTATAGATCAAGTCAGTAAGACATTAGTTAAAATAATACAAGATGTGTATCGAACATAAAAATAAAATACTAAACTAGCATTTAGGCAAATATTATTTTCACAGTCGGTAATTTAATGCGACAGGTATTCTTCTACAGAATAAAAGCAATTTTTTATCAGAAACTTCCTCACTTCAGCTTTAAATTTTTTTAGATTACCTTCTAGCTTTAGGTGTTTCGGAAGTTTGTTATAGATATGTATACCCATATAATTAACATTTTTTTCATACACAGTAAGCTTATGTTTTGGAATGCACAATTGAGACCCAAACCTGGTATTGTAGTTGTGATTGAAATTGTTTGGGGGATAGTTTTGAGGATGTTCCCTAACAAATAATAGCACTTCAAGGATATAGATTGCTGGTACCGTTAGTAGATTAAATTTCATAAAATAATTTTTGCATGACGTTAATTTAGTTACTCCAGCTATGGTTCTAATGACTCTTTTTTGGATGCGAAATATTCTGACCGCCGAGGTTGAAGACCCCCAAAAAAGTATTCCATATTTAATTCTACTATAAAAGTGCGCAAAGTAAAATGATAACAATACTGGTCGTGTGGTTAGGTTATTTAACTTATATATTGCAAATGATAATGAAGAGAGTTTTTTCGATAAATGATTTATATGCGTATCCCAACTTAAGTTAGCTTCTAGATAAATGCCTAAAAATTTCACTGTAGTTTCATGATGTAACGATTGACTATTTGCTCGAATTAAATATGATTGATTTAGATTATTTGAACGGGGCGCGAAACTAATTATATTTGATTTAGAAATGTTTAGGTGTAATTTATTTGACTGGAACCATTTAACTGTAAATAGTTAGTTAAATAGATATAAGTTGGAGATACATGTCAATGGAAATACAGTACCTATTCACACAGATTTTTGCAATTTCTTCGACCTTTTTCTTGCTTGTAAGCGGGGGCCCCGACACCGACCATGCACCGGGGCCCCGCATGGAATCGTTACGCCACTGTTGTTGATTTAGTTGGCTATAAGCTTATGACTTGTAAGAGAGTTCCCACTGGAGCTCTGCTGTAATTATATTGGCCATCGCATGTAAGTCTGTTGAGTAAAAAGAAGCTTACAATTTTATTTTATTGTTGACGCACAGTTGAAATTAGTGAACTACAACTAATAATGATGAAAATGAATCGATGTGTTTTCGTTTTGTAAGAATGCATTTACGCCATGTGAGCCTTCTATCGAAATACAATTATACAACCCTGAATCTTTGACTTCTTCTTGGAGTTGTAAACGTTTAAGTTTAACCGTACTCATGGGAAAGTCTCTCTCTTCTATTCGCTCGTGAATTGATTTACTTTCATTGACCTTGAATCTCCATTTTGTGAGTCAGTAATGGACAGCGAAAAATGAATACTTTTTTATATAATTTTTAAATAAAAAAATAATAATAGTGGGTGCAAAATTGTGCATTTTTTAATTTATTAACCGATTTTTCGTTGACGTGTATGAGAAAGCATTATGGCAGTTAACTTGGCAGCGGTTTTACATGTACCTAATAAAGTAGTGTTGCGGTATGAATGTTGGCGATTTAAATTTCGTTTGTGCTATCTGTGTTTGTAGAATGTGTACATACATACTTTCTGTCTGAAACTCCCACTATTCCCATGTAACAGTTTTCGCACCCTCACAATAACTAACATTTTATTTGATTTTGTCACAATCGCCCTTCGCATTCGTACATACGTGATTTTAGATTTGATAAAAATAAATTTGACACAAGGTACATACTTAAAATGAAACGTCGCATTCATCACAGTGCTTGAAAAGGATAGTAAACTGTAATCAAAACCGTGGTGCTGATAAACATAAAACAATGCGCGCTTTCCCTCAATTCCCGAGAGCTCGATTCGCTCTCACTTAATACTGTCTAGGGATATTTTCCTCTCGAGCATTACCACATTGTTTTCTTTTCTCGGAAAATTTCAAGTTAAGTCGTTTTGAGATTAATTTTATTTTAGTTTGGAAATCTTTTTAATACTGAATTGACTATCAATTTCTCGTTGAAGACTGCAATTAAACAAGAAAAAGTTGAGTTGTATTTTCAGTGCTGAAGTAATGTGTTTGTAAGTAGATTATTTGACCTTGTAATTTATCATTTTAGGTATTTATCAAAGGGTGAATTATCGTTATGAAGAATTACAATCCAGGACGTTCAAGTCAATAAAGGGATGCCGTATCTCCCATTTCTAAAAATACAACATTAAGGTTAATCAATTCGGAGTATTTAATTAGGTACTAACGTAAAAAGTAGAGGAGTTATTTTGTGTAATAATTAATTTATACTGAATTATGAAAAAAATTAATTAGGTACATAGCTCTGTAAGGATTCTTTTCGTGGGTGGCATCTGAAAAATAATTCTTAAAGTTTTAAATACAGTAATTGAGTCTAACGTTAATGGTATAATAAACACAACAAACAATATTTTATTTTATTGTTATTACATTACAGCCAATTCAATTATTTTCATCTGTGTTCAACGCACGTTTTCATCTCATTTTTATATAGCTAAACCAGTACACCGTTTTCGAAATTTACTGTTGTTTATTTCAATGAATGCTTTATAAAAGTTACACGTAGCGTTATGCAATTATAATCACTTGAATACAAACACTATTTAATATTTCAATAAAATCTCTATTAAGGTCATGTTTACTTTCATACCTACAATTGAATAATTAAGAATGCAAACATCAATTTTATTCATTTGTTTAATACCTACTGCACGCTGTATAGTAAACATAATGTAAACAACGAAACTGTAGTTAGCCCTCTGAATATGTACCTTCATTTCATTGTATATTTTATTGCGATACTAGTACCCTACACTACATACCCTACATGTATTTCTCTAAAAATACGGGCTATTGTTGTAATAAAGTAATAAAGTCGAATTTTTTCTATGTTAGCCTACTAACTTTTCAGCTGTTAGAATCTAACTGTTATATCTTTGATGTGAAGTGTTGGTATTGAATTATTCCGCAAAGTAGCGTTTTCAACTTTTACCGATTGTGTTCATACCAATCAATCTCTTCTGTGACTATTAATATCTTCAATTTAACTTAATATTTCTTACTTCGCTTTTTCACAGACCGGTTTGTGATAGGCTTAAGCAATTGTACTTTCTACTTCTATCAAGCGTAATCGAAAACTCCTGACGAAGAGGGACTTTTTCTACCTTTTTGTAAATAAAAATAAATTTAAACAACTTTAATAAGCTTTCCTAAATTGACAAAAGAATCGACGCCATCACCGTAAATTACTATTTTTTGAGGATTAAGGCAAGAAACGAATACATTACCCTATCATTAATTATACCTAAACGTCGATAATTACCAATAATAAATTTATTAAGCCAACAACAGAATACCATTAATGTCTAATTTAATACAAGGATTCTACATACAAACCATTATGCAATAATTTTATTATACGTTTCGGATTTTTTTCAGTGGCTTTTTCCCATGGATTATATTTCCGTCAACGGCCAAAGCCAGTCAATTCAGCATGGCCAGGGATTTGGGGTTAGTCCCTGACTAACCCAAATATTATATTTATTTTATGGAGGCTGAGTACACTTGGAGGGAGAAAGGTGCCAAAGAGAAATATGTACTTAAAATTGCAACACAAGTTTAATGTTGTACCTGTTGGATAAGTTCAAATTTTTCCACCCAGCGGATTAGTGTGATTGAATTGTAAATTAAACCTTTTTCCCATGCGTTACTATAAGTCATTTAATCTGTTTTTATGATACCTTCATTTACTTTTAATTTTAATATCGTGTGCTGTAAAAGAAATGACAAGAAAAAATTGAATCGTGAGAACGGAAAATAAAGCATCAAAAAGGCAATATAAAGTTTTTTAATTGCGAAAGTTGACACGATGTCATTTTTTTCTGTTTTATGTCACTGTTCACTTTTTATCGATTGACAATAAGACGTGAAAGGAACACCTGTAAATTACTTCAAAGTTTGTCGTACAATTTCTATTCAAAATCTATCAAATCTATACGCTTTCCCTTGGGAGTAACATTATACATTATTCATATAAAAGCTCACAACTTTCCCATTCTTTATAGTTTCAATATGTTGCGAAGGTAGATTTTTGTTTTTATAAATGAAATAAGCTACGTCAACTTTAATGATTCATAAAGAAAGTCGTGAAATTTTAAGTCGAGTTTTCTTCGAGTGAAACGACGCTGTGTCCGTTTTGTTAGCGGAGGACCAATAAAAGATTAAAGGAAATCATTGCGAATGTGGCAAACAGTTTGGAAAGCCTCATCAAATATTTCATACTCGAAATTAATTTGTTAACTAATAAAGTCTATTTAATCTCTAAATGGTAGTTTATCTTATAGTAAACACTAAACAGATAACCCTCGTGATCTTTTCGCAGAGGTAATGCATGCTTAATTAATCACCTACTGCCTTGTTATTTATTCATATCCATTACCATCACGTTGTTTATGTTCTACTATTTTGACAGTGCGGCAAGATAATCGATTAGATTAAAAATGGAATAAGTTAACTTAGGGAGTCAAAACCGAAAAAATCGTATTACGTGAGTTTTATCATAGATTGGTCTATGGTTTTATGCACCTTAAAACAAGAGAAGCATCAGAAAGAAGAAACGCTATTGAAAGTACGAAGTTACATTTTACTTCCCGAGTACGAAGTAAAGGAGAAGTACGTATTGCATTAGTTCCAAAAAAAAATTGACCTATGCAAATTTTTACATATCTTTGCGTTTCTGAATACGTAAATTCAAAATATGACGAAAATGCTGATATTACCTTTGAAGACGTCACTTCCGGTAATAAGCTAAAATGGCGGAAATCATTTTTTTCATAAGACAAAGTTGCAATTTTTTATGTAGTCTAAAAGAATATTTTTTTCTGAATTCAGTAATACTGCTATACTTATTTTTTGAAGAAATAATAAATTGTTAAAAAATGACTGCAACGCTCTATAATACTAAGAAACTATTAAAGTTATCGAAATGCGGTTTTCGCGAATCGATTGCATTCGGGCCAAGGGCGAAAATGCTAATATTACCTTTGATGAGGTCACTTCCTGTATAAATTAAAATGGCGGCACTCATTTTTTTAAAGAAAACGTTGCAGTTTTTTGGTACGAGGGAAGTCTCGTGGCAATACATGCCAGAATTTTTTTCCTAAGATCACATAAGGAAGTAACTAGCTGGGTGCGAAAGCTCTGACAGTAACATTGATATGGTATAATGAAAGTCCTGCGAAATTATTATAACACATGTGTATCGTACGATATTGAACAATTAAAATGAACTTAGGATGTTTATAGGTAGAATAACATTTCTATTAAATTGGTGTCACATGAAATAAAGAGATACGGTAAGCATTTCAATCGTTTTCAAAATAGGGGTATGTTCACCCCAATTTATTATTCAAATTGTGTTTTATACATGTACATATTCTTGGTAGCGTACAAAAGCAATTGAAAGAATTTAAAGAATGGAAAGTGACTATAAGGTACTTAGTCTGATGTTGAGAAAAATACATAATAATTGCCTGTTTTTCTTTATAAATCGAAACAAATTTCTTTTTGATATTAATCTATATGCTATAACATTTGTACAGCATTATTTCCGTCCTTATAGCCACTTCTGTAAAATTTTATAAAGCTGCTCGACAATAATAGATAACCTTTACAATAACAATTTTTAATAATGAGAAAAAAATTGGGTGACCATCACATCACGTTTAGATAGCATATTATCTATCGATTTAAATAAATTGTTAACTCCCTGTAGTGAATATCAATAACGATAATTATAAAAAGTGATAATTCTAACAAACGTAATTAAGCAACAATAAATGTCTCATGTTCTCTATCCTTCTTCTGTACCATCATCGTTGTTTATTTCACACTAGGTTCTCCAAAATCCATATCACTTGTACCTTTCGGCGTTTTGATCTAGTACATCCCCTTCCATAAGGTATTTGAACGTATACCTATATGAATAATCAAGATTAGGTTATAAAAGTTGCGCTCTTCCACAATAGGCTCGGATTTATCTTTTATATTTTTCTTCTTGTTCAAAAGAATACCTACGGCCGGAATTCATTAACCATGACAGAACGGAGTGGCCATCACACGTTCTTCTAGTAAAAGCAAATAAACGTTGATGTGGATAGTTTAGTTTGTACTTGTACATATTAAAGAACATACAGCATACACAATATCCTGAAGCACTTTTTCCCACATTGTTTATTTTCAATTCCTTGATAATAAAGCTAATAATATGATTTTCCAGGGAGTGTCAATTAATTTTTCAACCTGACCGTTTCTTTGTAGGTTGTAAGATGTAGTTCTACTCTTGTAACTATTTCAGATGGAAACGGGAATATCCATCAATTTCTGTAGATATATATTTGTTTTGTGTTTCAGAAAGAAATATTCTCTCTAAAGGTGCTGTCGCTTTAGTGAAATGACTGTGTTTTTTTATAAACACACCAATTGCAAAAATAAAAACTTACAACCTCCCCTTAAACCATATATTGGATGAAGATAATTAAATTCTAATGGATGGTGTATGCGACATGTTTCAGGAAAGAACTATTCCCATTTTCAAGCGATATCGATGTTAAATGTCAAATTACAATTCATGGCTAAAATTAACTTTAACAAAAATAATACAATTAAGAAAACATTGGTTTAAACTTACCTAAGGCAATACATACTTAGATTAACAATTATCCTCAACAGTTTATAATTACACAATCACAAAAGTGAATATTGACAAGTTCAATATATAAAATATAGCTGAATATTAACATGTTCAAATATATGTATAAGTAGAATACGGGCACTTGACGCCATCTTGGATTTTGACGTCACTAACCCCACTATAGGCCCACGTGGGGGGCGTGTTTTTTATCCTTAGGGCTGATTCTGGATGACGTAATTTATTTTTAGGGATAATTCTGGATGGCTTTTCTGGATGCTGGTTGACTTTCTGGATGCTGGTTGACTTTCTGGATGCTGGATGGCTTTTCTGGATGCTGGATGGCTTTTCTGGATGCTGGATGGCTGGATACCCTTTTGGCTTTTCTGAATGCCCTTTCGGCTTTCTGGAAGACGTCCTGGTTGACTTTCTGGATGCTCTGGCACGTAGATGGCGCTGTTTTGACCTTGAAATTTGACCTTGGGTATTTTCAAGGTAGATGGCGCTCTGATTCTGAACTTTGCTAAATTTGGTTCTGAACTTTGCTAAACCGATTTGGTTCTGAACTTTGCTAGATTTCGTTCTGACCGTTGGTAGATTTGGTTTTGAACTTTGCTAAGGTAGATTTAGTTCTGAACTTCGATATCATTGGACTTTCCAGGACTGATTACGTCATCGGGGAAAAAAGATAATATAAATAAATACGTACAATTGAGACTAGTTAATTAAGTTCTGTTTGAAGATCGTTGTATTTGGAAGATTATTATTATTAATTATCGAAAGTTTCTAGTTCTAGTTCTATTTGAAGTGTGTTACGTTTGTTTGTTTTTAGCCGTCATCCATGGAGTCTTTAAGTGCATTTGTCGATTTACAGGGGTTCCGCGGTGAGGATAAAAAATTCATACCAAAAGAGTTTGCTGTTGTTACGGATGATTGTAAGTTAGTTGTTTTACTGATTAAACCGCCTACTACGTATTCGGTATTGTCGGCATCGGCAAAGAAAACTGTAAATTATCTCGAGAAACGTCACCACGGTATTCGTTGGAGTTCGGGATATGTCCCGTTTCAAGATTTTGAACGAGAGACTGCAAAAGTTCTGGAACCTTATCGTAAGATTTACGTAAAGGGCCTTGAAAAGTGTCAAGTGTTGAGATTTCTTAACAAAGCAGTCTTAAATTTGGAAGATGCTGGCTGCACATCGCTTACAAATCTGAAGAACGAAACGCAAACTTATCGGTGCGTCTATCATAATATCGAGGAGCCAGTGTGTGCATTAGAAAACGTTCTACTGCTTCAAGATTGGGAACGTGCAAATTCTCAAGATGTTGTACGTGGATGTGAAAATATATAGAGTTTTTGTAAATAGGTTTTGAAAACTGTATAATGATTGTTGTTTTTATGAAATTGTAGCAAATAAATTCCTTTTTAAATAATTGTATGAATTTCTAAAACATAATGCAGCAGCGGCTCCTACACATGTAAGGGTATTTCACCATCTCCCTTACACCCATTACTTTAAATTATACAAGATCCGTAATAAACAAACAAAAAGCCTATAATTCTAAGTAAGCATAAGTGGGTACTAAAATACAAATTTTGAATTTTGCATGGCTGTATATTTGAAATGTGGAGTTCTGATTGGTGGTAGATTCGGACGATTTCGATTTAATAATAAGGAATTGGTGCTCGTTAATTTCCGTCGATCTATGTATATACAGAGTGATGTATGCTCAATCTTATATAGCAATTTGAGATTTGATTATGAATAAGATGCTGTAGTGTCCGTTTAGATACGACTAGCAATTTGAGATTTGTTTAAATAAGATGCATTGAGATTTGCTTAAATAAGATGTTGTTAGTGTAATTATGTATGAGGATTTTTAATTACCTACGGAATTAGAAATTTGATTAAATAAATAAGATATTCTGTACTGCCCTTTTAGATACGAATATATTGAGATTAAGTTCTGTAATGTTGTATTAGCAAAAATGAGTGTTTCATTTCGGAGATTTTATGTAACTTAGGTGTATAATTTAGAGAACAGTATGGAAATGTTCAATTTCGTAATAACGATATAATTTGTTATGTCTAAGGGCAGGAATTGATTACATGCAATAAGGTCTAAGGCTAGAAAAATATTAATTAGATTTGATTAAATAAATAAATCATTTAATGTCTTTTGGTTTCGGATGTATTTACAGACATGTATTTCAGTTTTTCAACTTGTACAATTTAGAGACAAATAGACAAAAAGAATTTATTTTGCTAAAAAAGTCTTCAAAATTGGTATTAGGTACTTCAATACGAAAAATTGATCCAATGATCACAAAAGAAAACAAGGTATCTTTTAAAGAAAGCATAAATTTACTGTATTATCAGAGATGTCATAAAAATACGACTAAACACATCCTTTGATTTTAGCGATTCATTAAACAGTGTACGTGTATGACTCATTTCGGTCTGTATTTGCAAATTTTTGTTTGTCAAATTGTATTGTTCACGTAGGTACCTACGATGCGTTATTTTTATTTATATCTCTCTCTATCATTATCTCTTATATACATTACATATTAATGAGCGTAATGAAAATTACTAAATTTGTATCATTATAAAGGCCTTTTTGGTCTTCCTGGATGACTTCCTCAATGCCCTTTTGACTTTCCTGGATGTCCCATTTGGATAACGTCCTTTTGGCTTTCTGGATACCTTTTTGGCTTTCCTGGATGTTTTTCTTAATGCCTTTTTGGCTTTTCTGGATAATTTTCTGAATACCTTTTTGGATTTCCCAGATGATTTCCTGAATGTCTTTTTGGCTTTTCTGGATGCCCTTCTGTTGCAAAACATTTTATGCTTTTGTATACACTTTGTCATTTTTGAAACAAAACAAAAACATCGTATCTCCTGAATTAGTTTTCTTAGAAGTATGTCCACGAATCAAAACTAAGAAACAAAAATACTTAAGTCGGAATCTATTTCTATTTTCACCTTAAATTGCGAAATGTTTGTAATTCTTTACGTTGTTGCATACTCCCTTTTTTCTGAAAATGTTGTGAGAAAACAATTTTTTAAAGTGTCTTGATCAGCCATTTTTTGTAAACAATGTTCGGTGCGCACGACAATATTTACGTTGCGCACAATATAATTTACGGTGCGCACAACAACATTTACGGTGCGCACGACATAATTTTCGGTGCGCACAATACCATTTACGGTGCGCAACACCAAATTTTCGGTGCGCACGATTAGCCATTTTACTTTTGGTGGGTTTTTTGATTTTTGCAGCCATTTTTGGTTTTGTCGGTCATATTTAATGGGCAAGCAAGCTGCTGCATACGTGAACTTTGGAAAGAAATACAAGATTTAAACTATAAACAATTGTTGTATCAATCAATCAATTGAAGGAGACACATTATGGTAAGCGCGTGTGGCCAATACAAATTTCCGATGATCGTTTTCTAATAGCGGTATTGGTAAAATTTCGTACGAATTTCGTAAAGTTTCGTACGAATTTTGTAAAATTTCGTACGAATTTCGTAAAGTTTCGTACGAATTTTGTAAAATTTCGTACGAATTTCGTAAAGTTTGGCTGCTTTTTTGATATGTACAATGTGAAAAATATAAACTAAATCATATGTTTGAAGCATGTTAGGTACATTTTGCCTTTTTGGCTTTATGAATGCCCTTTCGGCTTTTTCGGATAACTTCCATAAAGACTTTTCGGGTTTCCTGGATGACGTAATCCGTTACTAGATTATAGATTAGATTAAATAAATCGTGTAGTACCTTTTTTGGGTTTGAGGAAGCTGCTTCCTCAAACCCAAAACCAAAAATGGCTGCAAAAATCAAAAAACCCACCAAAAGTAAAATGGCTAATCGTGCGCACCGAAAATTTGGTGTTGCGCACCGTAAATGGTATTGTGCGCACCGAAAATTATGTCGTGCGCACCGTAAATGTTGTTGTGCGCACCGTAAGTATTGTTGTGCGCACCGAAAATATTGTTGTGCGCACCGTAAATTATATTGTGCGCAACGTAAATATTGTCGTGCGCACCGAACATTGTTTACAAAAAATGGCTGATCAAGACACTTTAAAAAATTGTTTTCTCACAACATTTTCAGAAAAAAGGGAGTATGCAACAACGTAAAGAATTACAAACATTTCGCAATTTAAGGTGAAAATAGAAATAGATTCCGACTTAAGTATTTTTGTTTCTTAGTTTTGATTCGTGGACATACTTCTAAGAAAACTAATTCAGGAGATACGATGTTTTTGTTTTGTTTCAAAAATGACAAAGTGTATACAAAAGCATAAAATGTTTTGCAACAGAAGGGCATCCAGAAAAGCCAAAAAGACATTCAGGAAATCATCTGGGAAATCCAAAAGGTATTCAGAAAATTATCCAGAAAAGCCAAAAAGGCATTAAGAAAAACATCCAGGAAAGCCAAAAAGGTATCCAGAAAGCCAAAAGGACGTTATCCAAAGGGGACATCCAGGAAAGTCAAAAGGGCATTGAGGAAGTCATCCAGGAAGACCAAAAAGGCCTTTATAATGATACAAATTTAGTAATTTTCATTACGCTCATTAATATGTAATGTATATAAGAGATAATGATAGAGAGAGATATAAATAAAAATAACGCATCGTAGGTACCTACGTGAACAATACAATTTGACAAACAAAAATTTGCAAATACAGACCGAAATGAGTCATACACGTACACTGTTTAATGAATCGCTAAAATCAAAGGATGTGTTTAGTCGTATTTTTATGACATCTCTGATAATACAGTAAATTTATGCTTTCTTTAAAAGATACCTTGTTTTCTTTTGTGATCATTGGATCAATTTTTCGTATTGAAGTACCTAATACCAATTTTGAAGACTTTTTTAGCAAAATAAATTCTTTTTGTCTATTTGTCTCTAAATTGTACAAGTTGAAAAACTGAAATACATGTCTGTAAATACATCCGAAACCAAAAGACATTAAATGATTTATTTATTTAATCAAATCTAATTAATATTTTTCTAGCCTTAGACCTTATTGCATGTAATCAATTCCTGCCCTTAGACATAACAAATTATATCGTTATTACGAAATTGAACATTTCCATACTGTTCTCTAAATTATACACCTAAGTTACATAAAATCTCCGAAATGAAACACTCATTTTTTGCTAATACAACATTACAGAACTTAATCTCAATATATTCGTATCTAAAAGGGCAGTACAGAATATCTTATTTATTTAATCAAATTTCTAATTCCGTAGGTAATTAAAAATCCTCATACATAATTACACTAACAACATCTTATTTAAGCAAATCTCAATGCATCTTATTTAAACAAATCTCAAATTGCTAGTCGTATCTAAACGGACACTACAGCATCTTATTCATAATCAAATCTCAAATTGCTATATAAGATTGAGCATACATCACTCTGTATATACATAGATCGACGGAAATTAACGAGCACCAATTCCTTATTATTAAATCGAAATCGTCCGAATCTACCACCAATCAGAACTCCACATTTCAAATATACAGCCATGCAAAATTCAAAATTTGTATTTTAGTACCCACTTATGCTTACTTAGAATTATAGGCTTTTTGTTTGTTTATTACGGATCTTGTATAATTTAAAGTAATGGGTGTAAGGGAGATGGTGAAATACCCTTACATGTGTAGGAGCCGCTGCTGCATTATGTTTTAGAAATTCATACAATTATTTAAAAAGGAATTTATTTTGCTACAATTTCATAAAAACAACAATCATTATACAGTTTTCAAAACCTATTTACAAAAACTCTATATATTTTCACATCCACGTACAACATCTTGAGAATTTGCACGTTCCCAATCTTGAAGCAGTAGAACGTTTTCTAATGCACACACTGGCTCCTCGATATTATGATAGACGCACCGATAAGTTTGCGTTTCGTTCTTCAGATTTGTAAGCGATGTGCAGCCAGCATCTTCCAAATTTAAGACTGCTTTGTTAAGAAATCTCAACACTTGACACTTTTCAAGGCCCTTTACGTAAATCTTACGATAAGGTTCCAGAACTTTTGCAGTCTCTCGTTCAAAATCTTGAAACGGGACATATCCCGAACTCCAACGAATACCGTGGTGACGTTTCTCGAGATAATTTACAGTTTTCTTTGCCGATGCCGACAATACCGAATACGTAGTAGGCGGTTTAATCAGTAAAACAACTAACTTACAATCATCCGTAACAACAGCAAACTCTTTTGGTATGAATTTTTTATCCTCACCGCGGAACCCCTGTAAATCGACAAATGCACTTAAAGACTCCATGGATGACGGCTAAAAACAAACAAACGTAACACACTTCAAATAGAACTAGAACTAGAAACTTTCGATAATTAATAATAATAATCTTCCAAATACAACGATCTTCAAACAGAACTTAATTAACTAGTCTCAATTGTACGTATTTATTTATATTATCTTTTTTCCCCGATGACGTAATCAGTCCTGGAAAGTCCAATGATATCGAAGTTCAGAACTAAATCTACCTTAGCAAAGTTCAAAACCAAATCTACCAACGGTCAGAACGAAATCTAGCAAAGTTCAGAACCAAATCGGTTTAGCAAAGTTCAGAACCAAATTTAGCAAAGTTCAGAATCAGAGCGCCATCTACCTTGAAAATACCCAAGGTCAAATTTCAAGGTCAAAACAGCGCCATCTACGTGCCAGAGCATCCAGAAAGTCAACCAGGACGTCTTCCAGAAAGCCGAAAGGGCATTCAGAAAAGCCAAAAGGGTATCCAGCCATCCAGCATCCAGAAAAGCCATCCAGCATCCAGAAAAGCCATCCAGCATCCAGAAAGTCAACCAGCATCCAGAAAGTCAACCAGCATCCAGAAAAGCCATCCAGAATTATCCCTAAAAATAAATTACGTCATCCAGAATCAGCCCTAAGGATAAAAAACACGCCCCCCACGTGGGCCTATAGTGGGGTTAGTGACGTCAAAATCCAAGATGGCGTCAAGTGCCCGTATTCTACTTGTATATAATATATTTGAACTTGTTAATATTCACTTTTTGGGATTGTGTAATTATAAACTTGTTATTCTAAGTATGTATTGCCTTAGGTAAGTTTAAACCAATGTTTTCTTAATTGTATTATGTTTTGTTAATTTTAGCCATGAATTGTAATGTGTAATTTGACATTTAACATCGATTTCGCTTGAAAATGGGAATAGTTCTTTCCTGAAACATGTCGCATACACCATCCATTAGAATTTAATTATCTTCATCCAATATATGGTTTAAGGGGAGGTTGTAAGTTTTTATTTTTGCAATTCATTCCACCCCCTTTGTGAGATATGGACCATTTCAATATTAATGTGTCCAATTTAATGAGTGACAGGTTACTCAAAGATATAATCCATTACCTAATCTAGCAGTTGCAGGGTAGAAGAGTTTTTCCCCACATAATCACATCATAAACTGTTCAAATCTAATTTTGGGTAAGCAAGCGCAATACCACTTTAATATCAAGAATTTTTTATTCATAACGTAATTCTTCCTGCCCATCTAATTGACGGCAGAAGGTTTGATAGTACCTAACAACAATAACTTGTTTTTCTCTTATCGCTAACAAGTTTTTGAAAATCAGGCCACTTTCGTTACTTGAAAATAATTGGTTGTTAGTTGCCTTTTACCGGTATTTGCGAGTGAACGGTTTCGGTTATTTTCAAATGTGTAACAATAGTTTACGAAAATTTGTATGTGGCTTGTGCTTTTTTGGAAAATGTGCGATATGTTTTAATTAGTTCTAAATCGCGATAATTACATCGTGCGCACGTATAAATTGTCGGATTGCTATAAAATCCTAATAAATATTATAAATCATGTGATGGAATGTGTTGAAATCAGGAATGAGCTGCAGCTAGGTAGGCATAAATCTCCAATTTGTTAAAATTTCTTTAAAAATCTGATCTAATTTTAAATCGTATCATCTCCTACACTTAGTATTAACCGTATTTTTTCTTTACAGGTCTTCAAAAAGGACCAAAGGGCACATGGGTGGCAAAACGTAAGTCAATTTTTCATTCATACTTGACAACGCAATCTCGTTCGTGTTATTTTCTTTTAAATCCTCTAGAAAACAATATTGTACATGTGAATGTGACCTTTATGATACATTTGCGTGTATCAAAACTCATCTCAATATCTCAACGGGTTTTCGGTAAGTAATTGTAAAATAAACTAGTAGGTAAAGACGGTACCATGAAAACGGAGCATTTCCGGACCAATGTTTATATGAACTATTTCTCGTATTTGGAGATGTAGAGTCCGTTCTTAAATTTGCCTCACAACATTCTGAATCACTTTGTACACAGCATCTGTAAATGTTTCACTTTTATAGCAAATTAGAACTGTATGATGCTTCAAGGTTTTAAATGCTACATGATTTGGCTTTGCCACAGTAACATCGAAATCTCTTCCACTTACAGACTTCTACAATTTCCCTTACATCTGTATCGGGTTTGATTCCCATTCTTATACCTACCCTTACACACTCCAATTACCAATTACCTACGTACATACTTTATATAAACTTAGCAGCATATTTATATCTTTGAGGACTTTGAGAATAAACGGCCAACTTAATTACGTGACCCAGAGCAAGCTGGCAAAATTTAGATTAATCTTGCTTACGGAGGCAGATCAATTTCTAAATTTTAGTATGGAAATATTGCACAAATCCCCCTTAATTCTTATGAATCCCGTAAATTTAATCGTATCAATGACGTCTCGTAAAATTTTTTGTTTGAATTTAAATTTCATTTATCAAATCACATAAATCGAATCATCAACGATAAAACGGGAAATCCATCACAAATGAGTTACCTCCTTGTACGAGTACCCTATAATATCTCATTCCCAATTCTCGATCGGCCATTGTTTTATCGTAATAAAATTATTAGTAGATTCAGTAAGGAACACATCTTAATTTTGACGTCACAGGACGAGCACTGAAATGGAAAACACAAATTTGATTACATCCAGTTTTTTGTTTCGACTCTTATTCAGGACTCGTTTCAGATACATGACGTTTTAAAAGTTGATTGTGTTGTGTTGTGCTTCAATGAAATTTTTCTGTTGTAACTTAATCCTGAAAATTTTAGAAGTTATGTTAATGCATCAATTTCTTTAACGTAGTTTATACAACCTAAATAATATTAGAATGCCATTACATACATAAATTTGACTCTGCATTAAGCATAAAGTTGTACAACTAATTCTAAAGTAACCTTTCTCGCCTTGTGTATAATAAATTAACTTTTAAAGTTCGTAGGGTTATAGTTATAATTTATAAATATAAGTAACGTATACATTAATGAAATGATTATTTAGACCGGAAAGTGATACCAAATGAGAACAAACAAGTATCAAAAGGCGCAAATTCTTATAGAATTTTAATTTCAACCAACTTCAAATCTGTAACAAATTATGGCATATACTATATACAACATATGTATATGTATATAAGTACCCCCCCTCCCCACCTCAGACACAACCACGCCGGATTCTGCACAAATGAGTCATTGTTTTTCTTTCCACCCTTAAGGGAGATGGGAGTGGAGAGGGTGACGGACAATTTGTAAATCACGAAAAAATGTTAGAGGAAAAAAAAGTAAAAAAAGATCGTTTTTCTGCGGACAT
The DNA here is from genome assembly GCA_036250285.1 of Pyrocoelia pectoralis. Taxonomy (NCBI): domain Eukaryota; kingdom Metazoa; phylum Arthropoda; class Insecta; order Coleoptera; family Lampyridae; genus Pyrocoelia; species Pyrocoelia pectoralis. The sequence continues at coordinate 14,986,326 of CM070077.1, forward strand.
GCAATTTTCCCCCTTTCCACCCCCAAAAAAGGGGTTGCAGTTGGGGGTGAAATTTGCAATTTGAGTATCGTTTTTTATGGAGAATCCAAAAGTAATAAAAAATAGGTGTTCCCATTTAAGTTTTGAAAACTCACCCCCGCTCCACCCCACAGGAGGGGTGAGGGTGATGTTTACGTATCATGACTCAATAGGTTTCAACAAATAAAGGAAATGATTTTTTTTCTTTTTGTAATTGGGCGTGTCGTTTTCGAGATATTAAAGGGTATATATTTTGACTTTAATGGCGTCCCGACGGCGAACGGGTGATCCGATCAAAAAATTTACCAGCGATTTGGAATCAGTGAAGAATTTCCTATAAGATAACACCACTTCCAGCTTTCTAAACCCTGTAACATCGACCAACGCACAGACACACAGACACACAGACACACAGACACACAGACACACAGACACACAGACACACAGACACACAGACATCCGGACGAATTTAGTAACCAACTTTTTGAAGTTGGTTGAAAATATAATTTATTTAAATTTATATTGCAGAATTCATAATATCGCACTATTGGAAATACTTATTTTAATAATACAATTTATTATTTAACTAAAACTAAAGTGTTCATAACGTCTGTTAAAACTATGTCGTTACCAAGAGACATTATCATTCCAATTAAATAAAATCTCAAATACTATTTCCTTGAAAAATTTCAGATCCATCCCACGTTTAAGTAAAAATAAAGTGCTTTACTTTAGGAGTAACATAACATAAAAAAAACACTACGCAATCCATTAAAAAAAACGGAGATTTTTCAATCTGAAATTTGTGATGTTTTCCCTTTCCTGAACACTCTGTGTCAAAATCGTAAAAGTTATCGTAAGTATAAACTATATAGTCACAGTTACATACCGAAAATTTCGTTTCTGGGATCAAACATAAGTAAGACATGACTTAGCAAATTAGTACCTGCACATCACATTTAGGTATTAGAGAAAATGTTACATATTTCAGAAATTATTACGGTTAGGTATATAGTAAATATTAAGCAGATTTTGATAGTTTACTGAGTTCTGGTACAGCTTGACCTTCCATGTTTGAAAAGCTCTAGTCCTTTGAAGAGGCATGATATTTAAACTTTTCTTCTTGAAATGCATAAAGAGGTATCCAAAAGTTTGTACACGTATATACACGCAATTTACACCCTAAATAGAAAAGGATCTTGTTACACTACACTTGTCTACAACAATGCATATGAAGACATTTAATAAAATTATTATTAAATGGCAAAGCTTTCAAACTGTTGATAAATAAGGAATAGCTTGCTTTACAATTTTGAAACTTCTCCGTATTAATTTTAATATTAATTAAAATGATGACATAAATTCCAAACAGTACCTACACTTTGCGTTAAGTAGGACTCGACTCCCTAAAACTACGAAGCAATAACAATTCATTTTACTGGATATACATAAATGACGAATGAAAGGGGCGAGTGAAATATTGCAATATTTAAAATAACATTCGAGGATACCATAGACAGTCAAATATTTGCGATACGACTTTTTGTAGCAAATGTAAAGGGCCAGCGGTTGTATTTTTCTAAATTCAATATTTGCGATCCTAATACGTACAAATATTAAATATGTAATACGAGTATATATATATATATAAATACAAATTCCATAGTAAAACGATATTGTATATCACATATCAGTGATGGTAGTAGTATCGGTTTTCTTTAAGAAAAGAGAACAAATTAGCTTTTCTCATTTCGGAAAAGGAAGTACAGAAATGAGTTTAAGTAATGCAATACATGGGAAAAAGCAGGATTTGCAAGCAATCCTATTGTCTTTTCTTAAATTATGTTACCAATCTCGTTGTAGACGATCATATCTAGTCATAATTTATTGCGGTGCAGTACACAAAAGGAAAAGTAAATATTAGCGTTCGGTTCTCAATTCTATAATGTACGGCATACAAAGTAAGCACCATCACTCTCATTCGAATAAGAAATGGTTTATAGCCAGGATAATATTTAAACTAATAAAGTAGTTCCGCTGGCGCTTTTTCAAATATGCATAGATTCATTTTTCGGAGGTAAATAGGTAAGTTCTCAGCACATGCTAAATTTGTCGCCTATTGCAGACCTAGTAATTTCTTTTTTTTGTTAGATGCAGAAGCTCAAATTTCTATTCATTTTTAAATTTTTGACCTTTAAGTACTCTAATATTAAATTTAATTATTCCGGTGTAGGGGCGGAGTATAACCCCACCGCAGAGACACTGCAACTAATTAATGACATCGAATTGCGTTAAGTTTATTATAGTTAGGAATGAAATTTACGGTGACTAAATTAAATGAGTGAATTTATTAAATGCTCCTCGTATAAGTGGATTCGTGTACGTTAATTATCAAAGTTTTAATATACTGCATGTTCCAGTGTGTAACCTCGATTAGGGTATAACAATTATTGTATAAAAAATTGTCGTCGTATCGGGTGATGACGCAAGTAGCTATCAAGGCGCTGGCATATATTGCAACTATCTTAATAATGAAAAAATGCGTGAAAAACTGCTACAGGCCGTGGGAAAATAAGGTTGCGGTAAATCTGGGCCGATAAGAGAGTTCATTTCTCACTTCAAAAAGAGATAAATGGTTAGCTGCAAGTGAAAGCGAGGTGTAAACTTTGGTATTTGTGATTGAAAGTCATATACACCGTTGGAAGTGTGAGGTTGTATGATTACACCCGCGTTAAAGCCGATATACATGGCAAAAATCTTATGACAGTGAATTAGAAGGTACATTTTCATCAAAATGTGTCTCCTTCTTCATAGCCAACTCTGGCCGAAAGATCTTTTTCTTTTGCTTAAAAAACATATTATACATAATTAAAATAAAATGTCCTATATGCTATAATACTACATAAAAAATTATCACCGTCCGGCAATGGATAATAAAATTTCTTAATTAGACCATATTTATTCTTCTGCATAGGTGATGTTAGGGTGGGGGGGGCTAAAATCTAGCACTAACTACAACCTCAAACCGTAGAAACCGCACTGATGTCATATGACGATTCGCTTTTTGTAGATGAAAAGATTTTAGACTGTGTTGTTGGAATAAAAAAAATTGGAATTACGGGCTATTATTTTAAAATAACCGGAAATTATTAGATGATATTATTCGCAATACCACTTTCATTAATAGCACGTAATAAGTTCCAAAAACGTTAATTGAGAAATGGCATGTAGAACAAACACGAGCATATGGTTTATGTACCTACCTAATAATTATAATATTGTTATTGTGTGATACGTCAACTGGCTGAAAATCCCCGTTGGTACGCGATTTTATTAAAACTTGTGATGACGATATATGTGAAGGAAAGAAAGCTTTCATATAGGTAGGTAACAGACTAAATGAAATTACGACTCCGCTATTATTAGAGAAAAAATATATACTTGTCAGAACGTTTACAATTAACTACACGATAGGGATTTATGAAAGGTGTTGTAGCTTCTGTGAAAAGTTATCATTGTATTTTTATCGTTCAGAATAAATCAATAAAGAAAGGAGAAACACGAACGTTCAGATATCAAATTACTCTTGAGGATCATTTAGAATGATATACTTTATAAATTGAGCTAATAATAACAATATTTATATAGGTACTCTTCAATATTACCGTTCTGTTTCTTTGCTTACGCCCGAATTAGAACGAAAACTGCTTTCCGCCGTTCTGTTGTAAGAACAATAACGGCATTATAATTTAATTTGCAGTTCCTCTATACATTGAATTTGCTACTAACGTTTTTTTATATCTACCCCAAAACCATCGTCATTACTATAATGTCGCCACAAAATAATGTTCTTGCCTAATTATCTTAGACAATTTAACAAATACAACTTAAACTTGGACTTACATAATTTTAATTATAATTTATTAACTTTTTTCGTATTCTGTTTTCAGCCATAACAAGCGGACAAATTTTCGTTTAATTATATTATATTACCTAAGCAAGCTATAAAGACGGTAAACGGCGAAAGAAAAGCTTGGTGGACCGAAACTGGTCATGGTCATGGAATTTCGGGATAAATTCAAATTAGAGCGATAGCGTTAAAAACGATGAGAAAATCTTTTTCATTGAATCGTCTTTACGATTACTACACTCTGTTCCCCCAACAGATATAGTAAAGCTCCTCCCCAAAAATTACCGCCACATTTAAATGCAACTTTTTTTTTGGTCGAATTTTCGAAACCCGTAACATAAGCAATCACTTGATTTCAAATTGTTGTAGTTGGCGTAAATGAATTTGACATCTGTAACGTATTTATAATTTTGCTGGTGTAAAACTGGTCGCTGCGTACATTGGTCAAAATTTATTGGGAGGCACTTTACTATATCTGTTGGGGGAACAGAGTATAGGATAGTACTTTTAAGCACTTATAAAACTAGGAAACAAAAAATTTGGGACCAACTGTTATCTTGCTTTTCAAAATATTCGCCTTTATCTTTTATACACTTGTGCAATGGTGTCTCAAAACCATGGTTGTCAAATGGTTCAACATCTTCTTGAGGTGATGAATGATTTCAAATACATAATCAACATTGTTCGACGTTCTAGAATCTAGAGTGTCTCACCGTGACCGTCGGTTAGAAGTATATCAAGAATGGTAAAAGCTAGAAATTTGAAATTTTGCACATGCGACATGCCATGTTTAATCTATTAAATAAAAATATTTTCCAAATGGCAGCATTTCCGGAAATACCGGAAGTAAGCATCAATATCTTTATTTTAAATACAAACCAGGCAATTTTTTTTCACATTCTGATGTGTCATAAAATGTTTAGTAAGTATGCTTAAAATAATCGGCGTATCAATTTTGATTGTTGAGAAAAGAATTTTTTCACTGAAAAATTTCAAATTCTTGTTTAGGAAATAAAATTGAAAGTCGAAAGTGGTAAAAGTTAGGGAAATGGGATTTTAGGTTGTCAATGTCAAAAGAGTGAGACACAATTGTCTGTAACGGATAATAAAAAATTGCCCGCGGTTACGTATCTATTTGACGTTATTTCCAGACTTAAGAAACACTTTAAAAAGTCTCTTTTTTTCAAATGGAATGCCTATTTAATTATCAGTCCATTCGATGCAGAAATAAATTTCCTTTAAATTGATATACCATGTTCCTATACCTAAAATCAATGATTACAGAGTTATTTACATTTTTCTATTTAAATTTATAATTACATCCTTTACAAAACATGGTTGGCTTTGAAAATTTTTAAAAAAGGCCCTATAAGACGATTAGCATAAAAGCCAACCCAAACATTAATCTTTTCGGGATGCTGTGTCAGCACATCTTCCATCCAATGAAATAACTTGTTATCATTATCACATTAATAATTACACACTGAAACATTATTAGGAAATAGGTAACAATAAGGTTCTCAGTAGAATGCCAAGGGTCTTACGAAACTGTTCCAAATAAAATCCGAACTGAGTTTGTAAGAAATTCTCAGTGTAATCTCCTTTTACCTCAATGCTCCATTTACGACTGTCCACTAATGCTTCATTTCCATCCATTTTTTTAGCTGCATGGAAACCATTCATGTACCACGACTCCTACACTTCCGTCGCCCGGGAAATGCATTGTTGAAATAATATTTTGTCAAAACTTATCTTGCACACATCTTATAAAGGATGGTCCACAATAATATTGAGCTCAAATCAATTCTTACACTAACTTTTGAAGCGGCTTCTTCAAGTGTAATTCGTCTGTTTTGATAAATTGGGTCTTGAACCATAGCACCGCAATATTCTCTGGCGTGGTTACATGTGAACGTCCGTCACACTTTGAATTATATTTTATAATTTATTGGACCATGTAACTACGTCCATACACATTCATCATTCTTTTATGATTTCAAAGGGATTATACCGCCAGCAGTAAGAAATCTTATAACTGACAGCATTACTTCGCCGGTTTAATTTTTTATCTACACCATTTCAAATGAAGACGTCAGCTTAATGTTTTAAATAAACTAAAGGGTTAGATCCTACTCTTATTCAATGTAGGTATTTTATAACAGTGAGACTCTACATGTACAATTCGGATTTTATTTGAAGCAGCTCCATAGTAACGAAAGGAAAATATGCTAAAGGAGTGTAATAACTCTATCCGAATATAGAATTTTTCGTAATAGATATGTGTTGACCAGTCTATTGATTTTCTGTCAATCAAATAAATTTGGAAATATGACGTATCTGAACTCGGAGATATGAATAATGCACTCTCCATTCCATTGAACAAGATTCTCATATACCGATAACAAACAAATTAATATTCGATAATAGAGGGTTACACTGTGATAGCAGGGGAACAATGTAGACCGGACATTAATAATAAACGTGACTAGCAATTGTAGTTATAAACGACGTACAATATTTTTTTCCATTCCGGATGGTTCTATAACTTATGAAATTATGCCCACATCCCTCCGGTTCTCAATTCATTATTATGTACATAAAATCTTACAAGCGCTCAAAATTATCAAGAAAAGTTTAAGAAAATGAAACGCCTTCAGGAACATTTGTTTTGTTACTTATTACAAATCTTTTTAACTTCGTCTTCCTGAACATAAAGGAAAAACTTTCTTGTTTTATAAACGTTATTGTAACTTGCGTTATACATACCTACATTGATAAGTATTCAATTTACACAGAAATACCTTAATTAAAGCGCTCAACAAGTAAATAACAATAAAAGCGAGCATTTCTAAAATTTTCCGCATAGAAAACACAAGCCTTCAATCAAGATCGAATATACCAGTGTCAACTTATCCCTCGAAATTAAAATTTTTCATTTTCGTTCCTTTATTGATGTTTTTGACTATGGTTTAGTTGGTCATATCAATCATAGTTAAGTATCCCCTTCGATGAAGCTGATCATTATCGGTGTGTTTATTGGATATTTATGAATGTTTGATGGTTCAATATTTAATTAGTAACTAAAGCCTAGGTTAAAATCAATTGACTATTTTGGTATGGGATATAGGGAAAACCTTGGTGGTGCACTGGTTCTGGAATTTCAAACACCTCTCCCCTTCTAGACAAGAGCCAAGAATAGTAGCTGCCTTTACCGACTGCGCACGTCCGCAGAAGTTACGTAGGCTCTTACATCTTTGTGGTGTTTCGTATGTATCTCATTTAGTACAAATAATGCTTTTAACATAGACATAGACATAGATAAACCTTTTTAGAAAGGGCTGCATACATCGTGTACAACACTAGGCCCAATGTCAGCTGCTTCGACATTCGAAACGAACATCGCTTAGGTAGTTACAAAAAATGAAAACGTTTAGTTGGATACAGCACGCCGTAGATATCAACGAAGTACCTATTCTACAGACATCTACGGCGTTTTCTAAATTGAAAAAAAAACGTGAAAAGGGTTCGGGTGTATCAGGATACCCAACCCATATTCACAAGATATCTACTATGGTTACTGTGGGCAAAAATATAACAATTGGAAAGTAACCTTTTTTGAAGAAGTATGTACGAACTGTTGAGGAAAAACTGTAATGAAACTTATGGATTCAACGCCATAAGGTGTTGTTAACGATAATGGTACAATATTTACTACTGACGGCTTAGATTTTGTTTACAGATTCAGTATAAGTTTAGAAAAAATATAACCTGTAAATAATCGTTTTTGTATTACTCCTAACCACTAAACCACAGATCTACTTACACGAAAAAGCCGAGGCCGTGAAGAATAAATGATCTCGGCACATATTGAAAATAATAACGAAAGAATCAGTGGGAAAATATGGATCCTAAATTAGTGCCAATCTTTTAGACTGTTCAAAGCAATTTTAACCTGTGCTTATAGAGCTTTTCGAACAAATAGCGATTAATAGATAAACGTCAGAGCAAGCACGATTTAATGTTAAAAAGGTTCATGTTTGAAAAGATTTGACAATACCTACTTGGCTACTTGAGTTAAATGCGGTCTGTATTGTTTAAGCACATCACACAATGCTCTATGTTTGATACAGGTTGGAAATCTATGACCTTACTATCCATTTTTTAGGAATTATACTTTGAGAGAAGTTGGAAATGAAAATAGTTAAAGTAATCAAAGGTTTGATCACATTATGTGGAAGAACAAGGACGATATGGCGAATTACTGGGTGGAAACCGTTGTGGGTCGTGGGAAAGGAAGAGCGGACTTGGAATGGTATGACCATGTCAGGGAAGATCTACAAAGTATGGAGGTCCCGAGGTCGTGAACTGGAGAGAGAAAGTGAAGGACAGAAAGTTTTGGAAAGCAATGACAGCATATACTAAAACTGTGTACTTATGACATATTAAGATAGTGAGGATTAATCCAACTCAACAGACGGATTTGTTGTCATATTGTATGCTCGGCAAGCAATTCAAAAAATACCTAGCGGTAATAAGTGCAACTCAATCATTAGAGAATTTAGAAAAATTCGAAAACGCCAAGTCACGGAAGATCAATCTCAAACATCATTTGGTAACATTTTTTATTTTGTGTTAACTATCATATTACGTGATCATCTGATTCAAAATTTGTTTAATTTTTCGTGAACCATTGCTGTCCGGTCACTTCAAGTCGACATTCTTGTTAAAATGTGAAAGGAGCCAGTTTTTACAAATAAATTAGATAACGATAAATTCGGTAAATTTTGAAAGACGTTACCTATTAATTTTGAAATTTCTTCTCGGTACCGCGTTCGGGATTTTGAGTTTAAAAATCTGTGCCTGTACAATTACAATTATAATTAAATCGCAAACGTTGATTAATTAAAGTACTGGACCGAAGCAATAGATAATGGCGTTACTAAGAGTAAGTTAAAGCTACAAAATGTTACTAAATTCGCTAATTTCTGTTTTTTGTGGTGCAATGTAAGTGATTTTTTGTTCTTCTCGCTTGAGCTGCTTGTGTATTTAAAAGGATAAAGTGTGTCCAGTTTAAAATTATTTGGGAGTATTGGAATAGGTTCTGCTGCCAAATGTGAACATTAAAATAGTGCCTTTAATCATTCATTTATTATTTGAATATTTTACGTCGAACTTTTAATCTTCTTAGGGGCACATAGATTTGCAAGATTTTCATACAAATTGACCGTTTAAAGATTACGAGGATGTATTGATAATTAGTTAGCCTACACCAGTTCCATGCATAAACAAAATATTGCGATACCATAGCAACGAACAATAACTTATTAGAAGTGTCAGTGTAAAGTTTGACGTCAAAAAAGTAAACCGGAGTTACGTAATAAATTAAAAGAAAAAAGATGTCCACCGAAATTGTGAAAATCGAAAAATTGGAGTATCGAGCCATCATCAAGTACCTGTATTTAAAAGGGTTAAGAGGTAAGCAGATTTACGAAGATATGCTTAATACCCTTGGTGATCAATGTCCTTCGTATGCGACCGTGAAAAATTGGACTGCAAGCTTCAAAAGAGGTAAATTTTCCATTGAAGATGATGACCGATCGGGAAGGCCAGTTTCTGTGTCAGTCCCCGAAAATGTCGATGCAGTTCATGACATGATTTTATCAGACCGTCGAATTGGGCTAAAACGGATATCTGAAGCACTGAATATTTCATACGAACGCGTTCATCATATAGTTCACGTCAATTTGGACATGACAAAAATTTCTGCAAAATGGATCCCCAAATGTTTGAATGTTGACCAAAAGCGTGCAAGGGTAGAAGCACCCCCTTCACCAGATTTGGCACCGTCCGACTATCATCTCTTTCCTCAACTGAAAAAAAGTTTAAAAGGTCGTAAATTTTCTTCCAACGAGGAGGTAATAAAAGCTGTGGAGGTCTGGTTTGCAGAGCAAGAAGAAACATTTTTTTTGAAAGGTCTAGAGACGTAATAAATGTATCCAATTAAGAGGAGAATATGTTGAGTAATAAAATATTTTGACATTGAAATTTTATTTGGTTCTATAGTAGGCTAAGAATTTTTCAATATATCCTCGTAGAATGTACGATGAATTAACAATATTATCAATTAGTCATTGTGGTCTTTGACAAGTAACAAAAGTTGTGTACAAGATGGCGGCAAACTATTAAATTTTATAAGTGCTACAGGCGAATGGCTAAAACAAGTTAAAAGACATAAGTCTGTAATTAATTATTATATACTTCGCATAATTGAAATGCTCGTCGAATATTCGCATTTCTTCTTGCAACTAATAAACAGTTCAAAATATAATTTGAAGGTAAAGCTAAAGCTCTTTCTGCAATCATCACGATATCCTAATGAAATGATTAATAAATTACTGGTGCCGCTCACAAATATCCTCTCCTTGCGAACGGAAGTTCACACAAATAAGGATGCAGGAAAGGTATAAGGAAAAAACAAGATCGTGTATTACAAAAAGGCTTTTTTCTTAAAACAAATATTCAATTAGTAACCATTTTGTTACAGACAATTTTCAGAGCGTCTAAACGAAAGTTTCATACATTATTGGTGAATTCCGAGCGTATTTTTTACATCTAAACTTGAATAATTTTCCGCCGAGACTAGTTTCATGAAAAATTTTATTAAATATCGGATGAAAAAATATCAAATTGCTCAAATTCGAGCTACACGTCTACTACGTATACCTACAGAATGAAAATCAAGTAACTTTGCATTTATTTTTGACGAAAAGTTTGTACTCTGTTAAAGAACATTAAAGGCACTATTTCATAGCATCGAGATGTACGGGGTGTTCTATAGGAAAGAAATTAGATAAATAACATTGTTTATATTATAAATAAAATTGTTGAAATGAATCATTTCATGTTGGTTGACTTTAGGGCCATTAAAGCAACTCTTAATCCAAATTTTATGTAAAAATATCAATCTTGGCCAATTTTCGAAGATTAGGATTTTTCATCCCAATTATGGTATGATCCAAACTATCGTTTGCACCGAATCATCCAGTGTAAGTTTTGTAGTAAAATAATATTGTAAAATAATACAGGAGGGCGTCACATTTATTTATGTATCAATCGCTTACTCAAGATCACTTAACGTGATTCAATCACTTTATGTCAGTGTTAATTATTTATTCAAATCACTGGACTAAACACCCTCCATAAAACCGATACCCAAAAGATAAAAATGGGTTACGTGAATACGTGGGAGTTCACACAACTTGAGTTGCGTGTAATTCATTCATGTTGGTAATTTTCTCAATCATAGTGTGAATTACGTTATGTAAATCTTTCAAATTATACGCTTTTTTTCAATTTTGTCCCGTGTACTACCAAAACGTGAATCCGCCACAGTTTTCTCATATGACGTCACTGATTTAGCTACCATACAAAATTGAATTATAATATGTTGTACTGTATATCTAGCGAATAATTCGCTTAGTTTTCTATTTGAACTAAAATTTATAAATCAACTAATTTAAATGTGTATCTTTTATCCTAGTTTCTCTTCAAGCATTAAAGGTGTATCTTACTTGAGTTAATATGCCAAAAAATGTAATAATATTCAATTTTCCATCCTCATCGTAGAAGCTTTGTGCGAATTGCGAAGAATTTTGTAATGTAAACGTCTCCTAATCTCAGCGTATGACGAACACTGCGTAAATTACGCGTTAATCTTCATTTTAAGTAAAAGCATAAGATATTTCACACCAAACTTGTTATACGACTAATCAGCTCGAAGTAAACGGATTTTATAATCACTTAAGAGTAGTTAAGTAAACATCCTTTATACTAGAGAAAAATTAACGTGCAAAGCTTCTCATCTGAATAGTTTAGTAACGTCTTGATATTTCGTACAATTTTTGTTTGCATATTTAATTAACAGTTAGTAAAACACAATTAAAGTTTAACTGGGAATGAGGGAAGTTACTTCGAGCAATGTAATTACGTAGCAATAAGTGCTCACCGAAAATGTCATACCTAAACTGAAATAAAAGTAATTCATGCTTAATTGAAACATGCTGAAACTTACTTCTTTAGTTTTTAGATTAAGGGAATCGAAGGCTTCGGCCTTCGATAGAACATTCCTTAGACGTAGTGGTCTCTTATGTATACTAGGAGAGTGATATCCTGGAAAACTTTCGTAACCTGAATTTCCCGATATGTGGTTATTGTTTATTGTTGACATGTTCATAAGAAATTCAATACACTTTTTATAGCATTCAACACATTTTATATCAGTCAGTGAGTGATAAAAATTAAAACATTTTTAATCGAAATTACGGAAACGACGATAGTTTAATGAATTTTCTATTACCTTAATATCTTGCGACAAAAGTTTAAAACAAAAATTTGAAGAAGTTAAAACTTCCTGCTCACTGAAGTTTGAATTTGAATTGTAAATCACTTATTAAGAAACAGATCTCTATGAGTACTTGAGCTATAATTACTTCGGAAATTGAAATTTAAATAAGTAATAATTTCCGATGTCTGTTTTTAATTTCAATTTAAGGCAAACTTTTTTTTTATGTAATTAGATAAGGAGAGAAAAAATTTGGAAATGAAGTTTAAATTCTGAAATTGATAGTATTCGCGATCCTTTAGAGCCGACCGGATTGCGTATACTGGTATGCAACCCTTCGAGGGCTTTAACGCTTCTGTAAAATCTTTGCGCTAGTCAGGTTTGTGGTGGTTTTCCCCCACTTTTCTTATCAGAATTTCCACCACTGCCCTATCACCTGTTGACAATCGCTTTGTGCATTTTATTTCCAACTTTGATTGATTGTCGACAGAAATATCCTGTTTTCGTGATTGAACGTCTTATAATAAAAAGGTGTTGCTCTCTATAAATATCAATTGAGATAAACTTATTAATCAAATTGTAGGCATGTAATAAAATTTGTATCGTACAAATTGAAATGTATCAATGTAAATAGTAGGTAATTAATTTGATACGTTCATCAAAATGTTTCCGTGGGGTTAATTGACTGTAGTACATGCGCTCGCATTTCATTTATATCTCATTATTTTTGTAATTTATTTCACATATATTTTCCTGTGATTACTCAAATACTCAAATAACGTTATGTAATTTAGGAAAAGTTACAATTGTTAATTTAGCTATAGGCAAAACGAATAGATATGTAAACGGTTAACCCATTCAAAAGGTACAATTTTAAATTAAATTGAAAATGACATCAAATGCGAAGTACTGTGATTAAATACTATGAAAAACTGGTAAGTGAACAATCAAAAGAAATAAAAGGAAACATTCTAAAAAAATCTCGTGAAAACCAGATTTGTACTGAAACAAATTTCAGAGAAGTGTACGGTCCGATTAAATGTTTATTATTACAATAATAAATAGTTTCTAACAACGTTAATGTCAATTAAAGGTTACCATAGTGATTTGGAAATTTTGGACTTTATTTCTAATATTTGTTATGGATTAATGATGATTTATCCAGAAAAATAATATAAAGTTTCATTCCAATTCTGAACATTAGGTAAGCTAATTTTGGAATCTTCCGCATTTTCAAGTTTTCTACAAGTGTGCATGTGTTTAAACCAATCATTGCAGCATATTTTCTAGTGGTGGCAATTTTTTTCGAATATTCGAATATTCGAATGTATAATCGGGAATTATTCGAATACTTAACAATACCACTATTCGAATTAGAATAAAAACGAATAAAACGAGATAAACGAATAAAACGAATAAAACGAATGAAACGAATAAAACGAATAAAACGAATGAAACGAATAAAACGAATGAAACGAATAAAACGAATAAAACGAATAAAACGAATAAAACGAATAAAACGAATAAAACGAATAAAACGAATAAAACGAATAAAACGAATAAAACGAATGAAACGAATAAAACGAATGAAACGAATAAAACGAATAATGGCCAGAACAAAGAAAATTGTTAAATTAAGAAAAAAAGAGAACTTCGTTGGTTTATTATTGAGAGATGACAGACGGCAGGTAGGCCTACTACCTACTTTTCATTTCATGGAATTATTTCTCATTTACAAATTTCTTTCGACCGACAATATTTTATGAATAGTAGATAAAACGTTGCATAGGTACAGTATTTGTATTGTAAATAGCTATTTCAGCATTTCTTTTCTGTCAGCTTAAAGTCATGCACTATTCAACAACACCCTTTTACAAGTGGTAATGCAGTAAGTTATTGTTTGTTAGTGTAAAAGATCTTAAGGTTTTCGGTAAATCGGTGAACACGTTTGACGTTTCTCTAAACATTACCTACAATAATCCTCAACCACGCAGGGTGATTTTAACTGGAATTATTTTCATGGTATTGTGAAGCTCGGACTTTGTTTATTTAAGTTTATGCTTCTTACCCGCCTTTGATGATAATTTATTCCTTTAAAGGATTATCTAAGCATTTAAATATAAATTTTTAATTTAGTTCAAATTATTTCTCACCCTAGACGACTACATTATTGTGATTTATGAGTAAAGTGTGGAAATATTTCGTGAAGAATACGAGTGATGCGGTAGTTACTTGCAAAATTTGCAATAAGTGTGTTAAATTTAATGGGGCAACAACAAGTAATTTGCTATTCAAATGTTTATGCTTAAATGAAACTTCCATTGGAGATTGGAGAATGCTCTACTAGGTAGGTAGTATAAAACTAGTCCAACGAATAAAAGGAGTAAAACAATAAAACGAATAAAACGAATACAACGAATAAAACGAATACAACGAATAAAACGAATACAACGAATAAAACGAATACAACGAATAAAACGAATACAACGAATAAAACGAATTTTTTTCTGACTATTATTCGAATTCGAATAATTCTATATTCGAATATATTTTTAACGAATATTCGAATACGAAAAAAATTAAATTTGCCACCACTAAACTTTCACTCTCTAGTTTGTATTTTAGAAATATGGTTTTCATAGGCTTCAGCAACTTCTTCAGGTGCTGAAAATCGCTGCCCACGCATTTTTTGTTTGGCATTCGGGAACAAAAAAAAGTCGTTTACACCTTCTAGTGAAAACGGCCAATGAGACATTAATTCGATGTTTTTCTCTGTCAAATAATCCATTGTTTCACGTGCTATGTGGAAGCTGGTATTGTCATGATGGAGAATGGGCGACGTTTTTGGATTGCTTTTCCTAATTTTATCGATGACTTTTGGCAAACAAGTTGATTCATATCATTCCGCGCTAACTGTTCTCGATCGTCTAAAGGCATTGTTGCGACATGTTCAGTACAAGCGATCATTTTCATGGAAGTGCTTCGTGAACAAGCAATTTCTGTTGGAATCCGAAACAGTGGATTGTTGCTTAGTTTCCGATTCGTACCATTATGTCAAAGTTCCGTGACCTGTAACCGTGTTATAGACGGATGTTGCAGTTGCTTGGTCAAATTTTTTAAACATTTCCTTGCACCAATTAGCACAATAATTCAGTGCGTAAATTTGTAGTTAATTTTATCCAACCGTTATAGAGCTCCAGAAATATATTCACACAATAACAAAGAATTTCACTTAATTGTTTATTTAAAAATTATGGAATTCTTGCTATAATACAATTTAGTGAATATTTCAATACGTACAGTGTACACTTTGTTATTAAAGTGTCTCCTAATTAACGTTGAATGAAAGATTAGGTAACCAAACTCAGTTTGAAAAATTTTAAATTATAAAGTACAAGAGTTTATTAGTGCTTCTTATTATAAAACTCGGTATAAATGTAGCATCACTAACTTGAAATATACAGAAACGACCTGTTGGGTATATTCATATATTGTGGTGACTTACCTACCTATATAAAATATTAATAAATGCATTCCGTACGTTAAGCAAATAAATAATAGAATGAATTTTTTTAATTTGCGGAACTCTATAATTAATTATAAAAATAAATACAACAAATTCCACAAATTTTTATTTTATTTTTATTGTAACTCGACGCTTTTCGACACGGTGTCATTATCTGTTACCCTTGACAATGACACATCTGTTACCCTTGATAACGACACAAGTGTCGAACTGCGTCGGGTTACATTTAAAATTGCAGTGTTACAATGATGCTAATCATTGATTAAAAATAGTTAATCAATGCTCTAACACTAAATCAACACACCACTTAGATATTGATTAGATTTAAATTAAAGGAGATGTAGAAGCGAATATTTATGAAACGTGTGCATATTTATCCAAAACCAGAATGAGTAACACGGAATTACGAAAGGAGCCGTAGTTTCAATGGAATTAGAAGAAGAAAAAGAATTGGAAATAACTGGGAAAGACGGGATTTCAACTAGTTGTAAATGAGAATGAAAAAGAAGCTTTTGGCACTACAATGCATTGCCTAAACACAAAAAACTTAAAATGCGTTTAAATTTGTGATTATAGTTATTTATGTATCAAGGGAATTATAAGGGTCTTAATTACCGAGGGTAAAGTTTGCGTCCCGAGGGCCTTGCGCCCGAGGGACAGCAATTACCCGAGGTAATTAAGACCTATTAATTCCCGTGATACATAGATAATTTTATTTCTGACCGAGTTTAATAAAATTTGTATATTTGATTCAGGTATCGTCGATTGCAGTTTTGGTTGTTGCTAGGTTACTGGTTCATAAAAGAGCCGTAGAGGGAATTATAGCGTCTTTATATCCCAAGGGAGTTATGACACTCTTTATTGGTATCGTAACTATGACAATATAAGCTTATAATATCACTGTCAGAAATAATAGTTATTTATGTATCAAGGGAATTATAAGGGTCTTAATCACTGAGGGCAAAGTTTGCAGCAATTGCCCGAAGTAATTGAGACCTATTAATTCCCGTGGTACATAGATAATTTTATTTCTGACCGAGTTTAATAAAATTTTGTTCATTTCCGGTATATTTGATTCAGGTATCGTCGATTGCAGTTTTGGTTGTTGCTAGGTTACTTGTTCATAAAGAGACGTAGAGGGAATTATAGCGTCTTTATATCCCAAGGGAGTTATGATACTCTTTATTGATATCGTACCTATGACGATATAAGCTTATAATAAATAAAAAAATAAAAAATAAATAAAATGGTCAGAAATAAAAAATTTAACATTGAAATCCCTATGGTGCGTAAACCAATTCTACACCCTGATGTATAATGAAACTGTAACTACTTCTTCTCCTTGGCGATCATAATAGCAATTCTCACTTTGGACACTGCTACCCTAAACAGTTCTACAGAGGAGCAATTGTACCAATCCCGTAAGTTTGTTAGCCATGATGTCCTTCTTCGTCCTACGTTCGTGGGTCCTGTTATCTTTCCTTGTATTATTAACTGCAGCATATGATATTTTTCTCCGCGCATGTGTCCCAAATATTCTAGTTTTTGTCTCATTATTGTATTGAATAGGTAGTTCTCGTTCTTCGTGTACCATATGTAGGACTTTCTCATTTGTCTTTCTTTCTGTCCATCACATTTTTAACATACAGCGGTATGTCCATAATTCAAAGGCTTGAATTTTGTCTGTATCTCGTTTTTTTAAGATCCGTGCTTCCATACATCTGTCATATAACCTATGCATATAATGAAACTGTAACTACTAACTGGGGTTAATTGTGAACATTGAATACTTTTTTTAAATAATTATGACTGACAAGCGATATAAGTAACAAAAAAACAATTTTTGACATTTTTGTCTGTTTGTATCTTCCAGCATCACGTAAAAACTACTGCACCGATTTTAATGGGGTTTGCGTTCTTTGAGGTCCTGGAAATGAAATAGGCTTTATTTCATCGCAATTGGTTAACGAGAAGCCAAGTTATGATCATTTAAAATTTTAAAAACACCTACAATGTTTGCATGTGTATAGGGTACAAAAGTTCGTCAAAAAATGTTTTTTATATCTATCTGTATGCTCAAACATAAGGTACTTATCTTTAAATAAAATAATAAAGAACCCGGCTCTCTCGCCTGACAAGAGAAGGCGATAGCCTGCCCCACGAGTAACTTAAATTTTAAAGAAGAAATTGTCGTTTTCGTGTAGTGTTTGTAAAAAAATACAAAAAAATCAGTGAACTGCAAATATTAGTTATACAAATTGTAGACAAGGAGAAAGGCCGCGGGCGAAGCTGCTGGTAGGCGCTAGTGTTAAATAAAGTTACTAATAAACATTAAATATTAACTAAAAGGCATTCAAATACATTAAATCTTGAAAATGAACGAAATCATTTTCGGATCCTTTTGAGATATCTGGCCAGTTTAAATTTAACAAGTACTAAATTGTTGATTTAAAAATCATAAATCACATCCCACACGTCGTTCATTTCTTTCCAAAAACTTTTAATACGAAAACTACAAAAGCTGTATGAATGATTCCATTGACATGTAAAATTTCAAATCGAATTTTTTTCGGGAATACAGAAGTCGGATATAAAGTTCCAGTCATTTAAATTGTAAATAGCGAATCGGACAGCTACGGGACTTCAATTCAGAATTGCCTTTGATTACATTTCTACAAGTTCCCTACCGAAGCAAATATAATTTATTCTTCTGTCACATTCTTTCCTATTTTATCATGGAGAATAAGAATTGCGTTCTATGCACTGTACTGATTTTAAAACTGTCTGTAGGAAATGCTTTCCGCGTCGACTTCGATGCAGTTCCTTGTTATTATCCTTCCATCTATGCAGTAAACTAAACACACATTGCACAACACTGACAAGGAGATAATAGAAGCTTTAATGTAATACTAATTGAAGAGAATAACAGGGATGCAACACTTTGTTGTAGCCTATTACACTTATATAAATCTAACAAGTATATTTAACAATGGTTCCATAACATTTGAATATATATGGTGCTTTAATTTTACTTGCGGAAGTTTGTTCTTCATTCATTCATTAATCATTAATACAGAGCATTTCGTGAAAAGTTCGTTCAAAATAGTCTCTTTCTACAGCTAAAGTAATATTTTATATTACCTGTATTTAAAGCACAAGATTCTATGTTATTATTGAATTTTTCCAATCAATTATTTATACAAGCTTGTTTATGCGACTCCATAAAGAAAAGTCTAGCCCCGTTCATCCCAATCCAGCAGTTTCCATAACTTGCTGTTAAATACTCGGTAACGATTGCAGAAATATATGCAGAAGCGTCATCCTGTTGAAATGTAATATTCTTCTCTAATTGAAGACGTAGGACATTTAATGCATCTTCAATTTCGTGTTGGATTATCTGCATTAAGCGTATCAATAAAAACAAATGGTCCTATTAAACGGTTTTCCCATAATACCGCACCACACGTTATATTTTTGGATTTTTGATAGTGGTAGTTATGCCGAACGTAAATTCCGTTATTTGTAAATCTACTTCCATCGCTCCAAAGAATCTTACTAGAACACGATGCGTCATTTGCAATTTTGTTTCAAAATCACCTACAAAATGTAACTACATAGTAGTCTTTCGTAATGAGCTTTCTTAATATTAATTGATTAATCGTTTATACTAGTGCAATTTGTTTTTCTTTAAAAAAACGATGTACTAAACTTTTTGGCGTAGCACACCGACTCGAAATTATTCTAACAGAATCGATATTAACAACGCCTAGTAGGTACATCTTTTCTTTATACAGGGTGGGGCAAACCTCTGTCGTTGTTCTATAACGCTTATTGTATAATACTTACAGATTTATTTGAAAGGTATCCATTAATGGTGGCCAAAAGCAAGTATTTTAAAATTATTTTTATGTATACAGGGTGGTCCAACACTAAAGTAGACAAACGATTTATGTACTTCTTTTCATATGAAATGACCTAACTTTTTTTACATTTTTAGAACCTCTGTAGTCACTGTTATATTGCCCTTAAATTTTTTTTACTCTTCTGCCCGTTGCGGGGAAAAACTATTTTTTCCGGCAAATATGGAAAAATCATACTCCGTCGTCGAAGAAATGAAGTTCTGTGTGTGAATTTGAAAACATAATAGTTTTAAGTATATTAAAAACTTGCTAAAGATACAATACACATTAATAAGGTAATTTACTGTTTTTGTAATTTAATTTCGCTCCCAATTTCAAGATCGTCTGATTTTCTTCTTCGTACTACACGTTAAAGTATGCCATAAACAGGTTTTTTTCTATTTTTCTACTAAACTAAAAAAAATAAATGCATTAAACTTTATACACGGTCTCCCAGTTGAAACTGACACATTTTAAACCTTTAAACGTGATTATTGACTAAACAAAATGAGATAGAAATGTGCGGTTTTCACCAATGAGTTTCAAATTTCGAAAAGTTTTTCCCAATTATATTAAAAAAATATCCCAGTTATACAGGGCAAGGAAAAAAATTGCCTCTCTTCAACTAAAAATTACTTGACTTTTTTAAAAATAACCCCCTGTATATTTTTACACTATTCGAAAGCTGACTTCTTTAGCTTTTTAAAAATGTCAACGTGCACTTTCATTAGTTCCAATATCGCCAGTAGCTTTAAAATTTTGTTATCGATGCAAGTTGATAAGAGATGCTACAAAATCCTTTTTTGAACTTACAAGTTAGATTTAAAAAAACAAGAAAGAGGCCATATGCGACAATTTCTATAAAATTTAGTTGCCATATTTTTTTCTTAACTATTGCCATAATGCTATGATGTTTAAATTAACTATAACTACATATTATGTTTTAAAGGTTTTGGTAACTTGTACTTATTTCAATGTACAAATGACATAAAAATTAAAAATGCAGAAAATAAGTACTTTAAAAAATTGAAAAGCTACTGGCGATATTGAAGCTAATAGAATGCACGCACTCACAAAAATTCGCGTAGGTACCTATCTTTTTTATTTGTAAAAATGAATTATACATGTTCACATTTTTAAAAAGCTAAAGAACTCAGCTTTCGTATAGTGTAAAAATATACAGGGGGTTCTATTTAAAAAAGTCAAGTCATTTTTAGTTGAAGATAGGCAACTTTTTTTCCTCGCCCTGTATAATTGGGAAATTTTTTTAATATAATTGGGAAAAAACTTTTCGAAATTTGAAACTCATTGGTCAAAACCGCACATTTGTATCTTCTTTCGTTTAGTCAATAATCACGTTTAAAATGTCAGTTTCAACTGGGACACCCTGTATTGTTCTCATTTAAAAGAACACAACTTTATGTCATATCTGGAAAATTATGATAGATGAAAAATATATGTATACCTAAAACATCTCGCAAAAAGTAAAATTATCTAGAACGTATTCCTCAATAACTTTTCCATACGACAAATAATATAGAAAATATTTCAGTTCTGCAGAAAATAAGAAATTTCAATTTTTTCATTATGTCTAGTAAGCAATGCAAAAATTGTTGAAAAGTTATTTCCATAATTAGGTACAAATCAAATCTCCGAAAAGTTGCGATATAAAGTGATGTAACAATTATAATGATCCTGTAACAGTAGGTATAACGCCTTTATATGCGTGTTTCGTGTACCTGACAGGTTTCAATTACCCCTTTACGCGTTTTGTATACATAAAAACCATTTATTCTAAAAGCTGTGCAAAAAATGTACCTCATAAGTACGACTATTATAAATTTTCCTATTTGCCCAGTCACTGTGGCACACTAAATATTTTTTAGACCTTATAAGCTTAAAATAAATGGAGTGAGCGCAAACTGTGGGTATATCTAATTTGCTATACTTCAAAAAATATTCATTAATAGTACAGTTTAACAAATTTTTGTTTTTAAGTACGTAATAAATATCACTAGCAGTATTCAAGAAAAAGAGCTCCACTAAGAAGCTAGGTACTTTAAAAGCATAAATTCGTACGTTTGTTTTCCAAATTCTGTATCTATAAGCTATAAGCACCATATTGGTTCCAAATTATATCCAACACCCTAAAACAATAAAATATGGTTGTTGTTGATCAATGTTCTAATGAAATTGCTGAATAAATATAGATTTTTGCCACTGACAGGGTGATATTGGTATGTTCCTAACAGAATCGGCACATTTATCTTTTTAGTTGCTGCTAGTACTACTTTCAATTCATCAAAAACGTATCTAACATTACGCAATAGGTAACTGCAGTGTGAGTACTTGTAATTTTTTACATTAATCGCCGATTTGGCGCATACTTAATAGTGAGAACCTAAAGGTAACTTGAATGCAATATTTTAAACTTTTTTCAATTCATGCAAAAATTAAAAAATAAACACCTTATCTTTGACTTTACCCTCCTACAAAATTCTGGCTGGGATTAATTTTATACAAAGTAGGTACTTAATATTTCGAAACTTTTCATGGTATTTACGGATATAACATGAAACTGTCGTTAGATTTACGTAAGTAAGTAAGTAAGTAAGTAAGTACCTACTTTTAAGTAGGTAATTAATTTCTCAATATTTCTTTAAATTGCATAAACCTAACTATGTCATATTATATGCCAATATATTATTTTTTAGATGATCTTTGAAGAGAAGCATTTAGAATTAATACTGTGTTTCACAATAAAGAAGAAAAAATCATCAAAATATCACGAATTACGTTGAAGTTTTTCCACTGCTACCCAATTTAATCTATAGGAGCCATGCATGTTGTAAAATGAGCGACGATATTTGCTAAGCATTCTATTTTGGAATCCTTTGCTTATCCTTACCATGTAAGTACCGGAATGGGACAAGTCAGCGCCGCCGACTCATCGCGGCCGATTCATCGCGGCCGATTCATCGCGGCCATCTCATCGCCGAGCCATCTCATCGCCGAGCCATCTCAGCGCCGGCCAACTCATCGCCGATTTTATTTTCGATAAATTCAGCACATTCTTACCTATCCTCTTTTACTTGCTTGTATAAATACCGATACCGATCATCAAGATCTTACATTAACATATGACATTAACATTCCCTTAAATCTTAATCAATATTGATAATCAGCTTTACAGAGCTTTAAATCGATAATGATAGCGTTAATAGACAATGAATCATACTTACCTGATATTAACATTCATATATAAAAAGTTTGGAAATAAAAGTAATGCTAAACTTAAACGTAGATTGCCATTAAAGCGCGTAGGTTATTTGCAGGTTTAGTATATTTTTTTTAAATTGATACAAAATGGCAACACTAAACAAAATTTGGAAGTAAAAAAAATGCTAAACTCGGCGATGAGTTGGCCGGCGATGAGTTGGCCGGCGATGAGATGGCTCGGCGATGAGATGGCCGCGATGAATCGGCCGCGATGAGTCGGCGGCGCTGACTTGTCCTAGACCCGTAAGTACCAGATACCATACGAACTGTTGCGCAATTTTATCACGCAAGGCAAGGGCTAAATGATCCCTGCTCCCTAAGAGCCGCTACGGACTTGAAACACTTTCGAACTTTGACCTCATCCTTGTTAATTAATCAAGATTCTATGCAAATAATCGATGTTACGCCATAGCTTATTTTATTTAACCATGACCGTAGCCCACATCGGTAGTGCAGAATGACAAGGAGTTGTTTAGCGTTGTTTTCTTCGTTAGCCAGAGTACTTGCACTAAAGTGGAACTTGTCATTATCAGTTTAAGCGACAAATTATTGCCTGTTACAAAGACTAACAATAGACATCATTTGTTTCAGAATATCGACCCACCCTGATTTATCGTCTTAAATCCACTTTTGTAAGTCCTCGTCTATTACAATACGGGGCCTAATAAACGCTTATATCTAACTAAACCTTTAGAATACCTGGATGAGTTCTTTCATGTTTAAATATATCGAGTATTGATTCGGTAGGACTATCGCTAAAGAAGTTTGTAGGGTTCGTTAAAAAAGTATAGTTTTTGGCATTGCTACAATTCGCACTGGTTGTAAATTGCCCAATTTCAATATTTCTAAGTAATTCAGGTTTTATAAGCTAAATGGGAGTTACAAAGTGTTTGATCATCAAGATTCTTCAAGGGAACTTTTAGAAAGAAAGGAGAAAAACACAGGCATCTATAAATCAACTATCAACGATGATGGGGAGAAAATGGCGAATTACGAATTCAGCCTTTTTCGACCAAAAAAAAGCGAAAATGGTCAACTACAGGGATGACCGATGGAAATAGAAACTTGGGGGGACTATTTAAGAAGTTTTAACATATACATGAAAGCAACAGAACGACGAAACAATAATTGCCATTTTCCTTAACATAGCGGAAGAAGAGGCACAAAAGAAATGCGAAACTGTCAACTTAACCGAAGATGAAAGGAAGTTATACACAACGCTAATAAAATCATCTCAAGATTATTGTAAGGCTATGCAAAATGAAACTTTCGAAAGGTATAAATTTTTCATAATAATCCGCAACGGCTTCTACATAAATTTAATGGGGAAGAAAAAAATGAAACGCACAGATCTTTAGAAGAGATAGCAGTAGAATAATATGAATAGCAGGAGATGGAATTCGAAAGGGAAGAAGAGAAGTTGGGAGACTACGTTGAAGAAAGTCTACGAGATTGTTAGAAAAAAGCAAGCCGAAGGCTTACATATAAGAAGAAAGGGCATATTTCATATGTATATATCCAAAATAATTGAAAATGAGATAATTATTGAAATGTTGACCGCAAATGTACCCAAGGATTCTATAATGACAAAAACCAAACATTTGTAGGGATTATAAGGGTGTGCGCAACAAAATTTTAGAACATCAATAGTTTAGCATATTTCTAGGATAGTTCAAAAGCTCAATTTAAATACCATAAGTTTTGTTAAGTTTGTATTGAATTTCTCAGTATTAGAGAAATGAATACGCTAAATAGTGAAATTCAAAGTAAATATTTAATTCATTCTTGATCTGTACATATAATAGTGACATTAATAACAAGTTTAAAAGCTCTTAGGGTCGCAACCTTTTTGGAACGTGCAAAGTAAGATCGAGCAATTGCAAAAGATTCCGTTTTTTAAAATAAACGCGTGTCCAAAACAAAAAGAATATTTAATGAAGATGCTTTTCACAAGTTGAGAAGTTTGACATCAAAACATCGATTTTCCACTGAAGTGGATCTTATATTATATAAAATTATTACCAAAATCAACGCCAGATTAAAAAGAACACGTACACTAAGGATTTTGCTTTCCTAAATGAATATATCTTGTTAAGTTTGACTAATGATTGCTTAAGAAAATTTTCCTCAGTTTATCATTAAAATACAGTTAGAACATAATATAGTTTTTTAAACAAATTATACACTGAAAAATCAAAAAATACCTCTAAGCAGTTAACGTATAATCCTCGCCAGGAATGTTTACCGCTACGTCATCACATACAATCATATGGTGGAATATGAAAAACGTGAGTCAAAATTGTACTATATTAGTCAAATGAAAATTAAATTCCATGCGTATAAAACAAATTATAAATTAAATTCGCGTTTATAGGTTTACTCTTTCTACAACATTTGCTTATTCAATACCGTATGTCGATTTGGTCAAATGCACTACGAATGTTCACCATCCTTATTGAATTCACTGTTTTATATGAGAAGACAGTATAAACAAATTGGATAGCTAAATACATAAATTAATGACGTAGCGGTAAACACTCCTGGCGAGGATTATAATATATTTCTTTGCTGAATCGAATATGCGTTTTGTTTAATTTCATAATCGCATTAGTTTGCCATCTACAAGTTCGAATTTTACTGCACATTTTGAATTCGCCCCAATTGCCGGTTTTGCTATTAATATTTTAATTCAATATCCCTACTTTTATATTTTACATAATATACAGGGTGAATGAGACCACCCGTATCAGTTTTTTATTTAAAGAACGGTGAGTCGTAGAGAGGTGGGGTAAAAAAAGTGATTATAAAAGCCATAATAAAGAATCGAATGGTGATATCATTATTTCTCGGACAAGTCAGCATTCCTCCAGAAGGCCCCCAACTCCAAAATTTTAAATGGCACCCACCATAAGTCGAAAAAGGTATTGTTTGAAAGATTGTTAAAAAAGAAGAAAGTTTTATAGGAAAAATTTTTTTATTACTACCACCCCTTTTAAATAATATTCGACTAAAGTTATTAAATTTGAAATTCATTGTTAACAATAAAAGTTGAAAAGTCGACTTTTAAAATCTAGTTACCAATGTTACATGTGTTCAAAATATCTTCCATTTACTGCTAAGCACTGTTGAGCTCTTCTAGATACACTATCAGTGGCTTTAATAAGTACTTCTTGAAAGGGATGAACAATGTAACAAGGTAACTAGATTTTAAAAGTCGACTTTTCAATGTTTCTTGTTAACAGTGAATTTCAAATTTAATAACTTTAGTCGAATATTACTTAAAAGGGGTGGCAGTAATAAAATAATTTTTCCTATTAAACTTTCTTCTTTTTTAACAATCTTTCAAACAATACCTTTTTCGACTTATGGTGCCATTTAAAATTTTGGAGTTGGAGGCCTTCTGGAGGAATGCTGACTTTTCCGAGAAATAATGATATCACCATTCGATTCTTTATTATGGCTTTTATAATCACTTTTTTTACCCCACCTCTCTACGACTCACCGTTCTTTAAATAAAAGACTGATACGGGTGGTCTCATTCACCCTGTATATACATACCTATATAAATAGTAATATAATAATATTATTGCTATTTAAATAAATAATTCACGTAACATCTACCGGTCCAAACGAAATACACTACTCGATGATAAAGAACCTGCCAAAAAATATATTATTAGGATTATACAGGGTGAGTTTTTTTTTCATTATTTGTATGGGGATCTCGGAAACCATAAGAGTTACACATTTGCTTAAATGGGGAAAGATTTGCTTCTTTGGAAGACTAATCCAGATACGCTTTTGTTGATTTAAGAAAATGCATGGCTTACTAGATATTTGTAAAAAAGCAAAATTCTCCAAAATCGTTTCAGCCCTTTAATTCGTTTATTTCTAAAGATAGATAAAAATTGTTCAAATACAATTTGTAGATAATTTTGTGCCGAATAACGTCACCGTACTAGTTTTTTAATTTTGCTTAGCATTTTGAGGTTATGAAGCAAAGTTGAATTTTTTTAAATGGAAACCATAGTTGGCTATGACGCATTTTAATAGTGCATTTTTTTCTGATTGTAATGATGTAAGGGTTGTATCACTTATTTTGATAAATAAAGGCACAATACACGTTTTCCTATTATTAGGTCTACCAAAAATCACATCCTGCCATGGAAAACAAAAGATTTTTACAGTAAGTGTTCGAAACGTACACAATTATTATCGACACACCTTTAGACTTTTTTGTATTTGGAGGAATAAAAGATGCAGGAGCTGCAGGAAGTTGTTATTAATGCGTTTAGCAGATTACATGTAAATGGGCGTAAAATTGGGAAAGCTGTTAACTCCGTGTTGAAAAGGTGTCACAATGTGTGTCAATAATAATTTCTTTTGTTTTCCATGGCAGGATATGATTTTTTGTAAACCTAATAATAGGAAAACGTGTATTGTGCTTTTATTTATCAAAATCAGTGATACAACCCTTACATCATTACAATCAGAAAAAAATACACTATTAAAATACGTCATAGCCAACTATTGTTTCCATTTAAAAAAATTCAACTTTGCTTCATAACCTCAAAATGCTAAGCTAAATTAAAAAACTAGAACGGTGACGTTATTCGGCACCAAATTATCTACAAATTGTATTTAAACAATTTTTATCTATCTTTAGAAATAAACGAATTAAAGAGCTGAAACGATTTTGGAGAATTTTACTTTTTTACAAATATCTAGTAAGCCATGCATTTTCTTAAATCAACAAAAGCGTATCTGGATTAGTCTTCCAAAGAAGCAAATCTTTCCCCATTTAAGCAAATGTGTAACTCTTATGGTTTCCGAGATCCCCATACAAATAATGAAAAAAAACTCACCCTGTACATATAACAAAATATTATATTAGATTATATTAGATTATATTAGATAGTTTACAAAAAACGTTAATACACGAATCGTATCCAGAAAATGTGTTCAAACGATAACAAAATATTCTCATATACGTTTCTACAATTACGGTAATACCTATTCCAAAACCTTTAAAGGAGCCAAGCGTAAACAATGATCTATCGATGTTATGGTTTATTTCGAAAACTCAATTTTGGACGCCTATGGAGATCTGGTATAGTAAAACAACTCTTAGAAGTAGGGAAACGAAATATGGCCTTAACTGCCTCAATCGAGTATACCTGAAAATGGTATTCCGCGAGATTGACCGCTTTTTTATTTACGCCCAAGCACAGATGGAAATGTGGCCCAAGCAACAATCGCCGATTGAATAACTGTCAGGACAAGAAATCGGAAAAATGAAGTTCTAGAAGCAAATCATATAACATTTGAGTTAAAGGTGTTTAATAAGTAATTCGACCCTGCTGAATCCGAAAATGCTTGTTACCAACTCGAAATTCTGACCGGAAATGAGATATTCAAGATGGCGGCCTATTTTTTGCAGTTTTTTACATATATCTTGAGAACTATGAGGTTTAGCGCAAAAATTGTTCCATACAAAAATAATCTACATTGAATTTTGAAGGAAAAAGTTCCCAACACGTTTTTTTCTGAAAATGAACAGTGGCGGAGATATGGGAGGGAATAAAATTTCAATTTTGAAATATCTTGAAAAATACAGTTTTTAATAATTGTGCCAATGAAACTATAGATGTTAGTGACTAAAAAATTTTATAATGAGATATGTACACTATGTATAAGACGATGTATGTAGCTCATAAAAATTATATTATTAGTCAGGACAAGAAATCGAAAAAATCAAGTTTTAGAAGCAAATTAAATAACATTTGAGTCAAAGGTGTTTTCTAGCTAATTCAACCCTGCTGAAATCGAAAATGCCAGTTGCCAACTCAAGATCCTAACCGGAAACATCAAACTACCTATATGTTTTTGAGGACAAGAAATTCGCACAGTTACCTAGATGAAAACAGCATTCGGAATCTAAGAGAACATTTTAATCAGGTGAAAATGACACAAAAAACGAATCAACAAATCTAATCGCTATGCGTGTTTAAGCACAATGCCCGGCATTTACATATCTTCATGCATGGGTCCAATTCTTTTCTGCACCGGCACTGATTTGTCTGGCACATTCCTTTGCAACCACATGCACGAAGAGCATCGCAGGAGGCAGGAATAGGCGGCAACCTCACGAGGATTGGTTCGAGACTAGTGCCGTCAACTCTGTGCCGTCTGTTTTTCAAGTCTTTGACCGTGTCACAGGAGGAGCTTTGCTTTTTTCATCGGTAGTTTTTTTCTTGCCATCCGCTACTTTTGTTTTCATTCTTTCTATTTTTTCTTTTGAGGTGAACAGAGAATAACAGGTCCTGTGATAAACAAAGTCACAATCCTCATCAGGCTCAATTGTGTTCAGAATACGTGAAATAGCAATGCTATATTGACAGTCACAAGGCTTTTCTTTCTTCTGCCCTTAAAAGAAGTGTTTCTTTGCCACTAGTCTTGATAGACGACAGTTTATCATTTTTCTTTCGATTTGATTGACAAATTATGCACAAATTACGATTTAAACCATTTGGACATCGAATCGCTACAACACTGTCGTCATCCATTGTCTAAAAAAAGTATACCATAGTACAGATTGCATGAATGCATTTCACTAAATACACATAATAAAAAATACATAAAATCCATCCAATTACCACTCAAGACACAAGTCCAATTCACACCAATCTTACCTTCGAAATAAATCCAAACAGCAGATCAAGTTCGAATCAAAACAAAGTTCGTTCCGATTACGATCCACAAAATAACTCAACACAAAAGCAGCCAGCATCTTGGCTCTCTGCCTCTGCGCTTTGCTCGCTCAGCGTCATTTCCCGCAATTGCGTGGCGTGATATTGTGCAGCCAATCAGGGACAACCCCACCATAAGCGTGCCGCGGCGGACATTTCAATATGCAGGAGTTAATCAATCTCTTTAAACTTTGTAAAAAACAAATTAAACAAAGCATTTGTCAACTCTTCATTTTAGGTTTTGTATTGCTTGCTTGCTTATAACGGGTGTTTCATTAAGGACGCAACCCAAAGCTAAGTACATGACACAATTTATTGATCAACCACATTATTGTCGATTTATTAGGAACAGCAGTACGGGGAAATTCTAACTGAAACTTCTCTTGCACACATTTGTAAGATTTACACTCTATATAAGTCTCTACAATAAACACGCGTTCATCCTTGGAAAAAATCATAGCTGACACAACGCAACAAAACGACACCGGAAACAGTACTAATGACAGACTAGCACACCCGTTATTAAATAATGTTTATAAGATAGGAACATACATCGTCATATACATAGTGTAGGTACACATTTCATTGTAAGATTTTTTAAGTCACTAACATATATAATTTCATTGGCACAATTATTAAAAACTATATTTTTCAAGATATTTCAAAATTGAAATTTTATTCCCTCCCATATCTCCGCCACTGTTCATTTTCAGAAAAAACGTGTTGGGAACTTTTTCCTTCAAAATTCCTCATAGTTTTCAAGATATATGCAAAAAACTGCAAAAAATAGGCCGCCATCTTGAATATCTCATTTCCGGTCAGGATTTCGAGTTGGTTACAAGGATTTTCGGATTCAGCAGGGTCGAATTACCTATTAAACTCAAATGTTATATGATTTGCTTCTAGACTCGTAACGGAAGCCTTTTTCTGACTGTATAGAATTCTCAGTTTTTATGTCCAAAGGTGTGCAAACCAGTACTTAATACAACTTATAAATGCCATAAAATTGTAAATATTATTATTTCTTGCTGTTGCAATGACTGACTACATGACAGATAACAAGGAGTAAACCACTGCACTCAATTTATTATACCTACTTCCTCATTGTTTAAATAATTCCTTACATTTCCCTATAGATCACTAATCATTATGTCTCTCACTTGCATTAGAGTATTAGACTTCTCCGTATTTCTTTTTACAATGTAAATACTTCCCCTATTTCCCAGTATATCCCTAGTACCTACTTTCTTTATATTCCAGTTAGGGTAGTGTTAGGGTTTGCAACTTCGAAAAGTTGTGCTATTTGCATAACTCGTGGAAAACGGCATAATTTATGGACTTTTTCAGTTTTCGCTCTGTCACTTCGAAAGTATGCAATTCTCAACAATTAACGCTTACACAATTTTTGGAGTACATTAAATTTTCAACAAGAGCAATATTCTAATGAGGATTTTGAAAAATTAAACATGCCGCCCATAAGAAAGGCGAAAGTTGACTTTGGCCGTGCGCAAGTTAGTAGGCTTAGAATTTTTTCGACGCCATTTTTAAAATTGCCGTGTTCTCTTACCTATATCCTGAGAATTTGATGACCTTAACTTTTATACACCTAATAAAGAAAATATTGTAGTTTTCCGAAAATACAAATTTTTTATTTTCCTTATCTGTGTAAAGTAAAATAAAACTAGATTATTTTTGGGCACATATATGCGCAACTTTTCTTCTATTTAACCGACTTCTATCTCCAACGGTTTCCACTATCCACATGTACATCATTTTATACTGGACACAGTGTATACATTGTTGAGTTGGGTCACCCATTCACTAAGAAGCTTTTAATTTTAAAGTTGCTCGCGTAGCAGATTGAAACTCTTCTTGCAACAAATAACAATCAATAAAAAATCATGTAAAATATTTATATTTTGATACAAATTAGAAACATAAGGTGAGAGTTTCTTTTTTAGGTAGGTATAGGATTTAACACATTACATGGATGCAAAAATAATGCATGGGCAAGTAGGTAATTGAGTTGTTTTAACATATGTGATCGGTTCATCAGTATGGTTCCACTTTGTTCGTAAATATATCGTATGTTTTAATACACCCACGTATTTTCCTTTTACTTACCCGTATTTTGATTTTGCTTCCTCGTATCTCCTTCTTCTTCCTCATCATTCGCGATACTTCTATAGTTCCCCCCCTTCGTGTACACCAACTTCCTCGATCGTTTACCTACCCTTCGGCGGGGTAGTTAATAAGTCATATTATCTTCTATTTTAGAAGAATGAGCTTTTGTGACATTGTCAAAATTTTCTGTTGCATGGTCACATTTTCATATATCAGCATTGCTTTATTGAAGATATACCTAGTTACTTTCTAAAATGTTATGTTGCTCCTACCTTATCCTGAATGGCAGATCATCGAATTTTTCTTCACAAATAGTATTAAACTAAAAGTGCTAGACTTACATTACGGGCTTTGCATGTAAAAGGGGTCGTGTGAAAATCTGAATGTTATTTTAAATACATGCGTTCTTGTTCTTGAATTGTTTTATTCTAAGACACGATTCAAGATGACTGTGACTGTGATACTTTCACCATGTCGCCCATGTGTCCAATGTTACAATTAATAATCAACACACTTTTAAAAACCAAATGGAGAAACTAATAAATACTACAAAATAAAACCACCGCGGTTTATTCATCAGTCAAATCAGAAGTGTTCAATATGTCTTTTAGGAATTTAAATTGAAAATGGGCGAAAAGCAACTGATTCGAAAACTAGAAAACTAATTGTGAAATTCAGCCAATTGCAACGGAAGATATATAAATGCAGGTACATAATTACAAACGTAATTCGTACGCATTGTTTGTCGAGAGGAATAATAATATTATTTTACAATAGGTCGCTGTAAAATATAAGTTTAACACGTAATGACGTTTGCTTGTATACAAACCAGAGTACAAACCTCAATCAGACGAGCACATTGTACGTGAAAGCACGTTTAGCTGAAAATTATGAAAACCGTATTCAACGAGATTAAAATTTAGATAATTTCGTATCTTCAAATAATTGTTAAATCATCAAATAAAGATAAAATGCCAATTTTACATTTATTCAGCTTTATATTTCATTCGTTAGTGTCACTTTCATATTTCAAATTTAAAAGCATCGTCTAATCAAATGTTAACAATGCGTCAAAAATTTAACGAGTAAAGTAAAATTTCAATTAGCATTAATGTGTTTTGCATCTTATTTAACTTTTTGAAATATTCGCTAGTTGTTTTGTAAACACTGCGGGTAATTTATGCCAGCAGCTTTTGATTTTCAATTTTTATTCATAGTTATACACGATTATATCTAAATTAATTCTAAAATGAAACAGCTCCATAAAAATCAAAAGTAACGTTTATAAAATAATGAAAACCGTTTCAAATGTTATTTAGGTTGTATTTATAATCTAGTAATTAGTGGTAACCTCCGCTCTATCAACGAAGTTTGAATTAAATCAAGTACAAAAATTAGCACTCCATTAGAACTTGGTTTTCCTAATTACTAAATCAAACCAGTAAAGCAGTTGTTAATTGATGTTCATTAACGCCAGACTTGGTAGTAGTCCCTTTAGACTTAATTTCATGCATCGATTTCGTTCTCTCGTGATTTTTCTCACACAATTCTTTTCTTTAAAGCTAAATTCCTTTATTTTAGTTTAATGAACTGTATGTCTGTATAAATTAAGCACTTTCCAGATTGGAACTAAAATCGTTTTCTGATTATACCGTTTGTGACATATTTCAGATATTGTAACACGTAAACGGTTTCGATTCACTGATATCCACTTTCAAACTATACCAAAATAATTTTGTTCTTTGTTTTAATGTGAAGCTCAATATTAGTATTAGTATACAATATAAAAGAGAAATTTAATACAAAGTTGATAATTTTCTAATTCTATTTATAAAATGCGAAGCGTTTCTAAGATACTTACATTTATAGTGCTATTTATTTTCCAACAAATTCCAGATGCTACCCACCCGTTTCTATTTGCACCGTTTACATCAATTCCTCCTTCTGACTATATATCTGGTAAATTAGTTTCCCAAACGTAAAAAGTATTCAGGAGGAATGTTGATTAAAAATTAATCTATTGCACTTCAACATGTCTGACTATCAACATTAAGTTACCTGTTAATCGTATCCAAAAATTATTTCCAATTACCTACTTATATACCCATATAATATCTTAAAATTACCAAATTTTAGTGCAGGTTATCCAAAAAATTCCTACTCTCGATTCTTCCCCTACACGATCAATATTTACGTCAATATATTGGACAATATTTTGTACAATAGTATTACTTGGTCCACCCACACGGTGTAATATTTTTGCTCAACAAATTAGTTCGCGGATGATACTAGTGCAGTCAACATGTGGAATAAGAAGACAGCAAGTTGTATGGCTATACATAATAGCTTTAGTTATAAAAAAAGAAACGCAGGTGGATGAAGAAATAGTTTCAAGAAAGAAATAAGTACACTCATGAAAATCTGTAAGCTCCGATACACCTCGATAAAATAAAAAAATAATAAAAAAAATAAAAATAAAAAATAAAAATAATAATAAATAAATAATAATAATAATAATTGGTCTTAGGAAAGATATAGGGATTTTGACAATGTTGACTAAGAATCTGGACAATGTGACATATGTAAAGGTAAAACAAATCTTTCATAAATTTAAATTAAGTAGTTACGACAAAAACTTAAATTCTAAATTAGTAATTTGTTTAGATAACTTAAAACAAAAACTGAAAGCAATTGCTCATCGTTTGAAACGATACAACAACTGTTCGAAAAGGAAAACCCAAAATAAATTGTTTATGGAGAACACATTAAAATTTTTTAGATATTTAACACCTTCAAATACTTGTAATAAACTTCCCAAAAATGACCGCATGTTTCAATATTGGAAAACAATGTGGGATATCCGTTCTACATATAACAAAAATGCATTTTGGTTACCTACTTTAAGAAATGAATCAGAAAATTATCAGTGGAATGAAGAAAATTCAATTACTGTAGATGAATTAAAAAATACATTACGATTTTGTGCCAATTGGACTTCTCCAGGAAAAGATAACGTTCAAAATTATTGGTTAAAAAATTTACTTCTATTCATCTTCCTATATTATTTTGGTTTAATGAAGCACTTAATAATCGATCTATAATCCCTAAATTTCTATGTACTGGTGTAACTTACATGCTCTTAAAAGATGGAGACCCATTAGAACCAAAAAATTATCGTCCAATTACTTGTTTACCTACAATTTATAAATTATTTACATCTATTATAAGCCAAAAAATTCGAAATCATTGTCAGACAAACAACATTATTAATGTTGAACAAAAAGGATGCACCAAAGGTGCACAAGGATGTCGTGAACAGTTGGTAATTGACACAATTATTACAAAGCACGCAAAAATAAATAAAAGAAACCTAAATATGTGCTATATTGATTATAAAAAAGCGTATGACTCGATTCCTCATGAATGGCTATTAGAAATTCTACGAATTTATAAAATTAATTACAAATACATTAATATTTTGCATTTTATGATGTCCATATGGAATACAATTGTTATCAATGGTTCTCATTTACTCGATATGATCAAAATTAAACGGGGAATTTTTCAAGGTGACTCTTTAAGTCCTCTATGGTTTTGTTTAGCAATAAATCCATTATCTAAATTAATAAATGATTCGTTTTCTGGTTTCAATTTAAATACCAAAGAGAATCTTGCCATTACACATTTACTATACATGGATGATTTAAAATTATTTTCTAGATCTGAAATTCAACTAGACAATCTAATTTCAACGGCAAAAATATTTAGTCGAGATATTTCTATGGAATTTGGCTTAAACAAAGGTTCTAAAGTCAATGTAATAAAAGGAGTACCGATTGTTAATCCTGAAATAGTAAACGAAATACCGCAATTATTACAATTATTATAAATATTTAGGAAAGAAACAAAATTTTGTTTTAAATAATTCATTACTCAAAAATGAATTTCAACAAAGATACATAGAAAAGTTAAAAATGATACTAAAAACAAAACTAAATTCTAAGAATATGATCTCTGCTATAAACATTTGGGCTATTCTTACCTTATCCTACTCGTTTGGAATTTTAAAATGGTCAGATACTGACTTGAATGATTTAGATAGATTAACTAGAAAAATGCTAAAGAAATATAATTATTTACATCCAAAATCTTCTGTAGAAAGACTATACCTCAAAAGAAAAGATGGAGGACGCGGTTTAACAAATTTATTTAATTTATGTAAAAATCAAATCAATCTTTTACGGAATTACTTTTATTCTTTAGAAAATCTGCTCATTAATAATATCATTCGATTAGATAAACATTATTCAGGTCTAAATCTTAAACTTAAAAGTTTCGATTGTGAACCAAAATTAAATTTTGAACTAAATTGGATAAACAAAATCTTGCATGGAAAATATCCGACTGTATTAAAATCCTCAGAAATAAATAAAGACATGTCCATAAGATGGTTAAAAGATGGATTTCTACATTCAGAAACTGAAGGATTCATATGCGCAATTCAAGATGGTGTCATTGCAACAAATAATTACAAAAGACACATAATGAATCTGGAAGTCTCTGATAAATGTAGAAAATGTCTCTCCCAGAATGAAACCATAGAGCACATTATAGCTGGTTGTTCTAATTTAGCACCGATTGACTATCTTTATAGACATAAACAGGTTTGCAAAATATTACATCAACAAATTGCGAAAAATTTAAAGTTAATAAATAGTATTAAACCTTATTAGTTATTATAAATACATTCCGGAACCAATATTAGAAAATGATTCATACATTTTATATTGGGATAGAATAATTATAACAGATAGGGAAGTATCACACAATAAACCCGATATTGTTATAATTAATAAAATAGACAAACATGCTGTCATTATTGATGTTGCTGTGCCATTATCCACAAATATTATAAAAACTGAAAATGAGAAACGCAGAAAATATGAAGCATTGGCAATTGAGATGATGGCAATTTGGAATTTGACTAAAATCTACATTACTCCAATTGTTATTTCGGCAACAGGTGTAATTTCTTGTAAATTTGAATCTTATTTAACATCACTAAATTTGAATCCAACATTATTTGTAATAATACAACGAGCTGTTTTATTACAAACATGTCACATTGTTCGAAAATTCTTTAATCTAAATTAATTTAATTTTACTCATAAATATTAGATACATAATACATACATAAAAAAAATGAATTTATGGTTAGATGTTATCCCCCATAAATTTAATTATTGTACCACTATGTAAGTGTGAATGAATAAATAATAATAATAAATAAATAATCAACAGAGAACTGAACTATCATTGCGCAATATTGCCAACAGACACAACAATATTTACTGGAATGCACAATAAAAATCAAACTGCTTTTGATTGACTCAATATATTGCGCAATCTTTCAATGTGATCTACAGACGCTCAATATTATTGTAAATACCATGTCAAATATTGTGCAATATATTGACGTAAACATTGATCGTGTAAGGGCCGCTTAAGGTCGGCTATTCACGTAATATTAACGCATACTTGAACGGTATACATGCACAAATTTATTGTACAAGTATACTTGAATGGAAGTTTCGCCGCTACACGGCACAAGTGCAACTAATCGGCGACAGTGTATAGTTCAATTTTGTGACGTACATACTATATAAATATGTCATCAACAGATGAAGAAGATGCATTATTAGCTGCAGCCGCTTGTGTTTTAGTGATTAAAAAACAAAGAAAAAAAAAGAGATATTGGTGTAAAAATTGGCTACAACGAAGGAATTTGTATTCACTCTTTTTTTACTTTGTTATGAATTATGATAATCCTTGGCTTTTATGTTCCATAAGCATGGTTCACTTCGACAAATTTCAATAAAATCTTCAAGTATCTCACGATTCCCTTTTTTACTTCGGTCGTCATCTCGACCTGTCACACACATCTGCAGGTTTGTACAAGTATACGCTACACAACGTTCAATTACACTTGCGCAACCTTGACTTGCGCAAGTGTACAGAATAGAATTTCTTCAAGTCTCACGTCACTTGTACAATCCCAATACATGTGCAAGTTTCCTCCACCACACGCTCCAGTATACCTACTTGTACAATAAATTTGTGCATGCATACCGTTCAAGTATGCAGTTACGTGAATAGCCGCCTTAAGAATGGACAAGACTGGGAAGTACAAAGGTGTCGAAAACATATTTTTTTCATTATTGGTACTGCTTCCTATCAATTAAGCCGAATTAACACATTTCTTTACCATTTTGACGTATTTACTATCAATTAAGCCCAAGCTTTTCTGTCAACGAAGCCTAATGGAAGTACCCAGAAGTATTTCCTGAAATTGTATCTTTCATCCCCAGTTGCTTGGATAGCTGTGAGGTTGAGGTTGGAACGATCCCTAATGCACGAGTGTGAAATTGAAGGAGCCCATTTGTAATTTAAATATGAAAAGTGTACCATAATGTTTAAATATTTTTGATGTGTATGTGGACATCGCATTTTATTTAAAAAAATAACCCCAGCCCATTTTATCATTTCTTTCATTTTCTAAATTTCCTTTGGTCCTGGCGGTTATCGAACAGAAGGGTTTTTATGCAATATCGAACTGCCATTTGTTTATAGGTAGGTAGTTAATAGTGTATATTTTACTGAGCATTGTGATTAAGGCAATGGCAATTACTTTCAATTTGCTTTAGGACGATGCCATACCATTTTTCTATGATATAAAGCATCCAGTGTTGCAATCCTCCTTTGGGCCTACAAAGCATAAGTATTAAGAAATTTAAAAATTATCCTGGCATAATTGAACAACATTGATACATTAAAAGTTTGGTTCCTAAAGCAAAACTTTAATAAGTTAGAACATCTTTAGGCCCTTTGCCAGAATCGTAAATTAAGTTGCATAATTTAGTCAGTTCATCGATTCCAAATTCTCCTAAAGCTTTCCACATTTCTATTCGTCCTTAATTATAATCGTTCCAATGTTGTTCTACCATTTCCTCCTGTTCTATTATATTATCCCCTTGTGGTTTATTTGCTGTGTCATATAAATCTATCTCATCTCTCGAAGCCACGCTTCTCTAGCTTTTTCAGTTTTTCTTCTTAGTTTGTTGTTTATTTCTCTGTATCTTTTCTGTCCTTCTTCCGTGTTTAAGTTTTCATTTTTCTTCTTTCATCCATTTTTTCTACCATTTCGTTTGTTATCTATGGTTTTCTTGGGCCATTTCCTTTTTTAAATCCTATGCATTTCTCTGCAGCTTTCTTTACTTTGCATTTTAAATCGTTCTATTTTCTTCCACTTTTTACAATCGTGTTTGCTCTACTCTCATTATCATCGTTTCCTGTTATCATACTCACGACTTCATCTCGAAACTCCTCTACGTTACTGTTGTGTACTTAGGGTAACAGTTACCATCCGATCTTTGTACTTCAACAAATTATCATTAACACAAACTCTACTTTTAAATGTTCTCTTTTTAAACATGGACCAAATTACCGCAAAGGAAATTTGAAAGAGAAACGTATTTGCAATCTATCTCATTCTATATTCATTTTCTAACGCTTTTCTCAATATAGAAGGTACGCAATGTCTACTTTGTGTGCTACCACCTACCGGTGCTAGTTCCTCGTGCTACTAAAGGATAAATTTCTTCTAAGTAATTTGAGCTTCGAGATAATATTCTGCATATACAGTAGAACGCCGATTATCCGAACGCCGATTAACCGAATCGCCAATTATCCGAATCGGTCCAGTCCAGATATATTTCAATTGTTATGGTTGAAAGCTAGAGGCAAGACACTACATGTTTTGCGTCGCGCGGCTTTTCAACTCAATAACATTGAATTACTGTCATTGAGCTCCTCCCTCTCTCATTGTGCGGATCGCTGTTTTAAACAGTTATATCAGTTATATGATATGACAGTTCGTTTTTCTTTATTACCAGTCTATGTCCGATTATCCGAATTTTCGATTATCCGAATCGACCCCGGTCCCAATTGATTCGGATAATCGGCGTTCTACTGTACGTCTATGGAATCTTCGTTTGCCAATAGTGGAATTCCAATAGTTTGCAGACACTCATTTTCTTAGGACCTTAGGTCCTTAGTCCTAGGATCTGGTAATAGGTATAGCGTT
The DNA here is from genome assembly GCA_036250285.1 of Pyrocoelia pectoralis. Lineage (NCBI taxonomy): Eukaryota > Metazoa > Arthropoda > Insecta > Coleoptera > Lampyridae > Pyrocoelia > Pyrocoelia pectoralis. The sequence continues at coordinate 15,026,315 of CM070077.1, forward strand.
TTTTATTACCTTATTGACTAGTTTGGTATTTCTTCTTCAACATAGACTGTAAAAGTGACGAACACTATTAGATGATTTATTTTAATTAACACGTGATTGAAAGTACCTGATAGTGCTCCCCCCCTGGAATTTCATGAATCGCGTAAATCCATTTTAGAAAATGTTAAAAGCTCACAATAAAACCAATACATAGCCACTTTTGGAATATAATGTTCTATCCCATCGGTGACTCTGCACACTCTATTGATTTACTAATTTAGAAATAGGTAAACATTTTCAAGCATTCTAATTTCTACTTGAAAAAATGTAAGGTCCCTCCCCCTAAAAAATTTTGTTCCGGCGCCCCTGCATACAAATACAATACATTTCCTTGTTCTGTTTCAGAAAAGAACTACTTATTTACATGTTAATAAATTGCATTTCCTTGCCGGGTTGCGCTTCTGTGCTATCCTGTCTTTATCCTCACAAATTAAGTTAGCTTTATTCCTTTTCAGGAATAAATTCCCCGTAATTTACTTAAGTTTATTATTAAACATATAAGACTACTTTAATTACGTTTTGTTGTACTAGTTATATTTGTTCACATGTGTAACTGTATTTTGCATAATCTCTACTATTTAACTCTCGAAGGCATTCATAAATAATTAATAATAATGCAAACGTTTACTGGAATGGTAGAATAGTAGTAGAAAAGTAGAAATCTATGTTTTAGAAATTAAATACAGAGTGTATATTTAAAGAAAAGAGGTGTAGTAAAATGCTCAAAACAATGGAGGGTAAAGAAAAATAATTTTACAATGATAGCTTCGCCCCAATTCTTTGCTTCCTAGTCTCGCCATCATCAACAAATTTGAAATATGCAGGAACCGCTGTCATATGCACCTCAGTAGATGGTCCCCTTTCTGTAACGTCACATACCGCGCGAACAGGACCATTTAAAATTTCAAGGCCTTTCGTGTAACCTAGAAACCCCAAGGTTATTTACATAAATGTCAGGAAAATCTCACATTACTGAGAGGAGCTAAAGAGATTCTACTGACGTGTTTTGCATTAAATTTTTCCGGAAATCGCAAAAAAGAAATTTACAAATTCTAGAAATTTTTTTTACAAATTCCACAAAAATCAAGTTTGTCAATTGTCTCGGACTTGCTAGACTCTTTATAAAAAGATTGTAAGAAACTTTATAGACATTGCCTAAGCGCCATGTTTAAACTCAAACCACAAGCACAGTGGAGATTAACACTAACATCACCCACAAAAAGCACAAGGATACGACGTTAATTATATGGGTGAGATATTGAAACGGCGCCGGCGTAGGTACCTACAGCTACAGTTAGAAGGTGCTACCAAAACCTGCTAAACAACCTTATTCATATCAAGTCAGATAGTCCGATCATTTTGAAGCTATTTGAGAAACTACTGAAAAGGTTGAAACCAATTTTCCTCGAAAGGATATCAGACCATTAATTGGTATCTATAATTGTTAATTGAAAGCCAGCATGCCATAATCGACCAGATTCATTGAATAATTGATCTTATCGAGTTCCAATAAGACAAACAGTACCTATAGGCAGTGCCGGTTTATACTTTACGCACATTACGCACGTGCGTAGGGCCCGGACGTGCGTAGGGCCCGGATAAATCTAAAGTTTTAAGTTTATTAATTATAATAGGTATCAATCAATGCATTTAATAAGGAATTGAGGTGTATTTATTTCACTCACGACTTCCCTTCAGAATAAATACTGTAAGATACAACAATCTTCTTAAATAACAGGAAACTTAAAATCTCAAAAGAAGGTATAATAATAAGAAGACACCCTTTAACACGTTTGAGTCTAAAATTTATTGGTCATATATTTTAAAAGAGTTTATTGCAGATTGAACATTTCCTCGTCCCTTTCTAAGTAAATAACCTTTGTACTTAATTATGCCGATGGTAACTATCACCCCCGCGGAACCCGGGCCCGTGATCTATGGGACCCGGATGTTACCGCACTAATATTTGTATTTTCGTAAACATTCCTCTTAAATTGCTGAAAACGTATTTTTAAAAAAATTGCAAAATGTAAATTTTATTTTCCGCGCGAGTTAACAATAATGTGATACATTCCAATTATGGACCAAAATTTTTATTGCCATAATTTCCGGCCTACACTTCGTTTACGTGCGGTGTTGGTTCTACTCGTACCAACCATAAATAAAGACAGATGCGCCGTATTTATTGTATTGTAAGCTTCTTAAGAATTCAGACTTGCCGTTTTCATCTTATGAAGCTATTTAAAATATATTAGTCTGAATGGTGTTCATTTTTATCGTCTCAAAAGCAACGGAGGTAGAGAAAAAAATAGATTGGTTTGTACCAAATTTGAAGTTTTGCTATGTATGCAAATTGTTGTGAGGGTGGGTGGTGATGGTGGGGGCCCAATGTTACTTAGTGCGTACTACTAAATGACATGTAAAACCGGCACTGCCTATAGGTACTCTCCACCAATCCTTTTGATCTCAGACATGGTCCCCCGTCATAGTTTGATTTACTTATATAGGTACTAGGTACCTACTGCACAATAAGCTATAACTAGGTACTTACTATACTTACTTAAACTTTTAAAACTGTTTGAAATATAATATACTGGGTAGACCATTTTAATCGATGCACGCGAATATCTTGAAAAGGAGAAGTTTTTTCAAAAAATTTTTCAGACAAAAACCTTATGGCTTTGAGGGGGAAATCACTAATTATCAATTTAATTGTAGATGGCGCCACTTTAGAGATTTCATAATGGCGGCCATTTTTTTAAATGGGAGGGAATTTTTTCCAAATCAAAGTTGTAGCTGGCAATAAGACGAGAATAAAAGTTTTTTGTTTTTTGTAATCGGATCATTTTTCACTGAGTTACCGTGTTCCAAAGTGTTCCACCCCCTTGGTGTACGTATTTTGTAACTGCACAGCACTCTGCATCTCTCTCTCTGTTTCTCTCTCTCTCTCTCTCTCTCACACACACACACACACACACACCCGCACACACACACCCGCACACACACACAGTGAAAAATGATCCGATGAAAAGTAATAGTTCCAATCTCTAAACAATTCCCTAGATTTTTATACAACGTATAATTAATTATATAATTCTTGTAGATCCATCCATTCAAGACAATTCAATGAAAATCTAAAATTTGTTTGAACTGTCCGCGGTCGGTAGGTAATTAAAAACCACTCTATATTTTTTTATAACTAAAATAATTTTACTTATTACAAAATTCCAGAATTATTAATGAAACATTCTTTAAATTGCATTTCAAGCTTTACCATAACTCGTTTTAATGCTATATCATTGCACATCAAATCCAACAAAACTGTCGTCAAGCTTTATAAGTTTTCAAATCAAGAGCCTAAGATCCTAGAGCCAATAACCATATAACATGCATAATAATGGCGTGGTTATCTTTTCCCATTTTAAAAGTTCACAACGTATTAGAAATTTATACGACATGATATTTAAATTTTCTTCCTATAACGCTAAACCTTACACTTAATAGTGTTTTGATTTAACAATAACAATAATTATCAAGAAATAAAATTATGCAATAACTACCTACAAGTTTTCATATTGACATATCATTCATGAATGTTAAACTGTACTTTGCGGAACTACAGAGCAACATATTTTTAATGCGTCTACTGGCGCTTGTTTATGGCATTAAAATACAAAGCTATTCATCACAAACTACCTTCACAAAGAAGGGCTCTTCAAAGAGAAATTAAATTTCTTATATTAATATTTATAGTGACATCAAGCAACGTGAAAGATGAAAGAAACAATTTTTGTGGTTTTCATTTGATGTTTTTGTATAATTTTGATGACACTTTACATATGTTTCTATCCCTCGTTCTTGAAAAGTGAGCATACATTTGCAAAGGTTTTGAAAGTTTGTGGGACTCAAAGGCCGGCGCGCACAATTTTTGGCAGTCGCCAAGTAGGATAAGTATTTTTGGTGTTATTACCATCTTCGGGCTATGCTGTAATTCTATTTGTAATATTTTTTTAAAATATGTGAAGTAATAGGGTTACTTACCGTCAATTAATGGCTGAAGAGTAAGTGAATTGTGAGATGTAGCTGTGGTATTATATTCATTTATTATATTTAATGGTAATACCACAGCTACATCTCACAATTCACTTACTCTTCAGTCATTACTTGACGGTAACCACATTACTTCACATATTTTAAAAATATTACACATAGAATTAGAGCATAGCCCGAAAATGGTAATAACACCAAAATCGATAGCCTAAAGAAGCAGAAAATAAAAAATTTAGCCTGCCAATTATTTATTTATATACCTACCTTAATATAATCATAAATCCAAAAAAACACACAACCTTCCCCATGAATGAAAATTCATTATTTCATTTATGATTATATTCAGTCTTCACCCCATTTGGAGCAAACTAATTTTTACATCCACATTATGGACCCAATCAATACCTACCTTATTTATTGTTGCTTCAACGGATATTCAATATATAGCATAGCCGACGAAATATGGGTTTTAAATAAATTTTCTAAAAAGTAACCCTATATATCGTTAATCCACTCCCGTATCTATTATTACGCAAAATGCGTAGTTTCGTGGTGCCCATCGGGCGCAATAGCGGGAGTAGCTAGTTCGGGCACAATGTGTCTGTAAGATACACGAACGCTTTTTAGTCTTATTTGTTTTTATTAAAACAAAGTAAGTAGTAACTACAGTTTTATTGTTTATATGTTGCACATCGTTACAATACACAATACTAACTGTAAATGTACATTTATTACTACGAAAATTAATAAAAACTAAACGAATACGGCAATACGCTGAATTTGCTTGCTTCCCAAGCCCCACAACTCCAGGCAACTGCATTCGTAAATTTTAAGGTCCACGTCTCACTCGCTGTGTATAGTCTTTCTCCATTTTGTAGACTTATCTTTGCCGACTAAATACGTATCATCATCATCATCTAACATCATTATCATGCTAATCATCTGAACTCGAACCTTCTGGAACTGTATCCGAGTCTTCCTTTTGCTCCTCCACATGATCTTCACATTCGGAGTCACTGTTGTCCTCAAATTCCATTTGTGCTTCCTCGTCCTTACTATCGGACATTATTTGTAACAAAATTCCGGCATCCTCGGCAGTAAAAAACACACTAACACGTAGGTTAGGGAGGCGGAGGAAGTTACTACAAGAAATTGTATACACAATGAATTGAAGTATTTATATTATTGTTGAGCATGTTTTGCCTCTTCAAGAACGTCTTGATCAATAAAGACCTACTGCGATATTTCCGAGTGCAATTAAAGTTACTTTCAAAATTTGATCCGTTTTTTGAGGAACATTTAGGCTACCTACAAGAAAAAGCGCATAAAAGAAGAAGGCATAATATGCACTAGTCACCTACAATTATTTATGAGGAACTTATTCATATCATAACAATAGGTACAATAAGTATTATTTCATCGACCCTCTGGCTTGGCGTATCCCTTACATCTTTGGATATTAACCTATCCTATAGGGAACATAATTTAACACCCTATAATGCTAATCAAGGGCAGTTTTGTTTTGTGATTCGATGCAGTGATAGTGAGCCTGCAATTGAATGGAGATTCCCAGTTTATGGTATGGTTACTAAATAAGTGGATGGAAGACCTAATCGATAATACAAACACCTCAGAGCGAAATTCAAACGAAAAATTATCGACGAGAAGAGCAACGGCTGGAGGAGGAAATGATATTTATATCGACGCATGGAGATTCCTAAAAAGCATAAAAACCGACGCACGTTGCAAAATAAAGCTCAATAGGTACTCCAAAAAAAGTTCATTGAACAAGTATATCAGCGCCCAAAATACGAAATGCAAGCAAAAGAGACAACATACCAACTGTTAGGGAACCATAGCATGCAACTATATTAACTAAGATATGGTGGCAAACACAATAGCTCATGTAAAGAGTAACAGAGTAATGGGGTCAGGTCAGGGGGATCACAGCAGAATTAATAAAGGATGGCCCACCAGAACTCCACGACAAGATATGAGCACTCTTTAAAAGGTATATTACAGAAAACATGATAACAAAGGAAACCCGCGCATACACATAAATGGGTCTAAAAGAACTAGGTACAGATCAGGAATATTGGGTAAATAGCAACTGAAACGATCAGTGTTGCGAGTATCCAGCCCGGACATAGCTAGGATTAGAGCCTCTTCAGCATCCTCAGGTTTGTCTCACGTGTGGGACTCCTATTCAGAGAGGTAGTACGTACGCATAAACATTGTGCGCATCCTCCTATAGTATTCAAGAAGTCGCAATAAAGCAATGCAACTCATAATTAGAATATCCACTGATGTTAACACTCACTCGCCGTTAAAGGTGTTTAGCACTTCCCCTTTCTATCTTTGTTCACAACGACCACCTGTTGATAATGCTCACATTAATTAATCTGTTTTTTGTTCACAAGGACCATTTTTTATCTATATTCACAATGGTCACCTTTCGCCCAGGCCCCTATTTCCTTGGTGATTATTTTCCTCTTACTTTGCTCACAACGGCCATTCTATTGGAAAAATGCAAGTACTAATTAAAAACTTTGTTCAAAAGGGTAGCTTTTGTTCGCGACGTCCAATATTTAAAGTTACTGTATTGCCTACACACTTTCTCTTTATATACCACCGGTATTCAATTTTCATAGTCAGTTGTGGTCGAGGAATGAAACAGGATTCCCTTTCCCAGCCATAGCGAATCCGCGAGCGATCTACGCCTCACGAAACATACCTTAATTAAACGCCGCGATGCGAAACCGGTATTAATTACGGGATGACGAGCAAAACAGCAAATCCGTAAGCAATCTATGATGCCAAAGATTAACCACGTCCAGCACCGACGACTGCTTCGAAGCTTTCTCAAGCGGAAGAACATATACCACGGATTGGGAGCAGCAGTATTAATGTCCACATCTGAATGGTAGGTAGTTTAATACGTGGCGATTACCCCCACGTGGATTATGCGAAGCCATATATCGCGATACAACTCATGACCTCGGACCGTTCTGTGATAAGAAGACACGTACTACACACGAACCGCTTCGACTTCCAATTTGATGTTATTCTATTTGGTGAGCACTCTAACAAACAAAAAGTTGTAAAACGACTTCAGTATAAGGACATACAAATACGCAGCACAGTGTTAAGGACGCGACGGGAGCGGAAATGGAAGGTACAATGCCGAGTGGGGGTGCACCAGATACAAATGAATCTTCCTCCATTTCCTCGTACCGACCAAGAAAGGTGGTTCGCTATCTAACAGCTTGGAGGCCAAATAGGTACGCGTGCGAAGTACGCGACGTGCTGACAAGCAAATATGACAAAACAAGACAAAACTTACCAACAGACTGGGCACCATGTACTGATGTACCTGAGTGTAAACATAACGACTACCTATACAAAGAGAGCAGCTAGGAACAAAGAAATCTTCTTAGTTTCTATGCCTTTTTAGGGACTGGCGGGAAACACCCTGTTGAAATCTGTCTGGATGAACTGAGTGCTGCATAACGGTCAGGTGACTAAACAGATTATACCTCTGATATATCGGCAATTTACTGAACGCCACAGTGCGGCTACTAACCCAGACAAAATAATGGGATAAATGCAACACCACCTTAGAAAAAGACTTCAAAATCCTCACATTTCTGAGAGACCATGTGTTCACTACCATTATGAACTTAAGTCTTTGAATTTAGACCAGAAGGAACATTTATGAACAAAATAGACATTATAAAAAAACTATGAAAGTGGGGAAAATAATCATGAAGAAAAGTAAATGCTAAGAGCAGGCATTAGAAGTGGTTATTATAAAAAGACATTGCAGGTGGCAGGTGGGCATTATAAAAAGTGGCCGTTCTGAACAGAGTAAGCTTTATAAGGACGGATGTGATATTAGTTTAGTTTGACTCCATTAAACATAGTTCAAGAATACACTTCATGTACTTCACACTGAACATACACCTGCTAAGTAATCCAAAAAATGAAATTCATATAAGTATTTCCAAAAAAATTATGTTAAAGTAATTAATAAAAACACTTATAATGATAAGGTCTTTAATGTCACAGTTGCCAGAATGTAGACCTTTTCGAAAATTGTTAAGCAGGTTAGTAAAAATTACCATTGTTGCAACAATTAAACATCATATAGTAATTGAGACTTGATTAAATTTCCAAAAAGGCCTTAGATATCGTATTTGTGCACTTACACAATTAAGATTTGAAATATTTATCAAAAAACATCTATAATATGTATAAATAAAAATTGAACATATATTTTCAAAAGGATGCTACTATAAAATGTATCGTAAAACCATGCAAAAAAAATTACAAAAATAAAAATCTAATCACATTTTTTCAAAAGTTTCTTCATACTGACAAGTAGTACACACACGAGTGTAATTATCATCATCAGAATTATATGTTTCCGAGGCAAATTCATGTGTGTGAGCAGCTGCCGATGTTTTATTGTACAAACTGCTGCGCACCGCCATTCTTAATTCCTTCATTTGTTTCTGATACTTTTTACTTTTCGCCATGACCCGCTTTTCTTCCCTTTTTTCGAGTTCCTCCTCTAATTTCTCTTGCGTGCCCCACACTTCTAATGCTCTTTTTTCGATCTGGGAAGCAATACATAATGAGTATCTAAAATATATTTTCAAACAGCATCCAGTACCTGTAATTGTAAATACAGCTTCATATCTCCCCAATGTGAATTATGTGGATTTTTACGCTTAATAAACTTCAAACTAGGTTCACGTTTATCTAAATCATGATCCTTTAAAAGGTATTCTTTCATTGCCTCTGTCTTCGTTATAAGACGATGTTCTTCCTCTGAATCCCTTAAAGAACAAAACGTGAGTATGTGTGCCCCCATTTCATTAAAAACGTACTTGCACTCATCACACACCGGAAAATCGAATGTATCAAATAACCAAGATTTTGAAAAGGTTTTATTGCATTTATCGCATGTGGGTCGATCGTCTTTGAAAAGAGGTGCTTCTTCCGTAACACATGCAGTGAGAACTTCTGCTTTTTCTGGAGTTTCTTCTAACAAAAACCCACCGCCAGTATCTTTAAATTTTGTGCCATTTATAGTTATTACTGATTTATCAATGGAAACTACATCACTGAAATAGTTAAATTTTACTATAACATTTACAGATATGAAATATTTACCATTTTGAATAAGGGTGATAACGAGGCTCCTTTTGTGAGGACATCATTTCAAAAATTCTTTATAAATGCTCCGTATAATTACTAACAATTAACATAATAAAGCAACTTAACCTAACTTTTTGACAATAGCGGGAGTATGACACATTGTTGCCAATAAACTAAAACAACTTACTCCTCGGTTGCCAAAATATACGAAAACTCTATACATAAATATATTTGCAAAAGAGGGCCCTATAATAAAATACTTAGACAATTTCTGCAATTGGATAGGAATGGGTCACCGGAAGTTTAAGTTTTTGAAAGAATTGATACGAGTTAATCAACGTCCTTCGTCACGGAAAATGCCTAAAGTTTCAACAGGTTCATAATATATCTATAATACCACAATTATTTATCACTTTTCTTTAAAGCTACAGCATTGGCTTTAGTTGGTGGCAATTTAAGATTTAAAAGATCGAGTGTCACAGCATGCAGCATCTTTTTTTCGATTTTTCCAATATGCCTTTGTCATTCCACAACTTCTCTAAATGAACATTTATGTTGTGTACGTAAATCATCACCTATTCTTATCCCAACGCTTTTCCTTAAACTTTAGGAGACTACGGTGGTGGAACTGAATGCGAGTGTCCAGTGTATTTACTTTATAGTCGTAAGTCTAAGTTAATACTAAGTCTAATTGGAGTTTATTGGAAAATCGTTCATATTATAGAATCCCTTCCGCCACATATGTGCTTCCGCTTATTATATTTCCTCGTGCCTCTTACAAACGATTGATCTAAACAACTAAAACATTTCATTTCAACTAAACTTAATTTCTGCTTTCTACATCACTTCTCCTCCCTTCCCGTTCATGCTCTATTCGCTCTTCCAGATCTCTTCCATCCATCCTTCTCCTTCTCCACTTTCTGCTAATACTTCTTTTCCTCTCTGTCTTCCTCCCTCAGTTCTTCGCACTCTTTTTTAGCATGTGTTCTACTTTCTCATCTCCTTCCTTTCAAGTATTCCGGTAACTACTATTATCTTTCCATATTCAACATTATATTTGGACTCTTATCTTCGCCCTTCTTTCCTGTTTATCTTCCCTTCCCCTTTTTATATATCAGCTGAAATTTTTTATTGGTATGAGTTATGGAACCACAACCAAAAGAGATGAAGCATGGAGACAGGAACATGAGTGTACGTGTCATTAGTCATTAGCGTTTCATATAATTTGTTGCAGTTTCTCTTTGAACACAACCTAAGAGGACTGTAATTTAACATGTACTTCACAACTGTCTATGAAATCCATACGTAATGCCGTAAAATGTGGAATGTTATGGGTGTATGAGTATGAGATATTCCAATTGATGCCAATTTTTAATCCACTAAAAAATGTTATTAATTTATTAGACTTTTGCGACAACTTACTTTCGCCATCAGTCTTAAAAAAGTTGTTGCAATTGCTATAGCATTTTTTCTTCATTGCGAAGATGTGTTCGCTATAAAAGAATTACCTAATGTACGCGTACAATTCTTTTATTTTAAATAAATTTCGAATCTTTCTACATACAGATCATTAGATCAACTGAAATCTTCTTGTTTTGAATTTAATATTTGAAGAGATATGGAGAGTATATGAGTACGGTTGAGTTTACAGGTAAATTACCTATTTTGTTGTTTGAGAGGCGTCTTGGAGTCGCAGATGATTGTTTTTTGCATGGACGTATTGTTTTGAATTGAATACTTCAAATGGTAGAGTATTTGCACCTGGAGTTGAGGACCTTACAGATTTATGTGACTGTTGTCTGTTGCATGTCTGTTTCATGAATTTCGAAAATTGTGCTCAATCCTCTTTCTTCTTCAGATAATTGAAAATTGCAGGGCTTTTCCTTTTTCTTTATCTTGCCGCCAAATTTATTGTGGCGCGACCAAATGATTATATTTTTATGAAAAGAGGCGCTTTTAGCTTTTTGTTCAATAGAATACAAAACATAATACTTATGCAATTTTTATCTATAATGCTTTTTAAAAACGTACTAGAAACGTGTATAAATTCACAATAAAGAAATATGTACTAAACACTTTGTCTCTTATGCATTACTTTTTATATGAACATGAGGTAATTACTTAGGTATATCATAATTATGCTTATACAGGGTGGCCCAACGAAAAGGTAACAGACGGGTTTCTGGCCAGAGGGAATTTTTTTTTGGGAAACGCAAAAACACGTCAATTTTTATATCAAGGGGGACAACTTTCGCCATGATTTTCAACCTGAAGTGATTTCATCCCTTAGCGCTGTGAGAACAACCCCTAAAATTTAAATAGGGATGATGGGGCAAGTGATACGTCATTTGAAAGGTCTTTCTGTTCTGATTTCAGTGCACTAGTTTTTTTATATTTTTTTTATTTTTAACCAAAAAAATTGAAGTTCCAAAATGGAAAATGAGGAAAGAGATTGAGGCATTTAAAAACTCAAAAAAGCTCGGACAGGTCAATTGTTTTTTTCTTGGAGAAGCTAGGTACTTTTACTGATATTTGACAACATTGTTTCACCCCTTGGGTACAGGGTAAACAACCCTTAAATTTTTAAATAAAAATAAGGGTTAATTTTTTCTTGTGCTAATTAATAAAACCAGTTTATGCAAATTCAACCCTTATTTTAATAAATGTTCGAAGTGTCTGCCTTCAGCTTCCATGTAATAATACAGATTTTGATTAACTCGTTCCTCCTGATCTCACCCCATTAGATTTTTTTTATGGGGTCATGTAAAGAGTAAAGTTTTTTCCACTGGTCCGGAATCTTTGGAGGAGTTACGTGACCGTATAGTACATGAATACCGCCTAATCACTCCTGAAATGTTGCAAAATGTACGGGAACGATTTAATGACAAATGTGTACTATTGCATGGAGCTGAAGGCAGGCACTTCGAACATTTATTAAAATAAGGGTTGAATTTGCATAAACTGGTTTTGTTAATTAGCACAAGAAAAAATTAACCCTTATTTTTATTAAAAAATTTAAGGGTTGTTTACCCTGTACCCAAGGGGTGAAACAATGTTGTCAAATATCAATAAAAGTACCTAGCTTCTCTAAGAAAAAAACAATTGACCTGTCTGAGCTTTTTTGAGTTTTTAAATGCCTCAATCTCTTTCCTCATTTTCCATTTTGGAACTTCAATTTTTTTGGTTAAAAATAAAAAAAATATAAAAAAACTAGTGCACTGAAATCAGAAAAGAAAAGACCTTTCAAATGACATATCACTTGCCCCATCATCCCTATTTAAATTTTAGGGGTGGTTCTCCCAGCGCTAAGGGATTAAATCACTTCAGGTTGAAAATCATGGCGAAAGTTGTCCCCCTTGATATAAAAATTGACGTGTTTTTGCGTTTCCCAAAAAAAAATTCCCTCTGGCCAGAAACCCGTCTGTTACCTTTTCGTTGGGCCACTCTGTATAGAAGAGCAAAGGAACCCGAAACCCTCTTTCTCTCTTTTTTCTTGTAAAGGGAACTATTCAACAGAACAGACTGCACGACTGTACTGATACTGAGTGACTTCATCAAATCGACTGGTTATTTAACATAAACTATGAATATAGTTGATTCGCATATTATGTATTATTTATTTTTTCATTAGGTATTATATTATAATAATCGGTTGAATACATAAACTTAATAAAATTGACCTCAACAATCAGAAAAATAATGTCTACGTAGCCGCAGTGGCGTACCTAGGGGGGTGCGGTGGGTGCGGTCCGCACCGGGCGGCAAGTACCATAAGGGCGGCATCACACACGCCGATATTATCGTTGTCGGTGTCGGTATCGGTATCGTGATGCATCAATACTGTATTGTTTTAAATGGTACTGCTTCACACAGCCAACGATCCGGTAAAAATGTTGGTTGTCGTATCCGACATTATGTGTACGTCGGATGGTTCTGGTGATATCGGTCAGTAAATTATCGTTCGGTTTTAGTACGCAATGCAAACCAAATACACTGATTCATACAGACCAGTCCCAACCACTGAACTCTAATTATACTGGAACGCTCATCACTGGCCTATCTGCTGCCATAAAAACGTCGCGAGCCGAGAGAGATATCGCGCAAGGGTCATTCCTGTCCTTTTCGTAACGCTTTACATATATGCACCGTGAGTGAGAGAGCAGACAGCGTTAAACTAAAAACACACTAACCTAAATGTACTGTCGAGAGAAGGACAGGGATGACCCTTCGTGCCCTCTCTCTCGCATCGGGCCGGCGGCCTTAGTGAGCGTTCCAGTACAATTAGAGTTCAGTGGTCCCAACACATCGGTATCGTTGTGCTGGCTTTTGCATTTCACTGAATTCAGTGTTATCTCAGTACAAATGTAATCAACTATGAGTGCTGTTAAATTTAATTGCCTTCTCTTAGTTTCTTCTTTCGTAAATATAATAAATACAGTAACGACAATGGTTCTTTTGTGGTTCTTTTCTTCATATTAAGGCACTGGTGATGCTAACAAAGATATAACCGCTGTTCCAATTTCGACATACTGTTTATCGGTGTGTGTGAAAAGCATGTCCTATACCGATACCGACAATACGCAGGCATTTATAAATATAAAATAAAAAATATTTACTGGTAATTATTTTTTGTAACTTAGGTTTTGTCTCATAGGTGGGGAACCTTCGGCCTCCGTAAGTTTCTTGTGGCCTTTAAGAAAGATCTTGCATTTTTATAAAGGTTGCATTTATGCCTCATGCGGCTTCCTTCATTACCGCCTAATTAAAATATTGCATGCAACGGTAAAAAAGTTGCCTACCTATAGTTCATCTTAATTGCAACTATTTATTTATGTTTATTAATTTATAAAAACCACCATTTGATTGACTAGAATGGGCGGCAAATTGGAGACCGCCCCTGGCGGCAAAAATTCTAGGTACGCCACTGCGTAGCCGTTGTACTATGAACGCTGAACTAGCACGATTTGTCTTTCATTGTTTCATTCCCCCTGTAGTTCCTATAGAGATAGTCCATAGCACATTAAATAGGTACTATATTAATACTTGTAATAGTTTAGTAATATTTTGGTAGTGTTAACTGTTATGTACATATTGATTGCATCACAATTTTCTCTTCATTTAAAGCACCTATCTGACATACTAACCTTGCCTGATGACCGGTTTTTCTTTCATTAGATCATCAATAGATCAGGTTGGTGCTTTTTAACCAGAAGTAGGAAGGTATGAGGTATGGTAGGAATGGAATGCGGTTGAGCAATTCATAGATAGGCGCACCGTTATCGGCGTTATCACGAATTAAATAAAGAAACCAATTTCATTATTTATAAATTTGTAATAAAGTAAATAAAAAAAAGATAGGACTAAATGCATCTTTACATAGCGTTATATCCAACAATATGACTATTTTAGTTTACTGGAAAGTTATATATATGTTAATTTAATGTAAAATGACGTCACCTTCAACTCGATTATTTACTAAAACCTCTACAACGTTCCGCGCAACAAAAGATTTTTATTATTCATAGTGTGAAGGTCTATTAATTTAGTGTGCTTTTGATCACGCACGTTGTGTTAGAAAACAATGAAGTCGAGCAAAGATTCGGGCCCTCATTTGGGGATCCCAAAAGCAGATTTTATGAAAACTAGTTCGTTCAATTTCATTGAAAATGAAAGAATGTGTATTGGTAAAACGGATGAAAACTGTACTCCAAGTAAGTAAAATGCTCAACTCTATAATATAATAATTCACTTTCAAATTTCAAATTGAAATATTGTTAGTAAAATAAAGGACGAAAACGACGGATGTGAGTTGTATTTTTTGAATAAGTAGTTACTTCCCATATAGTAATTTCCTTATCTATAATGAGATTATATGTATTCCATATTTAGATAAATAACTTTTGGCGAATGATTAATCGGAAGCATAATAATCTGATGAATGAATAATGACTAACTTTTCTATAATTTGATAAATTTATACTGGGAAAATAATCATTTGGAAACTGTTAACATAAGATTGAGCTTTTATGAACCTTCCTATACAGTGTGTCCCTGTCCAAGCGATCGCCTCAAGCATCGAGATCTTGTAAATCATAAAGATAAAAATTTGGTTAAATGGGACCAAATTTTGAGCATGTTAAGATCAAAAATAGGAATTACGTTTAAAGCTTTAAAAAACTTTTCGGTTCGAGAACTATATGTAGGTATAGCCGAAAAACTGAATTTTGCACTTTTCCCAATTTCCTTGTAACTTTTTTGTTTGAAGAGATAATTGAAAAATTACTTTACATTCTTTAAGAATCGCATTCTTAATGTCCCTTTTAGTTTTGTCGATATAAATAACCGTATCATTATTGTAAAGTACCTAGGTATTTCTTTTCCAGCAATACCATATTTGATATATATCTAATTATGAGTATAAATAAAATATAAAAGAGAAACTAAATTAAGTACTAAATTGTTGATAAAAATACCATAAAATGCAGGGTGTGTTTTTATTTGTCTCTATTTAATATATAAAGTTGATGATGGTTTCTTGGAGACGAAACATCGGAAGTGTATGAACACTATCTTGTAGATGACAAAAAGAAGTGGTGTTTATTTTGCGATTGCTCTTAAAATAACTCCAAAAAAATTAAAACGAAAATTTTTTCAAGCGTCCCAAAAAACGAAAAAAAACATGCAAATATGATTGCTAAATTATACAACTTTTCTTTTATTTAACCAACTGTTTCTGTTTCCAAAATGCTGTCGCCATCTTGGACACAGGGTATAATATATACCCTGTCAGCACCAAGAAATTTTCTTTTTCTCAAGATTCTTGTCACTGCATTGTGCCTAAGCAATATTATTATTATTAAAAAGAAAAAAAGATATACCAAAGAGAAACTGAATTATCCATGATGAAGGTCAGATGCTCATAAAAGGGTTAAATGTTGAATAAATAAAACAACTCAAAAACGAGGTTGTATTCCACTTAATCGTTTTATTCATTCGCCACTAGTTTTGCCGCTTTAGGGCTAGTGTTTCAGTACTTACGTACTTACCTCAAAAAACATAACAATCCATCTACTCATTCATTTTTCGTCATTATATTTATCTAAAGGGAGGTTACGAGTTGTTTTATTTATTCTACTAAAATGACGATAAAACTTCTATCAAATACAGGGTATATTTTTATTTATGTCCACTTAATAGTGATTGTTTCTTGAACAGAAGACGAAATAAAAAATGACAATAAGACAGTTGTGTTTATTTTTCGTTTACCTACTCTTAAAAAAGAGAATCTTAAAACGAAAATGTTTCCAAACATCACAAAAAACTAAAAAAGTCCTTAAAAATGGTTCCTAAAATTATGCAACGTTTCTCTTATCTAACCAACTTTTACCGTTTCCAAGATCTCCACACTGTCGATCCTTTACCTTGAACGCGGTGTATATTATCTACCAATAATGTTATTCTTCTGAAAACTCTTACATAAAGAAGAATCTGTTTATTTCATTTAAATCTCAAAACACATTAATAATTTATTATTTTGGCAGAAATGTTCACCCAAAAATTCAATTTTAATTGCTCTTATCCTTCATCCGTCCCCACAGAACTGATAACAAAGGACCCTCGACAAGAATCTCAAGTACCGTACCCTAAATATGACCATCAAAAAATGTACATCTCCAATGCGTGCACAACGGATTCGTCAGGCCTTTTGAATACTACCGTTGTGAGCCCTCCTCCACTTGGAGAATGACGCGGTGTCGCAGCCAATGCAAACAGGTATGAGGTAAGGCTCTGGGAGTGACTGACTTGCCCTCGTCCTCGCCAAAACTTTTAGCAATGTCACGGACGCAGATAAAACAGCCTGAATCAGCAGCCACCACTTTTTTTGCAGTTGGTGGTAGAGGGATAGTGCCAGGGCTAAAGACATCCCTATCACTGCTGCAAAATTAGGAGCTCGCGCATGACACGCACAAGTATAATCAATTACTTACCTCTCTTTGTCACTTACTCACTACTTTTACATAACCACAAAGGCAAAGGCGAAGAAGACAATACCAGTTGAACACGTGTGATTGCCAAGTTCCTGTTTTCGTCGGAATTTACAATGTCCTTCTGCACAAGGCGCGCTGCTCTATTCAACGATTCGATTCTCACTAACTTTCTTCTCTAACAATTTGAAAATATTTCGTATACGAAAATGCAGCAATGTTTCCAACGAAACGTGATTGTTACTACTTACTAGCAGGGCCAGTGCTGAGGTCTTTGGCGCCTGTCTGCCATTTCCACTGAAGCCCCCCCCCCCTAAACTATGCGCACATAAAATCATCGAGAAATTATCAACAATTTCAGCAAATTCTCACTGATCCAAATCTGGTACCAAAATAATTACCTACAATTGAAATTCTCGCTTTTAGTAAAATAAAAACTTTAGATAAGGAAAAACTTTGAAAATAACTAGAAAATGTAATTATAATTATAAGAATTGGTACCTATGTAATAGTAATAGACATTGTTAATATATTTTCATAAGTTTCAAAATTTTTATTTAGGGGTTACTCTGAACGCCGAATCGATGTAAAATATTTTCAAATGGCAGCACTTCAGGAAATGCCGAAGTAGCTAGTAACTTATCGTTATTTTAAACGTCAACCCCTATTTTTAACCCACTTTTGGATTCTACGTGAAATTTCAATCCGTTTGATACCCACATGTCAATATCTACAATTTATTGTTTTTCAGTTATTTTCACTTTTCAAACAATTATGGCGGATGCAGACGGTACTTTGGGAGTTCTATAGATACTTGAAAACCGTTGCAGTTATGGCAACCGGGTTTTCACCAGCGTATACAGGATGAATAGGGATGTGCTACCGTTTCGAAAATATTTTACATCGATTCGGCTTTCAGAGGAAACATCTACGTTCAAATTTTCATAAACCTACCTATAAAACTTTCCCAGAAATGTCTAACTAAAGCTCCCAAAAAGCACCTTGTATTAGTTTCTTAATATTCATTTTTGAAACGTTTTTTTTTTAATGAAATTGTGAACAAAGCCCTTGGGGCGGCGCCCCTTTTGTAGCGACGGCGACGCCCGCCTGCGCCGCATCCCTTGTAGGCCTGTTTCCGCCGGCCCTGCTTACTAGAACATTGTACCGTTGAGTGAATCACTCAACGATTGTACATTACCTCTATATAAAGTCGCACCACAGGTACAAAATATTTGCGTATAGTTCGACAATAAGGCGCCAGAATGTATACAAGTTCTCTCTCTCATTCATGTTTTTGAGCCCATTGGGACCTCAAAACATTAGAATCAATACGGACTTTTTGAAAAATGACGGTTTCGCATGTCTTTCTGTGATTTCGTACACATTTTAATTTACGAAGATTGTAAAAATTATGCCGTCTAAGGTGCAAA
Source organism: Pyrocoelia pectoralis (assembly GCA_036250285.1). Taxonomy (NCBI): domain Eukaryota; kingdom Metazoa; phylum Arthropoda; class Insecta; order Coleoptera; family Lampyridae; genus Pyrocoelia; species Pyrocoelia pectoralis. Next base: position 15,044,982 of record CM070077.1, read on the forward strand.
GCACATCTAGGTAGGTGTGTTTGGAAGTTCTCATGATTTTTTCATTGGATGGGGGCCCACGTACCAAATTGATTTACAAAATGTAGAAGATTTTTACAAAGCAGTTTACATCTTTTCATGCATCATCAAATGCGGTTTCTCCTCGAAATTTTGAATGTACCTACCGTGGAGGTAGACAAATTCTTATTACTCAAACCCTAAATGGTATAATTATCATTATTATAATTTAGTATGCCACGTGGCATAGCTTTACTGCAGGTAAAGTGCAAGGTTTTTTTATCGCTGCACTAAATACTACAGAAAAATTATAGTTCCATCTACCAACTACTTACCTGCTCATTGTTTATCCTTTCCAAAAGGTTTGTAAAAAGTTCTTCGTGAATTACCTACGTGTGCATGTGTGACATAAGCGATCGAAAATATTATACGTTTGGTGTAGGTAGTTAGAACAAATAATAAGAATAACAGTTGAGTTTCTAGGTTTAGGTACATACATTATATAAACGACCAAAACGCCATAGTTAGATACACCTACCTTTGTGGTTACCGGTGTATTAGCTTTTGTCTCTTATTCAATACATTGGTTAATTGAAGAAATTTTCTTTATTTAATAATGCTCACTGCATGTTTTTGTCACATATTTTTTGAAATACGGTTAGATCATCAATCTAGGCATTGAATAAAACTAAAGTCTAAATCCTTCACTCAACGATCTAGCTAGGCAATAAATTTTGATGACCAATAAAAAAAACATCTAGTTATAAGTGTACTTATCTTAAATTGATTAGAATTATCTTTGAATTACAGAAAATGTCCTTCATAAGCAAGACAACTTGTTCGAGAAATCAAAAACAACAACCTTGTTCAAGTAAGTACCATAATCCGTCGACAATCGAATAGGTTATCGTCACACCGTATTAAACACTTACAAAATTGTAAATAATGCATGGTACGTTCAATCTAACATATAAATGCTTCAATAATGGATTTAGAGAAAAAGGTTGAAAGACGACGAAAATTTGTACCCGCAAAAATTGTTAAAGATTATAATAATAACAACGAATTAAAGATTAAATTAGTTGATAAAATGGTTCAAGTGTTAGTATTGCTATCTGTAATTAAATTCCTTTAATTTTTGTATTTTAGCCGTACAGAAGCTATGTCCGAGGAAATCGTAGTTGCAAGTGAAGCCAGAAGCGAAGAGGGACGCTATGCACCAAAAAAGTGAGTGTTGTAATTTGTATAAGTATAACTTATTCGTTGTTTTTATGACAGATATGTTACCAAGTGCTATTTTCAACCAAAACAAAATCCAGTTTCATATTCGGAAACTGTTATTTTGACTTTGGGATCGAATAAGAAGCATTACTTTGACACTATACTATATCAGGTGAGTAATCTTAATGAAATGATAACGCTTGTATAAGAAAGCGCCTTATTTTCAGACGAAATTGATTCCTTTTCGCTGGACGGAAAGCATGACAACTTCGACGCCTCTACAAACTGCTTATGAGTTCAAATCAAATTACGAATATTCCCTTGAAGGTCCAAAATATGACTTCATTTCAATGGAAGCTCAACAATTGGCGGCGCAAGAAAAATCCGCTAGAGCGCAGGAAATTAAAGTTTAAACTTTGGTTTTTATAATTTGTAAACGTAATATGAAAAATATTGATAAACGTCAGAGTAATTATACATTTTGAAAAGTTTTGCAAAATAGTGGGTTAATTACTTGTCAGCAAAGTTTTGAAGTAGCTAACATCATATTCTATGTGCCTATACTCAGTGATAGTTAAGCTGAACTAATTTATTGAACCTTCATCAAAATTTCTAAGATGTGTTATTACTTATTACTTTTTTTACGTCAGAATCCGTAAGTAAAAATCTAGCCACTTCAACAAGTTTTGTTGCATTCAGAAATGCATGAATGGCAAATGAATAATACCATATTCAATGATAATACCAAAGACAATCGACGTTGATTGAAATATTAATATTTCAACATATTTTCCATTTCTTTTAAAAACGTCTTAACAGCTTCTATGACTTCGTTGTCTGCGTCTCCCAATAATGTAGATTTTAGTTTTGGAAACAAAAAAATAATCGCTGGGAGCAAGATCTGGGTAACAAAGTAGATTCTGGAAGTAATTCAAAAGCGCATTTAGCTAAAGCGTACCTATATTGCAAAATGGAACTTTTGGCGCTTATTGAAACAATAATACAAACTTTCCGTAGTTTTCCTGTACCTACGTTTATTCTTAATTTCTTCGCGATATTTACCAAGAAGGGCGCTAATTTGCTAATTACAATAACAATTGTACACAATGCATTCTTGCAACTCAAAAATAAAGGTGCTACTCTAATTTAAAAGTTTTGTAAACAAAAAAATCCTTAAGATAAAGACGACTTCCGGGGTAGGACCATGTCAATGTTGGAAAAGAAAACAACAATAAAAATAAAATATAAAAACTCTTATCAAATGAGCCAACGGGAGCAACACACACTATTACAGAAGTCGTCTTTATCTTACTGACTGTGGCCGTGGAAGCTCCACTCTGACAAAAAAATCCTATCATAATTTTATTGAATGATGCCGTAACACACCCTACAAGAGATCCTATCATAATAACCAATTTCGTAGCTCTGTCGAGGTGTTAAAAATAGTCACAGTCACAGTTAACTTCATGTCAGCTCCAGCTGTAAGTCTGTACTTAACGTTGTTCATTTGGATTTCTGTATCAATTATTAGAACTTCATAAAATCATTATTTAACAAAAGCAGCTCCTAGGAAAAGGAGAGGTTTTGTTCGACGAAGTTAGGAACAGAAAAAAATTCGTAACAATAACCTTTTATTGGTACAAAGACTTCATGACACTGTACAAACAGGATCCAACAGTCTTTAAAACTATGCTGTACGTTTTCCTGGCCGCTGAATGAAGGGGCTTTTACTACTTTGGCCTCCTTTAAAGACACTTAATCTGATTCCCATTTTCTCTGTGGTTCTTCTATTTCTACCATTCTGGCACCTTAATCCAGTTGTTAAGTGAAGGCTGCTCATTAATCATCCAAGCGTAATTAGCCTGCGCTTACTCTTGTTTTCTTCGCGAAACCTGAGAAGAAGATCCCATAGTAGTTGCCAGTAATCGTTTGGCCCTTTGGTAAAATATCCTTTTACAATCCCAAATACCAAAACTGTTTTTCAAATAAAAGTAAAGATGATGCCACTTTTAACGTTTGATGCGTATGCTTAAATTAAGCTTTATATTATTACGCCAAGTTTTCACTTAAAAATGAGATTTTAAGCCGTTTGTCGGAACCGATTTACAACAAATTATTGATAGGTATACGAATACGAAGTATAAGGGCGAAGGAAGAGTTTTGCGACTTTTTTATGATATCTATAATAAGTAAGATTTCCACAGTAACTCCGTGTCAAAAAATTCATTTCGAAATTTCCTAGAAGTGGTATAGGGGAAGTTTCATATTTTCAACAAAAATGGCATAGACTTTCCGAAACCGTTTATGGGAACATAAATAACAACTACGTATAATATAGGTAGATAACAATAATTAACGGTAAAACAAGTATAAGAAAAATATTAACGATAAAAAATAATTACAGGTTGTTGAATATCAGCCGATAGGTGCGTGGTAACCTGCGCGAGTGTCAACAAATATAGTCTGTAAAATGAATGTTTGCGATTTTCGGCTTAGCACTTTATTTGGCGTACACGTTCGTAGTTTGTATCTATTTCGTTCTAACACACAATATTTGGAAATACTAAATAGAGAGAATGGATTGCTACATTATCGTCGCCACGGGTGGTGAACTAACACAGACATTATGCGTTTAAAACATCTGTATTTGTGTCAGGTGTGTTAGAAGGAGATAGCAATGTTTATTTTAGGCGTCTCTTTAAAGACTAAATTACCTGTTGTAATCCTTTGACGGTAGTATTCAAAAGTTATTTTCGCGTGTTTGTAACAACTACTGAAAATACGTTATATTTTTTCAATTTATATAATAATAAATTATATTATTATATTTTTAATTACGCTTTAATTTCTTTATATAAATTGAAGGAATATAACATATTTTCAGTAGTTTTTACAAACGCGCGAAAATAACTTTTGAATACCACTGTCAAAGGATTACAACAGGTAATTTAGTCTTTAAAGAGACGCCTAAAATAAACATTACTATCTCCTTCTAACACACCTGACACAAATACAGATGTTTTAAACGCATAGTGTCTGACTGTCTGTGTTAGTTCACCACCCGTGGCGACGATAATGTAGCAATCCATTCTCTCTATTTCCAAATATTGTGTGTTAGAACGAAATAGATACAAACTACGAATGTGTACGCCAAATAAAGCGCTAAGCCGAAAATCGCAAACATTCATTTTACAGACTATATCATATTTTTCACGGAGTGAAATTACTGTTAGAGTATTCTGTGGTAGGGGTATGAACCGAACGAACATATCGTAGGTCGATACGTGTGTAGTAGTTCATTTCGCTCGAGGGGCGTCGAAGTAAGCAATTTTAACTACTCCTTTGACATTTGTTTTCTTATGTCGTCCTAACATAACCTTAAAATTAAACTTTGTAATATTGTTATACATGTGAAAATTAAACTCCAGGTAAGCATTTTCATATCTATCGAATATTTTACTAACTACAATTATAAGGCCGATTTATAGTAAGTAAAGTTTCCAAATACATTAACATTGCATATGAATTTCTGTGGGATAAAATTTTGTTACATTCGATTGTATTGTTGCTACATATAAGTTCCTTATGTAATATTAATCACATTCACTTCACGGCAACTAAACATTTAAGTTAACTTCGCTGAATTTTAATCTAACTATAATGTCAATTTCATAAAGCTTTTAAATGAACTGGATTCATTCGGTGGCAGTTTCCTATTTGATTAAGTGAAATGTAAAACACGATAATTTCTCAGCTAATAGTAGCATTACACTTCTGTCTATATTGTCCTAAGTGCATTACAATCTTGAGAAATGTATTTGATTATGTGTGACTTAGTTATTGTAACAAGAGAAAACTGTATAATTAACTGTGGGATTGGCACATTGCCCTTAATTAAGTAAAATCAAAAATCTGCCTTCACATTCATGCATAGTTCTAATTTTAATAGAGTAATTATTTATTATTATTATTTATCTCTAATGTTTACAATATTTTTAATTAGATTGTTTTTTTCACATTTTTCGATAATTAATGGCTTTCTTTATCATATTTCTTACAATATTTAATCATTTCTAAAAGTATATTCTTTTTTTTGTATATTTTTGGTTTTGAATTTAATCATAATTCATCTCTTATCACATGTAGTAATTTTGATTATTGATGTGAAAAATGTTTTCACTCATGGCGTGATATCTTAGCACTGTTGTGTGTAAACATGTTTATATTTTTGTTAAGTTTTAAATATCTGCGCAATTTTTTTTTAATAACATCTTGAAATAACAGTTACTCGTACAATGTCTGGAATTCTTAAATTCGTCTAATTCCAAGCAATAGATGTTTTAGCTCCTCTGCAGTCTAAAATCGTTTTTGGATTCTTCGACTCACTGTTTTTCACAAAAATAGGGACTGTTCTTATTTAAATTAATCACAACTTCCGTATTTTGTATCATTGAAGTGACCAACAGCTTCCTGCTTTTATGTCACACTTATGATACATGATTTCGTTGATAAAGTCTCTGTGTGGGTAGATGTACTTACAAGTAAAATTGGCACATTGAATAGACTTTACTTTAAACGTAATTGGATTTTCCAGTACTTTGCTCTCAAATTCAAACTCTACATTCAAATCAACATTAACCATTCAAATATGCTTAAAATTTCTAATAAGGTAAATTGCAGCAAGAAGATGAGGATTGTTGTGTTGTGTTTTTTTTATTACAAGGATACAGTGTCAAAACAGAGAACGTACATTTTCACACTACTGATTGTGTGCAACTGTTGCTCTCATAGTAATCATGCTGCATTACTGTATTTTTTTAATGTCTCAAATGTACTTTTCATAAGTAGACCAATCCCAATATGATATTTACTCTGAAAGAAGCTGATAAAGTAGCTGTAGGATTGGCAAACATAGCTAAAATTTTTCAAAAATAAAGATTTAATAGAACCTCTAAATTCAAATGCAAATGATATAATAAGCTGATTCAGGGGCGTAAATAGCCCCCCCCCCCCCTCCTACACTTTTTAGTAGAGACGTAACGAGTATCAAAAAGTGCTCTGTCGGCCGAGCCCGAGCATTTTTTGGTTTGTGTTCTGCAGAACCGAGCACTCGGCCGAGCACCGAGTACTCGGCCGAGTACCGAGCAATCGGCCGAGCGCCGAGTACTTGGTCTAACTTAGTATTATTTTATTGTAAAATTAAAACATTTTATTCACACATAGTTTATTGAACACGACAATGTCCTATGTCCTCCAGACTACCTAGACGCATGAAGTCAACTAAATGTTGGACAAGTATGAGTTATATTAATGCGATGGTAGGTGTTGTGCAAGCGAAGCAAAAAGGTATAATTTTAATTTATAAAACGCCGATGTCGTAACTTTCGTCGTGGAATGTGCGCATCGTGCGGAATTGCAGGACGATGCAAAACAGACCGAGCTTTTTTAGAAGTGCTCGGCCGAACCGAGTACTCGGTTTGGCTCGGTTCGGTGCAGAGCTGCTCGGTTAGCAGAGTACTCGTTACGTCTCTACTTTTTAGTATAGGTGGAGGTACTGACGTACTTTAAATATAATAGATGCACTAAATCTTACGCAAGGTTGCATTAATGTATTACAGAATGTGCTCCAAAATGAGCATATGAACAATCTAAAGTGCAATTAGTTTAGCCAATAATATGGAATTAAATGCAGAAGAAGAATACAATCGGTTACATCGTTGCAGAACGAATTAATCTCTAAATTTAGAGATTACTCTGCATGTATAACTTGGTAGTGTTCATCATAGTAGTCCTTGACAACTTATATTACTAAATCTATGGCCTTCAACCTTTTGCAACGATCTTTACAAGTTGCTAAAAGTTGCCATGGCTACAATTGTTCCTGTGGTAACTTAGATTGATCAAATTGACCCGGTTGAATGTCTGAAGAAACCTCTAGTATCAGTTTCAAATTTCTTCAAAGCAGTACTTGCAAAATATAATTTTTATGATATTTTTAACAACCTCATGGTCAAAAGGTTGTCACAGTTTGGCAGCCCAAAACAATGTGAGGATATGCTCCATTTACCAATGACAAAGCCGCCTTCATGTTTGCAGCATTTTCTGTAATAATTACAAAAAGACCTTGGCCATACTTCTTAATGACAATTTATGGGAGCACAAGACGCCATCATCTCTTCTAAGATGTGACCCACATTTTTTACAAGTTATGCAATAGCCTCCTCATACCATAACTGACCCTCCACTATAAGGCTCTCTTGCAATAATGTTAACGTTTTCCGTATAGTGTCATCAATTGATTAATAAGTACAGTATGAGGCTATCGTAATTCTATCTTTTTGCATGATAGGGGGTTTTTCACAACTTACTAGCATTAACGGGAAGGCATGTAACTTAGGTAAGCTAACCGTTCTAATATTTGAATAATCACACAAAAGCTGCGTGCTTGATACCATTGACAATTGTCATTTGTCGAAGGTGTTCAATTGATACAGTTAAAAAAATTATGTTAGTTAGTTTTCGTACCTATATGAAACTAACTCTGTGATAGTTTCATATAGGTACGAAAACTGTCAAAATATTTCCTTTATTTTGGGTTTAAAGCAAATTGCAAATTATTACAGTATTTTAAAGTTCCTTTTGATAGGTCATCGACGCTAACCCGATTTTAAATTTGGCGCCCTTTCACGGTAGTAAAAATGAAGAATTTTGTGATATTTTCTAATATTTGTCTGTGCTAATATGCAGAACCTCGAACTGTATTTATCGCATACGCCCTCTGGTGGCGAATGTGTATTATCTACTATAAGTAGGTAGAATATTCCCATTAAAATTAAGAAGGGAAATAGTAAGTACCTTTTTTATGTAAAACTGAATAAAGGTATCAAGTGTAACATGCACAGACTTAAAAGTACACAACGATTGACCATTTGCAATAATTTGCAGCTAATTTCAGATGCAAATTTAGAAAGATTATAGCTTTTGTTATACTAGCATTCTGCGTACTGAGTCAACATTTTATACGAACAAATAATGGTCATACCGTGCGATGATACAATAGGTATCATCTTTGACTATACATGCTTTGATCTTCATGCTAAAATCTGCAAATTTCCGCAATTGATAGCTTTTTTTTGCTTTATATAGAGATGCTATTAATTTAGCATTTGTCATTCAAATTAAGCATCAATTTCAACATCGTATATTTAATCCAAACACTATTAGGGGACTTTGTATCGCGATAAATGAAGTAAGCAACAATTTCCTCAAACGTATTAACGTTCTTTGTGTATTTTATTGTTTGTTGAAATGAATCCTGGCTCGACTCGATAAAAAACGTTCTTGAATGAACTTTCCCTCAAGTCTCAGGCAGTTATAGAATTGTTGCCTCTCTAATCCTTATAGCTTCATATTCCTTAGGTATATACACATTTATGTAAAAGTTATTTTGTACAGATTGCAAATATACAATGATGACCTCTATCAGTTTGTAAAATTTAGTCTAATGGACAAATTCAATTTTTTATACATAGATAATGCCATTAATACTCGAATGCGAATGGGAATTTAGACAAAAGGTAAGTAAAGCAAAACCGATATATCTTTCCCAAACAATTTTGTTTAATGAAATACAAATTGTTGTTATTTTTAAACAAATTGTTTAGGAAAGATAATTGCGTTATCTTTTGTCTAAACCTAAACAATCTTTTATACTAAATGATACACTGAACTTGCATATTTCATGTTTTCCCCCAAATGAATCTTTAGACTTCTCAGTAAGAATTACTGATAAATCTTTTTACAGCATGTGATATAAAGATGGTATTCTAATACATAGTATTATTTGCAATACTCGCAAGAAAAACCATTGTGCATGCAATGTACTTATCATGCTTATTTTACTGCTAATGCGTTCTGACTCTTTGCAATAAATTGAAATAAACAAAACCTGATAGATGCATTTCTAAAATATGGTAGGTAGTGTCCAATGTTTGTATTATTCGTGATTTTCAATGCATTCAGCAATAATGCAAGACATGCATCCAATCCACTATACGTATTATTTGAGAATGATCAGGTATGTAACTCAGCGATGTGGTAGAAGATTAGACAAGTGTAAAAATGGTTTGCTTGGTCCTCAAAATTGCGATTTGAAAAAAAAGGTGGTTAGAACTTATACTTTCTCTTCAGGTAGTGTTGTAGAGCAAAGACTTTTTATAGGCTACCACTTAGGGCTGTGCAGAATCTATTTAAATCCCCACTGAACAAAGATAGTGTTAGTCTTCACTCACATTACTCATGTAACACTATGACTTGCGCTCTTCTCTATCTCTTCCCAATTCAACAAACTCATGCAATTACAACGCTTTGTCGCCTATAATTCCTCTTGCCATCTGTAATTGCTTGCACTCCATTCCACTCGAATGCCCTCCAGTTCGATTAAAGCTACATACTTTGATCTAATTTTTTACTGTAGCCTATTTAATTATGGAATTCCATGTTTTCACCCTTTTGGTAAAGCGAATTACGAAGTGAGTGGGCTTCATTCACTAAATTTTTTTTATCCTTTCTCAGATTTAAAAGCCTATGTTTGGTTGGGATATGTCACAATCTCACGGTGATCCCTTGCAGTTAGTTCTCAAACTTAACTCGCCATTATTTCTCTTCTGTATTACAATTTGTCCAAATGCCACGTGGTTAATCAATTAATAATATTACGTTTTGACTTAACAGATAAGTACATCAAAACGTCATGAGTAGGAAGCATGATGTTACTTAAGAGGTAGAATATGTCCCCTCACTCCTCTATATTACATAATATTTATAGCGCCTCAATCTAAATATAATTAACTGGTGATTTTCTTGTGGCCTTGCAGATTCACAGTAAAACTTTGAATTGACCTTTTGTCTTTGACCTAATGTTTGAACCGGTCGATTTTTCTTTGAGTGCTTTAATTTATCATGTGTTATTATATCTACCTATGCTCACACATGGCAAATACAAATTTTCACACGTGCGAAATCACAACTGTGACTTCCCTAATTTAGTAGGGGTCCATAATTTATATTTCTGATAAATGCATTCCAGTCAAAACATTTATGCATTAATTTTTTTACGAAACACCTCTGAATAATTGGCAAAACACTCAAAAGAATGTGATAACTAATTGCTAACTCATTCTAGTGTAATGTAGACGTTAGATTATTTTGATGTCATAATAAAAGAGTTTATCAGTAAGGTTTAAATGGGCGACGTTTTTTATCAATTAATATAGGTAGTAAATAAATTACAAGGACCACTTCAGAATCAAGTGTTAACCTGTATTTGTAAGAAAATACTGCTTATTTCCCAAAGTTTTTCTCCTGATACATAAATTGCTTGCTTTTACATCTCTTATCTTTCTGCAAATTATTATGACGCGTATGTACAAAGGCTGCGTGTATAATGAACAAAGAGTAGAGAGTAACGATCTCCGTGATAGATATAAGATTAACTACACTACACACATGTTTGCAATTTGCGCACAAGCTTTTTCCTGACCGATTACAATCTCATACCAATTTCCTTTTTAAGTAACACAGAATACGTAAGTATAACCTACTTCGTTTTTAATTCATTCCCAGATCTGTCCCATATTAATTACCAATTTGATTTGATATGTTTTGTAACTTTTGATGCAATGACCTAATGACTTTCAGTGGTGTGATGATAACAGTTCAAGTTCCGTTGGGGTAAAACATTGACATCAAATTTAGAACAAAATATCCACTTAGGTGATTCTTCTGTAATTAATTTTCGCTATTCCACTATTTTTTATAAAGAGTACTAGAAATGTTTCTGTGCTAGTTTCTGAAATTCGAAAAATGCCTTCCCACATACATAGCTAAGAGCATAGAACCCATGTTGATTCAATGTTTAACGCATTGAAAAACAAATATTGGGCGAAGGGGGGGGGGGGGCTATCAATTAAGGTAATATTCTATTAAGCCTTAAGGGCAGCCGTACAACTACAGTAATATTGCAGTTTGTATGAAAATCTCCTTACAATGCGAATACCCGGGCTTGATACGAGCATTACAATACTATTTAAATAGGTGTGAACCTAATTTATAAGGTTTGACTAATTTATATTGAACCTATTCACGTCCTTGTTTTTAGTAAATTTGACGTTAAGCAGTTCGTTAAGTTTCTGTATGTAAATTTAAGATTTAATTTATTAAAAAAAAACAATATTTGCAGTCTCCATAATGGTTAACCTACTTACAGTTACTACAATGCTGTTTTTATCCCCTTTTATTTCTTATTTAATGCCATATAATAATAAAGGATGGAATTCTCTCAGTTAAAGCAATAGTACTAATAAAGTAATTGTGTCTGAGTACACAAGGACAATATTAATTAATTTTTTTTAACAGCATACCTACTTCTAAAACCAATACAGTGATGTTACAGAATACACACATAAATATAAATTACCTTTCAATACCCCTTCTCAATTCTGCATGTGTATTATTAACAACTAAATATATACAAGATTAGTGTCTTAACAAAATAATTAAATTTACGTCAGCTAACTGTTGATTGATTTCCCTATACGTTACTTTCATCTCGCTTGGAAGCCTTAAGTATCCTCCAACATACCTACCTATAACATTTCTATAACTAGAAATCTCTGTTAAGAAATTATCAAAGAACTTTTTATGATATATCAGTAGCATTGTTGGAATCTACAAAAGCATTAATCTCGGTTGAAATATTACCTGACTTTACAAATATTAAACCATTAAAACATAAGGTCTTTTAAACTATCTTTTAAATGAGTAGCATTCATATCAGCCTGAAATTTGCCACAATAAAATACCAAAAACACAAATCAGGTCAAGTCCCTACCATGAAGTACGTCAAGCTTCATATTATAATTTCTCTACATCTACATTTAGGCTGCTATGGAACTGTTTTGCCGAAAATATTTCGATTCTTAGACTTCAAAATTATTCATTTATGTATTTTTAGCTCATACAATCACATAAGAAACGTATTGACGTCATTCATCACTCTATTTAAGCTTGATAATGGTAATAGTCTATTACCGAAACATATCGCATCTTTAATTTGTGAATTCTTATCTACATTTTGACAATTGAAAATTGCATTTGGCAATATTTTTCTACTTCATTTCGTATCATAATAAATAAAACTTAAGGGGAGGCTTTGAGTGCTCTGTTATTATTAAACCTTTCTCTATAGAATACGTAGAGCACTTTAAGGTTGTCATTTGAGCTACAGGGGCGAAGGTATAATCATTGGTAGCCGCTAACAACAAGCCTAGCCTTCTTTTGAGAAAACACCATTTTTTTGGAAAAAAACCGAGCATGAGCCAACAATGTTGGTTTCAGATGGAAGATCAACAAGTTCCCATGTACCATTCGACTTCTTCCAGTATAGAATTACATCAATCGATTCTCAACAGATTCCATCTAATTTATTAAGTACTCCAACAGATGTTGAGAAAGCATCTAAATCGACCTCAAAATCTTCCACACGGCTAGTTTATTTTCTTTCTTCTGTTTTTTAAATTTTACAGCTCTACTATTATTGAATTAATTTTCTCCAAACTTACTTTGCGCAACTGCATAATTAAAAGAAAATTAGTGGGGTTAGTAAGTAGAAGACAGAGATGGTCTTCAAGTATGTATTACAGTTGTCTGTTTTTTTATTTGTTAATAACAGTCAGGCAATGGAGCATTTCGAAAGGTTTGACACTGTGAAGCATCAGAGTCTTTAATTTATTGGACATCATGAGATTTTGTATAATCCACAAATGAAAAAGGAAGGAAAGTTTTAAAATAAAAATGATGTATCATCCACCACGCACCACAAAACAAATCAAATGGTGTAAATGAACAATATAAATAAGTCAACAGATTCTTGAACTACCTACTAATTGCATGTAAGAGAAACATTTCTATAGCAAACAATCTTTGAATTACACAACAACTCAGTTGTTTGCTAATGATAACAACTTCATTGCTGAAATGTGGTCGATTTGATATATTTGTACTATGATTTTTAATGTCTTACAGAAACTGCACACTTGGGTGTATTATATGGTTAATGGTTGCGATTTGATCTAGAAACAGGAGATTCCCATCAATTACTGTAGTGACATACCTACTTATATTGCCATATTATAGTTATTTATGTATCAAGGGAATGGAGAAGTTTCCCATTTTTTGCTATAAATTAATTATGAAAATATAAGTAAAATGAAACAAAAATGTGAAAGAATCATTAAAATATCTCTACAAATGAAAAAGTTACGAGCCTTTAAAGTGAAGAATAATTTTGTATCTTGATCCAGCGTGTCACGTCACTTTACCTGTTGGTATTCGCTTAGTAATTACGTATACGGTTATTGGGGTGCACTCAATTGCGCCTATCATGCGTGTTTTGTTTATTACAAGATGACTGATGCTAAAAAATCCTCCTACAATACAAATAATGTATTGCCTCTAATTAACTCGATTAGGTAAAATGACGTCACACTACTGTCGTTCCGCGCTAAATACGTAAACTTTAATAACTTATTTCTCAGTCATTTATTGACGGATTTTAAAAATTTTTGTACTGGTATGTTAGTTTTGATCTATATTTTAATGTTAATTGGTTAAATATAGTATTATTAACATCATGAAACTTCTCCATTATAAGGGTCTTAATTACCGAGGGTAAAGTTTGCGTCCCGAGGGCCTTGCGCCCGAGGGACAGCAATTACCCGAGGTAATTGAGACCTATTAATTCCCGTGATACATAGATAATTTTATTTCTGACCGAGTTTAATAAAATTTGTTCATTTCCGGTATATTTGATTCAGGTATCGTCGATTGCAGTTTTGGTTGTTGCTAGGTTAATGGTTCATAAAAGAACCGTAGAGGGAATTATAGCGTCTTTATATCCCAAGGGAGTTATGACACTCCTTATTGGTATCGTAACTATGACAATATAAGCTTATAATATCACTGTCAGAAATAATAGTTATTTATGTATCAAGGGAACCCAAGGGAGTTATGACACTCCTTATTGGTATCGTAACTATGACAATATAAGCTTATAATATCACTGTCAGAAATAATAGTTATTTATGTATCAAGGGAATTATAAGGGTCTTAATTACCGAGGGTAAAGTTTGCGTCCCGAGGGCCTTGCGCCCGAGGGACAGCAATTACCCGAGGTAATTGAGACCTATTAATTCCCGTGATACATAGATAATTTTATTTCTGACCGAGTTTAATAAAATTTGTTCATTTCCGATATATTTGATTCAGGTATCGTCGATTGCAGTTTTGGTTGTTGCTAGGTTACTGGTTCATAAAAGAGCCGTAGAGGGAATTATAGCGTCTTTATATCCCAAGGGAGTTATGACACTCTTTATTGGTATCGTAACTATGACAATATAAGCTTATAATATCACTGTCAGAAATAAAAGCTATTAATGACCTTTTTATCTACACTATAATGTTATTTTCTTTGTTTTTGCACCCTTAATTCGTTATTGCTAAGAATTTTGTAATAACAGTATTTCGTAATCGTTTCATACAAAAATATAGAAAAATCTCACTCTACGCTTATTTATTTATTTTTCCAGTCAATATTTTCTAGGTAAACATTTTAGAATGAAAGTATGGCCATTTAATCAATGGTATCGTATAAAAAACTGCAGTAAACCTGTAAATAAATGTGATTATGACGAGGTCTAAGATTGGTGTATGGAAATGATAATTACGATAAGATGTTATTTTTCATACATTTTCTAAATACGCGTTAAAGTTCCTCATATTTCTTTTAATTATTATCAGATCTTATTTACGGCGATGAACGATAACGAAAATACAATTATAGGAATTTACTTTATTATTTTCTTGGGGTATTACTCCTCCTATACCTACAGTCAACAGTAAGTTCCAAGGTTAAAGTCAATGTGAGATTTTTCTATTTTTATTATTATAGATATTATAGATAACCTAAAAACGAGTATCTTTGATTTATTTTATGGACTTTGTGAAATTAAATTTATCAAACATGTATAAATTAATCACACGTGTAAGTGATAAAACTGAAATCATATAATGTCCATGAAATATGCTGTTTATTACCCCCGCAACCGAGAACCGACATCAGCTAATATACCATGGTCATTGTCTTATCTATTAAACTCTTGAGTAAACAAATAGATATAGAACAGTTTCCTTTTGCCGCTATCTTCACCTTATTAATTTTAAAGCAGTTATCAGTACATTAGTAGATAAAGTTCATTATCAGCGAGTCTATAAATAGTCAAAGAGTCAAACAATACATTTAGTACTGAGAGAGCGTCTGTTACATTAAATAACGTCATTTTTTTCAAAGTTTAAGCTTTTGAAGCTTGGTAGAGAATATTATTTTTTGGTTACAACAAATGGGTGATGCCGTGTTAGATTATTGTGCAGTTCGGTGTGTACAGTTCGAAAGAAAAATTGTCAAATTGGATGAACTAATTCACACATACTTCAAACATCCTCAACACCTAATTACATTACTCACCGCTCTTCATCTCTGCGAACACGATCACAGTTTTGTGCCTCCATGGTAGAAATTTAAATTAACAAAATTGTCGGCAATGAAAAAAGTACCATTCTAAGATTGTAAACATTTTTAACGAACGTGTTCAAGTTTTTTTTGATTTGGTTATTGTCACAAAATGCCTATTTTAGCATTACAGCGTTCGTACAAGTACATGATGTATGCCACTAAACAGCCTACGCTAAGAATCAAACAGGCTGATTTAAAGTGCAAGAATGGGTGTGGATTTTTTGGAAACGCAGAATGGGATGGTGAGTTTTGTTTTTCTTTTACTTAGTATTAAAAAACAATTTATATTGTGTAAAATGTGGTAACATTTATTGATTGATTATCTATTAACAGATAGTAGTATTGTGTAATTTTTTATTTATAACGTTGTAGGTAGGTGGCTATTTTGATAATTGCATTAGATGCATCTTGTTTCAGTATATTTTAGAAGTCTGACAAAGTATAAATACTTTGTTCTAAAATATTTCTTTGTATCAGTTAAATCTTAAATAAGTGAACTGTATCAGGAATTATATTTAAATGATTTGATGTTGATAAGCTTCTATTAATTAAATTGTAAGTTCAGAAGTTTTTTGTTTATATATTTTTTTAAATTTAATTTAAATTTATATTTTGATTTTGACCCCTTAGTAAATTAGTCAAGCAATTTTTAAAACTTCATAGATTTGTTTTTGAGATCGTCTGATATATTATTATATAATTATACTTTTGACACATAAGAAAAAGATCTCCCAAACAATGCAGTTTTATGGAGAGGAGGTGCAATTAATGCATAAAATCTCGGATTATTCCTGAATACAATTTTATTGTACAAGTACGTACGGAGGCATGTGGTTTGTTATAATTTTATGATATAACACGGCACAATGTATAGGTACATCTCCTATTGCCCATATTTAGTATTTTATTCCATTTAGCTTATGCGATATATAATTATATTTTCTAAAACCAAATACAAGACGCAGATACGAATTTTGCATTTTTTGAATACTATTTCTATCTCTGAAATCCAAGAATGGTCCATAGATACTGTCACAGTAAATCTATTTTTAGAAATCATATTCATAAAAACATAACTATACCTGTATTAAGCTGATGATCTCCGATAAATTATCATGTATGTAATTAAGATACAAGGGATAATAATGAAAAGGGGACACGTTTATATAATAGCAAAGATAAAAAAGATAATTTTTCAAAGTGTTATACACTTAAAGCAACTAATTTATATATATATCATTGCAAAAAAATGAAAATTTTGTTAGCATAATATGGTATATAAAACTTATACAGCCTAGGCTTTATTCTAAAAAATGTATTATTTTTTCAGGTTATTGTTCAAAATGCTATCGCGATTATATGCAAAAAGAAAGAGAAAAAACTTCGGCAACGCATGGACGACCTGAACAAAGCAAACCACGAATTCCTGGGTTTTCAAAATTTGAAGAAAAGAAACGGCAACAAATCGATAAAAAAAATAAATACCTAAAAAATTTAACGCCTGTGTTCAGAAAATCTTCCAGTGCCAAGGGTACTTTTCCATCATTTTTTTTTTATCGCTAAATTACTTTTGGTTTCGTTTTAGACACTCCTAGAGACCGACATCATGAATTCCATCATGCTAATCCTGAGATAGAAAAACTTACTGCCGAATTTATATCAAAATATGGAATATGGGGCGAACACGTTCGTAAAGATTTTACTAAATGCGTTACCGCAGCTTATACGAAAATAATGGCGGTAATCAATAGTAAACCAATTGAAGAAATTGCTGAACTTGTGCAACAGTATTATAACATGTTTTTAAATCGGTTAAATACTTACCACGTCTATAAGGAAATTAATGGCGAAGTGAGGGACCAAATTTTGGATTTCTTTGAAAAATTTGTCATGGTCGAATTGTACGGCATTCTTTTTTGTCCAAATTTTACGCGTGATGAGGAAGAGGATCTTCGTATTCAAGAACGAATTCGTAACTTAAGCTGGGTGACCGCTCATCACTTAGGGTGTTGTATCAGTGAAACGAGTATGGAAGTTCGAGACCTTGTCTATACAGCTATTACAGATTTGTTAGGTAATAATCTTTCCTTTGGCTCACACTTTTTTTTCTAGACACTTCTGAATTTCTTCCTCCCATATTTGCCTTATTTTCGACTCTACCTTTGAAATTTCCCGTAACTAGCATTTCCATCTTTATTGTGCATAGTGTTCTTCAAAAAAACCTTTGCTTGTTTACCTTTCTTACATCCTCTGTTGCTTCAATTTGTTGTTCAATGTAGGATTTTTTTCTTCCCCCTTCCCCACTTTTTCCCATAGTTTCTTTACCCACTGTCCCTGCTGTCCCTTCAAATCTCCTCTCTCCTATCCATATTTTTCTGTAATCCACCCTCATTCTCATGTTTTTATCTTTTTCTTCTTTCACTATTTTCCTGATTTCTTCCAGCATGTTCCTTTCCTCCCTCGCCAGATCGTCGTCAATATATACATCCATGTTTCTTAGCATTCCCTTCTTTCGCATCACCTTCTCATCTCCCCAGTTACCCACCACGGCGACTATCATCTCTTTTCCCGTCCCCTTGTTTATAGTCTTTGCTTCTTTAACCACCACACTCACCTCCACTTTGTCCTGTATGAACCTTCCCAGATCCTCTGGTTCCCTCACATTACTACCTGTCACCACTATATTGTTCTTCCTTCTAATTTTCTCGTTTCTTTCCATTTCCCTCTTTATTCTTACTATCTCCTTTTTTAGCTCACTCCATTCTCTTTCCTGCCATGCTCCTTCAAAAAAAATTTGCTTGTTTTCCTTTCTTATATCCTCTGTTGCTCCAATTTGTTGTTCAATGTAGGATTCTTTCACCTATAAATTTTATTTTCATTCCTTATTAACTTAATTATTAATTCTACTCCTATTCTAGCTATCTCCTCCACTAGCTCCTTTTCCATTTGTAATGTAAACGCAGCTCAACACTAAATAGTGTATAGTAAATTGATTTTTTTTGTTTATTATTTACAGGCATCGACTCCGTTAAAGCCCCCCAAGACAAATTATCGTGTGTAGTTCGTTGTTGCAGAAGTGTTATGGAAGTTTTACAACATTGTCAAGGAGGTCCAGTAAGCGCTGATGAGTTTCTACCAGCTTTAATATTTATAGTGTTAAAAGGGAATCCTGCCCGACTAAAAAGCAATATTCACTATGTTACTCGTTTTTGTAATGATACACGTTTGATGCAAGGAGAAGCTGGCTACTACTTTACAAATTTGGTAAGTTCTTGCTATATCCCTGTAACCATTTTACTAAATCAATTCATTTACAGTGTTGCGCAGTTTCTTTCATTGAAAATTTAACTGCACAATCTTTAAATATGCCAGAAGATGAGTTTACGGCATACATGACAGGCGCTATTACACCAGTTAGTGCTTGGGAATCTGCTTTAGTTGCATGTGAAAGTATGCACCAACTACGCGAACACTTGGCATGCCTTAAAGGACTTTCAGAGCGTACTGATGCAGTTCAAAAGGGTACAGTTGAGCTAAAAAGCAATATTGAAAAATTTAAGGTAAGTACACACTTCAATCATTCGTTTCATTACTTTAATTTTATGTTAGGATGAAATCACCAAGTCAATTACGTCAGTTATAAAGAGAACACCCCTCATTATCAAACCACGAAAAACTCCAATTTCGATCGATCGACAAGATTCAATCACTGATACTCTTCCATCTCCCATTGCTCCAGTTATCGTTACAAAATTAATAGATAGTCATGAGGATGGCAATTTGTTTGAGTCAAGTGAGACAGGTTCACAGAATTTGCCTAACTTTTATGTGCAAAATTTACAACTACAGCCATTAGACATTACAACAGATGCAAAAACTACTTTAAAACTAGATATAAAACCGTGCACACAGCCATCGGAAAATGTAGATACGTTACAACCTGGTGAGTTTTCATTTGATAATCACAGTCTTGGTGGTTTAACACCTGATGATGGGCGTAGTAGTTTTTTAGAACTCTCTAATGTTAATTACGATATTGACTTTTCCGATTTAAGTGCTGAGAATAGTATGGCCGAAGAGCTAACGCCTGATAAGAATAGATCATCAAGCTTTACACCTGATCCTTTTAGTCCTGTTGGTAGTTCATGTAACATTGCACAAACACCACTAATACCTTCTGCTGCTCATATGCCTGACGCTTCATCAAATCAGACTGTTGAATTTGTATTACCATTCACAGAAGAAACGGAACCTAACAAGACTATATTAGATAAAGATGAAGAAGACACTTTGGCACATTTACCGACACCTCTAATGCCAACCACCTCACAATATTCTGGTTTTTCAAAGCAAGGTTCGCAGATTCCTAGTATTCCGTGCAATACAGGCGATTTCAATTCATTGGATATAGAAAGTACATCGAAAGAATTAAATCACGATTTAATTTAAAATGAGTTTTGCATGTAATTAATAAATTTGTAAAATAACCTTTGTAAAGTTTTGTAGATAATAATAAGAGTTCAAATTCTAATAAATACTAATGTTGCAAATTTGTTGTAATTTATAATTAAAAAATGTTACTTTTGAAAATACAAATAAAACTGTGATCTCTCTGTTGACTACTTATGCTTCATTTTGCCTATAACCACTTGTTCTTTAGAAATCGGAACTAATAAGTAAACCTATTAAGTGCTAATGCAGGCAGCATAACTAAATTTTATGAAAGAATTAGATATTTTACTAACAATGAGCACTGTTTGGTAAACTCAGCTTAAATTTTACTATTTTTTTCTTATAGTCTAGCTCTAGGTTGTCTAATAAAAATTAAACATAATTTTGGGTGCCAAACTGGTCATCTGGGACACAGGTGGGGTTAAATTTAGGTGAAATGCTTCAGAGCAGTTTTAGAGGAACACCTTTAAAAATATGAAATTTGTATGCTTACTACTATACTATAAATCAAATAAGAGTAAAGTAGAGGGCGCTTTAATTCAAGTTACATTTACCTCACTAAATTTTCACAAATATCTTACATGACAGTAACCTAACCACAAATATTTTACTACATTAGGATGGCAGCGATGCCAAATTTTATGTGAAATTTGTTGGTTAGAAATTAACCAACATTTCAGGTTTATTAGCTAATTAATGTAAAATGTGTCTTAATTTTCCTTTTAATGGTCGATTTTGAATTTCGCCAAATTTAAATGACGGTCAGAATTAACAAGTTTAGACAATATAATATTGCAAAACTGGCAATGACGCCTTAGCGTCATTTTTAGACAAATTTAGTTTTGTAAACTTGCCTCGTGTGTTAGCCAATCAACGCCAAGGTCAAATTTTCCCTATACAATCCTTCACTTTACTCTTAGCTGACTTTTACTATAGGTGACCTTGCTCAAAACCGGAAGTTGGGAGATGTGTCATATAGTAGTAAGCATAAAAATTCATAGTTTTAAAGGTGTTCCTCTAAAACAACTCTGAAGTACAACTACGCATATATATAAGTTAGATAGCATTTTACTTCAATTTAACTCCGTCTTGTGTCCCAGATGACCACAGTTTGGCACCCAAAATTATGTTTAATTTTTATTAGACAACCTAGACTATAAGACAAAAATTTAGATTGAGTTCTGCTTACCGAATAACTAGTGTTCATCATAAGAATGAGACCTTCCTTGAATCAATTGCTCCTTAACTGTAGCCAACAAGGCTGAATTCCCCCAAAAATGTAGAGAAAACTCGCGCAGCGCTGTCATTACGCAGAAGCAGCCAAGTTTAGCAATTCGGGTTACCCACTTTATTTTACAAAGTAATTTAAATGTTAAACTAATTAATAGATTTTTGTTGAATACACTAATGCAAGGTTTATCAAACCTAAATTGCCACGCGGCAAGTGTTTTATTTTCTAAAACTCCTAAACCCCCTATGTTAAAAACAACACCCTGCTGTCTATAGGAGCCTAGCTATGAGCTGCGACTCAGGTCTACCACAACGTGCAAAAAGAAAACACCTAGTGTCAGTGACGTCACAGGGCCAGTATAACTTGCCAGCATACCAAAAGCATAAAATATAATAATCCTTGTTCCTTGTAACAAAAGAACATCTAGGAGAGCTGAATCGCTGAATGTTACATTGGGCCACCTAATATATTCTATTGTAAATATCTTCACCCTGCAAACCGTATAGAAATTCCAAGAACGCTGCTTTTATTTTTTTAGATAATAATAATTATAATTAGAGTGGGTAGTTTCTTAGAATTTTTATACACAAAAATAAACCTCAAGCCATACATTAATATTTTTAAATGTACAACGTTATGTGGATTGTTCATGTTCAAAGTTCAGTGAGATTGTTTGGTGTCCGAAAACATTTACCACCCTACCACAGACTGTGACCCTGCTTAATAAATGGTCACAGAATACCAACCAATGGTACCACCAAAGAGTACCTATAGGTACCACTGTGATCTACACTTTGGTGCTACTTGTCGTTGTCATCCACTCACCTGTAACAGGTCAGTGTTGTCATCACATACTATCATTGAAGATTAAACCATATACGTATTGGATGGATTAAACACAAGCACAGAGTGACTTAAGGGTGGCCTTGCTTAAGGCAATGTTATTTTGCAATGGCGACTTAGTTATACGCAGACCGGTCGAGGACGTCGATGCAGGCGATTCCTGCCGCTATCTTCACATACGTTTTGAAAATTTTAATTTAACCTATAAAAAATCACAAATCACTAAAGTGGGTTTGTGTAATAAATAATTACAATTATTTAATTTGTAAATTGTTACTTTTTTTATTGACAAACGAAAATTAATAATACTTATTGTATCAGCACACTTATTACAGTCTCATAATAAAAAGAATGGTGGTGATTGATGGTACAAGTGAAAATGATCAAATTATTTTAGCAACTGGTGGATATGACCATACCATAAAAATATGGCAAACTCACACTGGTATTTGTCAACGAACAATGCAACATGCTGAATCGGTATGCTTTTTATATATAACTTATCATATTGGGCATTTACTTAACTATTTGTGCAGCAAATAAATGCTTTGGAAATAACACCGGATAAATTGTGCTTGGCAGCAAGTGGCTACCAGCATCTACGTATGTACGATCTCGCTTCAAATAATCCCAACCCTACAATAAACTATGAAGGGATGACAAAAAATGTTACTGGCGTCGGTTTTCAAGAAGATGGGAAGTGGATGTATACAGGTAGTGAAGATTGCAGTGCACGTATTTGGGATTACAGATTAAAAAGTCCACATGCTGCAAAAATTTTTCAAACATCTTCTCCTGTTACATGTGTCTGCCTTCATCCTAATCAAGTAGAATTACTCGTAGGTGATCAGAGCGGTGTTATCCATTTGTGGGATTTAAAAACAGATCACAATGAGCAATTTGTAAGTATAGTTAATATGTTCTATGTTACTGTAATAAATGCTTAGATACCTGAAGGGGACACAATGATATTAGATATTGATATAGATTCAGAAGGTACGCATATGGCAGCAGTCAATAGCAAAGGACGTTGTTACATTTGGAGTCTCACTTTTGGAAGAGAAGGGGAACCTACAAAAATGCATCCTAAACATAAATTTGATGCCCATAAATGTCAAGCTTTGAAATGTAGATTTAGTCCCGATGCAACGTAGGTAAGACATTTGTTAAAAATATCTTAGTAATTTCATATTTTCAGATTGTTGGTAACGACGTCTGCTGATCAAACGGCACGAATTTGGAAAACATGTGATTTTTCACTGTTGCAAGAATTAACACAAGATAATCAAAGATGGGTTTGGGATGCAGTATTTAGCTCTGATTCGCAATATATTTTTACTGGTAAGTACAAGTCTTACCAGGACATCTGTCTTGACATTCATTTTTATATAGTTGGCCTCAAATAAACTTGAGTGGTTTATTTACACAAAAGCAATTATTGACCAAGTGTAACAAAAAAAACATTGAACAGTCCTTTGAATGCTCAATATGGTAAACAGAACACTTTAGAGCTCATTTTGAGATCGTACAGTAACAATCCCAAATAATCCAATGCCACTGGAAAAAAGAGGGGGTCATTGCATATCAAGTGACCAAATCATCTTTTTGGTACCACCTTGGATATTCATGAATTTTGGTGTTAATCCATTTCCCAATTGGTGTTAGTGTTCAATTGATGTGAAAAATCTAAGTTTCATTAGTAGTATATAGAGGGCTGTAGGGTCATCTATGTAATGCAAACACACGTGCGAATAAGTTGGCAAGTTTCAAGTGTTCTGTTCTGGAACTGTAGCAGCTAGGATCCTGAAAAATGGCAACCAAAGACAACTTTTTGTGCTTTGCATGAAGGTTGCAGTGCCAAGGTTTAAAAAGTGTTAGTTTTATTCATATCATGTCAATTTGGGGCAGATTTTTGATGACTGATGACTTTAAAATGAGATCTTCTATAAACTTATGTTTTGGTGAGCTAACTAAACCCATTACTACTTTTAAGCTGCCAAAGTATCAGATATTAAGCTCACTATGTTGTCAGGATACATGAGAAAAATTACTTTGAAAATTCCACTCATTTATCAAGCGTGATATACTGTATAAATGTGCTAATGATGCTTAATATCAAGCGATTTTTATTTATGAATATGCAATAATTAAACCTTATCTAATGAAATTGATGCTGTTGGAAGGTTGTATATTCATTGTTTTGAATGAATGTGTACATCACTTCATTCAAGGCATTTGGTAACCCCATCGCCTAGGGGGCCATGCCCAGTAATCAGGCAAGGCCAGCTACGAGTGACTCTGATCAAGCCTGGTGTGGGTTTCTCATTAAGGATCCCAACCCAAGGCTGGGTTTCTTTATGGATCCAAAGCAGAAGTGATAAATAACTACAGATTATTGTTGAAAAATTGCTCCATTGTTTCATAATTCATTGAAATTTATCATCAATATCCAGCATAAATGCTTTTCTAAACTGTACTGCCTTCCCATTGCTGTTACTGTGGGAGCTGGAATGTTGGCTATAACATGCCCTTCTGGTATCCAACAGGTGTTTTTTCTAGAAGGCCAATAAAACAAATGGGCTATTCCGTGTGAATGCATAAAATTGACCAAGGCAATGTCACAAAGGTTGCCGATAATCTCTAGTTTCACTTATAATACCTACATTACTTCGGCTTGGCATCCATAAAGAAACCCAGCGTTGGCTTGGGATCCTTGATGAGAAACCCACAACATCAGGCTTGGGGTCCTTGGTAAGATACCCACCCGTGGCTGGCTCGCCAAAGTAAGTTTCCAGAAATCTAGATTATTTGGACAACTTTGTGAGAAAACAGTCAATAAAACTAAAACTTTTTAAACATTGACACTGCAACCATCATGCAAAGCACAAAAAATTGTCTTTGGTTGCCATTCTTCAGGATACTATGTGGTATGGTTCCAAAAGTAGCACTTGTCAATTTTTTCAAATGTGCATCAGTGGCGCAAAGGTGACCTTTATGCTGGAGGCCGCAGCACCCCAGCCATACATCCTCTCTGACATATGTCTGTACTTACACCAAATTTCAGCAAGACTTGAGATAGTATCTAAACATTTTTCTGTCAAATTTGGTCACTTAACATGGAATGATACCAGGGAAAGTTAGTCAATAGGAATGCAACTCTACACTATGACGAATTTCTCTTTCAAAAAGAATATAAAAGTTCTTGTCAACACAAACAGGAACACACTACAAATGCAAGTCATTCCTTTGCAGATTGACAATTTTGTTGAGATGTAACCTGTAAGACACCTACAAACCCTTTCAACATCTACTTTAGCAAATTATACCTGTTGTTGTTTTCTATTGCGTCAGAAATAACTCTTTATATTATATTATAACAGGGTGTTCAATTTTGAAGAGATTGGATTG